>OW121846.1:122206582-122842144 GCA_933228895.1 Platycnemis pennipes
ATCCTAGCTTTCTCTTCGCTCGGCCGCATATTTCCCGGATGTGTCTTCTCCACGATAAATCTTTAGTGATTGCTTCACCTAAATACCTTATGGTTTCAACGCTTTCCACCTTCGTGTTATTAGTTTTATAGGATCGCTCTATAGAATTATTCCTCCTTCATTTTTTGAATTATATCTAAATCCTTGCTTCCTGTCTTCTTCTGATATACCCCTGCGCACTACAGTATCGTCTGCAAAAATTCTAAGCGTAAAACTAACTACGCTACCCTGGGGAACTCCCGATGTGACTTTGATTGTGTCTGACATGATACCATCTATGACAACCCTCTGCTCTCGCCCACTTAAGAATTCTTTTATCCAACACGCAACGTCATTATTTAAACCAAAACTCTCTAATTTCAAGATTAATTTATCATGTGGAACTTTATCGAATGCATTTTTAAAATCTTAAATCTATCGCATGAACTTCAGTACTGTTTTCGCCGTTGACTAAAATATAGTGTACAAATAAAGCTTATTGTGTCTCGCAGGATCTACCTTTCCGGAACCCACGTTGTCTGTTTATGAGCAATCCCTGATATCCAAATGCCCCATGATTGTACTGACACCATGTGCTCAAATACCTTGCAAGAGATTAACGTGAGTGAAATGGGTCTGTAGTTACTAGGTTCTTTCCTATCACCGCTTTCAAAAATAGGTGTAATGTTAGCTACTTTCCAATCCTTGCGTACAGTGCGGTTCTTCAGTGTTTTATTGAATATTATTTCTAGATAGGGGGCCATTTCAGAAGCTAATGTTTTATATACCCGGGAAGGAATTTGTTCGGGACCTGGTGATTTGTTTTTACTAATGTTTTTTAACTGCTGCTCTATTCCGCGACCTGAAATTTTTAATTCGGGCATTTGCTCACTGAATGTTTTCGGCGGTGGTTCCACTGCGTTGCGTGACGATAATAATACAATAACAACACGCTTTGGGTGAAGGTGTTTAAAGTATTGGCATTTTCTAAGCCCTCAGGTGACTTTAATTCCTTTATCACTTTTAAGTGTGTGTACCTACTGTGGACATATTTCCCTGAAGTTCTTTCTCTCACATATGACCAAAACACTTTAGGATTGCTATCTAAATATTCTCCTAACATCTTGGTCTTGAAATGTAATAACGCTTGCCGACATGATTTCCTAGCTAATGCTCTCGATTTTTTATAATTTTGAACTAACTCATTTTTTTCCTCTACCGATAGACCCTGTCCTTCATTTTTCATCTCAGCATGGCATACCCTTCGTCGCTTTAGTGATTTATTAACCTCCGCGTCATACCACCTATGCTCTGTATTATCAATTTACATGGTATATATTTATTAACTGCTTTACGGGTGACCTCAAGAATTTCTCTCCCCGAATCCTCTATATCTAATCCTTTGCTTTGTTCGCTAATTACATTAAACGATTCCCTTAATTCCTCTTTCATACCGTCGTTAATTAGCCTTGCCAAATAAGTATACCCTCCTCCTTGGTTTATAATGTTTTTCAACGCCTACATTAAATATCGCATGCACTATTTTATGATCACTAATTCCTGTCTGTAGCTACATTTAGAACTTATTCGGGTATACTTGTTGAGAATAAGTCTAGTATGTTGTCTCCCCTGGTCGGTTCTTTTACTAGTTGTTTTAAAGTTTCGTCGTACCGATGGACTGAAAACCAGCCGATGTAACACCCATTTTTAGAAGTGGTGATAGGGAGCAGCCATCTAACTGCAGACCAATATCCCTCACATCCATTTCATGCAAGGTCCTGGAACATATAATTATTAGTTCAGTCATGGGACAACTATATAGCCAGAATTTATTGTCCGATGTTCAGAATGGGTTCCGGAAGAGCAAATCATGTGAAACTCAACTTGCTCTCTTTTCTCACAATATTTTAGTTTCTGGCGAAAATTATATTCCAGTGGATGCTATATTTCTCGATTTCAAAAAAGCTTTCGAGAAGGTGTCTCATAGCAAATTAATCTTGAAATTAAAATATTATGGCATAGACAGTAACATTAAATGATGGATAAATGATTTCCTGCATGATCGGGTGCAAACGGTTGTTTTGGACGGTGTTACCTCACCGGAAATTAAAGTCACTTCGGGTGTCCCATCAGGTAGTGTGATAGGTCCACTCCTGTTCCTCCTGTACATAATGATATCAATAAGGTTGTCATAAGTAAGCTTCGTCTATTTGCCGATGACGCAGTAATGTACAGGGAAATTCTATGCCCAAACGATAAAGAATATTTAAATGATGACCTACAAGCAATTGAAGATTGGTGTGATACATGGCACTTAGAATTAAAATTTAATAATTGTCTCTTGATGAATTTTTGGAAAATGAATAGCTCTCCTCTTAGCAATTGAATTGAAGAAGATCGTAGTAGATTGAAATTTAGACATAATCTCTTAAACAAATTCCAAGACCATATTTTCAGTGATGATGTTAAAAATATTTTTTGAACCCCAACTTACTATGGTAGACTGGACCATAATCACGAAATTAGAGAAAATGATTGCCGAACTGACGGATTCAAAATGCCTTTTTTTCTACGTACATTGAGGGATATGAATAACGGTAAATATATCCAGTACGAGTGTAGCAATGGATAACATTGGTACCTGCATGTTGGTATAAGGTCTTATAGCTAACCCAACTAACGGCATGTTTTTGCATGTATGCTTCGCTATTTTTATCTTTTTTTAAATAGCGTAGTTTTGAACAGTACCAATACGAGTACTATTCCTTTTTTATGCATGATATGTAGTGCATGTTTGGTGAGAATTCACAACTTACCACACACCTTTATGTTGGCTTGCAGAGTATTATGTAGAAGTAGATGTAAAAAATGTGACGTAAAGGTGTTCAACAGTGATTCGCAGAGTTACTTATCCTTATATATAAATAATACTCCTCCGTTTCTGCTTACTCTATCCTTTCTGTATACGGTAAAACACTTAGGGAATACTTCATATCTCATATGTCCTTCGAAAGCCATCTTTCTGTGCGTACGATTATATCAGCATCAGTACTTTTTATGAGGTGGTGAAATTCGGCTACTTTATTTCTTAAACTACGACAATTCACTACTATCACTGAAATTATTGCTCCCAATCTATTTCTCTCCTGGTGCTCTTTTTCAGCTAGAATTTTCCCCGATAATTATTTTACCGACCCACTATTTAATCTACCAATCTGATATGTATGTATCTGTAGTAATCTGATATGTATGCATGATTTGAACTTCTGTTCTGGGGCCGGTTAAATTAACTGCTTCATGACAGGATAAACAGTGAGCTTAACCAGAGAAAACAGATAGGAATGGGCACTGTGAAAGCAAATACCGAGCACTGAAAATGAAGGAAGACATTTGTTTCATGTCGGTACCGACGGGCAAGGCTGAATTGAAGTTAGGCTAAACGTGCTAAACTTATCCCCCCCCCGAAGCAAATTTCTGGCTACGTGCCTGCCTGCTACTGAAAAAAATATCCCTTGCTGAGCTCGCTCGGTCTGAGGGCTCTGGCTTTCGACAAGGGGCCGGAGGGAGTCGAAGTGGCTCGGACGTTGGCCTTGGAATGGTTCGAGAGAGAGAGAGAGATAAGGAGCCAGGAGGTGGAGGGTGACGTTAGCGGGAGTGGGGGGGACTAAGAGCAGCGCCACGGAACGAAATATTTTTAGCACGTAAAATAGTGAAAACATGGTTCGGAAAATAATAAATTGCAACTTTAGTATGCACCTAAGGTCTTTAAGTTTGATATAATAGTAGAAGAGAAGGATGAATCTCAGCGGAGAGTGGAGCACATGTTTCCATTACGATTTCAATGTCAAAGGAAAAAAGGCTGATATCGGGCTATTTTTACGATCTTCTGTGCCTGAAGCTCTTTAATGAGTACTGCTAATGAACATATTGTTCCAGTAACCGCACACATTGGTCCTTGATCTAACGATCAATGAAAACCGATCAGCTCTGCGACTTATATTGAACTCGTTATCTTCGATTTCGCAAGGGTCTGCAGAGCCGGTTTCTGCAGTGGTATAGAACACCCTTAAGGCCGGCGCACACTTGCTCGTCCGCTTCCTCCCGCGTCCTCCCGTTTTTACAAAGGGGTGCGCACACTATTCAGCCCGCTTTCGTCCGCCCAAATTAGTCGATAGCAGGCTTTCGCTCACATTCAGTGCTTTCTATCACAACGGTCATGGATTCTGTGGGTTTCGCACGTGCTAAAGCAGCAGTGGTGGCCGTGCTGTGTGAAGAGGCATTGCAAGAGGACAAATCACGAAAGCGTCGCAAGGAATGGGTCCACAAAACGTGGAGGAAACGCAAGGCCGTCGGAGAGTTCTCCTCTTTATTTACGACCTGATAAATGACGAAGTTAAATTTAAGGAATACTACAGGATGTCGTATGAAAATTTCCTGGAACTGCTGGCCATCATCAAGGAGGCGATAATGAAACAGAATTTTCGATTCCGTGAAGCCATTGGGCCACAAGAGAGGCTTGCTGTTTGTCTGAGGTAGGTTTTGCAGTCATAAGAAAATAAGAAAACTTGCTAATTCATTTTAAAAGATTTTATTCATATATTTTTATAGTTTATTTGATTATAATAGTTGGTGTTGGACAAAGTAAGACCCTGAGACTCAGCATCTATATTTTGAATAACAGACCGTCGGGCGTCGCTCATAATGCTATAAATTTTATCCTCCGTTGCCACCTGGATGTCACTCTGTAGCGTCCGAAATATCTCCTCCATATACCGGAAAAAATGATGCGTAGCATCAGGTGGTGTGGTGGCTGAAGGCTGGGAGGTTGCAGTTGTTTTTAAAAAATCATCTAAAACTTGAGCCACCGCTGAGCTTTGACCTTCCCCGCGTCGCTTTTTATGAGACGATTTTTTTCGCTGGGAATGACAACAGCCGGGGAAGATTTTTCTGGTTGAGATTCGACGGACACGTCGTCACCGTCACTATTGGCGTTCGAATCACCATCGCATTCGGAGGGTTTCACGTTAGACAATTGATCCCTTGGCTGCATAAACTGGACGAGGAAGGACATCTGCTTCTCAAATTTCCAAGCTTTTTTTTGTACGCGCCCTGTCCACTCTTCCACTCATGTTTTCGTAGGTATTTTCGAAGTCCGTCTCTTAAGCGATGCCAGCGAGCCCTGCATTCTCCATCTGTAAAAATATTAAGAGCACAGATATAATTTTGGATGGAAGTCTATCTGGTTCAAATGTTTGCGATGAATTTCTGGGAATACGACGACTCAAAAAGCATTTATCAGCATGGCATGTAAAATCACAAATACCTTAAGGATTGCAAATATTTGGTTTGACTCAGAGTTTTTGCACTTGAGATAACAAAAATTTATCAATTATAAAGTTTTTAAACTGAAGTTTAATAAAACTGTCTTTTTATACACCCTTAAGCATACAATTGAAAAGAACTGATATGCACTTGTTAAGATATTATTTGAAGTGAAATATGTAGGTGTATATCCTTAATTTCAGGTATTTGGCAACTGGAGATTCATTCAAGACAATTGGTTTCAATTATCGTTTGGGATTCAGCACCGTTCGGGCAATTGTTCATGAGACATGCAAAGCCATCTGGACAACCCTCTCCCCTATTGTACTTCCGTATTTTTTTAGTATTTTAACTCTCCCATGGGATCCGTAGATTGGCAAAAAGATATGATTAGGAAAGGACGAATCGATTGAGAGTTTGTTTTAATGTTTTCTGTATTTTTTAAAATGTCATGCTGTTTTATGTTCAATAAATGGTGAAATTTCACGTACCTGGTCTTTCCAATGCTTCTCCTATCTCTTTCCACACGTTATCTTTCACAACCTGGTTCGAGTAGTTATGATCGCTGGGGTCATATAGGGCACTATACCGGCTCACCAACACTATGAGTTTCTCTTCATCCATGGTGACTTGAGCTATTATCAACATAATAAAATAATTTTATAGATAATTAGACACTAAAAATATACATAATGTACGTCAAGGATCTTGTTTGCAGCTATTGCAATACTCACCCCTGATAATGTTTAATGACTGGAAGCAACAATTAATTGGCAACAACAACTATATGGGTTGATTCCTCCACAAGCACCTCCAACATGGAGAAACAGCAATCAAGTGAGTGGCAGAGGCCAGTTTTGCATCAAGTTGTGAGACTTGTAATCGGCGAAGGTTTGTCCCCGCCACTACATTGTGACCTACCTGTACAGTCTATTTGTTAGTACCATTTTGAGTACATCGTGTTTCACATATCACCGCAATGTATTGGGTGGACTTTTCGAAGAAAGTAATTTGAGCATTCGCAGGACACCGAGAGGAGACGGGCGGAAGGTAGCGCACACTACACCGTCCGCCCCAGACCGTCCGTCCGCATCCGCCAAATATTCTCGACCAAGAATTCCGGGCGGAGCGGACGGTGATGGACGGAAGCGGAACGGATAAGTATGCGCCAACTTTTAGAATAACATGCATTTCAGTTGAACACGTATTTTTGAAGGGAGGAAGCGGACGGACAAGTGTGCGCCGGCCTTTATTCTCTCCTCCGCTTAGGTTGTGCGCCCAGCTCCGTCATCTACATCTACATCTACATAATACCCTGCAAGCCACCACAAGGGTGTGTGGCAGGGGGTGATTGCTCACCAAACATGCACTTCATATCATGCATAAAAAAGGAATAGTATTAATATAGTAGTCAGAACTACACTATTTAAAAAAGATAGAAATTGCAAAGCAAACATGCAAAAACATTCTGTTAGTAGGGTTAGCTTTAAGTACCTTACTGTGTTTTCATAGTACTGCATTTTGCACATATACTGCAGTATTTACAGCTAAATGGTGCATGATTTCCCAGAGCTAACAGAGAAGTGAAATGGTGTCTTATATCAAACATTCTTCTTCCAGAAGGCTCATAAGCTGTCCCCTTCCTTTGTCTATGCAGTGGTATCACTAGAATGCAAGCAGGAATTTACGTTTGTAAATTGGCCTTTCAAAAGTTATTGAACCGCAGTGCCCTAATGACATTTATGAGGTACGAAATGTCTCCGATATTTTTTTGAAATATACGAGAAAAACTAAACTGTAGTCCTACGAAATTGTTGATTATATTCGTAAGATTCGGATTTTTTTCCATTTCGGACGTAAACGTAAAATACGCTTCCATTTAGCATTACTTACATTTCGAAGATTGATGCTTTAAGGGGTCAACCCCCTATCCTTTTATCCAATATGTGTTGGAAGCAATTTTTTCCGATCCTAAATAGTACAATAGTTTGCACGAGTAATCCAGTTACTGCGGATCAATTCTAATGCATTAAAGAGGAAATATTAAATTTCACCCCGTATTTCCGGTAAATGGTTACTCAGTCGGAGCAGGTGACCATTATTCTGCGTTTTATTGTCAGCTTATTGAACACAAGCTCCCCATTTTAACTATTTTACCTCAATTCACTTTTCTCAATCCACTTTCGAAAATAAGGCCCCTGGGGCTCCGAAATTCCCAGGCGATACGGAGTGAGCCCCGAAACTTCGAAACTCTTACCAAGATATTTTATCGATCTGATTTTAACTGGGCATGATAATCCGGATTAAACTGCTCATATTACATGTGCTAAGTGTAAAGTAACATCGCCTTCTTGTCTTCTCATCACATTTCCCAAGTACTCTTCTTATAAATCCTAGCTTTCTCTACGCTCGGCCGCATATTTCCCGGTTGTGTCTTCCCCACGATCTATCTTTAGTGATAGTTACACCGAAATACCTTATGGTTTCAACGCTTTCGATCTTCGTGTTATTAATTTAATTTTATAGGATCGCTGTATAGAATTATTCCTCTTCCAAAAATTGATACCTACACAGTTTTTAAGGCTAAGTTCTAACAGCCATTTGTCGCACCATGTCTTGAATTATATGTAAATCCTTGCTAAGCGATTTCCTGTCTTCTTCTTTTGATATACCCCTATGCACTACAGAATCATCTGCAAAAAGTCTAAGCGTAAAACTAACTACGCTACCCTGGGGAACTCCCGATGTGACTTTGATTGTGTCCGACATGATACCATCTATGACAACCCTCTGCTCTCGCCCACTTAAGATTTTTTTCCCAACTCACAACGTCATTATTTAAACCAAAACTCTCTAATTTCAAGATTAATTTATCATGTGGAACTTTATCGAATGCATTTTTAAAATCTTAAATCTAATGCATGAACTTCAGTACTCTTTTCGCCGTTGACTAAAATATCGTGTACAAATAAAGCTAATTGTGTCTCGCAAGATCTACCTTTCCGGAATCCATGTTGGCTGTTTATGAGCAATCCCTGACTATCCAAATGCCCCGTGATTGAACTGACTACAATGTGCTCAAATACCTTACAAGAGATTGACTTGAGTGAAATGGGTCTGTAGTTATTAGGTTCTTCCCTATCACCGCTTTCAAAAATAGGTGTAATGTTAGCTACTTTCCGATCCTTGCGAACTGTGCGGTTCTTTAGTGCTTTATTGAATATTATTTCTAGATAGGGGGCTATTTCAGAAGCTGATGTTTTTTAACTGCTGCTCTATTCCGCGACATGAAATTTTTAATTCGAGAATTTGCTCACTGAATGTTTTCGGCGGTGGTTCCACTGCGTTGCGTGACGATAATAATACAATAACAATACGCTATGGATGAAGGTGTTTAAAGTATTGGCCTTTTCTAAACCCTCAGGTGACTCTAATTCCTTTATCACTTTTAAGTGTGTGTACCTACTGTGGACCTATTTCCCTGAAGTTCTCTCTCTCACGTATGACCAAAACGCTTTAGGATTGCTATCTTAATATTCTCGTAACATCTTGCTCTTGAAATTTGATAACGCTTGCCGACACGATTTCCTTGCTAATGCTCTCGATTTTCTATAGTTTTGAACCAACCCATTTATTTCCTCTACCGATAGACCCTGTTCTTCATTTTTCATCCCAGCGTGGCATACCCTTCGTCGCTTTAGTGATTTCCTAACCTCCGCGTTATACCACCTATGTTCTATATTATCAATTTACTTGGTATAAATTAATTAACTACTTTACGGGTGACCTCAAGTAATTCTCTCCACGAATCCTCTATATCTAATCCTTTGCTATGTTCGCTAAATACATTAAACGATTCCCTTAATTCCTCTTTCATACCTTCGTTAATTAGCCTTGCCACCCTTCTCCCACTATACCCTCCTCCTTGGTTTATAATGTTTTTCAACGCCTACATTAAACTTCGCATGCACAATTTTATGACCACTAATTCCTGTCTGTAGCTACATTTGGAACTTATTCGGGTATATTTGTTGCGAATAAGTCTAGATTGTTGTTTCCCCTGGTCGGTTCTTTTACTAGTTGTTGTAAAGTTTCGTCGTACCGATGGACTGGAAAGCAGCCGATGTAACACCCATTTTTAAAAGTGGTGATAGGGAGCAGCCATCTAACTACAGACCAATATCCCTCACATACATTTCATGCAAGGTCCTGGAACATATAATTGTCAGTTCAGTAATGGGACACCTAGATAGCCAGAATTTCATGTCCAATGTTCAGCATGGCTTCCGGAAGAGCAAATCATGTGAAACCTAACTTGTTCTCTTTTCTCACGATATTTTAGTTTCTGGCGAAAATAATATTCCAGTGGATGCTATATTTCTCGATTTCAAAAAAGCTTTCGAGAAGGTGTCTCATAGCAAACTAATCTTGAAATTAAAATATTATGGCATAGACAGTAACATTAAATCATGGACAAATGATTTCCTTCGTGATCGGGTGCAAAGGGTTGTTTTGGACGGTGTTACCTCATCGGCAATTAAAGTCACTTCGGGTGTCCCACAAGGTAGTGTGATAGGTCCACTCCTGTTCCTTCTGTACATAAATAATTTCAATAAGATGGTCAAAAGTAAGCTTCGTCTATTTGCCGATGACACTGTAGTGTGCAGGGAAATTCTATGCCCAAACGATAAAGAAAATTTAAATGATGACCTACAAGCAATTGAAGATTGGTGTGATAAATGGCACTTAGAATTAAAATTTAATAATTGCCTCTTAATGAATTTGTGGAAAAGAATAGCTCTCCTCTTAGCACTTGAATTGAAGAAGATCTTAGCAGATTGAAATTTAGACTTAATCTCTTAAACAAATTCCAAGACCATATTTTCAGTGATGGTGTTAAAAATATTTTGTGAACCCCAACTTACTATGGTAGACTGGACCATAATCTCGAAATTTGAGAAAATGATTTCCGAACTGACAGATTCAAAATGTCCTTTTTTCTACGTATATTTAGGGATTAGAATAACGGTAAATATATCCAATACGAGTGTAGCAATAGATAACATAACTGCATATTGTTATAAGGACTTGAAGCTAACCCAACTAATAGCATTTTTTTGCATGTTTGCTTTGCAATTTTTTTCTTTTTTTAAATAGTGAAGTTTAGAACATTATATAAATACTAATCCTTTTTTTATGCATGATATGTAGTGCATGTCTGGTGAGAATTCACCCCCTAACACACACCTTTATGGTGTCTTGCAGAGTATTATGTAGAAGTAGATGTAAAAAATGTGACGTAAAGGTGTTTAACAGCGATTCGTAGAGTTCTTATCCTTACCTCCTGTTATAAAACTACACGTATACCAGTCTATCGAAGGGAGATTGAAGTCTCCGCCTACTATTATTCCTCTTTGTTTGTTACGTGAAATCAATGTACCTATCTCTGACTCTAGTTCCATTATAGAATTGATGTCTGCATCCGGTGGCGTATAGTATGCACCTACATATATCTTTTTTGCGTCACTACTTTTACTTTTAACGGAACACCAAATACTTACTACATTTCGCTCTGAAATTAGTTTTCTTCTACTAACAGACGGGTCCTCCACAGCTATAAATAAAGTCCTCCGTTTCTGCTTACTGTATCCTTTCTGTATACGGTAAAACACTGAGGGAATAATTCATAATCTGATTATATCCTTCGAAAGCCATCTTTCTGAGCGTACGATTATATCAGCATCAGTACTTTTTATGAGGTGGTGAAATTCGGCTACTTTATTTCTTACACTACGACAATTCACTACTATCACTGAAATTATTTCTCCCAATCTATTTCTCTCCTGGTGCTCTTTTTCAGCTAGAATTTTGCCCAATAATTATTTTACCGACCCACTATTTAATCTACCAATCTGATATGTATGTATCTGTAGTAATCTGATATGTATGCATGATTTGAACTTCTGTTCTGGGGCCGGTTAAATTAACTGCTTCATGACAGGATAAAGAGTGAGCTTAACCAGAGAAAACAGATAGGAATGGGCACTGTGAAAGCAAATACCGAGCACTGAAAATGAAGGAAGACATTTGTTTCATGTCGGTACCGACGGGCAAGGCTGAATTGAAGTTAGGCTAAACGTGCTAAACTTATCCCCCCCCCCGAAGCAAATTTCTGGCTACGTGCCTGCCTGCTACTGAAAAAAATATCCCTTGCTGAGCTCGCTCGGTCTGAGGGCTCTGGCTTTCCTCGAGGAGACAAGGGGACGGCGCGCGGGAGCTGGAAGTGGCTCCGACGTTGGCCTTGGAATGGCTCGAGAGAGAGAGAGAGAGAGATAAGGAGCCAGGAGGTGGAGGGTGACGTTAGCGGGAGTGGAGGGGGGACTATGAGCAGCGCCACGGAACGAAAGATTTTTAGCACGTAAAATAGTGAAAACATGGTTCGGAAAATAATAAATTGCAACTTTAGTATGCACCTAAGGTCTTTGAGTTTGATATAATAGTAGAAGAGAAGGATGAATCCCAGCGGAGAGTGGAACACATGTTTCCATTACGATTTCAATGGCAAAGGAGAAAAGGCTGAAATCGGGCTATTTTTACGATTTTCAGTGCCTGAAGCTCTTTAATGAGTACTGCTAATGAACATATTGTTCCATAAACCGCACACATTGATCCTTTATCTAACAATCAATGAAAACCGATCAGCTCTGCGACTTATATTAAACTCGTTATCTTCGATTTCGCAAGGGTCTGCAGAGCCGGTTTCTGCGGAGGTATAGAACACCCTTAAGGGGAACCTGGGCGGAGCCGCGGTCCGAAGCAAGGAAAGGCGATCGAGAACTGCGACGTAAGATCCTCCCACTGCCATTCCCGTTCCCCCCCTCCAAGTGATCAGTGGACCTAGCTGGGGAGGCCGAAGAGAATTCTTCCCCTTTCGTCTGTTTGTCATGCTCGAGAGTTCCCGCGCCAAGATATTGTCCCCCTGTCCTAAACCCTCTTAAGCCGTTGAGGAGACTCAGTTAATGCGAGTGAGACGGGCACTACGCCCTATTCCAAGTTTCCATAACTGTGAGATAGGAGACGTCAAGTCTGATAATTATTTCTGACCTGTGTAATTCTCTCATGTAATATTTGGAGGGTCAAACCGTATGTTTCTTTCCATTGTTCAACATAGTGTTTACGCGTGCCATGGTACGAGGGCCATTTTTCCAGTGTTTATTTTGTTGTAATGCTTATTGGTCGTACAATATATTGTTTGATGAAAGTTTTGGGTAATATGTGCTTACTCGTCCTCATGCCTGATGTCAATCCCACTTTCTCCTAGAGTAAATTACGTTTTGCTTTGGGGAATAGCCGGATACGAGTCGAGGAACCCCCCAAATCTTGTTTTTTTTTCTAAGTTATTAATGTACGTGGGTCTGTGACTTTGGAACTCATCCGGGCGAGTTCTGGGGACGCACGGATTCGTGACATTATATTAACTCCATGGGCACGCCAATTAGTTGTATAAGCACGATAAGCTCCGAAACCCAATTATAATTGCATTTCGTCCTGCTCTTGTTTAATTTGAATACTCTTCTACCCGCCCATAAAACAAAGACGGGCGTCGTGCGCTCGTGTCACGTGATCATTCCAGGAATCATGCGAATGAATCTCATGCGGGGAGATTTCCGTATTACCTACACGACGCATGTGCGTTCGGTTACTTTACGACCGTTGGGCCAACGTTGGGAAACTGTGCCATTCGTACGGTTATTTATGATCCGTCGGTAGATGGTGTACGGGGACTGTCTATTTACAACACAGCTTTGCTGGATATTATCTAACTTAGCACATTCTCAGCTACATCGCGTTTGATATCCAAAAGTTTTAGCTGAGATGTAGTGAATCGGTATGGAACAACTCTGAACAATGACCCTTTAGGAACTAATTTTTTCACGCACCTATTTGCTCGTTTCCTTGCACTATTACAGATATGAATAACGGTAAATATATCCAATACGAGTGTATCAATGGATAACATAGGTAGCTGCATTTTGGTGTAAGGACTTGAAGGTAACCCAACTAACAGCTTGTTTTTGCATGCATAGTTTGCTATTTTATCTTTTTAAATATTGCAGTGTAGACTAATATATTAATACTAATCCTTTTAAATGCATGATATGCAGTGCTTGCTTGGTGAGAATTCACCCCCTGCCACACACCTTTGAGGTGGCTTGCAGGGTATTATGTAGATGTTTCTCTTCATCCATCCTATATTACTGGATTTTACGCATCCATTGCATAGCTTTCCACCCTCGTTGACCTAATTTTCTACCATTTACCTGATCTCAGTTCCATTCAACGAACGTACTCTGCTACTGTATATACATTATATGTTTATCACAATCATCATTAGTACCCATATGGCACAAAATATCTACTAGATATCTACAGCATATCTTCAAAGTAATAAATATCTTAAATGTTTACAAGATGTTTAGAAAATATCTTAGACGTCTCCTAGATCTGAAAATTATATTTTATATTCATGTCATATGGATTCAAATATCATATTCATCTCATATCCATTGAAATGGATATCCATGAATGGATGCTTTTTCTCAGTCCCTCGTAGACGTTATCGGACTTTGAGAAAATACGGGTGCGCTCGCCAGAAAAATTTAAGGCCAGGAGGTTCGGTGAGAGAGAAATTTCATTTCAAATGTGGTTTTAAATGCGATTCACCATCTGTAAGAACGATTGAACATTGGTCCACTAATTTTTTTAGTCCCTCGTAGACGGTATCAGACTTGGAGAAAATACTGGTGCGCTCGCCGGGAAACAGATTCTCAGCACTATGGAGGAAACTTTTATTTATCTCTCCTGGAGTTGAAAGAATATCAGTTACATATATGTATAATGGTCATGTTTATTTTTAACCACAAAATGGCTATCAGAGAAATGTTTAATCGGTGCAAATTATCCGTGTCAATCTTTTAGTAAAGTTAATAATTACAAAAGACTTAATGCCAGCCTGCAGCTGTATATATATGTCCTCCCAGTCTCATACCTGAAATAGGAAAATGTGTCAGGACGTATATCAAAGGATGAAAGGACATAAGACTGTGTTGTTAGGTAGGCGAATGTGTAGTATGCGAGGTACAACTAGAGATGGGCAACTTGGTAAATTACCGAGGTAATTTTCGTAAATTACCGTGGTATTTTTCGTAAATTACCAACACCCCTGAAAATAACCGTAATAAAAGGTAATTTTCAGAAAAGTTCTTTTTCAGAAAATTTCTTCCTCATGAAGAAACCATTGGAATTGGTAATATTATAAATTAAGAAGCAAAAACGATTTTTTTACATTGTGTCCATGATTAATTCCAATTTATTCAGTGTAAAATAACAAATGCACATTGCGCAGAGGTATATCTTTGGAACGAAAATTTCTCATAGAGTGACAAAAGAGAGGCAAATTGCATGTTGCTGCCAACTTTGTTTTAATTTTTTAATGAGTTATTATTGATAAACGTCGTGATATGTTTGATATAAACGTCGGCATTTATATCTCTATGCTATTTGATTTCGTTTGGAGTCCTCTGATAAGGATTTGCAGCTCAAAACTTAAAATTACCGGAAAATTACGGTAGTTTTCGTAAATTACCGTAATTTACCACGGTAATTTACCTCAATTGAAAATTACGGTAATTTGCCCATCTCTAGGTACAACTCGTGATCATTCAATATGAGAACCTCGTTCATTCCCCTTTTATTCTTTTTGTTCCGTTTGGGAACAGTTAGGCCAATGGTTGGGGAACAGTTGGGCCAACCGTACGGGAACGGTTGGCAAAACGGACCCTAACGGTTGCCCTACCGTGGCACCTAACCGTTCCCCAACGTTGGCCAAACCGTCTGTGCTACATGGGATTACGCTAATATCAATAATAAGGCAGAGAGGCTTTTAACCTGAAGAGAAGACAGAGGAAAGCTAGGTACCGAAACAATATCAAACTCCCCAGGCAGTGAACATAATGAAGGGGCTCTGACTCAAAAATACACTACCCCATCTTTTTCTGTTAGCTCTAATCTTGAAATAGGGATAGCTTACTTTCAAGCAAGAGAGGCTTTTAAATAGCTGATTGTGTGCTGGTAAATGTGCATACCTAATAAGGAGGTGAGACTGGACATATTATATGCCTCTGCATAATGTGCAGCAGAATTAATTAAAGGGATCTACGTACCTCGGAATTGTTTCTTGCATACTGACCATCAATTACTAAGTAAAAAGTTATTGTCAATTTACAAAAACCACCATTGGATTTTGTTGAGGATTGGAATAAAATCAAGCACTAAAACAATATGAATCAATATCTACATTCTATGAAAAATTAAAACATTACCTTACTTGGTCATTAGGCAGCCTCAGTGTTAATGATAATACTTGATGATTAATTGTTAATGGTAATACTTGACGATTAATCCCATCGTAATTATAGATGAAAATTGGATACAGGGTTGATGTCGCATTTTGGTATTCAATTTCATTTATCTAGATTGGAGTGTTTGCACTGGAAGAATTCACTATTGACACTTTAGCTTCTAGGGAGAGTTGTATGGAGAGCTCTTCGATTACAGAACACAGTCAGTTGACTGGGATATAAAACTGTGGACACTGTTGGTTTCATAAAGAGTATTGCAAATGCTTCCTTAGCCATTAGGATGCCATGTCCACCATCAATCATCCCTAATGTAAATCTGACTGAATATCAGTCAAAACATGAGCTGGAGTTAATGTTATGTAAGGAACATTAAAATTTTTCATTATTATTAAACATATAAAAAATATTATGTTTTCATGAGTGTCCATTGACTGTCAGAGATACCTAATTATACATGGGAGCCAAATCAAGTGGGTGGTGAAATACTATGATAGTATCATTTTTCCTTCCTCAGGAATTGAAAGCATTGAATTAAGGCTTACCTTAATTTGGTGACATATTTTGTAGAAATAATGAGCCTGAACACAGAAGCCATTTGTGTAAATAGTGGAGATGCAAGGATTTTTTTATCATATTGTGAGCCGTGTGAAAAGTATAGCAGAACTGGTTGAGCCAAATAGGAATGACGTGCAGAATGCAGTTTACCAGTGTTTTGTCCTTGGCCATAAATGATGATGTGCAATATAGCAAAAAAATTTATTTCACATCAACACTACTCAAGCAATTCAAGGTCCTATTCCAAGAGCTGTAAGGGAAGCTTCTTTCTCATGAGAAAGCTCAAGCTTGCAAGCTTAGGCTCCATACTACGTAAGGGGCAGTAAGGCAGGAGGGAGGGCAGGTCGGTGATGTGGGGCGGAATCTAAAATGATTTTCCAGCTCTCCACCAGGAGCATGGGTGCCAAGCAGCATAGGCTCAAATGATTATACCATAGGTATGGGCTGTATACAGCAACCTGCACCACGTTAATAAAACACATTGCCTCTACTCATATAAATCCTACATCCCCTTCTTCAAAGGTATCCGTAACTTCTGCTCTCTTTTAGTTCTCTGGCTCTAGCATAGTCCCTGATTGAACTGGATAAGCACCTCATTTATATAAACTGTCACTCTGGCTACGTTTTCAAACCCAATGCTTCATGTACTCAAGTTGTGTTTAATTCTCAGTCGGCCTAAGAATGCACTGGCTGTGCCGTACCTTATAAAATGAAGGACAATGATGGGAGGCCGATCAGTCTCTGGGAGAACCCTCTCAATATATGTAGTCAATGACAAAGGCATCAACTTTAAGTGCTACTGCAAAGCCAATTTGAAGAAAAACAGCACTAAGAAGTTGACCTTTTGATACAACCCCCTGGATCTCTCCCCAACCCCAATGAATGAAATGCTTTCTCCTGGTCTAAAGCCAAAATGTAAAATGAGTAGGAATGGTTCACACCGCATAGTGCTATAAAAGGCAAGGAAATTTGAAGAAGTTATCAACCATTTTTAAATAATCATGGAGAAATAGCAACCTCACTGTCCCCATGAGATAAATAAACTCAAAAAATATCTCTTCTTCCCCACAAGTGAGATCACGTTACTCATCCCCTAACCCTAGGGATATAATGCCTAGGGATATAATGCCTAGGGATATCATGCCTAGGGATATAATGCCTAGGAATATAATAATGCCTAGGTATATATTGTGACGGACTGGCCGTCTTATCTTTGTTTTTTAATTGGACGCACCTCCCACGTCCGTCATTTGCGTCCCAAGCCGGGTCACCGTTGCGTGAGCGAGGTGAACGCCTGCCTTTTTCTGCGTGGATATCTGGTAAAATGTTCCTTTGTCTAGCGCATTGGATTTTTTAAAAGTGAGAATCACGCCACTTTTGTGTCAACCCAGGTCATTGGGCAGTGTAAGCCATGAACCTATTGGTGATTTTTTGATTTGAAGTCACGTGAGAGGGGGGGACGAGAGTTACAGCAGTTACAGGAGACGAACGAGGGCAGTTGGTAATTGGGGTCGAGCACAGAAGCTCAGGGTGTGCTGGTAAAGCCAGACGAGAGTGTGGACGGAGAGAGAGAGAGAGGCGATAGTAGGAGACGGAGATCACCACGACAGCCACGAGGAATTGACAAAGTCGTTCCCTAGCGGTTTCTCCTGCGTGCTGCCCCAGAAGAGGAACGAGACGCAGCGGACCTCGATCCCGGCACCCCAAAGAGGAGGTGCGGTTTCGGGTGGATAAGGGCGACAGACCGCGAAAGGTAGCGGGCCGCCGCATCCCCGGAACCAAAGGTTGGACGAGTTCCTTTCAGTCGGAAGGTGCATTTTCACAACAGGAGTTGTTGAATTCCGTTCTCCACGCCACCATACCGAAAACTCAACGGTGCAGTCTCTCCGTGCTGGATTTCACCGTCAAGCTCCACACCATCTCATACATTAAGTATCGCCACACCCGTATTTCCCCAATCCTAACTGGTTTCAACCCTCTTATTCACGCTTCCCCACTGTAAAACCCGTGTGCGCCAGAATAAGTGGTGTACCAGATATCCAAACAGAGTTAAAGTCCCTTCAGGTTAAGAGAAGAGACCCTGTCAAACTGATCCCAAGAGTGGACAATTCTAGTCCTACGGGACCATAACTCGTGTATCACTCACTCCCGTCCTCATCAGTAGTATTAAAAAAGAACGAGGAGCTTGTAATTCTCTTCATTTTGTAGTTTATCTTTTTTTTATACTTGGTCATTTATTTTTTCAAAGTGTTAAAGAGTGATTATTTTATTTTTGTTGATTTCGTTCCATTTATGTCTCGCCATTCATTCACCTTTCATCCCTCTTTAGTTAGTAAAACATGTGTTAATTAGCTGTAGAGTGCCTCCTTCGTGTTCATTCTTATGCTCATTTCGATGAATAAATGTTGTTTGTGTTAAATGTAGAAAAGGCAGAGGTTCATTCTTTCGCTTCGCGTAATCTCTCTCCCGTGCTCGCGTCCTACGGCGCTCCCTGTTTTACTGTCCACCCTGGCTTAAAATCCCCCCAACCCTTGAACATTTTGAATCGTCCTTGCTTTGCCGGCTGAGCTGGTTCGATGCTGCGGTTTTGGGTGGCGCGCTTCTCGAACACGCGACAAAGGTCGCGATATCCCTTTTTCTCAAAACCATTTCCCACACGGGAAAGTCCGAAGTAGACGGGGTGTCGAGGCAAAGGTAAGGGGTCCATTTCTAGAAGGCGTGAGGACTGCGGCGAGTCAACGGGCAAAGGAGAATCAAGCCCGTTCCGTCACAATATATAATGCAATGATAAAAATATGGAGTGGAAACCGTGATGTGAACAAATGTAAAGGTTATAGAAATACCCATGCTAAACATGTACATATGCATACTAAACATAATATGAAATTCAAATGCATTTTTGGCAAAAGAAGTATTATAATAATTATGACAAAAAACTTGAAAAATATTTTAAAAAATTGAACTACCTAGATGTAAAACTGAAATCCTAAACTCCATAAATGATAATTGCAGCAAAAATATTTAACAATAAATTCACTATCCATATTTAACAATAAATTCACTATCCACCATTAAAAAAATTGACAAACTAAAAACAAATCAGCCATGAAAATAATACTCAACAGCAAACTTAAAAAAAGATGCTTCAGAGTGAATTAAAAATTGGCGTGAAAAGTACCCTAAATTCCACGCATGTGCAGAAGACCATCTAAAGAGAATGCAGAACTAAGCGGAGTCCTGTTGGAAGCAATTGGAAGAGGTAGGATGGTGTGGAATCAATGTGATGTCACATGCCTGTTGGCGGGACATAAGCTGCGCACAAATACTATATAATCCACACTCTATATCTTAATGAATTAGTATTAATCCACGTAAATGAAAAAGCAATACTTAGTTTTTCCACATCAATTTAATACGACCATGGTTTCGACTTTATGTCATCTTCAGGTAAAGATTCAAAAAATGACTACACATACATGTGGAGCAGAGGGAGGAAGGGGGAAATGGGTAGTGCAGGTGCGGGGAGGAGGTGCATGGAAAGGGGTGGAGGTGGGTATGTCGGGATGGGTACAGGGTTGAGGGTATGAGCTATAGGTCTGGAATGTGGGAGGTGGGGTGGATGGGATCTAGGTAGAGTCCTTGGAGTTGACTACCTGCGGTGACAGGGAGTGGTAGTTGCATCGATGATGGGTTGGGAAATCAGAATGGAGGTAAGGGGGTGGGGGGCCTAATGGAAGAGGTTGAGGAGGGGAGAGTGGGAAGCATACAGAAAGTCGTTAACAATGATGCCATCTGCGTTTACACATTTTAAAATCTTGATTTGCTCGAGAGCATCTCTCTGGGGGCCTTTACTTTCTATGCACTAATTTTGAAGGAGAAATCAATTCTATAGCTGCTATTCAAAAGGTGTTTAGTGAAGTTTGAATTCGAATTGGTGGTTTATAACATGCTTTATATTCATAGTGTCTATCTTGGAACACTCTACCCATCTACCTAACATACACAGCTGAGCACTCCATATATCTGGAGGGTCACCAGGAGTTCCATAAATGGTTTGGTTACTCATTTTTTCACTCTATTCTGATACAATTTATCAATCAATTGTGCTTGATAGCCATTCCTAATTTCTATTTGCTTTATGATGCTTAATTCTTTTTTTAATATTAGCTTCAGACATGGGGATTGCTAATAATCGGTGGAGCATGGAATGGAAGGCAGACAGTTTTTGAGTAAAATGATGTCTGGATGTGGCATGGATTACTTGGTCTGTGTAGGTATCTTTTCTAAAAGTTTAAAAATGAAATTCCCTTGAATCCCCTTACATTGCCTTGAAATTCTTAAGTCCAGAAAGTTGAGAGAACCTTTATTTTCTAATTCCATGGAGAATTTCATCGATTGGTTGAGAGAATTTAAAGAGGTGTAAGAAGGTGCCAAGTTGCCTCACAGAACCCAACCACACAAACTGAATATCATCCACAATATCAGTACCAGGCGCATGCATTTTTAAGCAAGGGGTTCCCCGAAGCAAACAGTCTTCTTTCCCAAATTGTTCATGTATATGTCTGTAAGTAGTGGTGATAAAGGTGAACCATAGCAACCCTCCTATTTTTTTCCAAACATTTGTGCATTGAATTTAAAGTAATTTTCGGAGATGCATGTTTTTAGAGCAGAATGTATGTCGAGCGCTATAGGGGTGGGGACAATTTTCTGTTAGAGGAAGTCTTTGGCTAACAGGATGGCTGTCTTGGAGGGAACACTGGGAGACAGGTTAGTTACATCGAAGGAAATGAGGGAGCACCTGGGGGGAAACAGTAGTCGGGATAGTTGAACTGCTAAATCCGCTAGTTGATGACACCATATTTTGGAAAAAAAATTGGAATGCTGCCGGTACACATGGTTGTCTCCTCCCAAGGAGATGGTTGGGGGCTTACACACTAGATACTGCTGGTCTAATGGGGACTCCTGGTTTTTGCACATTGGGAAGACCGAAAAATGGCGGTGCAGAGGGATTCATTTGCACTTACTTCTGACTATCATATGGTGTAAACAGGATGGGATAGGATTTAATTTGATTTGATTTCTTTTTGAAACTACTGTTGGATTCTTTTTCAACACCGTGATATTGTTTTCTTTAATGAACTCCTCGCATTTGGCAATGCAATCCTCCTTCCTACGACTTTGTTTCCTTTGTTTGCCTTTTGTATTATTAGTTCCTCTGATTTGATGGATTGCATGAAGGACTTGATAATAAAAAGCTCGGAACACAGGCATGTACTTGCTAATTGTTTGGATAAGAATACCTTTTGATTTCCCTGGCTACTTGTTGTTTATCACCAATTTCTGCTCTATTAAGGGCCACTTCACGGTCCGCTGACACCCAGGTTTTCTATGTTTTTGGTTATAATAGATATTTGGGATGTATTGAGTGGGAAACCACCAACTTTCTTTATCCAAGATTGGGTTACCAGTGTCAAAGCAACCAAAAGTTGGGTACAAGTGAAAACTTGCTGTTGACCCAAGTCACAGTTGGTATCAGATAGTTTTTAAATTTCCTGACTTCCCTGACCAAAATTTAGATGATTTCTACTGACTTTTGGAAATGCAATATAATGACAAAGTTTGCAATTCTACATGAGAAAGGGAAAAAATATTGACAAATGCATGACTAGGAGAGTATTTATTATAATCTTATAAACAAAATATGAGGTAAAATTTTTTCAAAGTACAGGAGTTTAAATGATAAATTAAAACTGAAATAAAATGTCTTGAATTGCAGATAGCAATACTGTAGATCAAAAATTAAACAAGATGATTCATTACAGGATAATAATCTGCACAAGAAATGCACGTTAACACAAACAACCCTAATAAAATATCCTAAATGGCCCATAGGACTTCTGAAAAAAAAGACCTAAAACAATTTGGTTGACCTCAGGAACATATTATGGCATAATAAAATGAACCCTAACTAAACCAACATAAATGAGGGAGTAATTGACCATGCACCATTAGTTGAACTTTTAGGGGGTACTTAACTCATAAAATAAGCCTTTTTCTGGTTCAAATATGTATTGTAAAGTAGGAGGAAATCACACTTCTACCATCTATAAAAAAATAAAATGAGACAGACATTGACACCATACTGAAAAAATGTCTGACTTTTAGTGGTAAACTGCAGTACTACTGTCTTCTTTTCCAAGTTTCCTTCCACAAATTGATTAAGAGATGTTTGAAACATGGCTGAATTACACTTTCCTTATTTGTATTTCAATCTAGGATTTTAGCCTAATAGTGAAGTTTATTATTTGTATTTCAATCTAAGTCTTTATACCTACTTCATACCAGGCATGTTTGGCAAGCATAAAAAGTAATTTTTCACATGCACACTGTGCTCTTTTTCCCTAAGAGGGCAATCACTAGTACCATTACCTTGATCAGAATAATATGTCCTACAGGACTTCCAATAATAAAAAAATGACTAAAGTCAGTCTAATAAAAGGTATTAACTTAAAAGAATTGTAATTTAACCAGAGCTTGTCAAAGATTTTAACCTTTCATCTATGGATTTGCAGTTCAGTTGGGCTTTGCTCTTTTAACCATAGATTCCCTAACTTCACATCCCATTCTCACAGCATCTTTTCTTTTCTGCTCCTTTTCCTTATCATCTTTTGACCTATGCTCGAGTGTATCTTCATGCTCTGAATGCACACTATGTACCCTGTCGATCATTTTATTATCTATAGTAATATTCTCAATACCACTTGTCAGGTTGACCACATCATATACCTGCATCTGCATGACTAGTGACACATCCAATTGATTTCCAACGACAATTTCTCTGTTAATTGAAAATCCCCACTCAACAAATGTATTTCTGTGGCTGATTATCACAATTGTGTGCATAAAAGCAATCACCAAGTCAGAACAATTCAGATTTTTTATTACAGTGCGCCAATGGTGATCTACATGGGTCATGCTGCGATCATAATCCTTCATACACTGCATGTCATTGAGCTTCTCTATTAGACTTTTAAATTCAACAACAATCTTGTCACAAGCTTCAGCTAAGATCCAATTGTTCCTCTGGAGCACACTAAGGCAAAAACCGATATGACCATTAGTAGCATCTGTTTAGCAAGCATGTCATGATCACAGAAAGTAATTGCCTTGCACAGTTTGTAATTTAGCAGGGACTCTGTAAAATCTTGGTAGTCATTGCCTTCACAAAAGCTACACATTCTTCTTTAAATTTTAACATGTCCATCTTTGGTACGCTGATAATCATTAATTTTCTTTTCCTCCTCTTTCATAGAAAAACTAAGAACAATGCCCTTAGTAGGGTAAAGATAGTCTTCTTTGGATATATCTACATCAAATACACCTATCTTACCTTTCAAACATTCCTTTTAAATCCTAGAGTAGTGATGCCCAGTCTCACAGACCGAATATACAATCTCATTGGTGAATATATGTATGATGTTCCAGTGTGAAATATATAATGTCTCAGAGCATGGTTTTCACTAGCTTCCTATTTTAAGCTGCTCTTCTAATTTATTTACCTATGTATGTATCAATTGAATTTCTTTATTTAAAGATTATTCAAGTTCATACTGATTTAACCTTCCAAAAAACTCCAGTCCGTATCAGTCCAAGAGACCGACGTCACCACTCATGTCCTAATGATTCATGTCACCCCTGTAAGGTAAACAAATAGTGCATACAAATCACTAACTTGGACAGTTAAATTTGAGTATAGTAAAGGGGCTGTGGCAGCAGACGACACACGCACTGCGTCACTCATCTGTTCGCGACTTCCGAACTTCCCCGCCAGGTGTCACCCCAGGGGAAGAGAGGAGAGCAGCAAGGAGAGGGCAGTGTGACCACCGGAGACCAAAAGTGAAAGTTCCTCTCGCCTCCTCCGCTCGCTTCGCGACGCGCACGCCATCTTGAGTTGATACTGTTGTGGTGCTTTTTCTCATAGCGCAATAAAACATACCACTACTAAACCGTCACTCTAATTATTCTGACCCTTATCCCGTCTCGCGCTAAAGTGGTGACCCCGACGTGATTTGACGGAAAGGGATTTAATTTAGTTTTTTTTTTCTTTCGTTGCGCCACGTGGCGCCAAGTTTCGCGATGCCCGACGGTGCAGAGGCTTTGGAAGCCTCTCTTGTGAATCGCGTAGCAATTCGTGTGCCCCCGTTTTGGAGCGAAAAGCCTTGAGTTAAAAGAAAGTTTTGGTTCTCCCAGTTAGAATGCCAATTTGCGCTGGGCGGCATAACGCATGACGCCACCAAATTCTGGTACGTGGTGAGCCAGTTAGAAAACCGGTACGCGCAGGAGGTGGAAGACATCATCACCAGCCCACCGGAGGAAGGCAAGTACGTCAAGTTGAAGGAGGAGCTGATCCGGCGGCTATCTTCCTCCACGGAACAAAAAATCCGGCGATTGTTGGAGCACGAGGAGATTGGCGACAGGAAGCCGAGTCAATTTCTGCGCCGCCTACGCAATTTGGCGGGAACGACAGTCTCCGATGAATTTCTGAGATCCTATGGCTAAATCGACTTCCAGCCCACATGCAAGCGATTCTGACGGCACACGATGGCATTGGATTGGACGCCCTGTCCGTGCTGGCGGACAAAATTGCCGAGGTCGCACTCCAGCCGAATGTGGCGGCCATGGCTTCCGGTGGATGCAACATGGCGGCGGCACCAGAGAACGCTACACCTCCCGCGCCGGCCACCATCAGCAATGACCGGTTTGAGGCCCTTATGCAGAGGGTCGAGGATCTAAGTAAGTAAGTTGCTGCCCTCTCCACCAGCCGGGAGACATCGAGGCCACGCCAGCGTTCCCGCAGCCGACCCCGTAACCGCTCGCGCGCATCCTCGCCGCACCCGAACACCCAGGGCGTTTGCTGGTACCACCGATGCTATGGTGCCAACGCCCGCAGGTGCACCATTCCGTGTTCCTTCAACGCGGAAAACCAGCAGGGCAGTCGGTGATGGCGGCCTCCGACGATTGCCCGGGACCCTGCCGCTTATTCGTCGCGGACAGGATATCGAAGGTGAGATTCCTAGTGGATACGGGATCAGACCTGTGTGTTTATCCGCGCACTATGCTCCCCGGACGCCGCGCAAAGACAAACTATGAACTGTTCGCGGCAAACAGTACCGTTATCGCCACGTTTGGATGGACGGCACTCACGTTGGATTTGGGCCTTCGTCGCCAATTCACGTGGCGGTTTGTGGTGGCGGACGTGACAAAACCAATTCTCGGTGCCGATTTTTTGAAGTTTTACGGCTTATTAGTGGATATGCGGAACCAGCGATTAGTTGATGGCATAACCATGTTTCAAACAGATGGTTTTCGTGTGCCCTCGGGAACGGCCCATGTGAAGGCAATCGCGGGAAACTCAAGTTACCGCGACCTTTTGGAACGCTTTCCCGCAATTACCCGCCCCTCCGGACTTCCTCAGAAGGTGAATCATGGGACGTTTCACCACATACACACCACTCCGGGCCCCCCTGTTTCCAGCAAGGCTAGACGCCTTGCCCCCGACAGGCTAGCGGCAGCGAAACGGGAGTTCGAGGAGATGCTCCGACTGGGAATAGTGCGGCCTTCCAACAGCGGGTGGTCCTCCCCGCTACACCTAGTCCCGAAGCGCGACGGCGAGTGGCGCCCCTGCGGCGACTACCGTGCGCTCAACGCACGCACTCTTCCAGACAGATACCCGGTGCCACACATACAAGACTTCGCTATGTCCCTTCACAACAAAAAGGTTTTTTCCACCATAGACCTAGTGCGCGCTTACAATCAGATTCCGGTCCACCCAGAGGACATCCCCAAGACAGCGCTGATAACTCCGTTCGGGCTCTTCGAATGTCCTCAAATGTCCTTCGGCCTCAAAAACGCGGCTCAAAATTTTCAGAGATTCATGGACGAAGTGGTACGAGGCCTGACGTACTGCTACGTCTACATAGACGACATTCTTGTTGCCTCGTCCTCTGAGGAGGAGCATGTGCAACATCTGAGTGAAATTTTCGCTAGGTTCGTGGAGCACGGAATATTAATTAATAGCGGCAAATGTGTTTTCGGTGCTCCGGAGGTAACATTTCTGGGCCATTCCGTGTCTGCATCCGGTGTTAAACCCCTCCCCGATAGAGTTGCCGCCGTGGAGGCATTCCCCGAACCGCAGACCGTCAGGCGTTTGAGGCAGTTCCTCGGTATGGTAAACTTTTATAGACGGTTTATTCCGAACGCTGCCGCCATACAGGCGCCCCTCCATAATGCCCTCGGCAATAATGCAAAAGGCAACCAGCCAGTGCAGTGGTCCCCGGATATGCGGCGGGCATTTGCGATGTGCAAAGAAACCCTCGCCCAAGCCGCCGCGCTTGCGCATCCTATTCCCTCCGCCCCCCTAGCCCTTAGTGCCGACGCGTCGGACACCTCCATCGGTGCCGTGTTGCAGCAGCAAAGTGAGGGGGAGTGGCAACCGCTAGCGTTTTTCACACAAAAACTATCGCCAGCGGAGAGGAAATACAGTGCATACGACCGCGAATTGCTGGCAATTTATCGGGGAATACGGTATTTTCGCCATATGGTCGAGGGGAGAGTGTTTACCGTGTTCACCGACCACAAGCCTCTAACATACGCACTGAACCAGGCCAGTGATAAGTGTTCCCCGCGGCAATTCCGGTATTTGGATTTTATATCCCAGTACACTACCGACATCCGCCATGTGTCGGGCCGCGAAAACGTCGTCGCCGACGCGCTGTCACGGGTGGAGGAAGTCACAGCCGATGTTTCCAGCATCAACTACGGCGATCTCGCTCGCTCCCAGGCAGCCGATGACGAGCTGCAGCAGTTACTCCGCTCTGAAACTGCGCTTCAACTCCGGCTCATGAAAATACCGGACGCGGAGGAGGCGCTTTACTGTGATATATCAACACAAGCAGTGCGACCATTCATCACCGCTCCGTTTCGACGCCCGGCTTTCGACATGGTCCACCGCCTCGCTCACCCTGGCGTCAAGGCGTCGGCTCGACTTGTAGCCGAGAGATTTGTGTGGCCCTCGATACGGCGAGATTGCCGTGCTTGGGCGCGCGCCTGCCTGGCATGCCAACGTGCCAAGATCCACCGCCACACCGTGACTCCCCCGGGAGATTTCCCCATCCCCACTGCTCGTTTTCAACATATTCATGTCGATTTGATCGGGCCATTACCCTTCTCCGCAGGTAACCGCTACTGTCTCACATGCATCGATCGTTTCAGCAGGTGGCCAGAGGTGTTCCCGCTAGCAGACGCGACGGCAGATACGGTGGCACGGGAGCTTTTCCGAGGTTGGATCTCCCGCTTCGGCACGCCGACGCGCATCACTACCGACCAAGGCCGCCAGTTCCAGTCAGCCCTATTCCAAAGGTTGGCAGAGCTGACGGGCATGCGCCACCACAGGACGACCGCCTTAGAGGCACTGTATTGGGAGAGGTTGGCCAAAGGGTGCGCTCATTTTCTATTGGCTGATCGCTTTTTGACCGGATGTCGCTGTTAGTGGACTCCATTACTCGTTGCTAAGCGGAGAGAATAGCATTGCGGAGCATAGGAGGTTGAGGCAATTTTGTCTTCCAGCGACATTGTTAAGGTAAGTACGCCAAAATTTTTACTTTAATCATATGAGCAAGTATTGCTCTATCAATGGGAGTATTTTTTTGGTTTGTCTATCTAGTTTTTCTTACATATAAGCGATGTGAAAAAATGTGTATGTGTGCGACATGTTGTCCCGTAGTAATTTGCCGTTTAGTGATGTAATACAGGATATTATATGATTATTCTTCATTTCTCATGCTGTCCAAAGCCTGAAGGTATTATATTCAATGCAAAATGAGTAAAAATTAAGTCATCAGACGGCGTGGTCAGGAAATACGTGATGAACAACCACTGGCATCCATCCGGTTGTGTTTTTCCCTTTGCTACTTATTGATGAAGACACTATGCCTTAATTTTCATTATGTACAATATTGTAATGATTTAATTTTAATAGTTCTCGATTCCTGTATTTGTTATTTCCTAATGAATTTGCGCCAAGTGGGAAAGGACGTCGTTTAACTAGTTCTTCAGTTTCCTCTTGTTTGTTTATTTGATAACCAATGATGATTTACTGTGGTGTAAGTGTTCAGCTGCAAATGTTATTGTACGTGAATCTTAAATTAATTTATTGAATTCCCTATGTGTGTAGAAAGGGATAATGTTACGGCGTGGTCTGGACATGAGCATTTCAAAGCCACTTTGGATGTCCTGTAGTTTGCTTTCTTTGATTACTAATGATGAAATATAATGGTGTTAGCCTTCGCCTGTAAACTTGAAGTGAATCCGGAATTAATTATTTTACCAGTAATTTGTGTGGAAAGAGAAAATGAAACGGCGTGGTCAGGGCATTGGAGTATTTCACAGTCTCTGTAATTCGTTTATTTTGCTAACCATTGGTGAAATGTTATGGCGTTCACGTTTTATTTTAGTCGTTTATTATAATGAATCTTATATTACTATATTGAATTCCCTATGTGTGTAGAAAGGGATAATGCAACGGCGTGGTCTGGACATGAGCATTTCAAAGCCACTTTGGATGTCCTGTAGTTTGCTTTCTTTGATTACTAATGATGAAATATAATGGTGTTAGCTTTCGCCTGTAAACTTGTAGTGAATCCGGAATTAATTATTTTACCAGTAATTTGTGTGGAAAGGGAAAATGAAACGGCGTGGTCAGGGCATTTGGAGTATTTCACAGTCTCTGTAATTCGTTTATTTTGCTAACCATTGGTGAAATGTTATGGCGTTCACGTTTTATTTTAGTCGTTTATCGAACCCTGAATTTATAGTCTAAGAGTTCACCATAGGACATTTTTATTGGTATTTTCTTTACCTGATGAAAACCGTAATTAATAGTCGGGTGGTAATATATGATGCTGGTTTGTTGTTCAAGAGCTATTTATGACTACTGTAAGGTTTAGTGTAAGCTGCTGAACTGTATTTTGTCATTAATGCATGCCACTGCATTTTTTTCCAGTGTAAGTTGAGAAGCTGAGTTGTATGCCAGGAGGGGCCTGAAGTTCGTGCAAGACCTAGATAGGTGAAGACAGTACCTACCTGCAGGAACATCATTAATTGGAGTTGTTATGATTGCAGTTTTCCATTATTTCATTTCCCTGTCAGCTGCCTTATTATATTTGGGTGGTTAAGTGTTTTTCTTGATATTTGTATTTGATTTCTGTACCATCAATGTCTGTTGCTGCCCTTGTGTTATTAAAATTGTCTATATGATATTTCTTTTTTTCTTTTGTAGTATTGGTAGATTCCCTGTCCTTAATGCACTGGTTACGGTAATTGAGCCTTGTTTTAGAGATCTTTTAATGATACTGTTTTAATTACTCCATTAAAGAACTGGTTGTCCCCTTGGGTAGTACTTAAGGCTGTTGGATATCACTTTTAATGGCAGGGGCTGTCTTGGTTTTGCCTGTAGATCGGTAGTTATCAGTTCGGCGTAGCCGTCTAAATTAACATAAGGTGTTATGAAGGGAATGTACAATTTGATTTTATTTCTGCCGCTTCTATCCACTTCACGCAAAATTTTACCGTGACAGTCGAGTAGGGATATCTCGTAGAGAAGTAAGTTGCCATGATATTAAATGGTGAGTCTGTTATTGCTAAAATAACGTAATATTTTCAGTTTTTTATTAATGCAGTACCTATATTGTTGATTCTGCATAGGGTTGGGTTGAATTTTGAGATTCGGTGCTTTTCATGATTTCCAGAGCCACCGTAACTTGGATATTTATCACATGAACTGTAATTGCACGGCTTTCTGCGTTCATTCGAAATTTGGGGCAGAATTTTTTCAAGAAGTTGTCAGAGGTTTATGATAAAGGAAAACTTTTTCTAACCGAAACTAGTTGTAAAGGTATCTATGAAAAGGGCAGCTACCAACACACGTTTTGTGGTTGCTGAACGGGCAACGCCCACTTCCTTCTGCTATCGTGGGCGGTAGCTGCCCTAGCTTTTCGAAATAATTGCCATTTTTGGCTGATTTCTCGTGAAATGGTCTTGTAGTTTACGATAAAACTTCGATGGCATACCTACAAATGTGTTAGGAGCCATTTAATGATGATGATAACGAGATATTTGGATAATAATGATGCCGTTACCCCGTACGCCCATAAGCGGCCATGTATTGGCAGCGCTCCGAGCAACGAGTAATGGCGCCTGCCTTTCACTTGGCCAACCTCTCCCAATACAGTGCCTCTAGACCGCCTACCATCCATGCGCCAACGGCATGATTGAGCGGTTCCACCGCCAGTTAAAGGGCGCCATTATGTGCCACGGCAGAGAAAACTGGGCAGATATCCTCCCCTCCGTCCTCCTAGGCATTAGGGCGGCTTGGAAGGAGGACATTGGCGCTACTCCCGCAGAGCTGGTTTACGGAGAACCCCTCCGGCTCCCAGGCGAGTTCCTTGCACCCACAAAGCGCCCGATGACAGACGACGTGGACTTTGTAGCAGACCTGAGACGGCACATGCAGAAGCTTCGCCCCTCTCACCCGGCTCATCATGGAGAGAAGGCCACGTTCGTGTCCGCAGACCTCGCCACAGCTTCGCATGTTTTCATGCGCACCGACGCGGTGCGGCCGTCGCTGGAGCCACCGTACGAGGGGCCATTCCAGGTGGTCCGGAGGAGCCCAAAGACGTTTGCCCTAATAATTCGGGGTAAAGAAGTGACAGTCTCTATCGACCGGCTGAAACCGGCGTTCATCCTCGCTGAGGATGGCGACGGGGGCAGAGCCCACAATCCTCCACCCGCATCTGCAGAAGATGCCCCACCTAATGTCACTCCTGAGCCGCCAAAGGAAACCAGATCGGGGAGAAGAGTCCACTTCCCGCAGCGACTGGCAGAATATTTTTGTTGATTCCCTATTCCAGTTGGCTAATTTTCCCTTCTTTTTACTCTCGCAGGTGTACGTTTAACTCAACCATCTTCCACCACTTCATAACTGGCAGGGGGGTGGTGTGGCAGCAGACGACACACGCACTGCGTCACTCATCTGTTCGCGACTTCCGAACTTCCCCGCCAGGTGTCACCCCAGGGGAAGAGAGGAGAGCAGCAAGGAGAGGGCAGTGTGACCACCGGAGACCAAAAGTGAAAGTTCCTCTCGCCTCCTCCGCTCGCTTCGCGACGCGCACGCCATCTTGAGTTGATACTGTTGTGGTGCTTTTTCTCATAGCGCAATAAAACATACCACTACTAAACCGTCACTCTAATTATTCTGACCCTTATCCCGTCTCGCGCTAAAGGGCCATGTGGTTATTTGTTTGTAGGCTGTCATAAAGGGTTCCACCATATGAGCTATGTATGAAAAGAATGCCACTTTATGACCTAACATTTTAATCTTGAACCGCTTTGGATATGTAACTGAAGCTAGCTGACTTGATTTTATCCTCTGTTTCCCTTTTCCACTCCCACTGTGAATTTAACAATACTAGGAAGTATTTGATGGCCATTGTCGCATGTGGAAGCATTTTTTAGCCACTTAACAGCACAACACTTCTCAGGAAACTTAGATGACCCTATCCATTGAGTATACTTAGCTCTGCAAGTGGGAACATCTTTAAGAACATTATAAGTGGTAAGTAATGCCAAAGATACTATGAATCCTAACCTTTGTATACATCAGGGGTACTACATGGTATGTACACTCTTTGACAGACACGCAAGTAGAGCTGGCTCTTGTAGTGAGCACTGGCAGAAATAGGAACTATTGTAGCACTACTTTCGTGGTGCAGCTGAAGGCCAGCAAAATTTTTGTTGCAATATTTGAGTATATAAGGTTCATTGCTCACCATGGTAGTTTCAAATTTACCTTCTCCGCATCGAATTCCCATGATTTCCTGACTTTTCCCTGGCTTTACTGATTTTACTGAACTGTAGCAACCCTGCAGGATTAGTATTTAGCTGCCCTAATTGTTCTGATGAGTGATGCCAGTAGCCCATACCACTTACCTTAGCTGAATAGTAGGTATTTACATGAGCCCAGTGGAAACAGGATTACTTTACTTCCAGCTAACCCACTTTCTTTCTATTCATTGTCAATGGTTATATGGTACCTTCAGCAATCACATGAGGGTAGGCTTGTGCGATGAGTTGATTAATCAAAGAAATTGATGATGATGAATGTCATCGACAGCGATGAGTCAATGAGAATCATTGTTGTGGATGAGTGGATGAAAATCATCAATGCTGATGAGTCGTGATGTGATCAGAGTGGTTCTTCAGCGACGGAGGTAATGTTGTGTTGGACAACCGACATCTACTCACCGATGAAAATGTGGAAATGAGAATTGTTATTTACCACTACAAAGAGTTGTTGTTTAATTTGTAACTTGGTGCTTGTTTCGCTCTTTAAAAAATAAGCCTTGTCCTTCTCAATTAAGTTTTACCCAATTCAATCTTCACTTCATAGCCACACCAAACTGCCAACCAAGAAATCTGCACCGATCATCGAGAGTCATGGATCATCAATAGTCATCGCTCATCGACATTCATCGATCATCGATAGTCATCGATCATCGACATTCATCGATCATCATACACACACTATTCGATGACAGCCATCGTCATAGAAGCATTTCAATGAAAATTATTCATCAAAAATTGGTCATCGTACAAGCCTACATGAGGGTCTCAAACTTCTTGACTAAAGAAATAGGAACTAGTGAGGGGTCATTAACACAAATTAAAATACCATTATTTATTAATATATTACATAAATAAAATGTATAGTTTCCTTCATGAAAATGAAATCAGTCTTCTTGTTCAACCTCTTCAATCTTTTTTTAAGTCTGGTGGTTAACTTCTGCTTTCCCTCTACTCTCTGCTTCCTGAAAAAATACATTTGAAAGAGCTTAAAATAAAATCCAGGGCTCAATCTATTTAGATCATTTACCAGGCTTCATATGCATAATGAGATATAATTTTAAGCAAGGCTTTGGCATTAGTAATGATGAAAAATTATACCAAATGTTCAACAAATGTACTTTTGAATACACATAAAAGCTACATTGCAAAGACAAAACAAAGAATATGTTACATAGTGGCAAGAGATGCTCTTATGATCCTATGCTCAGAGATTATACCTTCTTACTATGTGTGCTATCTGCACCGTGCGTGAGAGTAGTATATGAGTTGGAATCGATCATTTGGCATTTTAAAATAATTTGCAATTATCACCCTAAAAATGAATTCTGATGTGAAACTGCCCTGGTTTCCTGTGAGTACAAAACTAAATATTATAGGCGATGTCAAAAAATTGGAAATTGAGCTGCAGGAAGGAAATATGGTGTATCTGAACCTAGCAGTGACGAAAACTATAAATGAGAACTGCTATGATAATGTGATGTAATTCATTGGTTATTTATGATTCTATTTCCGCAAATGTGTTTTTCTTTAGTTTTATAAGAATTATAATTGCTATTACATTGAGCTTAGTTTTTTCCGTGTGTTTCCAAGACTTTCCGGTGTTGTTAAATCATCCCAGTCCATAGCTACTGCACATGGAACAGACGAGACCACCACTATCAGGTAAGGATGGCATTCTGCTTTTTTTGCTGACATGAAAATGGATTTCCGTAACAACAGAGGAATCACAGTTTGAAATTGGATATATTTCTGCAATTATTTCAGTTGGATGTTATTTTGAACAGATGCCATTTTCATGCCTGGATGATGTGATTGTACGTAACTATGATCACTGTGAGATGCTATGAGAAAAAGACGCACAGTAAAAGAGGCTGTGCATTGATGCATGACATGATGACAACTGAGAATATATTAACGCATAACTCAATCAATTAATGAGAAAGACATACATGTAATTTAGGCACAGTATTTCTCTTGAAGAAGGTGCATTCACATTATGACAAAATGATGCAGACTTAGGGTTGGGCAGTGCAGGAAATACTGAACCGGTTCTCAGTTCTGAAAAAAACTGTTTGAGATGGCGATGCACCGGTTCAATGGGTCGGGCCGGTGTTTTCTGCTGAACTCGTGTTTTCTACTGAACCGGTGTTTCCTCCTGAACCGGTGTTTCCTCCTGAGCTGGTGTTTTCTACTAAAATGGTGTATTCAACAGAACCGTTTTTTCTAATCAACGTCTTTTCCTCATGTACAGCATTTTTTGTCATTCAAAAGGTTTTTTGCAAACATTTTTATTATACCTGTTTTTTAAGACGTGTTTTTTTCCTACAAGAGGATACCTCTTAATAATGCGGGTACGCTTTCCTAAACTGAACAGTAAAAAATGAGAATGTTTGCATCAGCCAATGGTTTCTATGTGAGGCTTGGGTTTATATATGCATGTCCTTTTGTTATTGTAACAGCGGTGAAATTTGTATTATTGTTGAAGGAAGACATTGCAAAATTTCCTATTTCCGTTATTCACTTGGCACGATGCATTTTGTTGTTAAAACAACATTATCAAGTGCCTTGATCAGCAACAGAACGCATCATGCTAAGTTACTAACTTATGCGATGGGAATGAAAAGCTCGCTAGAGGCAGAGTGACTGGTGTATGCCTACGGATGAATTCTCTCCAATTAAGATCTGATTTACGTGCTTCCAGAAAGTTTATATGTGTTGCGTGGTTGATTGCTTTCATCTGTGGCTGATAGATATCTGCCTTTCTTAGTCAAAATTTCCTTTATCTTTCATCTTGGCAATGATTAAGGGGCGAGTGTCTATGACCCCATTTTTGAGACATTGTTAAAAATTGGCAGCCTGCAAACTATCTGAAATTTTCTAGTGACATAGGGTGCACATCAAATTTTGTCTTAGGTAACCATATTTTCCTTCAATTTACCATTATTTAAAATAATATTCATTAAAAAATATCTCAACTATCCTTTGGCATAAAATAATTCTTGGAAAGAACTTACGATATTGATCTTAAATAATCAACATCAAAGTGTTCAAATTTCGTTTTTATTTGGGGCATCTAATGCATGATAATTCCCATCCATGCATGCATTACGGGCGTGAATTTTGAGGCTGCCGTAAGTAGTTGCATTATCCTCTCATTTCATTCGTGTGACAGGGGTAGATAGGATCTTGAAACAATGTTCCTTCCTCCACGAAGTCTCCCAAAACCAGCAGCGTTGTTTTATTAACTCTCTCTCTCATTTGTTGTAATCATCGAAAAAACAAAATAATACTTAAAAATGCTACATACGGTTGAGTTACGTATGTGACAATGCTTAAAATGGGTGAGTACTCGCTCTTTAATATAGCGGCTTTAGCAGACGACAGTCAGGTGGACAACTAATAGCACAGGTACAGAACCACTTCCCCGGTGCACCGGTTCAGAAATGCCTCCCCAGTGCACCGGTTCAGAACCACCAGGTGCACCAGTTCTTTTCCTGCTTCAGAACCGGCCTGCCGGTACCAACAAAAACTGAACCGCTGAACCGGCACACCCAAAAACTGCCCAGCCATATGCAGACTCAAGGGCAAAAAAGAAATAATTCTTTCCCTCACGAGCCTGCCCGAAAATAGGGGTGCACGGGATACACAAGGGCATGGCTTACACGAGTATATACTGTAATATAACAAGAAGTACCAATCATAGCATACGATTTATAATCACTGTTTAGGTTTTTACTGTTTTACAACATCATGAACAATTTTATTGAGGTGAAATGCACCTATAGAAGGTTCATTTCTACATCTATTTATGTGATTAATGTATTTTAAACTTTTACTAAGTTATAATTGGAATGAATGGGTTTTCAGGACTTAAAATGCGATGACCACGAATTGTGTGCTTGGTTTTCTGTTAGCTATCATCATATTAAATTTGAATTTCAACTAAATAAAACCAATGATGTTTTTGGCAATTTGTACAAAACATATTTATTTATTTTAAAATTTTATGGAGTTGCTGGGATATAAGTAAAACTCTCCCATGAAACTAGTGACTTGACTGAAACTTGAGAGGGACCATTGTGGCTGCAAGTTTGTCAGAATGAAGTGTATAGATATGTAGAGAAATAATAATTACCAGTATTACCAAACTGCATTAAAATTGGTTTTCCCTTTTGGAAGACATGTAAATGATAAGACTGACTTTGTTGTTCCACACAAAAAAAATTTATTGAAACAACCTGGGCTTCGAAGTAAGATTTCATCTTCAGGTAAATCCTCTGCAGTTATAGCACTTCTTATATACAACGAGGGTGGGGATGGGGTGGTGTTGATGGTGGGGGGGGAGGGGAAGGTAGCAGGGAGTAAACTTCCCAAAGGTGAAGGAATGTGGGGTGGGAGGGAAAAGTCAGCTTGCCTACCCCTGGCTCTTGTTCGAATCATGGGGATTGGGGAATAAAGGGTTGGACGAAGGGGAGGGGGGGACTTGGCATCATCTGTTTAATGCATGATTCCTGAGAATTTTCTTTTTTTATTTATGATCATGCAATCATATTACATGAATATTTCATAGACTTTATCAGAATTGTCTCAAGAAATACATCAAAAACCTTTGGGATACACATACACAGTTTTGCTTTACCCCAAGGGATGCAATATGTTCTGCTTTACACCACCCTCATCGTCCATTTTTTTATCCCAACATGGTCACTCGAGCTCTGACCAGGCTTTGCCGAGCTCTGGCCGTACTTTGGGTAGGAGTAGTGCCCTAATGCTTCTAGGCCAAAATACATGTCCTGACAACCTCGGAAAAACTTCATTATAATTTGAAATAAAAAATCCGGGACCATCACCAAATGCAGCATGTCTAAAGATTACTTATCTAGCGCATGGTGTTCATTTATCAATGAAAGTATAATCCGGCATATCAAAATATGCACTGAGGCACAAGCAGGATGCTTGGGTGAGGGAAATTGGATGACAACTGTCGAAGAAATTGAAGGTATTATTACACTAATGTACACATGAGCATATGGTTGTAGCTCATTAGATTATGATAGTGATTGGGTGCCATTGTTTTTCCCTCAGATGATGCCGAGAAACATTTCTCAACCTCATGCAGTACCTATAGTTTGATACTCAGAGGACATGATCTCACTGATTCATCACAGATAAATTTGCATTGATGTTTAAAATATGGCACAGTTTTGTGGGACACGGCATAGTCTGCTATAGTCCTAGTGAACACCTATCCTTGGATGAGCAGCTTTTCCCCACTAATGCTATGTGTAGATTCACTCAGTATATGGCAAATAAACCAGACAAATTTGGAATCAAGTTCTGGGTGTTAGCAGATGAAAATTCCTAATTTTTCTGCAATGGGTTTCCATATCTGAGGAAAGATGAGTTACTTGCACCCCACGAAAATTTTCCAGAAAATGTTGCTTTATGCATATAATATCCGTATCTAAATTCAGGACGAAATGTCAAGACACTTTTTTAACATCACTATATTTGGTGAAAAAACTAAAGGAAAATAGCATTTGCATTGTCGGCACAATGAATAGAACCAGACGTTCCCCAAAGAAGTTCGAAATTCAAAGGCTAAGTTGTACGATACCACAGTCATAACATATGAAGACATTACAATGACAGTATACCAAGGTAAAAAAAACAAAAACGTTTTGGTGCTGAGTTCCATGAATTCCAGCATTTAAATAGATAATACAGGAAAAGGATTATCAGAGGCAGTCAGTTTTTATGATTTCACAAAATATGAAGTAGATATATTGGAACAAATGGCAAGGAAATACACTACTCGCACTGGATCTTGCCAATGTCCTGTGCAAATGTTATACACTATCCTATATTTAGCTGTGGTGCATGGGTGATATAGAAAGAGGTCATCACAAATCATCAGTGGCCATAAATTCATTTTGAAGTTAGCTGAAGAGCTACGTAGTGAGGTCAAGTCACAACCATGGCCAGCACATTTCATTTCAGGCACAAAAGTTAGAAAAAGACGTCAGTATCAGGCACAAAAAAGCAAAGGAAACAAAACTATGGAAAAATGTTCAAGATATCAGAAATATACATTCAAAAATGCACAGCAATAAGTGAAAAACTTATTATATATCCTCTGTGTCATGAAAAATTATTATTATTATAGTATAACTGGTACTCCACTGTTATAAGCATGGTTTAATGCTGTTACTTCCATTATAAACAATTCCTGATAGTTTATACTGGATATATAATTACTTACCATAATATTTATGTGATAAACTACCACTACCTATATCAAATATTGTGGAAAAGGCTATACAGTCAAGCCCACTTATATCAAACCCGTTTATAATGCAGTCCCAGTTATAACCAAGTAAACGCTATTCCCCGTCAAAGAGAGGGTGGGAAAAACTGGTGAACATATAATGAAGTTCGGTTATTGCGAAGTAAATATTCGGCACCCTCAACTTCGTCATAAATGGGCTTGACTGTATATCATTGAATTTCAAAGTTTCTGTAAAAGGGAAAATAAATAATTATTTATTGATCTTATCAATTAATTTTTTTAAATGTTAATATTATTTGATAAGATGAGATCAACTCAATATTGAATTCATTGATGAATTTATTCATATAAACCATGAAAACATCTACTGGTCAAAATGACTGCCACTGGTGCTTTTAGGCATGAGGAAAATACATCTACATGATACCCTGCAAGCCACCGCGAGGGTGTGTGGCAGGGGGTGAAGATCACCAAGCATGCACTACTAACATGCAAACAAGCAACTAAAGTGTCTCATGCAACTAGATTGTTAGTATCTATACTATTTGAGGGGTGAATACATGCATCATGCACTACAGAATACTCTAAAATATTTCCCCTACCTATCCCTTTGCTATGCTGCCTATTCTGTTCTCTTATAGTACGGGGGGAAAATGCCATTTTGAATCTATCGGTACGACAATCTTAATCTTATTTATCTGGTCCAATCTAGCATAATATGCTGGTTTTTTTAATATGTGCCTAACATCTTCAGTAAAGCTATCCGATTGAAATTTCTCTAAAAGATTTAATCTGTACACTAACCTACGCTCTGATAATGATTCCCACCCTAATTCTTGTATTAATTCTGTAACACTACTCATCCTATCGTAACACCTTTTAATGAACCTACGACGTTTCTAGTGTAAATGGAAGTATCAAAAAGAAATTCTGTTTCATTTCGAAAATAACCTTCTTAATTTGCTGATTTTCTTTCTTCTTTGGATGCCATTTATCCCACCTATAATTTCTGATAGTCAATTTACCGTTTAAGCCAGTGATACAAGCCCACGAAAGAGTTTGAATGCTGACATTTGATCTTGTTCTTACAAGGATCATTTTACCAGGTGTACTTTTCATCGTTTTAAGTCCCCATGTTAACCTCCATTCAGATGTTATTTATTCTCACATCCAGCATTCCCTGATGCATTTCTTTATGGCATTTTACCGCATTCATCGTTTGGAAATTACGACCCCATTGCATTATCACCCATATTCATTATTTGATAAAATCAAACGAATATGCTTGGTTTCATATCTTTATGCATTTTTTAATCATAAATCATGCATACATGTGTGTAAATGTGTTCCACAGTATGACCATTTGAGCACAAAAAATTAACAGACGAACTACAGGCATGTTTTTTGCGATGCTTCTTAAAACAACCATTCTTATTAATTTCGTTATTACAAACCTTCATTTTTTCGTTCGGTGAACTTCGTAATAATGAGTCTACTGTAGTTACCTTTTCAGCCAGTAGTTGGCATCTCCCTTGGCTGGAGTTTGGAATAATGGCATAAATATTTTTTTTAATTATGAAAAATGGATGAACTACGCATTGCCTGACAATGGGGCAGAAGGAAATTAAAAAAAGGAGTATCTTCAAAACCATTCTCAACCAATATTTAACCAAAAATAGCAAATAATGCTAATTTCACAAGATTAACGCAATTTACAAAAAGTTAAAAACAATTTATTTAGGTTGAAATTTGTTTATTAGAACATAAAAAACAATGCTCCTTATTGCTATCAAGAAATTACTACATTTTAATGGGTCTTTTTAAAATTTTTGTCCAGTGAACAGATATTTATCACATCCCAGCAAAAAGAGTATTTGGATGAAAAAGTTTCTGCAATTTATTTTAGAATTTTCTTATTACGAATCATATCAGCTCTGAATGGTAATATGTAGATACTCTTCAAACCCCTGTCTAGAAATACATAATTAGACCCACTTACACTGTTATTAATTGTGTATCCCTTTTCCTGTGAAGAGTCTGAGAATGAATGGAGATACTGTAAAAAAACATGCTATGGTTTATTTGCAGCAGAGATACTCAAATATGTAATAGCAGTGTAATGGATGCTGCAAGTGCACACAATCCATGCTATAAATGATAAAAGTAGAAAACTTAGCTCCATTCACTGGTGAAGCTAATCAAATCAATAGCATGCTGCTTGGCCTGACAACCAAAGATTGAGGGTTTAAATCCTACCTAGGGCAAGGAAGTTGTGTTTGCCCTAGGATAGTCTTAGATTATAGGTACTGTGTGAAATGACCTTACATGTTAGAAAACCAAAAAACCCAAGATTGCTCATTCTCAAGCAATGATCCCTGTCATACAGTTACCTGGAACTATCTGGGTCCATCTCCCTTGCGGCCCACTGCCTCTCGACGCTCCGGAGGTGGCTGCTGCACCTCACCCTCTTCCCCTTGGCCCTCTCCTTGACCATCAGGGTCTCCTTGAGGTCTCGGTTGTGAAGGGGGTCTCTCTGCTCTCTGGCGATGGAAAGCAAGTGTTTCTCCCATCTCTTCTGAAAAACGCTGGGCACCTATTTCTTCAGAGCTTCTCTTTTTGCTCTGCGTGAACTCAGATTTCTTCATTGGTTTCTTACGATCCATCTACATCCAGAGGAAAGGAAATGCAGGGAATGATATAGCACATTTCTCCATCACTGCAAAAACTCCACACCAACACCAAAGAACCATTTTAGAGGGCTATGTTACACTACAACAGCAGAAGATGGACACATTCACCTACAATGCAATGGCATGCTCACATTAAACACAAATGTCCATTGGGTGGTGTATTGCATAAATTTCCTTAATCCCTCAACCCCAGCCTACATGTCCAGTATGTTTCCTGAAGGGCTAATTTTCATAATTTTCCTTGGACAGAAATTACACTTTAAACAAATATAATTTGTTTAAGAAAGGATGCTTTTTCTCCATAGCATAAAATACAGTACATTTCGTATTCTTTAATTTATGGTAATTTTTATTCTTAAAAGTAGCCAATTTAATTTTCTTAAATCACCATGAGTAATGGAATTTTGTCCTGAAATATGTCATGCTCTTCCATTCTTACCATTTTCAATGTAACTGCCTAATCAACTGTAGGGACAAAAAAAATCATGTGACAAAACTTTACCAGTAGCTCTTTCTTTTCTCCATCGGTTTTGAGTAAAGATTGGTTTTTTTGGTACCACAACTTAGACCTCTTTGAATGCTCACTTTGCCACTATAGCCCAAAGCTAAGGAGCCAAGTACTCCACTCCACATTTCCCACAAGCTACAAGAGTCTCAAAACAGTCAACACAAATGGCAACCATTTCCAAGTGAGATGAAATAAGTGAAATATGACTTAACAGTAATGCCAGGGTGAGGTTGGAAAGTAAACGAGAAAATGCGTTATTATCCCATTATGGGTTTGATCACAATGAGATGATACAGTCCAGCCTATTTATGCTGATGTTGAGAATGCAAAGGGAAATATGAAAGTAAGTGGACTGCCTATCATTCCGAGAGTAATATATTGAGAGGAACATTTTTGAAAAATCCAATGGCTCACAGACAATATGTGCCAGGCAATCTGATTTAAAAAGGAAACCACTTGGTGCCATAGGTAACTAAGTGAATTTTCTGAGGTGGACTGTCATAACAGGGAAGAAAAGTGCACAGCTTGTTCCAAGTATGGAAAAAGAGAAGACAGAGTATACTGATATTAACCACATGCTGGGGGTTTGGGCATGAATTGCTTCGAAACTGATCATGCAATGCACAATTACAAATGAAAAATAATGTCTGTACTAACTGTAAAACATGCAACATTTGTTTCTGCGTGAAATGATTAAGAAATAATGTCATGAATACTATGATAGAGACTGAGCGATATTCAAGCAAAGATTATAAGTTAATAACCAAGACAATAAGAATACGATTGACATGACGTCGACTCAAACTGGAATACCATTAAAAAAACATAGAGAATGTGTCCATAGGCATTAGTCCAGTCCTGATTTTCTCCAGTTCACGCAATGTGTAAAAGATATTCTTCAATTAATTATGTATGAAGAATAATATTTCCTGATCCATTAGGAGTATTAGCGATGGGGGAATTTATATGAAAAGTTTAATGGCCATATTGAAGGAAAGTGGTTGAGTCTCTAATTACATTCTTTGAAACATCTCAATAGATTAGTATTTTACTTTCTACGGGCACTAAACACAGTGATCAGTAACATAGCTATCCACGGAAGTACGGCTACTCTTCAAGTCAGTGATACTCGATTCAAACACCTTCCAAAATCCTTGTCCAAAAGTACGAAAAGAATATTTAGCGCCATTATTTTGACGAAGTTTATCCACGCTACTGACAAATATGTATTAACGCAACACTTGTATAACATATGATTAACATACCTTTGAAGCGGACTATGAAGACGAAAATCTAGGGATGGACTTTTAAGACTATCGGATATTGCACAGTAATACCATGCGGCTGACAAAATGGCTACAACCAAGGTCCTTAAAATGGCTACAAGAGTATGAACTACGTTATTGACCACTCTTTACTGATTTCACTGCTCCACGCACCGACCGCCTACCGTAATACATTATACACCGTTTCATTTATCAGAATTTGGCCTTTTATGTGATATCCTTTTACTTTTTGCCTCACGAAAAATGACGGAGATATAAAAACGTAAACAAATCCATTTCAGGGCACTTTTTCGCGGGAAAAAAATACCTACATTTCCCACAATTCCGTGTTCCTAGGAGAACAAATAAAGAGAAACGTACCTTCACTTCTAACCTATATCATAATTCTCCAGCCAATAAGATTTTGGTAATGCGTTTGAAATCCTGGGTTTTCGAAGTTACGGCGACTCTAATCACTCTAACTGATCGGTGCACGAATATGAAGCATGAGTGTTTTGGAAATGGAAGGAAGATATACAATTGTATGATAGATATGCGGTCTTCCAATGTCAAGGTATTTCACACACGGGGGCGGGAAAATATTTCCACCCGCGCCATCGTGTTTAAAACTACCCACCTTCCTATGATATTAACGCCGCCATGCATACGGAGTTACCTGCTCTTATGTACTGACGAAATTACCTATACATTTCAGACCTGGCTGAAACTCGACGTCAGCTCTACTACCTGGTAACCGATGGCGACAATACTAACCATACCCCCAACTCCGTGATCTTTACTTTAATTGCATACTGTAACGTACTGTTTCCATTAATGCTAATATTCAGGAACTCAGGCAGGCCTAGCTACGCCAGCAATTTTTCATTGAACATCATTACTGTGAAGTGCAGATAATAATCTTAAATAACGTCGATGCCTCGTTCAGATTTGGCAAAATTCGGCGCCTGGCCATGGTACTTATGAATGTATAAGTACCATGCTCCTGGCGGGTCATCTCACTTGAGGCAAGTACCAGATCGTTTGCGGCAAACACATCTGCGAGAAAGATTACAATTAAGTACCTGAAACCTCTTCTTCTACATCTACATAATACCCTGCAAGCCACCACAAGGGTGTGTGGCAGGGGGTGATTGCTCACCAAACATGCACTACATATCATGCATAAAAAAGGAATAGTATTAATATAGTAGTCAGAACTACACTATTTAAAAAAGATAGAAATTGCAAAGAAAACATCCAAAAACATTCTGTTAGTAGGGTTAGCTTTAAGTACTCATACCAACATGCAGCTACCAATGCTATTCATTGCTACTCTCCGAAAGGACATATTTACCGTTATTCGTATCTCTTATTGTGCGAGGGAAAAAGGACATTTTGAATCGGTCAGTTCGGCAATCAATTTCTCTAACTTTATGATTATGGTCCAGTCTGCCATAGTAAGTTGGGGTTCGTAAAATATTTTTAACATCATCACTGAAAATATTGCCTTGGAATTTGTGGAAGAGATTAAGTCTAAATTTCAACCTGCGATCTGACAATGATTCCCATTTCAATTCATTTAATAGACTGGTTACGCTAATATAGTTATCGTATCGTCCCTTTACAAATCTTGCCGATCTTTGCTGCACACGTTCAAGTTCATTACTTAGACCGATTTCGTAGGGATCCCATACACTGGCAGCATATTCCAAATGAGGTCTAACAAGGGAAAAGTAGCTGATTTCTCGTACATGATCGTCACATTTACCCAGTACTCTTTTAATGAAACCCAGTTTGCGATTCGCTTGACCCATTATTTCACGAATGTGTTTACCCCAAGGGTATGTGTTTACATGCAGCTGTCCGAAATGTAGAGGAAGGTAAGTGTGTTTATCATTCCGGCCGAGCATCATTCTGTTCTAGTGTAATTTTTCAAATGTTTACATGCATTACAATTTGCTTTTAAGTATATCAATCTGTACCGAAGTAATCTAGCCCAACTTTTGAAAACCCTTGTGGGAGCGTTCCAATAGTATGATTAATGGGAACTCAATTTATTTTCTGGAATAAATATTGCCTTCCAGAAATGAAACTCTTATGAAAATTTCAGATTCGATCGCGGGTCGCGGCCCGGCTCCGCGCGGCGGGCCCTGGAAATACCGAGACTCCGTTGGATTGTTCATGTTTTGTGGATAATAACTACTCGAAAACAACTTTTTCAGGCTTTGCATGCTGTAACTGATTTCTAAAGATTCTATACTGAAGATTTTTCGAGGATATTGGTTCGAGAGAATGGATCAGTGAGTAGGGTCCATATGTTCTTCAGTTCACTCGTAACTGAGGTAAATTTGTTATTTTAATAATTTTCGGAATCATTTTCAATGACAACCACTCTTAGTAGGGCAAGAAGAGTGCTTTCAAGTGGAGGAAAAGCCCTGATATGCTGACGGAGATGTCACCTGAGGTTTTGTCCTTACTGATCACTAGGGGCTGACTAATAGTCAGTATAATCTACATCTACACGATACCCTGCAAGCTACCGCGAGGGTGTGTGGCAGAGGGTGAAGATCACCAAGCATGCACTACTAACATGAAAACTAGCAAATATATTGACTCATGCAACTTGATTGTTAGTATCTATAGTATTTAAGGGGTTAATACATGCATCATGCACTACAGAATACTCTAAAATATTTCCCCTACCTATCCCTTTGCTATGCTGCCTATTCTGTTCTCTTATAGTACGGGGGAAAATGCCATTTTGAATCTATCGGTACGACAGTCTATCTCTCTAATCTTATTTATCTGGTCGAATCTAGCATAATACGCTGGTTTTTTTAATATGTTCCTAGCATCTTTAGTAAAGCTATCCGATTGAAATTTCTCTAATAGATTCAATCTGTACTTTAACCTACGCTCTGATAAAGATTCCCACCCTAATTCCTTTATTAATTCTGAAACGCTACTCAACCTATCGTAACACCTTTTAACGACCCTAGCTGCTCTACGCTGCACACTGTCTAGTTCTCTGATCAACCCTAATTCATTAGGATCCCAGACACTGTCTGTATACTCGAGGTGGGGCCTAACTAGTGAAAAGTAACATCGCTTTTTTGTCTTCTCATCACATTTTCCAAGTACTCTTTTTATAAATCCTAGCTTTCTCTTCGCTATGCCGCATATTTCCCTAATGGGTCTTCCCCACGATAAATCCTTAGTGATTGTCACCTAAATATCTTATGGTTTCTACGTTTTCGACCTTCATGTTACTAATTTTATAGGTACGCTCTATCGAATTATTCCTCCTCCAAAAATTGATAGCTACACACTTTTTAAGGTTAAGCTCTAACTGCCATTTGTTTCACCACTCTTGAATTGCATCTAAATCTTTGCTAAGCGATTTCCTGTCATCTTCTTTTGATATACCCCTATACACCACCGCATCGTCTGCAAAGAGTCTAAACTTAGCACTAACTACGGTACCCAAATCGTTTATGTATAAAAGAAATAGAAGCGGACCAACTACGCTACCCTGGGGAACTCCCGATGTGACTTTGATTGTGTCCGATATGATACCATCTATGACAACCCTCTGCTCTCGCCCACTTCAGAATTCTTTTACCCAACATACGTCTTTATTTATACCAAAACTCTTTAACTTCAAGATTAATTTATCATGAGGAACTTTATCGGAAGCCATTTTAAAATCTAAAAATATCGCATCAACTTCAGTGCTGTTTTTGCCGTGGACTAAAATATCGTGTAGGAATAAAGCTAATTGTGTCTCGCAAGATCTACCTTTCCGGAACCCATGTTGGCTGTTTATGAGTAATCCCTGGCTATCCAAATGCCCCATGATGGAACTGACTACAATGTGCTCAAATATCTTACAAGAGATTGACGTGAGTGAAATGTGTCTGTAGTTACTAGGTTCTTCCCTGTCACCGCTTTTAAATACAGGTGTTATGTTGGCTACTTTCCAATCCTTTGGTACTGTGTGATTCTTTATTGTTTTATTGAATATTATTTCTAGAATGAGGGCTATTTCAGAAGCTAATGTTTTATATACTCGGGAAGGAATTTGATCGGGGCCTGGTGATTTGTTTTTACTTATGCTTTTTAACTGCTGCTCTATTCCGCGACATGAAATTTTTATTTCGGGCATTTGCTCACTGAAAGTGATCCTCGGTGGTTCCACTGCGTTGTGTCGATGAGTTGAATACGCTTTGGAAGAAGGTGTTTAAACTATTGGCTTTTTCTACACTGCTGGCGACTCTGATTCCCTTATTTTTTTTGAGTGTTTGCACTGTGGACTTATTTCTCTGAAGCTCTCTCACATATGACCAAAACGCTTTATGCTACGATGTACTTGCTCGTATAATTATCGGGAGTACGATGAAAATAATAAGTTGCTTTATGACGTAGTTGTTAAAGTTAAAATTGTAGTGAGCACGGTGGGTTTTGGCGAGGGAGCCTCCCGCTGTGTGGGTCTCTGAGCTGGAAGAGGGTTGCGGATTAGGACCCTCGCGAGCTTCAGCCCCACCCATTCTTCGACTACCTGAACTCGGCTTCACATATTTGAGTTTAACCGCTGATAATTTTATGAGATGGAAAATGATGGGTGGCCTACTCCGTATCAAAAAAGTATTGTGTTTGTGCCTCTTGTGTTTGAGTGCTAGTCAAGGCCTTCAAATGTGCCTTTGACTGAGAGGTCTGTTCTTCAAAAGAGGAAGGTGATAGGACTACTTAGCACTGTTTCCCATGTCAGCACATCAACTACGGCAGCTTTTAGACTTTCCTTCAAATGAAGACGCAGCGGATGCACCCACTCCAATTGGGCACCAACAGGACATCAACTGTGACAACTCAACACCGTTACTGATTGCTGATAGTATTCAATGCGCTTTCCTTATTCCCCTTTTTAAATTCATTCCCTTTCCTTAAATTCTAAATGAAGATGTTTCATAATGGTCATGGAAAAGGGAAGCTTAAACCAGCGGGGAAATATGAGTTATATATTTAGTGATCACAACTCTGCAAAACACATTAAATTTGTACTAAAATATAGGATTTATTTAATGAAACACAGGCTACTTTCTGTAAAAAAACAAAAAATGAAGGATATGCACTTCGTTTATTTGTAGTCACAAAAGCAAAAACTATCCCATAATTAATAAATGAAATTGAAATTTACGAGTAGGTATACCATTCACGTCATGCAGTATTACAGCTACCTCAAGGTTTAATAATGCGCTGTTCAGAAAAGCTTAATTAGTTATTTAGTAAAGCTTAGGTAATTTTTGAGGCTTTATTACAACGAATACATAACGGAAGGCATAATTCATGCTTCACTACATAATATAACGCAAGAAAAATAATAATGATACTGCGACCGTGATAAATTTACGCCTCGCTGCCCACATCAACCTAGTCTGCGTTGTTGCTCATAAAATATTCGTTCATTATCGCGTCCACAACGGGAAGATAGTTGGAACTTACCTCTGCGAATCCAACTTCCATGAACACAAACTCAGTTTTGTCAAATAGCGAAATAACTTCAAAAAGGCAAAGATTATTTTCACTCTCAACGCACAGCTAGGCTATTTCGCTACTGCTAGTATGGGAGATGACGTCACACTACGAAGAACCAATGGTTAGGCGTTAAGACCTAGGCATTTTCGATGCTAAAACAATGCATATTAAAAGTTATTTATTAAATTAATTATTTGGAATTATACCTAGATATTTTGACGTGGCATTTCGAAACCATACACCACTCGCTACTATAAATTTCAACAAAATACCTAACTTACGCAAATACTCTATTAATACTGTTTTCTTCTGTTTTCATTGAAGAAGAAAACTCCCATAATGGGATTGGCTGAGGTCCGAGGAAACTTAATTTTAATGTGGGTGCAATATTTATTAATCCTTTCCAGACGGCCGAATTTGCTCCCATACATGTCTTTATCTTTTTTAAATAGTGAAGTTCTGAATATTAATTTAATACTATTCCTTTTTTATGCATGATATGTAGTGCATGTTTGGTGAGAAATCACCCCCTGCCACACACCTTTGTGGTGGCTAATATGTAGATGTAGATGTCTTCTGATCTGAGTACCAAGAGAGACTTCCTTTCTCTCTGTCTCTTCCTACGGACCATTTTCATGCTGAATTCGTCAAAGCTCTAGCAGGTATGCACTCACCCACAGCTTCTATCTTTTGCCTTCTTGCCACCCTTGAATTCAATCGGGTACTAAATTACCTATGAATCAAGGAGACCATGCCAAATACACGAGGAGGCAATCACATGGAAATGAAAAACAAAAATGTCGCCATCCCCCCACACGAGAGACGATTCTTCTTTGAATGCACTGCCACCAAAGTTCACCTATTTCAATTTATGGGTAGAGGTACGACGCGATATCTACGAAGAAGAATCAGAAGTCAAAATAATAGCACCAAGTCTCAGTGAACCATTGTACCGGAAAGTTGAGGAAAGCAAAACAGCATTACTGAGCTGACCGTAAACCAATCCATCGAATGGTTTCTAAAATGTATGTTCGGCCCGATGGGAAACAAAAGCAATCGTCAGCAGCTACCACACCGATATAAAACCGTAAAAAATCAACACTCACCAAGAATGCGGTAGATCCACTGTGGCGGGGAAGTCTTCCATCCAATAACCCACTTGAAGCACTCACATATGGAATGGAGAGAATATGATTTACTACTACATGATAGACACACGTAATTACTTGCTAAACGAATCATGACAAAATCAATTTACACTTACATTTTTTAGCCAAAGTACCAAGAGCTTCCCAATCCAATGAGGGCATTTCCGATGTCGACAGGACGCCGACAACAGTATCCAAACAGCAGGTAGCCGCACGTTTCTTCTACGAATTAAAACCCCGCCCTTGGGGTCATACTAGCCGTAAAACACCACTCGTCGAGTGAAAGAATGTTTAGATGAAAATAGTTGTCACCATTAAGGCTTAATAAATTGTTGTCGATATCAACAGTGAACTGTTGAATCTGAACTGATACACGAACGATACACGTATTGCACATTGAAAATATAGAACATCGCGCGGGAAAACTATGCAATTTCACCATGGAAGTAGAAAAACTTAATTAAGAATTAACCCCCAGCAAATTCCCCGGCCCTAATCAAATTCCATCAAACGTATCCAGAGAATTTCCTTCTGAAACACCTCCCTGCCTGGAAATAATAAAATAAATAAACTCCTGACCGAATACAATTATTCTTTCTATGCATGATATGTAACGCATGGTAAGTGTAAATGCGTCCCCTGGCACACACCTTTATGGAGGCTCGCCTATGATTCGACAGGTTTGTAGCCTCATTACACCTTTTGTAACCACTGTGACCTTTGACCCCTGAGTTACCCTTGAAGGTCAAGGGATGAAAAGAGGGATCTCAAGACCTTACCATCGACAATGGCACCTTTTGAAACCTAAGATTCGATACGTTTTATCATAATTTCACCTTTTGTCACCCTTTGACCCCTGAGTAATCCTCGAAGGTCGAATGGTGAAAAGAGGCATCTGAAGACCTTAAAATCGACCTTGGCACCTATTTAAACCTATGATTCGACAGGTTTGTAGCGGTGATTCATTTTTTGTAACCCCTGTGACCTTGACTGTGACCTTTCAGGGGTCACGGTTGCAATTTTCGTCCTCAAAAGTTCTTCCATCGTTTTCTTCGTGCCCAAAGACTATAAGTCGAAAGTTTCACTGTATCGTCTTTTTTGTACTTCGAATATTTTATCATTGAAAGCCCATAGGGCAAAATTTGGATTTTAGGTTGGACCCTATTTCTGGAGTCAAAAGGTCATATTTCTCACATTTTGCTTAAACTTAACAAAACCTACAACCTTTTTCTAGCAAGGTACCCAATGTCATCCATGTGGCTCGAAAGGAAGTGTCTACAATTACACTAAAATTAAAATTACAATTAAAAAAGTGTCAAAAATGACACACCATCAATGGGACACACTGTATATATACACACATACACCAAAAAACATTACTCGCCTTCTTTACTCACTACCTACTTCCCAGGCGCACATTCCTTACAACGAGTCCTACAAGATTTTTTCCCTACTCTTGCAGACCACAATTCCACTTCAAAACTTTTCCCCAAATGCCAACGCATTACATACAGAAGACCGCCAAATTTAAGCAATATTTTTATAACTACCCGACCGCTTCTCAATTCCCTGCCATACACCTACGTCCACCACAATCCATGCAAACCTCCGAGTTGTAAGACTATCCCTATATTGAGCATTGTAGGCCTTTTTAAGGAAAAAAAAGTTGCAGAGAGTAGGTCAGCTACTGGGGTGTTAAATAGCAAATGTTATGAAAGTAAAAGAATTGAAAAAATCCATAAGCTACGCTAGTTTACTGCGTAGCCAGACATAGAAAATTGGAGTTATTCAGTTAGACATGAGCTCGAAAAAACGTGTAAAAATAGCTTTAAAAGTCGACTGTAATTCTAAAAAATGGCGTTATAACTGTGGTCTTACTATATTCTCATAGTATGAAAAACAAAGTTGCAGATTTTCATCACCTCATCGAATGTACCGACGCTGATGTTAATAATAGGAACTGAGAGCTGGCTATATAAAGATATCGCAGATAATGAAATATTCCCGAAATCATTCAAATTTTACAGAAAAGATAGAGTCAGAAGATCAGGAGGAGGAGTTTTTATCGCCGTGAAGGATTTTCTTACTAGAAGAAGGGAGTCTATACTTGCAATTGTCAAATAGAAAGCGTATGGTGTTCCTTACAAGGTCCTCAAGCAAAAAAGGTTTACCTATGTGCATATTATAGACCACCGGATTCAGGCATAAATTCAATGTTAGAACTAGAAAATCAAATAAGGAAATTAATTCAACACAAAAATGACCGTCACATCATCATCGGGGGGATTTCACTCTTCCATCCATAGACTGGGATACGTGTAGCTTCATTACCGGGGGGAAGGACAAAGAGCTGTGTGAGACAGCCAGAGAAAAAAATACTCTCGATCTCCTCGCAACAAATATACCCGAACAGCTTGTAAATATAAGTACCGATGAGAGAATCAGTGATCACAAAATTATAAAAGCAACATTTTCTTATAGAACTGACAAAAATAAAAAATCCAAGAGAAAATATGCTTGTTCGATATGGCTGACTTCAATGGAATGAAAACAGAGTTGCAGATTTCGTTTACAAAATTTATGGAAGCAGGTTAAAGAAAGATACTGCAACTCTGTGGCATATATTACTAGAAGTTATTCACTCAGCAGTTAACATGTATATACTGAGTATATTAAAAAAGATGAATGCAGAGCCACGCAGCGGTACGGAAATCTTTAAAACGACGGAGAATTGGCCACGCTAGACTGAAAAAAGCGTGAAAAGAAACCCCCCCATGAGCTTAATAAAATCGTTAGAAATTGCAAAACTTCCAAACACTTAGCGACAAAGGAATATTGAAGAGCTTTAGCTTCATTTAAAAGAAAAATTCTAGGGAACTATTTGAATGAAAATCCAAAAGCGTTTTAGTCGTATGAAAGAGAAGGTCAAGGAAATAAATCTACCGTAAAAATGCATACGGATGATACATATTTCCAAAACGTTTTCACTACCAGCACTTTCGATCCTATTGAACCACTAAATAAACATTTCAAACATTCGATGCCTGAAATCGCTATTGAACCTCACGATATAGAACAAAAACTAAAAAAACATAAATACCAATAAATCACCCGGCCCCGATCCAATTCCGGCACGCGTTTATAAAACACTAGCATCAGAAATATCACCTTACTAGAAATAATATTTCGTAAATCGTTGTCTGAGCACTTGGTTCCAAAGGACTGAAAAATGGCTAATATTACATCTTTATTCAAATCCGGCGATAGAGAAGATCCTAGCAACTACAGACGTACCTCACTAACGTCGATGACGTGTTAGATAATGGAACATTTAATAGTTAGTTCGATTAAGGGACACTTGGATAGAGAAAATTTGTTATTAAATAACAAACACGGTTTCCGAAAATCTAGGTCGTGCGAAAAGCAATTGGCACTCTTTGTTCACGACTTATTGGTTTCGGGAGAAAATAATGCTCAGGTTGATGCGATATCCCTCGATTATAAAAAAGCCTTTCAAAGAGTACCTCATGACAGATTGCTCTTAAAGCTGGAAAGTTACGGTATAGATAAACAAGTAGTAGGCTGGATTAATCAATTCTGTTGGCCGCAAACAGAGTTACTACAGACGGCATCTTGTACAATATAGTTAATGCACATCAGGTGTTTCCCAGGGAAGTGTGATAGGCCCACTTTTATTTCTTTTATATATCAATGACCTCGGTAGTGTTGTAGCAAACAGTAGAATTCGGCTTTTCGCAGATGATGCAGCAGTGTATAGAGAAATTAGCAGTCCGGGAGAGAAGGCATCCATGGAAAAAGACCTCGTAGCAATTCAGGCGTGATGCGATATATGGAAACTAGAACTGAACATAAAATGCGTGACTGTAAATTTTTGGAAAAGGAAAAACTCGATGGAAAGAAACTATATGATTCAAGGTACGGAATGAGTAAACGTCGAATCAGTTTAGTACTTAGGGGTAACACTTACTCAGGATCTATCATGGGGGATCATATCAGGGAAATATGCAGTCAAGCAAATAGAAAGTTGGGGTTTATTAAAAGAATAACAGGGAAAAGTGAGGAGAGGGTGAAGGAACGTTGATATTTTTCAAGTGTTAGGCCACACTTAGAATATGCTGCGAGTAGATGGGACCCTTATGAACCAGGCTTAATTTACGAATTAGACCGAGTATAACGAAGAGCAGTGAGATATGTAAAAGGGTGTTACGATAGAGAAAGTCTGGTATGTTAGCCGAATTGGGATGTGAATCGCTGTCACAGCGTAGGCAGAATTGTAGACTTAAATTTCTGGGAAAAATTAAGGAGGGACATTTCATTAATGACGCTGATCATATATTGCTGGCTCCGACTTATTATGGTAGGCTCGATAATGGTAACAAAATTAAGGAGATACATTGCAGGACGGAGAGGTTTAAAAGTCATTTTTTCCGCGTACGATTCGAGATCAGAACGTTGGACATCGCGTAAATCGGTAATAATTATAGACGTAATATTCAGAGTAGGTCGATAGTATTTTTTCATTTTCTGCATGTTCAAATCAATGTGTTACTCGCATGCATTATTTTTTAAATGCATGAGTATCTATTAATTGGTGCCGGATTTCAAGTCATGAATAGTATTCGTGGGTGTGTCCTGCATGATAAGCATTTGACAGTTTTTTTCCTTTTTTCCACTTATCACTTTTAAAGGTGTGGTGTTTATTTTTGTTTGTTGTGTCATTTTTCCTGGTGTGGCTGCACCCCCTGCCACACGCCCTCGAGGTGGCATGCAAGGTATGTCGTAGATATAGATAGATATAGACATATATATTCTTCTCTCCTCCCACCTCCTTAGATAAAAATAGGAAAGCATACATGCAAAAATATGCTGTTAGTTGCTTTAGCTTTAAGACGTTTTGAATCTGTCAGTTCGGCAATCAATTTCTCTAATTTTGTGATCATGGTCCAGTCTACCATAGTAAGTTGGGGTCCGCAAACGTCTTTTTAACATCATCACGAATATAACGAACTAGTGTAGCCAATATCATAATGTAACGATAACCATACTAGTGTAGCCATTCTATTAAATTAATAAAAAGGGAATCATTGTCAGATCGCAGGTTGAAAACTATACTTAATCCCTTAAATAAATTCCTAAATATTATTTTCAGTGATGACGTTAAAAAACGTAATATATAATAAAAGGTGGAGATTTCAATGCGCCATTAAAAGACTGGAGAACATACTGCTTCAAAGCTGGAGGAAGGGACAAGGACATCTGTGAGACTCTATTAGATGTGTTCTCCAAGAACTCCCTGACACAATTAGCTACAACACCTAATAGAGGGGAATACACTCTTGATTTACTGGCAACCAACATCCCACAACACGTGACAATGATGGACACAGTTGATGGAATCAGTGACTACAGAGTTATAACTACAAAACTCTCACTATCTTTAGATAAGAATTTTAAACAAAAAAGAAATATTTATATTTTTTAAATAGCTGTCTCTCCTAGATTTAAGATTTATTTAAGAGATTCCTTATCGGATTTCAAAAGGTCTTCCATAAACGTATGTACAAATGATTCATGGAAGTCGTTCATTAATATCATGCGCTCTCGGATCAATAGATATATACCTAGTAAATAAAAAAACACTGAACCTAGGTGGTACAATGCCGAAGTGAGAAAATCCCTGAGACGACAGCGATTATGTCATGCTAAAATGAAAAGAATTAGTAAATATATGCCCACTGATGAGCGTAATGTAATTATTGAAAATTATAAAATTTCAAAATCCACTGCAAAGACAGCCCTAAGGAATGCATTTGCAGAATTCAAAAGAAAAATACTTGGGGAACAATTGAAAGAAAATCCAAAAGTCTTCTGGTCGTACGTAAGGAAAGTGCAAGGCCATAAGTCTGCCGTCCATTCAGTTAAAAATGATAGGGGTGAAATGGCCACAAACACACTTGACAAAGTTAACTTGCTACATTCCTTCTTCCAAACCGTTTTTAACCCACCTTCCGGGGATGCAACTGACGTGTTACCTGACCTCTTTCAGCGGTTGATGCAACCAATGGGGTCCTTTACCATATTTTTTTATTGCCGAATATGACAGTTTGTAAGATAAAAAAGACCAGTCATTTTCCGTTTTTTGATCTGTCAATTATTTATCGAGTTATAGGCGTCGAAAAACTAATGTTTTTAACGCTTTCGGAAAAGTGGGTGTGGTGCAACCTCTGACGTTTAACGACTTCGTCCAATCACAACTGAGCCCGCGAAGCTACTTCGCCTTATAAAAAGGGGGGACACAGCTGACTATGCCCATCGGAGCAGATATTACAGCATTTTTGCGAGCAGACCTTCCGAGAATCCCCCTCCACTCCCTCCCCTTCCCACACTATCAGTCAAGGACGGGACGAAAGTGACGTCAATGTTATCACAGCAGCATTTTCGGTGGGCGTCACCTTTAGCTTATTTTAATTTTTGATTTTTGAGTGAATGGTTATGGTTAGAAGATTAATTTTTTCACTAAATTTCTTTTTTTGTTTCAATCTAACAATTTCGTGTACAAAATTACGATTTCGGTTCGGGGTAAACGCCCTCATTGATATTTCCTGCAATGGTATTGAAAAGTGACTTAAAGATATAACCCCAACAAATCTCCTGGCCCTGATCAAATTCCTTCCCGCGTAGATAAAGAGTTAGCCTCCGAAATTTCCCCCTACCTTGAAATAGTATTTAATAAATCCCTGACCGAACACGTACCGATGGACTGGAAAGCAGCCGATGTAACTCCCATTTTTAAAAGTGGTGATAGGGAGCAGTCATCTAACTAAAGACCTATATCCCTCACATCCATTTCATGCAAGGTCCTAGAACATATAATTGTCAGTTCAATCATGGGACACCTAGATAGCCAGAATTTAATGTCCAATGTTCAGCATGGCTTCCGAAAGAGCAGATCGTGGGAAACTCAACTTGCTCTCTTTTCCCACGATATCTTAGTTTCTGGCGAAAATAATATTCCAGTGGTGGCTTTATGGTGGCTTGCAGGGTATTATGTAGATGTAGACCTACAAGCAATTGGAACTTGGTGTGACACATGGCAGTTAGAATTAAACTTTAAAAAATGTCTTGTAATGAACTTTTGGAAAAAGAATAGCTCTCCTCCTACCACTTACAAAATAAGTAATAATGAATTAATAAACGTGGAATCCATTAAATATCTTGGAATAAGACTGACAAATGATCTTTCCTGGGGTTAACACATTCGTGAAATAATGGGTCAAGCGAATCGTAAACTGGGATTCGTCAAAAGAGTACTGGGTAAATGTGACGATCATGTATGAGAAATCAGCTACTTTTCCCTTGTAAGACCTCATTTGGAATATGCTGCCAGTGTATGGGATCCCTACGAAATCGATCCAAATAACGAACTTGAACGTGTGCAGCGAAGATCGGCAAGATTTGTAAAGGGACGGTATGATAACCTTACTAGCGTAACCAGTCTATTAAATGAATTAAATTGGGAATCATTGTCAGATCGCAGGTTGAAATTTAGACTTAATCTCTTAAACAAATTCCAATACCATATTTTCAGTGATGATGTTAAAAATATTTTGCGGACCCCAACATAATATGGTAGACTGGACCATAATCATAAAATTAGAGAAATAGATTGCCGCACTGACAGATTCAAAATGTCCTTTTTTCCTCGTACTATTAGGGATATGAATAACGGTAAATATATCCAGTACAAATGTAGCAATGGATAACATGGTAGCTGCATGTTGGTATAAGGACTTATAGCTAACCCAACTAACGGCATGTTTTTGCATGTATGTTTTGCTATTTTTATCTTTTTTTCAAAAGCGTAGTTTTGAACAGTACCTATAAAAGTACTGATCCTTTTTTTATGCATGATATGTAGTGCATGTTTGGTGAGAGTTCACCCCCTGCCTCACACCTTTATGGTGGCTTGCAGGGTATTTTGTAGATGTAGATGTATATTCCTCGACTTCAAGAAAGCTTTTGACAAGGTGTCTCATAGCAAACTAATTTTGAAACTAAAATCTTATGGGTTAGACTAACATTACATCATGGATTAATGATTTTCCACATGATTTAGTTCAAAGCGTTGTTTTGGACGGTGTTACCTCACCGGCAATTAAAGTCACATCGTGTGTCCCTCAAGGTAGTGTGATAGGTCCACTCCTATTTCTTTTGTATGTACAGTGGCGGAAATAATTAACGCAAAGGTGTTTGGCGTCTATTTGCGGCCTATGTGGGAACTAAATGAAATCTGCCAACTTGGCAAAACTGAGAAAGGGAGTTCAACACCGGGAATATTCAAACCTCATAAGGATGGCAATAGTTTTTACACATTGACGTAATAGGCATGTAATGCATTGCCGCCTTACTCCTTGCTTTGACCGGAAGTCACCCCCTCCCCCAAGCCAGGTGGTGCCAGACGGATGCGCCCGAAGATCGGACGAGGGAAAGATGGAGCATCCCCTAAGCATTTCTTGGAATCTTTAACTGCTTTCCGCGGCGGAAAGCCTGAACCCTAAAACCTTCGAGCAATACCACATTTGGGACTTTTCCCATGGTGACTAGAACGGAAATGCTCTTGCGTACGTGTTTATTTAAATGTACGTAAAACCCAGGCGTTCGAGCCTTATCCCTTGACTGCTCCCGATCTCATAGGAGGGTCTCAGAAGCTCCACCCACTTCCGATTCGGAGGGTATTTAAACTTAGTGATTCCCCCTCTCGGGGGCAGAATATCTTTGTACGCCGGAGGCTATGCTGGTCTGATTTTTGAATAAACTTCTACTTTATCAACGCGTAAGCTTTTGCTTTTTGGTGTCTAAACCCCAGGGTCCCGGCCTTGCCACTCGGGCCGGATCACCCATTCTCAAGTAGCTCCTGCCGCGCACCGAATTCGGGACGCAGCGACTACGCTTTTGTGCCGTGAACTGATCGCTCGGGACACGACATAAAAAACTGGTGTCAGGTGTGGGGTATGACACAGCGTTGGTAGAGTCAGAGGTACGAGACGGCGTTGTTAAGAGTCCGCGGTTGGAGCAGCGTTGAAGGCGATCCAGTGATTGCTGATCACCAACGAACGAGAGCCCACCGGAGAGGAGACGCCAAGCGAGAGCCGTTTCCGAGACGTGGAGCCCCCGACGGAAGACCGTCGCCGCACGGAGACGCAGAGCAGCCTCTGAGAGGAGAGCGACGAGGACCGCCGTTCGCGACCAAGAGGACGCGGAACGCGGGAGGACCTGAGAGAGAGGTCAACGGTGTCGAGGAGAGGATCGACGAGCGTCGCTGAACTTGGCCGATAAAGAGATAAATTGTAAGTAAGCCACACTTTCCTAGTGACCCCTTCCTTCCCAAGAGAAGTGAAAATTTTTGGAAGTTGATATGGCTCCCCCAGTAGAGTCCTCTAATGAGGGCGATTATTGTAGCATCGCAGAGGCGATGAAGATTATTGGCCAGCCATTCGATGGCATTAAAAGTAAATTAAGGGAATTTGTAGACAATGTCGACGTCGTATTCGATTTAGTTAACCCTTTGCAACATGAGAGATTGCTTAAATTTGTTAAAGCAAGGATTACAGGAGAAGCCCGATCGAAGTTGATCGTGAGAGACCAGACGCATACGTGGGCACAGGTCAAGGCCATCCTGGAAGAGAACTATTCGGTCAGGAGAACACTAGATTTTTACGCGTGCGCTATGTTCAGCGCAAAGCAGCGAAAGGGTGAAAGCGTAGCTGCTTGGGGGTCGCGCATTGATAGCATGCAAACAGATTTGCGGGATGCTGCGCGCAGAATTTCCAGCGAGGTCGAAGAAATAGGGGCCATAGCTTTAGTCAATCATTTGGCAAAAGCGTGTTTCGTTCAGGGGTTGGAGAATGACAGAATCCAAACGATTGTGCGAAGCAAAGGAGAATCCCTGCTGTTGCCAGCAGAAGTGGAAGTAGCGCTAGAGGAGGAAAGCGCCATTTTGTCCGCGATTGAGAGGGGAAAGACGCGGAATGATAGAATCCCACTAAAGTGTGAAAACTGCGGGAAACTGGGTCATGTAGCTGGCAAATGCTACTTAAAGAGGGTCAGAGAGGAACCGAAAGGAGTAAGGGCACTGAATGGAGTGAAGTGTTTTCACTGCGGGAGACAGGGCCATATAGCCCGAGACTGCCCGTCTGCAAGGGGACCGAATGTCGGTCAAGGACGAGGGTCTCCGAGGATAGGGCCCGGAGACAGGAAGTGGGAAAGAAAGGGTAATAACCCCGTCGCCCACTGCGCCGAAGTTAAAAGGGTAAACATAGTCCGGAGCGAAGGGACCGACACCATAACCCTAGGTGTAAGCAATAGTAAAACGGGGAATGTTAGGTTTCTAGTGGATACAGGCGCGGACGTGAGCCTGATTAAGGCTTCCGCCCTAAAGAGAGGGACGAAATATTCGCTAGAGGAACAGATCGCACTTCAAGGTGTGACGGAGGAAATAGTAAAAGCGCTCGGCACGATCGAGTTGACGTTAGAAACGAAAGGCAAGGAAAGAGCGCATAAGTTCCATTTGGTGGACGAACGTCTCTCCCTTGGTTGCGATGGCATCCTCGGGAAGGACTTTTGGAAGTCCACGAGAGCTAAAATCAATTACGAACGGGGAGTAATTGCAATGGGGAACGTAGTGGTTCCGTTTGATTTGAAGGCAGGTGCCCCAGAGAAAAATGAGGCATGGCTTCTGAAGTTGCCCGCCAGAAGCGAAACAATAGTAAGGTGTCCGGCAGTAGCCGATGGTGAAGGGATCATTGAAAAAAGGGAAATAAGTCCTGGGATATTTTTGGCGGAGTCGTTGACCCGTAGCGAGAAAAGAGTGTGTGTGACAAGTATTGTCAACACCAATGAAGAAGAAAGGATTATTGAATCCCCGCTTATACGATTGATGAAAGTAGCAATCGAAGACCCATTTATAAGGTTAATGAAGGTAGCAGTCGAGGAAATGAAAGAGAAAGGTACCGAAAGTAATGTAGAGCAAGAGCTCCGCAGAAAGGAATTGCTTTATTCCTTACTAAGGTTGAGTCACCTAAATAGAGAAGAGAGTAGGGAAATTCGGGTAATATTAGACGAGTACAGGGACTTGTTCTATCTACCTGGAGACACTCTCTCTTGCACCTCCGCAGCAGAGCACTGCATTCCGACGCCTACGTTGGATCCTGCGCAGTCAATTAGAGTAAAGCCGTACAGATTACCGGAAGCTCACAAGGAAGAGGTGAAGACTCAAACAGAGAAGATGCTCGCCGAAGGAATAATATCGCCGAGTAGGAGCGGATGGAATTCGCCGATTCTCGTTATTCCAAAGAAGGCTGATGCTTCAGGCCAGAAGAAATGGCGCATTGTCGTTGATTTCCGAAAGTTAAATGATGTAACGGTAGGAGATGCCTTCCCCTTACCTAACATAACAGATTTTAGACCAACTGGGAAAGGCGCGGTACTTTTCGACGCTCGACATGGCGAGCGGATTCCAGCAAATTCCATTGAAGGAAGAAGATAAGGAGAAGACTGCCTTTAGCAATCATCTAGGACATTTCCACTATAATACTATGCCTTATGGTCTCAAAGGAGCGCCGTCAACTTTTCAGAGAGCTATGAATACCGTACTAACAGGATTACAAGGTATTAAGTGTTTTGTGTACCTGGATGACATAGTCATCCACGGCGAATCGCTCTCGATCCATAATGAAAAGCTAAAAGAGATACTTGAGAGACTGAGAGAGTTCAATTTGAAATTGCAACCAGACAAGTGTGAGTTCCTCAGACGAGAAGTGACCTATCTTGGTCACATAATCACGGAAGAAGGTGTGAAACCAGATCCGAAGAAAGTGGAGAAGGTGCAGGACTTCCCGCAACCGAAGACGACGAAGGCGTTAAAGGGATTTTTGGGACTGGCTGGATATTATAGGAGATTTATTCCTCAGTTCAGTTCAATTGCCAGTCCGTTGCATGCGCTGCTGAAGAAAAATGCGCCATATGAATGGGGCGCCAGGCAGCAAGAGGCGTTTGAGAGATTGAAAGAAGCACTCACCACGGAGCCGATTCTGCAAAATCCAGATTTTGCACAAAGATTCATCCTAACGACAGATGCAAGTAATGAGGCCCTCGGATGTGTCGTTTCCCAAGGCCAAGTAGGGAAGGATCTTCCGATTGCCTATGCGAGCAGGACGCTGAATAAGGCGGAAAAATCATACTCCACGACGGAGAAGGAATTGCTGGCAATTGTGTGGGCAACCAAATACTTCCGCCCATACATTTACGGCAGAAAGTTTCTCATATGCACAGATCACCGCCCTCTCACATGGATATTCAATGTAAAAGATCCCAGCTCAAGATTAATGCGATGGCGAATCAAGCTTGAAGAGCATGATTACGAGGTGGTGTACAAGAAAGGAAAATTGAACTCCAACGCCGACGCCCTCAGTAGGATCCACGCCGTGGAATCGCTGCAGTCAGAAGATGAGGAGGAGAACGAGAAAGAATGCGAGGAAGAAGACGAAGATGAAGAGGAGAACGAGAAAGAAGGCGAGGAGGAAGACGAATATGAAGAAGAGAGCAATGAAGCGGAAGGAAATGAAGAATATAGGGAAGCTGATCAGAATTTGGGAAATGAGAGAAATGAAATTGAAAAGATGAGCGATGATAGGAAGGAGCAGATATTTCGAGAGTTCCATGACTCGCCAGTAAGAGGTCATCAAGGAATGAAAAGGACCTTAGAAAGAATTAAGTTGTATTTAACGTGGCCCGGCATGAAGGAAGACGTAGAGAAATACATTAGGCGTTGCGAAACCTGTCAGAAGAATAAACTGACGCGTAAGAAGGTGCGTATGCCGATGGAAATCACATCTACTCCTGATGTGGTGTTTCAGAAATGCTGCATGGACGTGGTAGGTGCCCTGCCTGTGACGCATCTTCGTAACCGCTATTTACTAACGTTTCAAGATGAACTTTCCAAGTTCACCGTGGCGGTACCCATCGAGAGACAAGACGCTGTCACCATTGCAAAAGCGTTTGTGGATAATATAGTCCTAAAGTTTGGCGTACCACAAACCCTGCTTACGGACCAAGGTGCAAATTTTTTGAGCGAAATGTTTCGCAACACCTACAAATTGCTCAAAATAAAAAAGTTGCAGACGACCGCGTTCCACCCTCAGAGCAACGGAGCACTCGAGAGAAGCCACAGGACGCTGACCGAGTATCTGCGACACTTCATCGCGGAAGATCAATCCAACTGGGACGAATGGATTGCGTACGCAATATTCGTATTCAACACGACGCCGCACACAGCGACCCGAATCACGCCCCACGAGCTAATGTTCGGTAGAAAGGCAAACATACCTGGATGCTTGCAGATGAAACCAAAGGATGTCGACTATTCCACGGACGACTACCTTGCAGAACTAAAGTTGCGGTTGCAGTCGTGCTATGCGAGAGCGAGAGAGAATCTCCTGGATGGAAAGGTAAAGAACAAAAAGACATACGATAGGAAATCTAACTTAGAGATTTTCAAAGAAGGAGACAAGGTCCTATTATATGACGAATCAGTGAGGAGGGGACGCTCCAAGAAGCTATCCGCTCAGTGGATAGGACCCTATGAGGTACTGGCAGTAGAAGGGGTAAATGTAATTATTAAAAAGAAAAACAAGGTTACCAAAGTCCATGCAAACAGGCTGAAACCATTTTTTCTTTAATTTGCAGGGACAATGGCGCGGAGGTTCCCGTGGACCTTAGGTTATATGCTAATACTAGGAATAGGCATAAGTAAAGGATTAGATTTTAAGGTAACTAATATAAAGGACGCCCCTGGCCTTTATTATGAGCATATGGGTGAAGCCCAACTTTATAATTCAGAATGGAAGCTTGTAATTTACATTAATTTAGAAGAAATAGATAATAAGTTTGATCTGATTAATAAGATGGTAGAGACCACTGCTAATCTATGTAAAGGGCATAAAGATTCGTCATGGGTCAATATAACAGATTGTTTACCGATGCTAGGATACCTACCACTTAAACTTAAGGAGATTGAAAACACCAAGCTCCTAATAGGACAATTGGTGAGAAAACAGGAAAGCCCACTAAGAGCGAAGAGAGGTTTATTTGATTTCGTAGGGGAGGTTACAAAGGTGTTGTTCGGTGTAATGGACGAGGACGATGCGAAATATTATACGGAGAAAATCAACAAATTGGAGGCCGAACAAAGCGGAATACTGAAGCTTGCTAAGGAGCAAATGACGGTGGTAAAATCCACCTTAGGCGCGGTGAACTCCACTGTGAAGGAAGTGGGAGAGAACGAGAGAATTCTCTTAGAAGGGATGAACGACATTCGTCATCATCTCAACGAGGAAAACGGCGAGATTAAAAGGGGTTTTGATCACGCGAATTTAGTTCTGACAGTAAATGAACACATGATCCAATTGGATCGAGTAATGGCAGAATTAAGGCAGGATTACGAAATAATTCTTAGTGCCATAACGAATGCAGAGAAGGGAATTCTGCAGCCGCATGTGGTGACGCCCGCCGAAATAGTAAAAGCAATGGCTAACAGCCGAGAGCAAATTCCTAAGGACCTCCAATTGCCCTTTCCCCTAAGTGTGGCTTACGGTAGTGTTATTCTTAAGCTGGTTGATTTTGATGTTTTCATGTATGAAAAATTCTTAGCCTATGTTATAAGAATCCCACTGACTGATCACATGAAGTATAATGTTTATAGGGTAATCCCCTTCCCAATTGAGACTGAGAAAAAATATGTATTTATTCAACCTGAGAAAAATTATCTGTTTATGGATGTAGCTAAGAGGTATTATTGCAAATTAGATGATAATGAATTTAGTAAATGTAAAGTGATAAATGATCTCTGGAGAGTGTGCAAGCAAAGCTATCCCATTAAGTCAACGCACTTGCACGAAGACTGCGAAGCAAAGATGCTTCAACCAATAAGGAGAATCCCTTCGGATTGCTCAAAGAGAATTACCGCCTTAAACCATTCATTATTGACCCAATTGGACGGTAACGAATGGTTGCTTGTCGCACCCAATCCAGAGACCATTACCATATTATGTCAGGATCATGATCCTGTTGATGTAATCTTAAAGGATACAGGTAAATTGAAACTTTTCCAAAGATGTAAGGGTTACGGACCAAATGTCATGATCCAATCTCAAGTAGTTCTAAGAAATAATGTGACATCAAGAGACATTATTCCTCCTTTGAATTTGAAATACGATTGTTGTGTGGAAAGTGGTATAAATATGAAACTAAGTGAATTGCAACTAGACTTGCCTTTAAAAAATGTGGTGACAAAAATGGAAGATCTAAGGTACGCAAGTCACAAAGTTGAGGAAGTGGAAAGACTGATTATTGATCAAGAATGGAAACAGAAGCACTCTGAGAATTATACGAAATTGTCATTTTTAGCATATGTTGTATTAGCTATATTATTCTTGATCATAAGTTGCTATTGTTGTAAATGTTTTAAAATTTATTGGCCAAAGGCACTGGGTTTTTGCAAGGAAGGACAGTCATGTACAACAATTGTGTTCAAGCCAAAAATTGTAAACAAATTGCATACTTCGGAAGAGAATGTTTCTCGACCGAGTCGCGAAGGAGAAGAGGCAATTTGTCTAGCGACGATCCCTCTGGCACCGTCACCTAGAACGAACAACAGGGCGTTGTTCCATGGTAAGCGTTAATGATTCAATCATCGAGAAAGCATAGTCCCGATATGCTTTCTCTCCCTAAGGGGGGAGATGTAATGCATTGCCGCCTTACTCCTTGCTTTGACCGGAAGTCACCCCCTCCCCCAAGCCAGGTGGTGCCAGACGGATGCGCCCGAAGATCGGACGAGGGAAAGATGGAGCATCCCCTAAGCATTTCTTGGAATCTTTAACTGCTTTCCGCGGCGGAAAGCCTGAACCCTAAAACCTTCGAGCAATACCACATTTGGGACTTTTCCCATGGTGACTAGAACGGAAATGCTCTTGCGTACGTGTTTATTTAAATGTACGTAAAACCCAGGCGTTCGAGCCTTATCCCTTGACTGCTCCCGATCTCATAGGAGGGTCTCAGAAGCTCCACCCACTTCCGATTCGGAGGGTATTTAAACTTAGTGATTCCCCCTCTCGGGGGCAGAATATCTTTGTACGCCGGAGGCTATGCTGGTCTGATTTTTGAATAAACTTCTACTTTATCAACGCGTAAGCTTTTGCTTTTTGGTGTCTAAACCCCAGGGTCCCGGCCTTGCCACTCGGGCCGGATCACCCATTCTCAAGTAGCTCCTGCCGCGCACCGAATTCGGGACGCAGCGACTACGCTTTTGTGCCGTGAACTGATCGCTCGGGACACGACAGGCATACATTTAATGTCTACATTCGCAATAGATCCCTGGAGTTAATATGATGGATCTCCACCACTCTCACCCAGTAGCCAGTTCATGTTCCAAAGTTATTATAATTTAGATAATGATACTTGCTATCTATTTCATGCATTGACCCCTTTGAAATATTTTTCTCGGTTGAAAAATGATGAATTTACACGATAAGTGAATTTTTCGTTAGGATGCTGCTTGTTTGTTTGCTCGAGATATTATCAAACTAAAATATCCAAAGGGTTGTGGATGAATGTCGTTTTTATTACGTTATTATTCTACTGCTGGAGGCCAGGTTGACTAGCTAGATGGTTTATGTGGCGGAATATGAAACATTCAAATTAACATTTTAGCGTATTACCTTACAACTTTTACGTGTAAATACAGGAAACTGGAAAGTAGGAATCTAAATACGTGGAAAATAATTCTCACCAAAAGAATCCACCTATCAAAAGCGAGTAAAACTTTTCTTCAAAAATATTGACGATACTCAAATTAGATACTTGATTTCCAGCGCTTAAGAAGTCGAAAAAAATGATTTTACATATATTTTAACTTCTTAGTTCAAGCTTACGTATTTGCCAAGTTCGTAATGATGCTTCAAGCTGATTTCCTTCAATAAATCAGGAGTCCTGATTTAGTCAAGTGTACAAATGGATCGTTTAATTTTATTTTATCTGTGAATATAAAGCCCAACATAAAACTCCCTTTCGTAGTGGTCGTAATAGCCCAGTGGTAAGAGCTTTCGTCGACGAACCAAAAGGTCCTAGGTTTAAATCTTGGTGACGCCTCTTTTAACGCCCAAATAAATATTTGTGATGCGATTGTTCTGTCATGAAAACTTCTCAAAGAATAAAATACCCTGCATGTGTAAATTTTATACGTGGTAGGGACTATGCGAAAATTAATAGATCATTTACTTCACCTCTAAACCCAGTTCCTTGGGTTTAGAGGTTCCTTGGGTTCCTCGCTGAATGTGATATTTGACTTGGGTTTTCTGCCCCACTTGCTTCTCAATTCCTGCCCGTCGTCTGATGTTCATGTCGACTGACTTGCTCATTCACTGAACTTCTATTTTTGAAAGCAGGTAGTTGACCGTATCTCTGATGGCCTTTATGACTCGATTTAATGCACTATCCTGATTTTTCATGTATGTTACGTGTAGTGCAGAAGAAAACTATTTCACTATAATTCAGATTTCAGGTCCATCTCCCATATTTGCGAATTCAGTATCGATTACTAGCCAGAGTGAAGGACCCAAAGAAAAATAAAAGACTCTTGAAATCGTCATTCATTCTGGTTTTAATTTTTCAGCGTTATTTTCTATATTTTCAGTCAGATATGCGTATAAATTTTTCTTCTTATTTTGGAAATGGAGGTAATAGTTGTTCATCGAACACAACGTGTGTGGGAATAAAAAAAATATTGCGCATTAATACATGCCAATGCTATTTTTAAATATTCACTTTTCCACTCGAGAAGTTCAATTTTCCATAGCATTAGGTATTACAAGTGTCCTTTAGGTAAAACTAATTTTGCCAATGTGTTCAGTAATTTTAACTTTTATGAGTGTATTTTAACTAGTAACGTTTTGAATTTGGATTGACCCGGCGTGAACCGAAAATCGGCCACTCCTTTGGCAGCATTCTTTAGACAGAGGGGACAACATTCTTTACATCACTATACTTATGCAAGAGATCCGATACTCCAACATCTCTATCTGATTTTAAAAAAGCATTTTTTACTGTACGGTACACTTCGTCAACCCTACCCTTATTAGAAGTAAGGCGAATCAAAGGCGAGCACAGGGAGGGGTTGGGGTCGTAGTGGCCGAGCTCCGAACCCTCTCCCTAGACCCCCCTCCCTCCCTAGAATGATAAGGTCGTCCACCGAAATAGGTTTCTTCCCCGCCTTGAGGAGCCTTGAGCGGACGGTTCGAAAGGCAGTCGCTGCCCCATACATGCCCCGTACACACTACTAGCTTTTTATTATGGTAAGGCTTAAGGGTGTTCAACACCTCGCCAAATAATGCCGCTGCAGACTATTGTTATTTTAAATGCCATGCTCGTATTATGATAGATACGTCCATTTTGTTTTCATTATATTATGCGCAAAGGTTGAGTATTTGGTCCTATCGAGGAAATATCTTCTCTGAGCCTTGAAAAATCAAGAAATCGCATGTTAAACTTTACTGTTTTTATGCGTTTTTGAGCGCCTATCGCAGCGGTGTATGAACGTAAATGGAAAATTCCTTCGACACAGCCAATTTATAATCCTACATATTAAAGAAGAGACTAATGCCATGTGCTCGTCTTACGACCCATTCCTGCAGCATCTAAAATTGCGAGACGATGCATCGCGTTCACCGAACTAAACGCAAGCTGAGGCGTTCCCCTCATATTTTTCCCGCCCAATCTTCCCCTCCTCTCCCCATTCCACCGCTTCATCTCGCCTCCGAGACGCTCCGAGAGGGAGAGGCGGAGGGGGGAGGGCTTCCTTATCTCTAAGCGATCAAGTTTCATCCTCGCTCGAAGAGCAGTGTGGAAGGTTGACGGAGGGTCTGAGCGATCTTGGCGAGATATTCCACTGTGTGTCTGGGCGTCGAGAAAAGGATCAACCTATTTCTTTCAAAACCTCCACAATCGAATTTTTATGCATTTTTTCACACCAATTTGTTTTTTTAATACGAAATATCGTGTCGTTAGTTTCATATTTTGACATTGCTATTTAGAACAATTGCAAAATATTGAGTTTTCGTATTGTTGGGCGATAATTGAAACTGATAATTAATTGAAATTAGATAATTAAAATGAGACTATTACAATGCTTCGAACGATTTTTATTTAGTTTTCAACTGCCAAATAACAATGACTTTATAGTTTGAAGTTCATTCAAAAAATGTAAATTAAATGTTAGTCTCATTAACATTAATAATTGAAAAACAATCCTACATTTTTGCAGGAAAATTTGTGGACTTAACTCACGCGTTCACAAATTAAAGCCAAGAAATAACGATAATGCAAGGCGAGATTGTACTTCTTGCACATAAATATCTCTTGTGAGCCACATTTTAAATCTATTATAGAAATTTAAAACGGATAGCTTTACTGAGGATATGTTAGGCACATACCTATTAAAAACAAGCGTATTGGTTTAGATTCAACCGGATTAATAAGATTAGAAAGAGAGAGATTGTCGTACTGATAGATTCAAAATGTAATTTTTCCCCGTACTATAAGAGAACGCAATACGCATCATTACAAAGGGATAGTAAGGTGAAATATTGTAGAGTTGTCTGGAGTGCATAATGCATGTGTTAACAACCAATCCCTTTATTAATAAGTAGTTAATAACAGTCAAGCTGCATGTAGCATGTTTCCATGTAGTAGCCTATTGCATGTCAATAGTTCCATGCAGTAGTCTTGTGCATGCTTGGTGATCTCCACCCCCTGCCGATCACCCTCGCGGTGGCTTGCAGGGAATCACATAGATGTAGATTTGTTATACCATTTTCTACCGTCACCTGCTACAATAGTATGAGAAGCAATATCCTGCCTCATGGAATCTGATAGACTCCCTTTCCTGTGTGCGGCCCTGTTTCGTGATTCTTGTTCCTTTGCTATCGCATCCAACCGTGATGTCCTCCGCTCGCAGTAGACCTAACGTCATGCATGATTGAAAATTTAGTAATGTAATGTTACTATAATTTACGATCCTGGGCAATTTCCAATTGTTGACTACGCACTTATCAAGCGCACTGTTAAAAAGTAGCCACGAACATCCTTCCCTCCTGGCTTTTATTTCGTAGTTGCCAACTCCGTTTTCATGGACATCCACCCCACCCACATTATACACCCCTGTTATATAATGAAATGCTATTTGGTTAGTGCATATGCTCAATGTTTTTCGTGATATTGCCTTAGCTTTTTGCCTTGGGAAGAGGAGATAAGGGACCCACATATGTTATAACGGCGAACACTAAATTATCTTACCTATGCACTATGAGGATTTAATTATTTTCGTCATTTTCGCAATAGCAAGTTCCTATCTTTCTCTCACTTAACGTGCGATTGATGGTCAGAGATACTGAAATATAATATTTGTTTCTTGAACCTTGGCATGCTTTCTCAAATGATTTTTTACTCTTTGTCAGGATATTAGCTCCAATACATTTTGTTTATGGTTGAGAATGGTACCCCGTAAAAAATATATATTTGCCAAAAACCTTTCCGAGATTATCGTGGATTGTTTGGTGACTGTGATTCTTTTTTTATCGCGAGTATATTTTCACTGAAAATGAAAATATAGCCTACGTCACGATCAAAAATTAAGAGAAAATGTCAAGAGGTGTCACACTTTCGTGAGTATTTTTAGTACTTCTTGAGAAATAGCCACGTAGCATGTTGGTAAAGCATATTTTTGTGTACCTGTAACCCAATGAGAACTGACACACATTTCTTCGTTTTTATCTTAATATGTCTTATAAGATCTCATGAACATTTGTTCATGGGTCACTTAGCATGGGTTACAATGCGAACTGAGTCCAAATGAGATTCATACCCATATGTAGTCATTATTTACAATTACACGTTAAATTAAATTTTTTCATAATAGCATTTACTTAGTTGACTAAATTAAATATTATTACATGAGTCACAATCAACTTGTACGACATGATATGAGGATTTGAACCTTTACCGTACCATATCCACACTTATTGAACAACATATCCCGCTGTAAGGCGCTGCCCTTATCAATGTCGACATAAAAAAGCATTACGAAATTTGCTCACACTATCGCCTGCATTGCATTTCAATAATAACATGGTTAGTATGATTAGGGGGCTACACTTCAAATCGTTAGGGGGAAAAATCAAGTAGCGTGCAGGATTTGGCACGAATTGAACAGTATGAGACGGAAGGTAGATTTTCCCACGAGGAATCATAATTTGTTTCCACAAGGCAGCAACCGCATCTTAGACTAGTGACTGCTCGTAATTAGGGTAACTTTTGCTCTTGCAGAATAGAGCCACCGACCTTACTACATATTGATGGTGTAGCAACTGAGACTCTTTTAACGATAACGTACCTGACGATGACTTAAAATGATAAAACTCGGTCATTCATGATTTGGAATGATATTAATTCACTCTATTCCATGGGCCCTTCGGCATTTATGACATGTACAACGACATTAACCGCAGGCTAGTTACTCGGAGGATCATTTGTACAGCATTTGACAGTTGAGCTCACCGCTTATGCACAAAGAAATTCGCTCTGACGTCGCTTGAACGTGAACTAGTTCAGCGGCGTCGGAAGTGAGGGGCAGGGGGGGCATTCGCCCCCCCCCCCCCCCAGAATTTGCCCCGGGCCCTTGAAAAATTAGTCTTCATTATTAAAAATCAAATTTCACTTGTTTCCATCTTGCCTTTTCCCTTTTGACGCATATTCTACCATCTTCATATGCACTTTTAGGGGAATTCTAGGCTCTACCCCCTCCTATCCGCAAAAAATGCGGGCCCTTTTCAGGGTAGGCCCCTCCTAGCGAAAATAGTTCCGACGCCCCTGAACTTGTTCCTTTGAAAGAAACAAATAGACGATTAGTTGCATATTCATTCAATTGCAAATAGCTGAGGCGTATTGATGGAAACACTGATGTCTCTATCAAACCATTTTTTTGTTTCTTTACCGACATTTTTTTTAATTCTCTAGTTCCTTGTAGCCACTTGGTTATGCAATTTACAAGAAAATGTTTCATTTCCAAAAATAAAATATAGGAATATCCCCGGAGTATTTTCATGAGGACGAAAAAGTGGACACGTTATGCCCCAAAAGTGGCTACTATTAACTCATTCACAATTTTTTATCTCTTTCGTGTTATATGATCACACTTAGAACTTTCAATTATACCGTTCCTAATATTAAAACTCGGATATTGGACAAGATATGCGAAACAGCAAAAAAGTTTCTGTTCAAAATGAGCGCAACCTCTGATTTTGAAAAGTTCATTTATTTCTTGGTAAAGTAAATTCGACAAATTATAAAATACTGGGCTGTAACGTCATCCAATCAGATGACTTAACATTGCTTAATTAATAACTTAATGTCTGCTCAAAGTTTTGGAAAATGCTCCATTTAATGCAATATTTCAGTTTTTTAGTTACAAAATTTTCATCATCATCATCGGTCAGCAATTCTAGGATTGGTTTGACACATTCTTCCACTCGGTTCTTCTATCGGCCAACGTTTTCATATCAGCGTAATGGCTCTTTTTTACATCCTTTACAACCTGTTCCATGTATCACATACGAGGCCTACCTACAATCTTCCCGTTCAATTTTCCTTCGAAGATTATCTTCATCAGGCCATTGTGTCTCAAGATATGGCCGATTAAGTTGTCCCGTTTCTTTTTAGTTTTCAGGATACTTCTCTTTTGTCCCACTCTTCTTAGCACTTCCTCGTTACTTACTCGGTCGATCCATTAAATCTTCATCATTCTTCTGTAACACCACATTTCGAATGCTTACACTCTTTTCTTCTCCGCTGCTGTCATCGTCCATGCTGCCGCTAAGAAACATGCTCCAGACGTACGTCCTGATGAATTGTTTCCTTACTTCTACACTTGTATTTCTAGCTGTTAGTAGATTCTTCTCTTGATAGAATGCCCTCTTTGCTTGAGCTATTTTACTGATCTTTCGTGCTTCAACCATCTTTAGTTGCTTCGTTTGTGACTTTTACTACGGCGGTTGTGATTTTTAAACAATGTGTTGACAACCGCTACTTAAATCATGTTGTCTGCAGAACTCCAGTATTCTCTCTCCTCTTTCGTTTCGATTTTCCAAGCCATATTTCCAGATATTCTTCCATATTAACTTTCCAGCGTTCCAGTCGCCTAAAATAATTAGGTTTTCTTTTCGTTTTACCAGTTTTATAACTGCCGTGATATCTTCGGAGGCGTCATCCACTCATTCATCTTCGTAGACCGACGTAGGCATGTAAACGTGCACCACAAAGGTATCCGTAGGCTTGTTCTCAATCTTCACATTATAATCCTGTCACTGTAGTGCAGGAAGCTCTTCACGCGCAGTCCTGCACTCTTCCTGAGCATTATGCCTACTCCAGTGTTACCATTCAGTGATCCGGTTTGAATAATTCTGTAACTTCCGCTCCAGAAGTCTCCTTCGGGCCATCTCATTTCACTGATTCCTAATACATCGAGGTCCACTCTCTGCATTTCCACCTTCAGGTTCAATATTCCGTATGTCCAAAGTGATCACACGTTCCAATTTTCTACCCTAAAATGTTTATCACACTTGACTGATGTAGTGTCTCGGGTAGTCCCCGCCCAGAGATCCGAATTGGGAATATTTTCCCTCCGGAATATTTTACTGTAGAGGGTTCCATCACGTCTTGATAGAAAGAAAAGAGTGGAGTAGCTGCGACTCCTCGGGATAATAATGTGGTGGTTTCTCCTTGCCTTCCACATCGCAGTACTATAGCCGCCAAAGTAACTGCTACCACGCCTGTAATGAAATGGGTGTCGGTCTACCGACCACTGTGGTCTCCACCTTCATTCATAAGAATAAGAGCTGCTGCTCTCCCCTCCGGGTGCTGAGAAGGGTAATTGTTGGCGGTATCTTCACAGGATCTGTATTAATTGAAGGCCTACCTTACCCAGGGATAGCTTTTCGTCCACGACTGCTTATTTAACGAGTAAACTCGCTATTCTCGTAGCTAACCTCTATATCTAGAGAACGACCAGCCATCCGCAACGCGGCGAACGCACTTGGTGGCTTTAAGCTCAGCCGCGAGTATAAAATATTGCATACTGATAAATAAAACTTCGTATAATTAAATTAAAATATTCTCAATGCACATCTTTCGCAGTAATTTTGCTTCATGGGTGCCCGATATGCACCGAAAAAGCATACATGAAGTAGTTTTTGTTATTTCAGTGTCATATGCGACTAGTGAAACTCTCCGGAAAAGACAGCAGCAGCAAGGCCAATGAGTAGGGAAAGGATACGGAAGGAAACGATTTTCCACAAACCTGTAGCCCTGTAGATACTCACATAATTTAGCTAACGGTTGCAAACATCCGGAACCCTTCAAACGAAATTTCAATTTTATGGTTTTGTTAAGGAATTGTCAAAAATTCGCCACTGTACGACGGGTGGATTTTTTTAAGTTTTGATTATCTCTTGAGGAAGGGTGCGTGTGGCTGTGTTCTCCAGCGTCCAGAAGTGACGGCGTTATGGAAGAGTCCACGAAGCCTTATAGAAAAGCGCAGTATCGTAAAGGATACAACAAAACGAAGAGGAGAGATTGCAACGTGCAGAATTCGATTCGCAGGGAAAAAACCGAAAAAGGCATTTATTTCGCAATATTAAATTTACGAGATAGTTAAATGTAAGGGCTCCTTCGTAAAAAAATTCGTAAACAAATCGTGGATCCTTGTTATCCGAAGGGCGTGAAGATCCGGTAAACAGCTATGCAGTAATGGTGAATATAATCAGTGAACTTTAATAATTTGTTGTTACACTCTTTCTAAGAGTGATGTTAATATATTGATTTTATGTGCTCATAAACTGTATTTTCATTGTATTACTGCTTTATATAACCTTTTTGATTTCCTGTGCTAATGTTAGTTGGTAATTTGTATACGAATTTCTACTGCAGGCTGTTATTTATGCCATTTATGTTTCTGTTTTCTCAACTTTTAATTTTATGTAACAATGCACAGAGTGGAAGATATACCTTATTTACGAATGGTTAAGTTAATTTTCAGGGTGATCATACTTAACTTGCTCATTATAATTACTAATTGTAACTAGTGAGTGCATAGTAGCCCAGTGGGTAGAGCGTTCAGTAACAGATTCAATTCCGGACGAAGCACTTTGGCATGATATCGCGGTTTGAATTTCAGTATCAGAGTTGTGTAAGTCGGAAAACTGGCCTCTTTACCCTGAATGTGTGAATTTCACTCACCTTCCACCTTAGTACGGCGGAACTCAACCCTGTCAAACCAGTCATTGGGTTTAATTGAGGGAATTATTGTAAATATGGTGAATTACCTGCCAAGAAAAAAGTTTTTTCACTAATAATCTCAACTTAAAACGGCGTGTTAATAAATGTGGAGCATTGACCATTAATACCGTTTAGTCCGTTTCGTTTCTGGTGTGTATAAAAGCGTATTCAATTTAACCGTAAAATCATAATGATAACCGAAAAACGTAAATGCACAACGTTCATAAACGACATTTTTTGTTGCCTTCGCCATTGATATTCAAGTAAAAGTACTCTGGTAACAGTTAGAGGAAAATATGTGAGCGCTTTGGCCCTGTAAATAGTAGGAAACTGTAGAGAAATAACATTGAACTTTCACATTAATGAAAGACAAGAGTCATAGTTAGTCGCATATGCTAGGGGGAAAGACGATATTTTAATTAACCTCATTAAAATGCTCACAATTACTTTACGAGGGCAACGTGCATCCCGCTAAAATAAATCATGGATGACTAATTTAATAACTTCAGTCCATAACATTTGACAACCACTAAAAACTGTACTACAAATCCAAGGCAACGCCGACAATCCCAGAACCCTTCAGGTGTTTTCAATTTTAGGTAATTGCTGACCTTTCTTACTCTCGACCACAACGAAGACGAGGAAAACAATTCACACTCGGCTCCGAAAAGAGAGCTCTCGACCTTATCTGTTTCTGAGAAACTTGATCGCGTTGCGGATTTCGCAAGGCCTCCTGTCGCCGCCCCCGAAAAATCCCAGCTGCGACATATCAGGTCCCTCCCCTCAACTCCCCATTCCACTTTCCACGGTGGCGACGCTGATGGCAACTCACAAGAACTACTAGAGCCGCGAGATCATGGTGAGATGAGAAGCCGTTAAATCGGACTATTCAAAATGCGTTGAACACCCTTAAGCTACGTTTTCATGTGGGCGTTTTTGCGTTGAGTTGACGCTGCGTTGTGCGTCAGGAGAATACCCTGTTTTCATGTCACCGGCAGCGCCAGCAGCAACGCACCAAAACATATGACGGTGGTAAACCGTAGTATACGTGATAATCCAGCGAAAGAATCACGTGACGAACAAATGACAGGTAGAATGCGTTGTTCCTCGCTCTGACTCAGCTGCGTCAACGCAGAAAGATGAAAGTTGACCAACTCCGACGGCAACGCAGGCTGCGTTGGCGTGCTCGCTTCTGATTGGTGGCGCAGTGTGCGTCAACGCAAAAACGCCCACATGAAAACGTAGCTTTACCATAGTTGGAAAATGGCCGTGTGAACGCAGGTTGCCGCTAAACCTAGTAAACTTTTCTACCATTATTGAGTTACTATAGTTGGCGCTAGTTACTGGTATTTTAAGGACGTGTGAACGCAAGTTGGTAGAAATGTGGGTAGAAAGAAGGTTTGTTTTGAAAATGGAAGTGGAAATGAACGTAGAGTGCTTGAAGACGAAGTGACCGGATCGCACGATATGGATTGGAAATGATTCTTAGTTACAACGATATTTATTTAATCACACTGTAATATATTTTAGTAGTTGTATTGCCACGTTCCACTGATTCGGTTGTTCAATAATGGTTTTAAATAGTTTGCTTTACCCCTGAATCCTGAGTACGTACGCTTATATATTTATTGTATGTGATTAACTTGCCGTGAAGAAAATATACATGCAGAAATTAAGTAACTAAGAAGTTGCAAACTTTCACAGGAAATTCGACTCGTGTTATTTTTTACGTATTCACTCCTTAGGACGGCATTAAAACTATTTTCAGCATTATTCCCTTAAATAGCTCCTTTCACAAACAGCAGAATATGGTAAACTTGGGATATCGGTTTTAAAAATACTAAATATTGATAAGAGCAACAAATTCATTATGTATACTTGTATGTATTCTATTTGGATGCATGAACTTGCCTACGAAATGGGTTAACACGAGCGATAACTTATTGAGAGGTGAACAATTAATCATTTCGTAGCATGGCGTTCCATGGTTGATTGCATTTCTTGGTGCGTGATGCCTGTATATAAGCTAAACGAATAGAAATACAGGCAAGGAAACGTTAATAATTTTAAAGTGTAAAGGTATTAGTTGAAATATGCGAGGAAAAAGAGGTAAAGGTTGAATGTCTTAAATATCCGGAAATTAAAGTCATGGAGGGCGTTCATCGTTGTACAACCTTTACATATTTTTAACGTATTACTTTGGAGTTATTCAAAGCAAATGTTAATTGCATTCAATTTTATATTTAAAATTGATGTTTAGCAAAGTAACTTAACACAGAATCCGTATCTCGGAGATGCGACCCACTGTCAATCATGAGGAAGTAATTTAAGAAGAATATTTTGGTTCATTTATAAAAAGGGATTTAGGAAACTACATTGATAATTTTCTATAAAGTAACTGCATCTAATTTGCACATAAGTTAAAATACGCTTCCAATCTTTGCAAAACAAAGTCCTTCCGCTATCCTACCTTCCATTGTTATTTTGACTTAATTTCACTCTCCAATAGATGTCACTAGAGTCTTTACGATGGTTCTGGGTAGGCCGTGTGAACGCAGGTTAGTTTTAGCCGCCATATTAACTATCATTCTACCCTAGTAGTGTGAACGGGGCACTAGCGGCAAGGAGTGACGCTGCATGGTTGTGCACTTTTCGGTTTTTCCAGTTGTGGTTGGCGGGTCTGCTGGCGTGTGGACGCGATCGCTTGTCTCGCGGGCGAACGGGAGCTCGCCCAATAAACGCATCCTTTTCGCTCGAGAACGTATCTCCGTATTTTCAAGCCCAATGTCAACTCTGGGCACCGTGGCCCTAGCATCTCACAGATGCTGTACCATCATGACATTTAATAAGAAAAATACATAATAAATTATAGATATTTAGAATGCTTATTTTTAGTCTTTTAAATCGCATCTCTCATTGATACGTTCACAGTGAAATACATTTTCTCATACCTATACAAATGAGCATTTAGATAACACCTGTGAAATAACGTAATAATAAACTATGAATGAAGCGCGTACGGCAAATGGTGATTCGTTTCCGTCGTACCAATTTACGACGAAGTTTTGCAGAACCTAATATGACGGATAAGGAGGGACTCCCTGCATTCGGCTAATCCAGGGTATTGAAGGTGAAATAACACCAAAAGGCACTTGTGCGAACGCCGATGATATTCTATATTAATTTTTGACGCCCGCGACTCAATTACACATCAAACAGTTTGCTCCAAAGCTCTATAAGCTTTTTTCTTCGGACTGCTCTTTACCCGTGGGAGCATATATTTGGCATACTATCACGGCAGTTCATCCGGAACGACAGCACCCGCGGTGAGGTGAACACCTAAAAGCGGTGGCGAGCGCTACCGCGGACGTCAAATGTAGTTCCCGTTTAATTGGAGAATGGTGGATGTCATTTGATGGAACGCCAGCCGTACGCCGCGAACGAAAGACGGAGAACAATAGTTCAGAATGATGCTCCTGGGTCGTTCCCAAATGTATGTGTGAGAAGAACGGGCGTTGTTTGCTGATGAACTGGTATCAGCTCCGAAGAGGAATACGAAACAATGAAATAACTAATTGAATGTATTCTCATCGGAAAAAAGAACTCAAGTCCAACATTCTTAACCTTGCCCAGCGCCTACATTTACCTAGGTGCACAAGAGCTAACACCACCTTGGCTGCTGCGCGTCTTAGGCGGACATTGAGTTTCGAAAGGGGACTTCGTGGAGTTCTTCAGGTCGCGGGGAGCTCGTCTCTATCCGGACCACAGTTACCGAAGTTAAGGAGTTTTCCCGAATCTATTGAAATAGCCGTTCATCCTCATCGGTGGTGGTGTCTAGTAGCCTTCCTTATCGATCTTTCCTCTCAACAGTATGCGTCGTCTCCCAACTTGTTTTGATGAGGGTGATAGTTACATCCATTCACCGGGAAATTTCGCTACAATATAAGTTTCCCTGTAATCCCCTTCAGCTGTTTCCTTCTCTGGGGAGAAATATGGGGCATACTGTAAGACCAATGTGGTTGTTTTTACCCTAAGAAAGTGCATGGCGGTAGTAACATGAAGTAGCATGGCAGCTGTGAAATAAATCTTCTAACGAAGTCTACTCTGGCCCACTATCGACGCGAACCTCAATGTAGCGGTAGTCACGCATAAGCTTGAGTGAATCTCCAACGTCTTGGAAGTGGTTTGCTGTTTTGAATCCCCACTTAAATGGAGGGGAAAAGCCCTTCGAGGTTCGAGAATGCGAGAAGGCCACGTCAAATACTTGTGTGATGGAAAAATTTGTCAAAAGCCACTTTTTTCCCGTGAGCTGACCGATTGGGCTCCGAATCTCGATGTTAGGCGTAAGCGATATCGTGAACCAAACAAGGAGAAAATACTCTTCTTCCTTGAGTATTAGATGTTCCAATTGCAAGTATTTTATTTTATCTTAGTCTATATCACACCAAGGAAGCTGAGATTCTTACTTTCGGGCTAATAAAATATCCATCCCCTGGGCTGGATTCGAACCAGCGACGTTTGGTTTGCCAGGCCAATGCGCTACCAACCTGACTAGAACTGCCGGCCAATTCACAGTCATCTACGGCAGACTACGTCCCAAATGAAAATGAATCTTTGATTTTTTCAGAGTTTGGAAGAATTAGGCCTCTATTAGCCGAGGCAACCAGACACGCCACCGAGCCTTCCACCGGTGGAACTTGTCAGTCGTGGGGCATAGAATCAAATGAGTCCTATTAGCCGTGGCAACCAGACGCGCCACCAGACTTTCCACCGAAACCAGTCGACTGAGCCACGCAACCGCGCCTTCCACTTTGGGTTGCTCAGCATCGTTCCGGGGCATTGGAGTATATGTAGCCTACTAGCCGAGGCGACCAGACGCGCCACCGGTGACTGAATATTGCATGCGCGCGCATCATACTGCCCTGACCAAGACGCTCCAGGCAGACACACAATCTCAGTTCACAGTCCAAACTAGTGGTGAGATGTTCGCTCTTGTGAATTGAATTTCTGTGTGTTAATATGTTTTCGCCGGGGGCGGTGGTGAATGAAGATGGTGATCGCAATTTGCAAGAAGGTGAAGGTGTCGCTTGTCCAAGTGTAATAAAGTACAATAGTGTGTAATAAAGCCCTTTGGTAAGTCTAGACATCAACATAGGATGCTTCCGAAACCTTCTCACCCTTCGCCTTCTCTTCTTTATGAGAAGAGCTAGCAATAGTACGTCCTCACAACACAACACTATTTTAACCACTACTGTGTGCTGGGTAATTTTTGAACCGATACTGGTGGCGCCACCGGTGACCTGGGCGGAGTAAACCCGAGCAACCAGATACTCCACCGGTGGAACGTCCGGTGGAGTGTCCAGGTTGCCTCGGCTAATAGAGGCCTTAGGGCCGTATTCACAACCTCCAATGGAGTGAAGCTTCCACTCCTTATGACGTAAATCAACACTACATGGTATTCAGAAGCTCTATGGAGTGGCGGTCTCACTGCGGTTGTAGTAACAGCCGGCCTAAAGTGGTAGGGTACCCATACCCACCCTAAAATCACCACTACATCGAATATCAACATGGCCGACGGCGTATAATGGTCGACGCTTCGCAAATATAAACGCTGTTTTCATGCGATATAAGGTTATTAAGCGTCATTGATACGTTTTGTAATATCAAGCAACATAGCAAGAGTACACTGATATCAACTTGTGTGCGATCAATGAAACTGTTTGCCAGGAATATCTTGATTACGGATTCTGGGTATGAATCAAAATTTTTAGTTTGGGTTTGGGAGTTTGAAAGGCAGTTTGGGTTAGGGGTTAGGTGCATGCTTCACAGTGTCGACGCCCCTAGTTCGGAATTCTCCTCCTCCAATTTTTTTTTCGTCACAGTTTCGTTGTACGACTGTCCCTGGTTTTACATATTTTTAATCTGTTTACCCGGGATGAATTTTAACTATTTCACGTACTAATTACGTAATTTGCTAAAATTGCGTAATTATAACGTCAAATAGTTAATTACGTTATTTACCTAAATCACGTAAGTAATTAGCACGTGGCGGAAATACGTCCGCACGCCCTGTAGTTTTTTGTGTACGAAATTAACGGAAGAGCATGAAGTGTGATCGTGATTTTTAATTTCCGTATCTCTGGCCACGCAGTCCCGACGCACGTACAACATTTGTTCTAATTTGCCTGGTGCCGTGATTTTCCAGCACTGTGCTTTTTTGGAAAAACTAATCGCAAGATAAAAAAGAACTTAAGCTCTGCAATCATATAATTGTAAGTATCTACCGAAATGTTCGGGTGATCGGGCGAAATGTTCTGGTGAGAGAGAGTTTCGAACCAGGGACGTCGCTTGGAAACTGATAAAATACCAGCGGTAACAAATAATTTTGAAGAATTAATGTTTTGCACATTTTCAGGAGCATGTTAGAATGCATAAGATTAAATATCATACTAATGTGGAGTGTATGTACGTAAGAGTATGGATTGTTAATAAAAACCAATGTTATTCAATATTATAACTGTGTGAAAAATGTGCCATCCTTATTTTTATTGCATATATTTTGTACTGACTGTGAGAATAGCTATTTTACGAATAAGAGACTGATATTCTAATAATATTTAAATTATTGATCATGTATATCAGAATAATATAATAAAATTTATACAATCCAATGGAGACCATGGGATTGATGTTCAAAACTCCCTCTATTTTACACCTAGTTCCGTATATAACCGTAACCAGGATTACGTAAATGTCGCTGCTTACACTTGAGTCGAGTTGGCAACATAGCGACCATCAACACTCCGGAAGAAGGAGTGGAAGTAGTGGTGCTGAATGCCAATTTGCAGGAGAAGGAGCACTAATCTTCATGGAGTGAAGCTGCGACTAAGCGATGTAGTGGAGACATCTGAATGCGGCCCTTAGTCTCACTAAATTAATTGGAGCTGGAATTAGGATCCATACCTCTGCTAATATTGGCCTTGAACATAAATTGATTGACGATGTAACTGGCAAATATGAGATTTTTTTTCAAATTCTGGTTAACTCAAATGATATTTTTCGTGTTGATGTTCATTCCACTGACATATGCCCGATCTCAGATTATCTTCGAGTCGTTGCAGCGGCATCTCTCATTCATTCATTTCCCTATTATGAAAAAAATCCCATTAAAAGTAATTTTTTTCACCAAAATTTGAACCCCGACCTCTCAAATGCTGGTTATATAAGTAGATATCTGCATAATTAACCCTTAATTAGTTTTACATTTAATCCGGACATTTGTCACCAAACGCAAAAACTACAGAAAGAGTAAATACTACTTAGTTGCTTTTTAAAATATTTTTACTAGGTCGTCGTAGTCACGGCTAGTAAAAATTATAAATTCATGTGTCAGTGCGATTTTTATTATCGATTGATAACTAATGATAAAGGGTTATTTCAATACTAAACATTTGTTACGTGAATTGCACTTGAAATGTCCCAATTTTCAAGTGGTCCTGGATCTCCGTTATTAGATATAAGACAACTCGGAAAAATACGCTGACCTAATTAGGTATTTATGCGCGTATGCAACTTCGGAAATGGTATCTTCAGGTATCTTCTCTTCTTCACTCTCGACAATCAAAGGATTAGTGAATAATAGATCACGATCCATTTAAAAATTTATATGCTTCTTGTATCCTCAGATTGAAACCGGCGAAAAATAAGCGTATGCACGGTACTTATTTTAATTTGTGCCTTCGTTAGTATCTGACAATGTGTATTTGTTCTGCGGCAGTTTTATTTTAAAATTCCCAGTAAAAAAGACATGGGGCGCATCATTTAAAAAGATCCTTGGAAAGTCGATCACAGTAAAAGTCCTTTATTTGATCTTAGCATATAAAGAAGTCGGCATCTATTAGAGATGAATAGATTAATGATTGCAGTTAACCACTCCTTCATTAAATACCATAAATATAGATTTATAAGAGAAATTCCGAAACGAAAACGAGAACGCTACGAGGGAACGTGCGAGAGAATTCGACACTGCGAGAGAATTTGGGAGGTTATTTCAAAGAAGGAGTTATTTATTTGTAAGCTTTAGGTTGCAACTTAAGTGACTTGCCTTGTGGATTTCAAACACTCGCGGTTGATGCCTTCTTTTCTCGGAGTTGCCAGTTTTTCACTATTCCTAGAAGTTCCTGCAAATGTCGCATTGGCGCGCAAAAAAATTTGCGTTAATTTTTTCCGCCACTGTACATAAATGATATCCATAAGGTGGTAAAAATTAAGCTTCGTCTATTTGCCGATAACGCATTAGTTTACAGGGAAATTCTATTCCCAAATGATAAAGAAAATTTAAATATTGACCTACAAGCATTTGAAACTTGGTTTGATACATGGCAGTTATAATTAAACTTTAAAAAATGTCTTGTAATGAAATTTTGGAAAAAGAATAGCTCTCCTCCTAGCACTTACAAAATAAGTAATGATGAATTAACAAACGTGGAATCCATTAAATATCTTGGAATAAAACTAACACATGTATGATCTTTCCTGGGGTAAACACCTACGTGAAATAATCGGTCAAGCGATTCGTAAACTGGGATTCGTCAAAAGAGTACTGGGTAAATGTGACCTGGGTAAATAAATTAAATTGGGAATCATTGTCAGATCGCAGGTTGAAATTTAGATCTAATCTCTGAAATAAATTCCAAGGACATATTTTCAGTGATGATGTTAAAAATATTATATGGACCCCAACTTATTATGGTAGACGGACAGATTCAAAACACCCTTTTTTCCTCGTACTGTTAGGGATATGAATAACGGTAAATATATCCAGTAAGAGTGTAGCAATAGATAACATTGGTAGCTGCATGTTGGTACAAGGACTTATAGCTAACCCAACTAACGGCATGTTTTTGCATGTATGTTTTGCTATTTTTATCTTTTTTTAAATAGCGTAGTTTTGAACAGTGCCTATACAAGTATTAATCCTTTTTTTATACATGATATGTAGTGCATGTTTGGTGAGAGTTCACCCCTGCCACACACCTTTATGGTGGCTTGCAGGGTATTATGTAGATGTAGAAGTAGATCACTGAAAATATGGTCTTGGAATTTATTTAAGAGATTAAGTCTCAATTTCAACTGCGATCTGACAATGGTTCCCAATTTAATTCATTTAACAGACTGGTTACGCTAATAAGGTTATCATACCGTCCTTTTACGAATCTTGCCGACCTTCACTGCACACGTTCAAGTTCGTTATTTAGACCGATTTCGTAGGGATCCCATACACTGGCAGCATATTCCAAATGAGGTCTTACAAGGGAAAAGTAGCTGATTTCTCGTGCATGATCGTCACAACTACCCAGTACTCTTTTCATCTACATCTACACGATACCCTGCAAGCCACCGCGAGGGTGTGTCAACTAAAGTGCAACTAAAGTGTCTCATGCAACTAGATTGTTAGTATCTATAGTATTTGAGAGGTTCATACATGCATCATGCACTACAGAATACTCTAAAATATTTCCTCTACCTATCCCTTTGCTATGCTGCCTATTCTGTTCTCTTATAGTACGGGGGAAAAATGCCATTTTGAATCTATTGGTACGACAATCTTAATCTTATTTATCTGGTCCAATCTAGCATAATATGCTGGTGTTTTTAATATGTGCCTAACATCTTCAGTAAAGCTATCCGATTTTAATTTCTCTAATAGATTTAATCTGTATTTTAACCTACGCTCTGATAATGATTCCCACCCTAATTCTTGTATTAATTCTGAAACGCTACTCCCAATTTTTGACGAATCCCAATTTACAATTCGCTATATGTAGCCGATCTACCCTCCACACGTTCATGTTCCTTGTTTTGACAGATTTCGTAGTTATCCCATAGACATCTTCGAGGGCCCTCGTGGAGGTCCGCGGGGTATTGCGTAGATGTAGAGTCTACGTGCAGATGATTTACGTCTGGGACCTTCTACGAGCGCATTGAGAAGATAATATAGGTAGTCCCTCCAATAACCAGATGGACACTCAACCTCACTCACTCACCAATAAATGCTAACAGCAGCGGTGATGGTATGACAACAGTGGATTTTAACGAATAGGAAAGTTCCGAATTCAGAGCCGTATATACCTAGTAGTTCACTGATTCTACACGTACATTAAAATAGAGCTCAAATCATCGATCTGCCACCGGAGCTGAGAGGGTCGGTACATTACATACATCTCCTGCTCCAACATGTCAGACATATTTCATGCCATGCCACACACCCTCGCAGCGGCTCGCAAGGTTATGTGTACAGGCGGGAAGGGAGGGGTGACGAGAACTTTCGTTCACCGCGTATGCGCGACGACTCAGGCGCGAAATGTAAGCTGGCATTGAGGCCAAAGGTCGTGGCTTCGAGCCCGCTTCGGGCCATTGCTTAATCGACTGGGGTGAAACTGCGCCATAGTTTTAACAGGTTTGAACTCCTAAAACTAGCCCAGAATAAGTACAGGAAACGCCTGGAGAAATCATCGTGGAAAAAGACAGGCTGAAACACCATAAAACACATCTGGCGAAACGAGACTGGAAGGGCGTGTTACAACCATAGCCCTCCCAGTCGGTGACCTCGAAGGGAGACCTCGAATGGAGAGTGGAGTGTGGCTTGAGAAGGGCTGAGATGACCATTGGCAGAAGCGAACGGAGGTGGGGGAGAGTGTGAACTTCTTTGAGAGAGGAAGCCTGGGGGAAGGTTTCTCAAGGGTTTCGGAGAATCGACAGGGAGGTAGCAGGGACGGGAATTCACAGAAGGGGCAGAGGGAGGAATACAACGGAGGGGAGGGAGGGACGGCATAGGAGAACAATTCTTCAACCAGCATGAGCGAAAGCTCGGCGCGAAATGCGTGCCGACATTGAGTCCTATATCTTTACCCTTCTGTTAGCAAAAACATTTCTCAGGTCCAGAACGGGAACCGTCTCTTCGTTCGAACCGAACCGTTCCAGGTGTGGGCAATTAATTCCAGGGTAGTGCCAGCCAACTTGGTAGCAATTTGGTTATCACCCATAGTTTAATACTTATCAACCTGTCGTAGGGGTCATTTTACATCTACATTACACCCAGCAAGACACCGCAATGGTATGTGGCAGGGTGTGACCGATCACCAGGAATGCACATTGAACCAGAGAGTACACACTGTCGTGCAAGCATGCAAAAATTAATTCTCCGTCCATACACTACTTACATAAAACCAACAGGAGATGTTATTAATTCTATAGGATCGATAGAGCGATCCCATAGAATTAATAACACGAATATCGAAAACGTTGAAAGCGTAAGATATTTAGGTGTAACAATCACTAAAGATTTATCGTGGGGAAGACACATAAGGGAAATATGCGGCCGAGCGAAGAGAAAGCTAGGATTTATAAAAAGAGTACTTGGGAAATGTGATGAGAAGACAAAAGAGCGATGCTACTTTTCACTAGTTAGGCCCCACCTTGAGTATGCAGCCAGTGTATGGGATCCTAATGAATTAGGTTTGATAAGAGAACTAGACAGTGTGCAGCGTAAAGCAGCTAGGTTCGTCAAAAGGTGTTACGATAGGTTGAGTAGTGTATCAGAATTAATACAAGAATTAGGGTGGGAATCATTATCAGAGCGTAGGTTAACGTTCAGATTAAATCTATTGAAGAAATTTCAATCGGATAGCTTTACTGAAGATGTTAGGCACATATTAAAAACACCAGCGTATTATGCTAGATTCGACCAGATAAATAAGATTAGAGAGATAGATTGTCGTACAGATAGATTCAAAATGGCATTTTTCCCCCGTACTATAAGAGAACAGAATAGGCAGCATAGGAAAGGGATAGGTAGGGGAAATATTATAGAGTATTCTGTAGTGCATGATGCATGTATTAACCCCTCAAATACTATAGATACTAACAATCTAGTTGCATGAGACCCTTTAGTTGCTTGCTTGCATGTTAGTAGTGCATGCTTGGTGATCTTCACCCCCTGCCACACACCCTCGCGGTGGCTTGCAGGGTATCGTGTAGATGTAGATGTAGATGAACAGGCTAATACTACGACCTCGAGGAAAACAAGCACGCAGCCACGAGATATATTCTGCACATAAATTTAACTATTAACTCATATTTCTAAATGCATGAGCGAGAAGCGTATAAACACCAACACGTTGTTAGACCTCATTTGGAATATGCTGCCAGTGTATGGGATCCCTACGAAATCGGTCTAAGTAATGAACTTGAACGTGTGCAGCGAAGATCTGCAAGATTTGTAAAGGGACGATACGATAATTATATTAGCGTAACCAGTCTATTAAATGAATTGAAATGGGAATCATTGTCAGATCGCAGGTTGAAATTTAGACTTAATCTCTTCCACAAATTCCAAGGCAATATTTTCAGTGATGATGTTAAAAATATTTTACGAACCCCAACTTACTATGGCAGACTGGACCATAATCAGAAAGTTAGAGAAATTGATTGCCGAACTGACCGATTCAAAATGTCCTTTTTCCCTCGCACAATAAGAGATACGAATAACGGTAAATATGTCCTATCGGAGAGTAGCAATGAATAGCATTGGTAGCTGCATGTTGGTATGAGTACTTAAAGCTAACCCTACTAACAGAATGTTTTTGCATGTTTGCTTTGCAATTTCTATCTTTTTTAAATAGTGTAGTTCTGACTACTATATTAATACTATTCCTTTTTTATGCATGATATGTAGTGCATGTTTGGTGAGCAATCACCCCCTGCCACACACCCTTGTGGTGGCTTGCAGGGTATTATGTAGATGTAGATGTAGACGTTAATAAGAGCATCTGTACCCTTTCTGTCAAAATAACTTCTAATCTCCACATGCACGTACCTTCGCTGTAATCTATTACTATCCCTATTTGTGCGCGGAAAACATGAATACTTGTAACTCTCAGTTTTACTCTATAATTTCATCGCCATGATTTGTAATGCCGTAGTGCGCTTGCTTGTAATGCATTCGAAAAATCTTCAGTGAACGCATCCGTTTTAAATTTCTGCGGATTTAATCGGTATTTTAACCTACGCTCTGACTATGAACCCAATCCAGTTCTTCCGATTACCTTGATGCATTGCTAAACCTATCCTAACACCTTTTAACAAGCCTAACTGCCCTATGCAGCACACCGTCTAGTTCTCTTATCATGCCTAACACATTCAGATTACACTGGCGGTATATTCTAGGTGGGGCCAAACAAGTTATAAGTAACATCGCCCTTTCGTCCTCTCATCGCGTTTCCCCAGTACTCTTCATGAATCCTAGCTTCCTCTAAGCTTGGCAGAATAAGCATGTCTTCGTCACGATAAACGATTAACAAGTCACACCGAAGTACCTTAGGAATTCCACGCTTTCAATTGTTTTACTGACAGCATTGGATCGCTCTACTGACTTACTCCGCCAAAACTAGGGACGGCCGTAACTGTGACTTTCTTGTCACCGCCTTATATGTGACTGTTCCGTTACAAAAACTGTGATTTTAATATGTGATTGTGATCTCATTTTAGAATTGACACGGCATAGAAACGACAATCGCAATCACATGTTAGGGGAGTGGCCATGTCGGTACGTCAGCATTCCAGTCAGTCCGACTGTACGATAAAAGGTAATGACTCTTCGATCAAGTGATAAAAAAATACATCTACATAAAACCCTGCAAGCCACCATAAAGGTGTGTGGCAGTGGGTGAACTCTCACCAAACATGCACTACATATCATGCATAAAAATTTTAAATAATACTGTTATTTACTGTTTATGCTTCAAATAATACTTTAAATAATACTGTTATTTAAATAAATACTGTTTATTATAAACGTTTGGAGATACACATCTAAACGTATATATATGGCTGAGAAATGCAACCCTTCTCCTTAATTGGTAGCTTGAAATGAAATTATAAAAATTGTAACATCTACATCTACACGATACCCTGCAAGCCACAGCAAGAGTGTGTGGCAGAGGGGTGAATATCACCACGCATTCACTACTATCAGGCAAACAAGCAACTATAGGGTCTCATTCAACTAGATTGTTAATATCTGCTAAATGTTAAACATACACGTGAAATAATGGGTCAAGCAAATCGTAAACTAAGATTCGTCAAATACTGGGTTAATGTGACGATTATGTACGAGAAATCAGCTACTTTTCCCTTGTAATACCTCATTTGGTATATGCAGCCAGTGTATGGGATCCCTACGAAATTGGTCTAAATAACGTGAATGCGTGCAGCGAAGATCGGCAAGATTTGTAAAAGGACGGTATGATAACCTTATTAGCGTTACCAGTCTATTAAATGAATTAAAATGGGAATCATTATCAGATCGCAGGTTGAAAATCAGACTTAACCACTTAAACAAATTACTAGACCATATTTTCAGTGATGATGTTAAAAATATTTTGCGGACCCCAACTTCCTATGGTAGACTGGATCATAATCACAAAATTAGAGATTTTGATTGCCGAACTGACAGATTCAAAATGTCCTTTTTTCCTCGAACTATTAGGGATCTGAATAACGTTAAATATATTCAGAAAGAGTGTAGCAATGGTTAACTTTGGTAACATCTACATCTACATAACACCCTGCAAGCCACCACAAGGGCGTGTGGCAGGGGGTGATTTCTCACCAAACATGCACTACATATCATGCATAAAAAAGGAATAGTATTAATATAGTAGTCAGAACTACACTATTTAAAAATGATAGAAATTGCAAAGCAAACATGCAAAAACATTCTGTTAGTAGGGTTAGCTTTAAGTACTCATACCAACATGCAGCTACCAATGCTATTCATTGGTACTCTCCGATAGGACATATTTACCGTTATTCGTATCTCTTATTGTGCGAGGGAAAAAGGACATTTTGAATCGGTCAGTTCGGCAATCAATTTCTCTAACTTTATGATTATGGTCCAGTCTGCCATAGTAAGTTGGGGTTCGTAAAATATTTTTAACATCATCACTGAAAATATTGCCTTGGAATTTGTGGAAGAGATTAAGTCTAAATTTCAACCTGCGATCTGACAATGATTCCCATTTCAATTCATTTAATAGACTGGTTACGCTAATATAATTATCGTATCGTCCCTTTACAAATCTTGCCGATCTTCGCTGCACACGTTCAAGTTCATTACTTAGACCGATTTCGTAGGGATCCCATACACTAAGGTAACTGTATATACTTGGCATATACTTGGTAACTGTAAGTTGGTGTAAGGACATAAAGCTAACGAAACTAACAGCATGTTTTTGCATGTTTGCATTCCTATTTCTATCTTTTTATTAAATTGTGATGTTTAGACAATATATAAATACTAATTCTTTTTTATTCATTATATGTAGTGCATGTTTGGTGAGACTTAGCCCCGTGCCACACGCCTTTATCGACATCTACGACATACCCTGCAAGGCACCTCGAGGGTGTGTGGCAGGAGGTGCATCCACCCCAGGAACAATGACACAACAAACAAAAATGAATGCTACAAAACAAACTACATTTTTAAAGTAATTGGGGGAAAAAAGAAGAAAAACTACCAAATCCCAATCATGCAGGACACACCCATGAATACTATGCATGCCTTGAAATCCGACACCAATTTCATAGATACTCATGCATGCAAAAAAAGCAATGCATGTGAGTCACACGTTGATTTGAACATGCAGGTAATAAAAAAATTACTATCGACCTACTCTGAATACTACCTATATAACGTGTGCAGCGAAGATCGGCCAGATTTGTAAAGGGACGATACGATAATTATATTAGCGTAACCAGTCTATTAAATGACTTGAAATGGGAATCATTGTCAGATCGCAGGTTGAAATTTAGACTTAATCTCTTCCACAAATTCCAAGGCAATATTTTCAGTGATGATGTTAAAAATATTTTACGAACCCCAACTTACTATGGCAGACTGGACCATAATCATAAAGTTAGAGAAATTGATTGCCGAACTGACCGATTCAAAATGTCCTTTTTCCCTCGCACAATAAGAGATACGAATAACGGTAAATATGTCCTTTCGGAGAGTAGCAATGAATAGCATTGGTAGCTGCATGTTGGTATGAGTACTTAAAGCTAACCCTACTAACAGAATGTTTTTGCATGTTTGCTTTGCAATTTCTATCTTTTTTAAATAGTGTAGTTCTGACTACTATATTAATACTATTCCTTTTTTATGCATGATATGTAGTGCATGTTTGGGGAGAAATCACCCCCTGCCACACACCCTTGTGGTGGCTTGCAGGGTATTATGTAGATGTAGATGTATATAATTCTTACCGATTTACGCGTTGTTTAACGTTCTGATCTCGAATCGTACGCGGAAAAAATGACATTTTAAACCTATCCGTCCTGCAATTTATCTCCTTAATTTTATTAGAATTATCGTGCCTATCATAATAAGTCAGAGCCAGCAATATATGATTAACGTCATTAATGAAATGTCCCTCCTTAAATTTTCCCAGAAGATTAAGTTTATAATAAAGCCTGCGTTGTGACAGCGATTCCCATCCCAATTCGGCTAACATACCAGACACACTGCTTTCCCTATCGTAACACCCTTTTACATATCTCCCTGCTCTTCATTGTACTCGACCTAATTCGTAAATTAAGCCTGCTTCATAAGGGTCCCATCTACTCGCAGCATATTCTAAGTGTGGTGTTACAATTGTAAAATAGCAACGTTCCTTCACCCTCTCCTCACTTTTCCCTGTTATTCTTTTAATAAACCCCAACTTTCTATTTGCTTGACTGCATATTTCCCTGATATGTTTCCCCCATGACAGATCCTGAGTAAGCGTTACCCCTAAGTACTTAACTGATTCCACGTTTACTTATTCCGTACCTTGAATCATATAGTTTCTTTCTATCGAGTTTTTCCTTTTCCAAAAATTTACAGTCACGCATTTTATGTTCAGGTCTAGTTTCCATAAATCGCATCACGCCTGAATTGCTACGAGGTCTTTTTCCATGGATGCCTTCTCTCCCGGACTGCTAATTTCTCTATACACTGCTGCATCATCTGCGAAAAGCCGAATTCTACTGTTTGCTACAACACTACCGAGGTCATTGATATATAAAAGAAATAAAAGTGGGCCTATCACACTTCCCTGGGAAACACCTGATGTGTATTAACTATATTGTACATGATACCGTCTATAGTATCTCTCTGTTCGCGGCCAACTAAGAATTGATTAATCCCGCATACTACGTGTTTATCTATACTGTAACTTTCTAGCTTTAAGAGCAATCTGTCATGAGGTACTCTATCAAAGGCTTTTTTATAACCGAGGAATAACTAAATCTCTATCTAAATCTAAATCTACATAATACCCTGCAAGCCACCACAAGGGTGTGTGGCAGGGGGTGATTGCTCACCAAACATGCACTACATATCATAACGCATCGCATAATATCGCATCAACCTGAGCATTATTTTCTCCCAAAACCAATAATTCGTGAACAAAGACTACCAATTGCGTTTCGCACGACCTAGATTTTCGTAAACCATGTTGGATATTCAACAACATTATTAAATAACAAATTTTCTCTATCCAAGTGTCCCATATTCGATTAACTACTATATGTTCCATTATCTTACACGGTATCGACGTTAGTGAGATAGGTCTGTAGTTGCTAGGATCTTCTCTATCGCCGGATTTGAGTAAAGGTGTAATATTAGACATTTTCAAGTCCTTGGGAACCATATGCTCAGATAAAGAATTTAGAAATATTATTTCTAAGTAAGGTGATATTTCTGATGCTAATGTTTTATAAACGCGTGCCGGAATTAGTTCAGGGACGTTGGATTTATTGGTGTTTATGTTTCTTAGTTGATTCTCTATTCCGCGAGACTCAATAGCGATTTCAGGTATTTATAGCATTTCAGGCATAGCGATTTATGGTGGCTTGTAGGGTAATATATAGATGCAGATGTAGCATTGTATTCGTTGGTTGCACTGGTGCAGTTGATAGCAGCTTCACAGCAAATTCACTGAATTCATGGTCACAGTGATTTCGATTATTTACTCAGAGGCTGTGATTGCTATTTTTCAGTATCGGTGATTCAATCACAGTTAGCGATATATCGCTCATCACTAGCCAAAACGTAATTCAAGATATTGACGAGTCTTCCGTGATAATCGAGCAATCGACATCAGGTTTCTCCCCGACCTTCCCCCTATAACCACCATAAACTAATCATAAATAAATCCTATTTTACTCAATATCATTGGTTGGAGGACACCTAGTCTCTGTGATTAATGCGATTCACATTCTCTCATTCATTCAGGTTTCTACATTCACATTGAAAGGAATCCATCGATACATCCAAACGATAAGGAATATTTAAATATTGACCTACAAGCAATTGAAACTTGGTGTGATACATGGCAGTTACCACTAAACCTTAAAAAATGTCTTGTAATGAATTTTTCGGAAAAGAATAGCTCTCCTCCTAGCACTTACAAAATAAATAATAATGAATTAACAAACGTGGAATCCATAACATATCTTGGAATAAGACTGAAAAATGATCTTTCCTGGGGTAAACACATTCGTGAAATAATAGGTCAAGCGAATCGTAAACTGGGATTCGTCAAAAGAGTACTGGGTAAATGTGACGATCATGTACGAGAAATCAGCTACTTTTCCCTTGTAAGACCTCATTTGGAATATGCTGCCAGTGTATGGGATCCCTACGAAATCGGTCTAAGTAATGAACTTGAATGTGTGCAGCGATGATCGGCAGGATTTGACAAGGGCCGGTATGATAACCTTATTAGCGTAACCAGTCTATTAAATGAATTGGATTGGGAATCGTTGTCGGATCGCAGGTTGAAATTTGGACTTAATCTCTTAAATAAATTCCAAGACCGTATTTTCAATGATGATGTGAAAAATATTTTGTGGACCCCAACTTACTATGGTGGACTGGACCATGATCACAAAATTAGAGAAATAGATTGCCGAACTGACAGATTCAAAACGTCCTTTTTTTCTCGTACTATTAGGGATATGAATAACGGTAAATGTATCCAGTACGAGTGTAACAATAGATAACATTGGTGGCTGCATGTTTGCATAAGGACTTAAAGCTAACCCAACTAACAGCATGTTTTTGCATGTATGCTTTGCTATTTTAATTTTTAATTACAAATTTTATGCATGATATGTAGTGCATGTTTGGTGAGAGTTCGCCCCCTACCACACACCTTTATGGTGGCTTGCAGGGTATTGTGTAGATGTAGATGAAACCTTCAGCATTCACCGTACTTAAATCACTCAAATAGTCCTTCGCTGTCGGTTGCCTCCCTTGAAAAACATGTAATGCAAACACGAATATCACGAAGATCAAGCACGACATGGCTGCGAATTGCCGACATATTCGGTGGCTCAGACACAGGCGTGTGTGAACGCAGCCATCGATGAGGACAATGCATTGAGCGGCATTGGGTCCGGGTGCATAGGTACCAGGGAGACATGGACTGCGAAGTGGTCGAGGCACGGCGATGGTGCGAAGGGCACGCATAATGAGACGATACCAAAAAACAGGTTGAGGCATATTATTGGCGATTTAATTCAAAAATATTAATCTCCTCAATACCAGGAGCAAGTTCTTTTCACGCGTCATATATAAGCTATGGAAGAGACTCCCTTTCAACGGGAGCGAAGAGGATTCCTACACGATGTATTTTAAAAGGAATTTGGATAATATAACAAACGAATATCATCTCATACTGCCAAAGAAATATTTCAGGATAGCAAAAACACTATGATAACCAAACCCTAAACCACAAAATGTCTTATATTTCGCTGCGCTGCCCAATAGGCCGCGACAATAAATCATCACCCGACATCACTATTATAAACATGCCAAATCATCACTCACCAAGTATGCGGTCCATCCATTGCCAGCCATGACAGAACACACCCTCGCGGTGGCTTGCAGAGTATTACGCAGATGTAGATGAACTCCCGTCGATGAAGCCTCATATTTCTTCTCCGTCAAACACTCATGACACCCCGGGAATGGAGAAGACACGACCTTAATATTAGCACACGAAATTTACCAAGTCTAACCATTCACGCTCATAGATCTCCAACCCTGCTACAACAATAAACGTTCGATATGGTTTCCGAGCCAACTAATTCACTTAACTTTCGCCTTTCTGCTAAATTGCCGGAGCCGTCCGCTCCGCGACCAACTCCCCTCGGATTTTCCACATCGGTTTCAAAAATCTTTGCGACTGAGAGGCAGGCCTTAAATATGTGGGGGAGGGTACGTTTCGGGAGGGTCCGGAGCCGTTCGAAAGTCTCCGCTGCCGGTGGTGGGGAACGGCCTTCGAGAGGGGAGGCACGAACTCAACGTTGCCAATGCCATTGTCCCAAAAAAGCCGTGAAATCCGCGGGACGCACAGTGGGAAAAGCCAGGGTATGGTAGCGGGTCATTACGGAAAATGGTGGACCAAATTTCAATCTCTCTTCGATAGACTGGAACACGTGTAGTTTCATTACAGGAGGTAGGGATAAGGAACTCTGCGAATCACTGTTGAACACCTTTTCGTCACATTCTTTACAACAGCTAGTAACAGAACCGACCAGGGGAAACAACATTCAAGACTTATTAGCAACAAATATACCCGAAAGAGTTCTAAGTAGAGTTACAGACACGGGAATTAGTGATCATAAAATAGTGCATGCGAAATTTACTGTAGGCGTTGAAAGACATTATCAACCAAGGAGGAGGGTATACTTAGGTATTTGGCAAGGCTAATTACGACGGTATGAAAGAGGAATTAGGGGAAGCGTTTAATTTATTTAGCAAACAAAGCAAAGGAATAGATACAGAGGATTCATGGAGAGAATTTCTTGAGGTCACCCTTAATGCAGTTAATAAATACATACCAAGTAAATATATTACATCTACATCTACATAATACCCTTCAAGCCACCATAAAGGTGTGTGGCAGGGAGTGAACTCTCACCAAACACGCACTACATATCATGCATAAAATTATTTTTAATTAAAAATTAAAATATCAAAGCATACATACAAAAACATGCTGTTAGTTGGGTTAGCTATAAGTCCTTATACCAACATGTAGCTACCAAAGTAATCCATTGCTAAACTCGTACTGAATACATTTACCGTTATTCATACCCCTAATAGTACGAGGAAAAAAGGACATTTTGAATCTGTCAGTTCAGCAATCTATTTCTCTAATATTGTGATTATGGCCCAGTCTACCATAGTAAGTTGGGGTCCGCAAAATATTTTTATTATCATCACTGAAAATATGGTCTTGGAATTTGTTTAAGAGATTAAGTCTTAATTTCAACCTGCGATCTGACAATGATTCCAAATTTAATTCATTTAATATACTGGTTACGCTAATAAGGTTATCATACCGGCCCTTTACAAATCTCAAGTTAGTATTAGTATTCTACCACCTCTCTGTATTAGTGATAATACAGAGCCAAGGTGGTAGGTATAACGCGGAGGTTAGGAAATCACTAAAGCGACAAAGGGTATGCCACGCTAGGATGAATAATGCAGGACGGGGTCTATTGGTAGAGGAAAAAAATGAGCTGGTTCAAAACTATAAAAAATGGAGAGCATTAGCAAGGAAAATATGTCGGAAAGCGTTATCATATTTCAAGATTAAGATGTTAGGAGAATATTTTGATAGCAATCCTAAAGCCTTTTGGTCATGTGTGAGAGAGCTTCAGGGAAATAAGTCCACAGTGCACACACTTAAAAACGATAAAGGAATCAGAGTCACCAGCAGTGTAGAAAAAGCCAATACTTTAAACACCTTCTTCCAAAGCGTATTCAACTCATCGACACACAACGCAGTGGAACCACCGAGGATCACTTTCAGTGAGCAAATGCCCGAAATAAAAATTTCATGTCGCGGAATAGAGCAGCAGTTAAAAAGCATAAGTAAAAACAAATCACCAGGTCCCGATCATATTCCTTCCAGAGTATATAAAACATTAGCTTCTGAAATAGCCCCCTATCTAGAAATCATATTCAATAAAACACTAAAGAACCACACAGTACCGAATGATTGGAAAGTAGTTAACATTACACCTATATTTAAAAGTGGTGATAGGGAAGAACCAAGTAACTACAGACCTATTTCACTCACGTCAATCTCTTGTAAGATATTTGAGCACATTTTAGTCAGTTCGATTATGAGGCATTTGGATAGTAGTGATTACTCATAAACAGCCAACATGGGTTCCGGAAAGGTAGATCTTGCGAGACACAATTAGCTTTATTCATAGTTCATGCTTGGTGATCTTCACTCCCTGCCACACACCCTCGCGGTGGCTTGCAGGGTATCGTGTAGATGTAGGTGTAATCACTTGGTCGATTCACAGGTGGAGTGCAGAGAACATAAAGGATACCTCGAGACAAAGAATGGAATGCAAATTCCTTCAAAACAGGCAGGTAGTGGAATCTACATCTACACGATACCCTGCAAGTCACCGGAGGGTGTGTGACAGGGGTTGATGATCAGCAAGCAGGCACTATTAACATGCAAACAAGCAACTATATTGTCTCATGCAACTTGATTGTTAGTATCTATAGTATTTAAGGGTTTAATACATGCATCATGCACTACAGAATACTCTAAAATATTTCCCCTACCTATCCCTCTTTTTTTATTTTCCATAAAAAATTTATTCATCAGATTTAACACAAGCAATATTAGGCTTCCTAGCTTCATTAACGCTGTGATGGAGTGGCCAAGGCAACTTCGTCTCCTTCAGCTTCGCTGCCATCCTCGTCATCGTCACTCTCGCAACTGAATGACGATCGGCTCCAGAACTTCGTCGCGTGAAATTTCCTTATCAAAATCTTATATTTGTAATTTTTCCGCATGATGTACACATGCAGCCCAGCAGAAGCTTCGTGGTGCAGACCATAATGAAGCACCGATCAAAGGAGGCGGAGGTTTGGCAACACAGCAAGCAGAGATCACGAAGTTCTCACTACCAAGTTCTGAGAGCGACTGAATTTTCGAGAGGTTAGGCCACGCCTACTGCATCCTAATTCGCTCCGAGAAAGTCACGTGACGAGTGACTTTCACTTGGCTCACAATCAAAAATTTAAGGGCTGACTCTCGGTCGCCAAGATATTTGAAACGATAATGATTATTTTCCCAGTGGCTACCAGGAGGTTTATTATCAACTATATATCAACTTATTTACGGAGGGATCCTGGAAGTCGTTCATTAATATCATGTGCTCTGGGATAAATAAGTAGATATATCCCATGTAAATTTAAAAAAGAAAGCACTGAACCTAGGTGGTACAATGCCGAAGTGAGAAAATCCCGGAGACGGCAGCGAATATGTCATGATAAAATGAAAAGAAATAGCAAATATATACCCACTAATGAGCGTAACGTATTAATTGAAAATTATAAAATTTCAAAATCCGCTGTAAAGACATCCCTTAGTAATGCATTCGCAGAATTCAAAAGAAAAACACTTGGGGAACAACTGAAGGACAATCCAAAAGTCTTCTAGTCCTACGTCAGGGAGGTGCAAGGTCATAAGTCTACCGTCCATTCACTAAAAAATGATAAGGGGGAAATGGCCACAAACAGTCTTGACAAAGTTAACTTGCTTAATTCCTTCTTCCTAACCGTTTTTAACCCACCTTCCGTCGATCCAACTGTCGTGTTACCTGACCTCTTTCAGCGGCTGAAGCAACCAATAGAAATTTCCTGTAATGGTATTGAAAAGTTACTCAAAGATATAAGCCCCAACAAATCTCCTGGCGCTGATCAAATTCCCTCCCGCGTATATAGAGAGTTACCTTCCGAAATTTCTCCCTACCTTTAAATAGTATTTAATAAATCCCTCACTGAACACGTCGTACCAATGGACTGGAAAGTAGCCGATGTAACACCCATTTTTAAAAGTGGTGATAGGGAGCAGCCATCTAACTACAGACCTATATCTCTCACATCCATTTCATGAAAGGTGCTAGAACATATAATTGTCAGTTCAGTCATGGGCCACCTAGATAGCCAGAATTTATTTTCCAATACTCAGCATGGCTTCCGGAAGAGTAGATCATGTGAAAATCAACTTGCTCTTTTTTTCCCACGATATTTTAGTTTCTGGCGAAAATAATATTCCAGTGGATGCTGTTTTTCTAGATTTCAAAAAACCTTTTGACAAGGTGTCTCATAGCAAATTAATTTTGAAATTAAAATCTTATGGGCTAGACAGTAACATAATATCATGGATAAGTGATTTTCTACATGATCGGGTTCAAAGGGTTGTTTTGGACGGTGTTACTTCACCGGAAATTGAAGTCACTTCGGGTATCCCACAAGGTAGTGTGATAGGTCCACTCCTGTTCCTTCTGTACATTAATGATATCAGTAAGGTGGTAAAAAGTAAGCTTCGTCTATTTGCCGATGAACAGTTGTGTACAGGGAAATTCTAAGCCCAAACGATAAGCAATATTTAAATGATGACCTACAAGCAATCGAAAATTTGTGTGATACATGGCAGTTAGAATTAAATTTTAAAAAATGTGTCGTAATGAATTTTTGGAAAAAGGTTAGTTCTCCTCCTAGCACTTACCGAATAAGTAATAATGAATTAACAAACGTGGAATCATTTAAGTATCTTGGAATAAGACTGACAAATGATCATTCCTGGGGTAAATATATACGTGAAATAATGGGTCAAGCTAATCGTAAACTGGGTTTCATCAAAAGAGTATTGGGTAAATGTGACGATCATGTACGAGAAACCAGCTACTTTTCCCTTGTTAGACCTCATTTGGAATATGCTGCCAGTGTATGGGATCCCTACGAAATCGGTCTAAGTAATGAACTTGAACGTGTGCAGCGAAGATCGGCAAGATTTGTAAAGGGACGATACGATAATTATATTAGCGTAACCAGTCTATTAAATGAATTGAAATGGGAATCATTGTCAGATCGCAGGTTGAAATTTAGATCTTACACAAATTCCAAGGCTATATTTAAAAATATTTTACGGACCCCAACTTACTACGGCAGACTGGACCATAATCATAAAATTAGAGAAATTGATTGCCGAACCGATCGATTCAAAATGTCCTTTCTCCCTCGAACAATTAGAGATACAAATAACGGTAAATCTGTCCTATCGGAGAGTACCAATGAATAGCATTGGTAGCTGCATGTTGGTATGAGTACTTAAAGCTAACCCTACTAACAGAATGTTTCTGCATGTTTGCTTTGCAATTTCTATCTTTTTTAAATAGTGTAGTTCTGACTACAATAGTAATACTATTCCTTTTTTATGCATGATATGTAGTGCATGTTTGGTGAGAAATCACCCCCTGCCACATACCCTTGTGGTGGCTTGCAGGGTATTATGTAGATGTAGATGAGGCTACGCCACGCGATCTGCGCATAGCAGAAACCGTAGCAAATAAGAACCTTCGCTTGGATTCATGGATTTTCATAAACTTCGAAACGTTTAGAGAGATGGGGATTGAGAGACTGTAACGAAGCAAAATCAACGGGTAGGGGTGCTACAGCCGTCTGTCACGTTCATCAACATAATACCCAGCAAACTACCATTAAGGTGTGTTGCAGCGGGTGAACTCTCACAAAACATGCGCTACATATCATGCATAAAAAAGGATTAATACTTGTATAGTGTTGTGGTTATAATCCCGCCTACATGCATTTTCGATTGTCCTATTATCTACACTTGCATGTATAGTTTCTTTTGTTTTTTGTGGCTATGATGTTCTTTTGAATAAAGAGCACGTTATGCAGTTCTATATGTGAAACGGAATCGGCATGTTATAATTTCACGTAAGCTTTCCTCGATAACCTGAACGCTGGCACCTGCTCTAACAACTTGGCTTGGCACGACAACTTAAATTACTCTTCAAAACTACACTATTTAAAAAAAAGATAACAATAGCAAAGCATACATGCCAAAAAATGCTGCTAGTTGGGTTAGTTTTACGTTCTTATACCAACATGCAGCCACCAATGTTATCCATTGCTACATTCGTACTGGATATATTTACCGTTATTCATATCCATAATAGTACGAGGGAAAAAGGACATTTGAATCTGTCAGTTAAGCAATCTATTTCTCTAATTTTGTGATTATGTCCCAGTCTACCATATTAAGTTGTCCACCAAGTCCGCAAAATATTTTTAGCATCAACACTGAAAATATGGTCTTGGAATTTATTTAAGAGATTAAGTCTCAATTTCAACCTGCAATCTGACAAGGATTTCCAAATTATTTTATTTAATAGACTGGTAACGCTCATAAGGTTATCATACCGTCACGTTACAAATCTTGCCGATCTTCGCTGCACACGTTCAAGTTCGTCATTTAGACCGATTTCGTAGGGATCCCATACACTGGCAGCATATTCCAAATGAGGTCTTACAAGGGAAAAGTCGCTGATTTCTCGTACATGATCGTCACATTTAGCCAGAACTCTCTTGACGAATCCGAGTTTACGATTCGCTTGACCCATTATTTCACGAATGTGTTTACCCCAGGATAGATCATCTACATCTACATCTACACGATACCCTGCAAGCCACCGCGAGGGTGTGTGGCAGGGGGTGAAGGTCACCAAGCATTCACTACTAGCATGCAAGCAAGCAACTAAAGGGTCTCATGCAACTAGAATCATGTGTAAGTCTTATTCCAAGATACTTAAATGATTCCACGTTTGTTAATTCATTATTACATATTCGGTTAGTGCTAGGATGAGAGCTATTCTTTTTCCATAATTTCATTACAAGACATTTTAAAAGTTTAATTATAAGTGCCATGTATTACACCAATTATCAATTGCTTGTAGGTCAATATTTAAATATTCTTCATTATTATGGGTGTAGAATTTCTCTGTACACTACTCCGTCATCGGCAAATAGACGAAGCTTAATTATTACCACCTTATGGATATCATTTATGTACATACAAAAGGAATAGGAGTGGACCTATCACACTACCTTGTGGGACACACGATGTGACTTTAATTGCCGGTGAGGTAACACCGTCCAAAACAACCATTTGCATCCGATCATGAAGAAAAGCATTAATCCATGATATAATGTTACTGTCTAACCCATAATATTTCAATTTCCAAATTAGTTTGCTATGAGACACCTTGTCACAACCTTTCTTGAAGTCGAGAAATATAGCTTCCATTGGAATATTATTTGCGCCAGAAATTAAAATATCGTGGGAAAAGAGAGCAAGCTGAGTTTCACATCATCTGCTCTTTCGGAAGCCATGCTGAACATTGGACAATAAATTCTGGCTATCTAGGTGCCCCTAATATGGTATCATGTCGGACACAATCAAAGTTACATCGGGAGTTCCCCAGGGTAGCGTAGTAGGTCCGCTTCTATTTCGTCTATACATAAACGATTTGGGTACCGTAGTTAGTAGTAAGCTTAGATACTTTGCAGACGATGCGGTAGTGTATAGGGGTATATTAAAAGAAGAAGACAGGAAATCGCTTTGCAAAGATTTAGATACAATTCAAGAGTGGTGCGACAAATGGCAGATAGAGCTTAACCTTAAAAAGTGTGTAGCTATCAATTTTTGGAGGAGGAATAATTCGATCGAGCTTTCATATAAAATTAGTAACACGAAGGTCGAAAACTTAGAAACCATAAGATATTAAGGTGTAACAATCACTAAGGATTTATCGTGGGGAAGACACAATAAGGAATTATGCGGCCGAGCGAAGAGAAAGCTAGGATTTATAAAAAGAGTACTAGGGAAATGTGATGAGAAGACAAAAGAGTGATGTCACTTTTCACTAGTTAGGCCCCACCTTGAGTATGCAGCCAGTGTCTGGGATCCTAATGAATTAGGGTTGATCAGAGAACTAGACAGTGTGCAGCGTAGAGCAGCTAGGTTCGTTAAAAGGTGTTACGATATATTAGGTAGCGTTTCAGAATTAATAAAGGAATTAGGGTGGGAATCATTATCAGAGCGTTTGTTAAAGTACAGATTGAATCTATTGGAGAAATTCCAATCGTATAGCTTTACTGAAGATGTTAGGCACATATTAAAAAAACAGCGTATTATGCTAGATTCGACCAGATAAATAAGATTAGAGAGATAGATTGTCGTACCGATAGATTCAAAATGGCATTTTTCCCCCGTACTATAAGAGAACAGAATAGGCAGCATAGGAAAGGGCTAGGTAGGGGAAATATTTTAGAGTATTCTGTAGTGCATGATACCTGTATTAACCCATCAAATACTATATATGCTAACACTCTAGTTGCATGAGACACTTTGGTTGCTTGTTTGCATGTTAGTATTGCATTCTTGGTGATCTTCACCCCCTGCCACACACCCTCGCGGTGGCTTGCAGGGTATTGTGTAGATGTAGATGAGATAACTGCACTGAAAATTATATTGTATATTCCAGGACCTTGCCTGAAATTGATGTTAGGGATATTGGTCTGTAGTTGTATGGCTGATTCCCATCACCAATTTTAAAAATGGGTGTTACATTGGCTGCTTTCCAGTCCAACGGTACGACGTGTTCGGCCAGGGATTTATTAAATACTATTTCAAGATAGAGGGAAATTTCGGAGGCTAACTCTCTATATACGCGGGAGGGAATTTGATCAGGGCCAGGAGATTTGTTGGGGCTCATATCTTTACGTAACTTTTTAATACCATTACAGGAAATAACAAGTGGTTGCATCAGCCGCGGAAAGAAATCAGGTATGACGACAGTTGAATTCCCGGAATGTGGGTTAAAAACGGTTTGGAAGAAGGAATTTAGCAAGTTAACTTTGTCAAGAGTGTTTGTGGCCATTTCACCGCTATCATTTTTAAGTGAAGGCAGACTTATGGCCTTGCACTTCCCTTACGTACGACCAGAATAATTTGGATTTTCTTTCAATTGTTCCCCAAGTGTTTTTACTATATTTACCAATACGTTATATTTACTCATTCTTTTCATTTTAGCATGACATATGCGCTGCCGTCTCAGGGATTTTCTCACTTCGGCTCGCACCACCCAGGTTCAGCGCTTTCTTTTTTAAATTAACATGGGATATATCTATTGATCCCAGAGCGCATGATATTAATTAACGACCTCCATGAATCGTTTGTACATGCGTTTATGGAAGACTTTTTGAAATCCGATAAGAAATCTCTTAAATAAATTTAAAGTTAGCGAAGTTTGCTCTTTTAAAAATGTAAATCTTTCTTTTTTGTTTAAAATTTTTACCTAACGATAGTGAGAATTTTGCAGTTATAACTCTGTGGTCACTGATTCCATCACCTTCTCAATCATTGTCACATGTTGTGGGATGTTGGGTGCCAGTAAATCAAGAGTGTTATCCCCTCTATTAAGTGCTGTAGCTAATATTTGCAGGGAGTTGTTGGAGAACACATCTAATAGTCTCTCACAGATGTTCTTGTCCATTCCTCCAGCTTTGAAGCAGTCAGTACCTGAGCTTGAGAGCGTAATCTGACCTAGAGCGTAGCTGGAGCCGCCGACACAGTGGGATTACTCGTTCGCCATCCCTTAAGGTGGCTGGTTCGGTAATCGAGAGTCGTTGAGAACTAGTGCTCACATAATGTCAATGGCTCTAAAAAATTGCTTGGACATGATTAAATTACACAATATTTTAACCGGATGCCTCAAATTCTCAAGCCATTTTGAAACATTGCCCCTTTGAAATTAAATATTGGCATGAAACATACATAAAACTTTACTTGATTCTGTTTCTAGGCAACCTGAACTTTGTCACTCTGTGTATATCCTTTGACCTTGGAGATCTTGGTTTTAATATAAACTTGAAAAATTATGTAATTTTGTGCTATTGGTATTCGCATATTTTGTGGTGACGAAATAGTTGTGATTAAGCGCTTAAAATTTGTTTAAACCATTCATTTAATCTCTCTTTTTTACTCGGCAACAACGCACGTCCTAAAATTTGACACTGCTATTGTGTAGGCAAGTGTTTCTGTGTTTCAGCTGTCGTCAGGTAGTGTCGGTGCTTTGTGACATGATATGTCACAGCAGTATGTGAACATCTTGTTCGTATTGAGCCTTAATAATTTCCACAGAGAAAGAGCCTTGGTAGCTCAACAGGTAGAGCACCTGGCTGGAAATGAAGGGGTCCGGGTTCGAGTCCCGGTCAAGGCGAATGATTTTTTTCTCCGTGGAATATTTGCTATAGTGCAATATCAAAAACGGGTACCGCCGTTTAAGTTTTCACGGCTAGTTCGTTATCTTTGGAATATTTTCCGTGCCTAATAAATTGTCACATCAATACCACGAAATATTAAGCACTCCTCGTGCTTTATACTCCTTCATACTTTAAAAGTACGCTACGACTAAGTCTAGGTGTATAAAAATCGATATTAATACCATCACATACTTGCTCTACCTAAGTTCACCGGCTAAAGTCACTTTAATTCTCCCTCCAATTCTGTAAGTGAGGTGGTGTTCCTTACCCCTACCACGGATAGAGGCCTAATCTCGAGCTAAGACGGCCTTCACACTGTACCTGTGCACGCAGCGAGACTGGTGGAGGGCTAGGGACCCCTTAATCCACCATTTTGCGCACGGAGAGGAGACGATTCCTTACCTTGAAACACTGCTCTGTCCAACGGGGGCAGCCCTGCGTCGTTCTCCATCGACGATCCCACGGTGCACACGCATTTCAATCACACTCAACTCACTTCACAGAACAGGCCATGCACAGACTGGCAACAATATGCCAACATATTCACTGCACTTCATGACGCTGAGCTTTCCATCTTCACACGGCGCATTCGCCCTCATGGCCTTCAAGGCTGTTGTTCCTTCCTTGGTAATGGTGCCCCGTCACATAATGTTTGTGTGTGTAACGTGCTTGGCATTTTTCCTTTCGTATTGTGTGTCGGATTGCGTTAACATAACTTTGAGACTATTTTTCCGGGGTTACTTAACCCATTCGTGTTTCTACAATGAAATTGATGTACTTATCTCCGTAGTGCGAGTTCTTGAAGTTAGGAATTTAAGTATCAACTATCCTTCTAGGTATTAAAGGACTGAAAAATTTCCCACACTTAGTATTAATTCATCTCGCGTGAATTATCTTAATTTGTAATTGTGCAGAATAAACCGACGAAAGACTTTTGTGACCGCGTAAGGAACTTGATGTTTGATTTTGTAATGTAGGAGTAACTGAATCACAGGTCAATCTTCTTTTACCAGAAATGAAAAAGAAGATCCACAAAATTGGCTGCTTCATTATACTCAAGCAGCTGCCGGAATTTGGCAAGAAACGAAATAAAACCATAATGAAATGCAGACATCATTAAATAGAATAGGCAGGATTGATTACACGAATTCTCGTCAGTCGGGTCGAATCGATGCGATGGAATTTCGCTTATCGATGGACAGTCACATGTTAAGGAGTGGCTATAGTAGCATCAATGGTCGAATCGTCAAATATCGAAATAAAACGGGCAGTAATGAACAGGATCTGCGCTTTTAACACGATGGCATTGAAACACATTGCGTCTGTAGTTATGCTGTTGAAATAAGGTATTGAGTGAAAATAGATATAAAACATGCATGGTGTAACCTGCCTATTTGATGGATACTAAAATGTCAAACGGAGATGTGTGCACCAGACATTGGCCCTAGAAAAAAAAGCCAACAACAGCTGATAAGATGGAAAGGAAATACACTCTAGAATATTAACATTGAAGTTTGAAAATGAAACGTGTAAACTCATAAAATTTATAGCAACACTTAACAGATAACAAGTAATTCAAACATTATAATATGCTAAATGAAGCGGAACATTTAACGATAGTATAACAGACCTTTTTTGTAGCGCTGATGTATATAGGTACCAAGCTAACAGTTATTCATTAAAAATTATTAGTATTTCATGAACAATTCAATTAATTCATAACATTACCTCTTCAATGATGGATGAGCACTTGCTCAGATTGGCATTCCCCCATGACGAAACTCAAGCCAGCCTCTACCGAAGCACTGCAGTCTTCACTTCGCCCGTCTACTCGCAGCAACTGATGTTCCCGCTCGTGGTCATCCGGGCTTCAATAGTGGAAAATCGGGGGGGGGGGGGGGGGGGGGGGGGCTGGTTGCGTAGTGTGAGACAACCATTAGGGAGGGTGAGTGTGGAGAAGGGTGCTTTCTTCGAAATGGGGATCCGTTGAGAGCAGGGAAGTGGGGCGGAAGGGGGCGAGAGGGGAGAGTGGTGAAAGAGTGCCGAGGGTTGAATCGGGGACTCCAAGGGCAGCAACACGGCCGGTGGAATCACCACACATCGCCTTTCCAATTCTTCACCGCTCCGCTATTATCGCTAAATGCCGTTGACCAGAGCAGGATTGAGCAACGCCTAGGACTTTGACTGGAGCCGCGGCCACATTGGTGCCGGAGGAAGTGCTCACTTTGAAATGAATGACATACAAATTCACGTGTGCACCGAGTACCATTCAACCCGATCCCACTCGGCTCAAAGCACACGATGCGGATTTGATGGGAAAAAAACGGAGAAACGCGTGTTGGGAGCAAATAATCATTGATTTCTCTCATGTCTACTCTCTTTCGAGAGACACCGCGTACACTTCCTACATATTTCTTGAGCAGCTGTCCATTAAAAATGAAAGAGACACTGGCTAAATCCTGTCAGCAATTAGTACGAATCATTGGATATGGCAAAGAGCGTTGGTTGTAATTTACTTGTGCTCCGTGATTTTAAATAAGTACTAATATATATTTTCCTCTGAGGACATTTTCTGAATGTATCTGAAATTCATGAGCGATATCATTTTGGTGATACTGTTTGAATGCTAGAGACACAAATAAATGGGATTAGGCGATGCTTGCTGAAGAATTCGGAATCCCGTTTCCCTTACGTAAAACCCTGATCACAGGATGCACTTGTTTTTTCGTCAGCTTTGCTCACGCTTCTTAATCTTTCGGAGTGAGGGGTCATCTCCACCGTTCCGTGACGAAGGTATGGCACGCGTGGGGCGATGAATGTATGTACGTGGCAGTGCGGGTAATCTGAAGGTCATTGAAAAGGAGAAGGACATGAGAAAGTTATGTGAAAGGGACGAATAAACATTTAAGGTCCAGTAGAGAAACATATTCGGAATATTAGTAGATCACAGTGTGGCGTATCTCACGATCGTTCGTGCTCGAAACAAATTTATTCACTCGTTATAATGAGAGAATGTTAAACCTTCGGATAAAACATGTTCTTGCTCTAATTACACAATCGACAAAAAATTAAACATGAATACCGTAAAAATAATATATTCCCATTATATCCCTCATTTTCTGGTTCACCTTTTAATCGTGGAGAAAACGAGTCTGCCACATCGAGTTATAATAATTACGTAGCGAATGGGTGAAAATGATTAAAGAAGATGAAATCAACGACCCAAATGTCAGTACTTAAGCGATTTCGTCGTAAGACACTCGTCAATTTTGTTTGGGATGAAACCTAGCCATCGACTCAGCCTTTCTTCCCTCGTAGCGAAATATTGCGGATTCAAAAGGGCATTGCACGGGAAAGTATTGGATTCCTAGACTCCCAGAACTGAACCCACCCCTGTCGTGTCACCTTACATCCTCTGACCTTCAGGTGGCACTGACGAGGCATAAGGATGTGCCTAAAGCGTGAGTGACGAGGTGTGAGGTCTTCAAGCCATGAAAGGAAAAACCACAAGGTGGTATTCGAGGTAATTGACATCAGATATTACCTTTTAATAACGGCTCGGTCTCTTTTCATAAAACCTGTGAGCAAATTAGTTACAATGCATTACAAATCATGCTTTCCTCCCGGAAGCCTGACGAAAAAAACGGTGTCAGGGATATGGGTTGGACTCCCTCTCGTGGGTGATGATTATTTTTCTCAGTGGAAAAATTCAATTGCGCGCACGCCAGTGTAAAAGAACCTGACGCTTGATGGTGTTAGGGTCGCCATCCCTTCAATTGGTTGCGTAATATTTGGTTCTTTCATTCTCCGTCGGACGACTTGAGCAGTAAAATACAATGAAAATGGACATTTTTTATAAAATGAGTACACAGATGACATCCTAGGAAATACCCGCATATTACATTGGCCGATATGGTGGATAGGGTAACTGCCTCACATCCCGATGTTCTAGGTTCGAATACAGGGAGTGGTAAGTATTGCTTTTGGCATGGCGGTAGTTCATTTGTGTGCAAGAAGTAGAACACTTCAAGTACAGTATGATGTCTTTTTAATGGGAAGAAACACAATGAACCCTGTGTCTTACGGATCGAAATATGCTAAAGGAGAGTTTTCAGAGCAAATTAAGGCCCGTATTATTCGGCTAAGTTGAATAGAATAAGGCGATACCTTATGAAAAATTGATACTGTGCAAAAAAAAACTTAACTTTGTATTCTTCAGACTTTTTTTGAGAAACCCCACCGGTTTCGACTCTCCCGTGTCATTGTCAAGGATGTTCTCGTCACTTGTTTCTATGCCAAAGTCACTTGTTTCGATGCCAAAAGCAATACTTACCACTCCCTGTATTCGAAGGGAGAACACCCTTGAAAATGACACGGGAGTGCCGAAACCGGTAGAAATAAAGTTTTTCTTGCACGTATTAATAGTCGTTTCCCTGAGAGTCCCCTACGAGCTCACTTCCCAAGAGGCTCGTAGGGAAATCTTAGACATCGGTATCACTAAACGTCTCCAGGCAGTCTCCCTGTAAGGGAACTCCCAAGCGATAGACATGGCAAGTATGTGACGCAACATCAAGAGATTGTTTTTGTCAGTCACTTGTTTGTATGCAAAGCACTTGAAATGGCGGCGCGAAATGCATCATTTTCTTCTGCTGAGAAGAAAATCCTGTGCGATTTGTTGCAAAAGCCCGCAACACTTAAAAATTACTATACTACTACTATACTACTATATACTATACTATAAGAGAACAGAATAGGCAGCATAGCAAAGGGATAGGTAGGGGAAATATTTTAGAGTATTCTGTAGTGCATGATGCATGTATTAACCCCTTAAATACTATAGATACTAACAATCAAGATGCATGAGACATTATAGTTGCTTGTTTGCATGTTAGTAGTGCATGTTTGGTGATCTTCACCCCCTGCCACACACCCTCGCGGTGGCTTGCAGTGTAGATGTAGTTGAAATAAAACTACGGACTCAGCGCAATGTGAGGCGAAGAAGGCTTGGCTTGCGCTACGAAATGAGTTCAACAGCCACCGCGATGTAGTTCGGAGAGACGAAAAACAGCATAAAAGGTAAATTAAAAGGCTATGTAAGTAAAGGAAAGTGTAGGTTGACTCTTTGAGGTTTATTGATCTGCAGATTAACTGATTTTACGTAGTTGAAAATACGACGTTGAAATACCTAGTATTTTTACTTCCTTGCCTCACCGAATTCCATATTTTGAGTTGTTTTTATAATGAGATATCAGCGTAAGTATGTGGCAACAGAGTATTTGAAATGAAGAAAATAAATTGGCGAATGCGTCCTCTCTGAGAGGCTCCAGTAATGTGGATTGGAGTATAATTGACTATAGGCAAGTTGATATTTGCTCGTGGCATAAAATCTCAATTCTATCAATAAATTTATCACAGGTGGTGTCGGTAGCCCTCATTCAGAATTTCTAACCAAATGAGGTCGCACCGTTGCAAGCCAAGGCCCACTCACGACTTCCTTGGGAAAGCGGTACCGTTGCAGGAATTCACTATACCTAAAGAAATCGAAGGGATTTTGTGCATCGCGGACGTAACGCTTCTGCAATTTCTTAATTTGGTCCGCCAGTCTCTCCAGATGAAGAACAAATGCCTCCAAGTTGTCCATCCTCAACAAAGATATCCTAAATGACGGGTAAAGGTGAAAATGTGAACGTGTAGTCACCGAAGTGGTACATAGGGAAAGGTTGAGATGAAAGATATCTTAAATGACAAATAAAGGTGAAAATGTGAACGTGTAGTCACCGAAGTGATACACAGGGAGAAGTTGAGGTGAAGGGGATAGGTGAGAATGGGTGAAACCAAAACGGTTTGGGAATGGGCGAATGAATAATAACACGATGAATAAGTGGTGTGGAAGGAATTGGAATGGAAGCGAATAAAGGTATAAATGAGAAACTTTTTAGCGAGACCACAACAGCAACAATCGAGTAGGAACAAGCCAGAACACGTTAGCAACGAAGGTCTAATCCCAGAACCCAGACGGCGCTCCAAGGCGTTGTAGGCGAGTACAATTTTATGCACACTCCGAAAGAATAAAATATTCGATAAAGCGAATTGACATAATATTAAGAATTCGGCAATAATATTGATGTTTTGCTATTCGAAGCAATTGAATAAAAAAATAACGCCATAAACGTTATTACAAATGAACCATTTAAAGAATAGACATTAGCTTAATTATCTATATTGGTAGTTGTTTCAGGCTTGATTTGGCGGAATAGCATAACGAAAGAAAAAGACTGGCAATTTTCCACAAGAATAACGTTATTTATTTGACCGGTTTCGGTTTACAACACCATCATCAGGTGAAAATTATAGCTCAGACATCTGTATATATACACAATTGCAGTGAGGGGAGAGAAAGGTTGGGAGGGGGGAAGGGGGAGGGGGGAAGGGAGAGGTTGGAGAGAACAAGGATTGGGAATTGAGAGGAGGGTGAAAGGTGGTGGGTGGTAATGGGTAAAACCATGCATGATGGCGATCTGGGGATGGCCCAGGTCGTTAAGGGTCTACGGAAAGTCCGCACGGAGAGTCCAAGTGAAGTCCACTATGGAAAGGGTGAAGCGGTCCGGGCGTTGGCATCCCCCGGAGCGTCGGTTCCTTCAGGTTAAGGAGGATTAGCTCCTTGGGGTTCCTGGTGTATTCTTCCAAAGTAGTATGAGGGCGTGGGGGGGGGGGCGGCCGAGGTCCGGTGCTTAGGGTTGCGGCAGCCTTTCTGAAGAGTGTACGACTCGTGGGAAGGTGATGGAGAGGAGAGGGGAGGGGGAGGAAAGAAGTTGAACGTCATTGAGAATATTCTACTTCCAGTTCCTTCTTTGAATATTTTCCACTTGCTCCATGGCGTCCAATTTCTTTCATTTTTTCAAAGTGTGGAGGACGTTGAATTTAAAGTCACTAGAGTGTTTCGCGTCCATGAGGTGCTTCGCGAATAACGAGGTTTCATTACCAGAGGCATTGCACTTTTTGTTCTCACTGATACGGGTGGAAAAATTCCTCCCTGTCTGGCCGGTGTAGTTGGCTCCACAATCGCACTTGATTTCATCAACACCGCACTTTTTGGACTCTACGCAGAGGGCTTTGTGTAGGTTTGTGGTAGAACGACACTTTGAACTTGTCTTTAGGGAACTTGTTAGCTATTTTGTGAGAAATTTGGTTGTGGAAGGGAATTTTGCACCACTTTCTCTCTGGAGCACTGGGGCCTGGTAAGAGGGACGTGTTTAATTTTACGGACTGTTTTTTCAGCTTTTTCTGGAGTAATGTGTCACAGTACCATTCTTCTGAGCAATGTACTTAATTGTTTTGAGCTCACGTTCAAAGTTGTGCTTTGAAAGAGGGATGTTTATTAGCCTATGGATCATACAATTGAAACCGGCTAGTTTTTGAGCTATGGGATGACATTAATCAGAAGGAATAACTTGATCCGTGTAGGTAGGTTTTCTGAAAATTGAGAACTTGTGTTTATTATCGCTGATCTCGATTGTGAGATCGAAGAAATTGATTTTGCTATTCACACCAAGTTCCATAGTAAAAGTTATTGATTGATGGAAGGGGTTTGTGAATTGGAAAAATTGTTGCAACTGTCTTTCACTTCCTGTCCAACAACACAGAACGTCGTCGACATATCTAAAGCAGTAGAGTGCATTTTTGGAAAATGTTTGGTCACTGAGGATCTTGTGCTCTATAACATCCATAAATATTTCTGCGAGGAGTGGGGAAAGGGGTAATCCCATAGCCAAGCCATCCTTTTGTTTATAATAGGTCCCACGGAATTAAAAATAAAGTAAAAGAATAAAAAGTCTTCGTGGGGAAGACACATAAGGGAAATATGCGGCCGAGCGAAGAGAAAGCTAGGATTTATGAAAAGAGTACTTGGAAAATGTGATCAGAAGACATAAGAGCGATGCTATTTTTCACTAGTTAGGCCCCACCTTGAGTATGCAGCCAGTGTCTGGGATCCTAATGAATTAGGGTTGATCAGAGAACTAGACAGTGTGCAGCGTAGAGCAGCTAGATTCGTTAAATGGTGTTACGATAGGTTGAGTAGCGTTTCAGAATTAATAAAAGAATTAGGGTGGGAATCGTTATCAGAGCGTAGGTTAAAGTACAGATTGAATCTATTAGAGAAATTTCAATCGAATAGCTTTGCTGAAGATGTTAGGCACATATTTAAAAAAACAGCGTATTATGCTAGATTCGACCAGATAATGAAGATGAGAGAGATAGATTGTCACACCGATAGATTCAAAATGGCATTTTTCCCCCGTACTATAAGAGAACAGAATAGGCAGCATAGCAAAGGGATAGGTAGGGGAAATATTTTAGAGTATTCTGTAGTGCATGATGCATGTATTAACCCCTTAAATACTATAGATACTAGCAATCAAGTTGCATGAGACATTATAGTTGATTGTTTGCATGTTAGTAGTGCATGCTTGGTGATCTTCACCCCCTGCCACACACACTCGCGGTGGCTTGCAGGGTATCGTGTAGATGTAGATGTAGTTTTGATCGACACAAATCTTTAGGAGTGAACTTAATTCGTTGATGAGATGTTGATTGACATCTGCGGTGGTTAAGATTTTCTCATCGTCCCCTAAAGCTTCTTGGACCGGGATAGAGGTGAAAAGATTGCACACATCGAAAGACACCAATTTAGCGGTGGGAGGCAAGGTGATGGGCAGAAAGCGTTCGGATAGAGAGACTGAGTTAATTATTGTAAATTTTGGGTTGAAACCTGAGAGCTGACGATATTTCACATTTAGTTTATAGGCTAGTTTTTGCACTGGTGCACTGACACATGACACAACAGGTCTGATGAGAACATCTTCTTTGTGAAGTTTTGGTAAGCCATAAAGCCTGGGGGGTAATGGATTCATGGTTGTTAAGAAAACCGTTTCCTTATCATTAAAAAGATGAGTGCAAGCAGAGATGGCTTCTTTGACCCGTTTTTGGTAAATGGGGGTGGGATCTTTGCAGAGTATTTCAAATTCGTTGGTGGATAGGAAACTTTGGCACTTACTGAAGTAATCTTCTTCTTCCATGATGATGGTGCAGTTTCCTTTGTCAGCTCTGCTGAAAATGAGGTGCTTTTCTTCCTTACGCTCTCGAAGTGACTTCAAGGTGGCGTTCTCATGTTGTGGGCGTGGATGATTCGAAGATGGGTTCAGCAAGTCTTGGGAGATGATGTCCGCTATCAACTGTTTGACACCTCTGGGTTGATTAGATAGGGCGACTTCGCAGTCCGTCGCTAGGTTCTTGTAGCGTCTCGTGGTGGTAGGAAGGGTGGGGGCATATTTCAATCCTTTGTTTAGGAGTGAAAGAGCATCCGCAGAAAAATCACTCTTGGACAGATTAACTATTCTGTTGGCGAATTGGTGATCGCATGTTTGTTGTGGGTGGGTTATATCACTATTGGAGGAGTCACTATAGAATCCGGAGAGGCGAAGCAGCTTATTGTTGATCACTATGCGTTTTTGGAGGCGATGTCGCCTGCCGTGAACGTCACTCTTTCTACCAGAACCGTGAATTCACAGGGATGGAGTTTGTCCACGAGTTGTACGTGGAGAAGATGCAAGTAGTAACTCAAAGAATCACGTTTGCTGTACCACAGCTTCAGTTCTGTACGGATCCACACTTTTTGGCGACGGCTACTGCGTGTTGGGCTGCGGGTGACGATGAACTTGTCTTGATGGATAATACTTGGGTGTCACTCCGCCTACCCCCCTCTCAACCTTTCTCTCCCCTCACTGCAATTGTGTATATGTACAGATGTCTGAGCTATAATTTTCACCTGATGATGGTGTTGTACACCGAAACCGGTGGAGTAAATAACGTTATTTTTGTCGAAAATTGCCAGTCTTTTTCTTTCCTTAATTATCTAAATAAATTTTTTATAGAGTATCACTTTTTTTCTATTCTTCTGTAATTATATTTTCCCTTTTCCCTTATTTTGCCTTTAGTCTCATTCTCCATTTCTTTCTTCAGCATTTTTACTGTTTTCAAATTGGTCATCATAAATGAAATGGTAACTATCGTTAGATCTATGCTGCTTTCATGTAGATTGTACATGTATCGGTTTGGGGACGATTGAGCGTGGAAGCGCCTCAAGCACGAAATTTCTTATTAAGGGCAAAAACCCTGATAAAGTCATTGCCCTGTATTACATTCTCTCGATCATTAGGAATTAGAGGAGTATTAGAGTTCAAAGAGATATACGTGTAGCGTCTTTGGCCAGGTCGATATCGTCCCATACTCAAGTCTCGATTTGAATTTCAACTTGGCTGCTGGTGTCCATATTGTCATAAGATTAGTGATAGCTAGATGGTTCGATTTTTGAAATTTCTCCCTCCCCGTTAAAGTGATCTTAAATTGCTACGTAATAACCAGATAGGTGGCTGTAATTCAGTCAATAGTATGCGTAACTGGAAATTTTCCTTAAATATATTGACTCATTCTAACTGCACCATCACATGCATGAAATATTAATTATTTTTGGGAAAGAAACATAAAAAACCCTATATAAGTTACTAAGAAAAATTAGCAGTCCTAATAGAGTACACACACCTTGAAAAAGCGAGAAATCTTGAAGTGGTTAGCAAAGTATCCACACCACTAGGAGTTGTAGAGAGAATTTCGATATCTCCAATCTAGAGACACCAAAACGAGTGAAATCTGAGCTGAAGTTTCAATAGCTTATGATTTACACCACTGTAAAAATGAAACTGAACGCTCTAGTGTATTTCTTCGGAGACTAGAAAACGTTCTCCCAAAAATATCCGCAAATAACCGCCTAAGGCCCCGTTTCCACTACTGACATTTCTACGACGGTAACTCTCAACCCGCGCAATGCTAGTAATGGAAACGCTCGAAAACGCCTACCATGGTAGATAGTCCTACTAACATTGAGTTACCCTTGTTAGATCAGGGAATAGTGGTTACCGTCGCGTCTCTTTTGTAATTGGAACGCAAGTTAGTCAAAATACTGGTAAGAATTATGGGAAAACAGTTGAATCACGGATAGCGGTGAAGGATCGCGGGGATCGCGGAGTGTGAATCTAGGTAAACGTAGTTGGTGTGGTGTCTTTGTTTGGCTTAATACTTGATTTTTGTCTATGCTCAATGATGCTCCAGAGTTGTTATTACCTATGGTTTACATAATTAAATTATATTTTCCCAGCAATGACCGAACAAAAGAATTGCAAAACCTTGGCTCACGAGGAGACGGACTTGCTCCTTAGGCGTACGCGATAGATTCTTGAATAAAACTTCAAGTGCTTACACACTTCAATGTGCTACCATCTTTGCGCATTTCTATAACGATCGTCGATTTTCTTTTGAACTGGAATACTGGTAACCGCTATGTGACGAAAGCAGTGATTACAAGGGTAACTTTGTAGCTAACTGGAACGCAGGTAGGTTATGAGGGCTGAAATAACCGTGGTAGAATGTCAGTAGTGGAAACGGGGCCTAAAGAGCTCCTTGGTGCCATAAAACGACCTTTCACCTTACACCCAACCACTGTGCAGGGGGCGTTGGAGTTGCAGCCATGCCAAGGCATGGATAGCCAAGGCCATCCATGGGCTTGAGCCATGCGACACCAGCTGTGGGTCGGTGGCCTCGAAGTGACAATAATCCTGTGTCTCCGTTAAAAGTGTACGTATTCGTCAGTAGGCGATGTCAAGATGGTAAGAGGAGAAACGCCCGTGGTGCACCCGAAGAAAGCAGTCTTTCAGTACCTCCTAGACCTTAACTCCATATAATGCGTAATTTTTTTCATCAAAATGTACTAGGAGGCACTTGTCAATGTTTGTATATCGAAAATCTCCGTAGCGGAGTGGATGCGGCTACAATCCATTCCACACACTTGCCGCCCCCCGTTGCATGCGGGTTGGACCAGACACGACCGCGCGATCGAAAAACTAATGTGAAATTCGGCGTCGCAAACGGTCGCAGCATAACTCATCGGATTATCACTATGGAAGCTTTGTAGAGTTTCCCTATGTAAGTTACTCCGTGATGCTCGGCGATGCAATTTACTTTTTCTCTACATATATAAAAAAAATGACCAAAAATGAGGGTCCGCCATTTTGTTTAATATATTCGATAAATAATAACAAAAATGGGTCAAAGTCGCTCTCGTGGGGAGAACCGACGCACAGTGGGCCAAATCGCATTTCGCCTGACAAAACTCCAAAACTGCTTTTTATGAGAAAACGTTTTGAAATATGGCACATATACACATAAATTATAGCTAATTATGGAATGGTAGGTCATTTTTCATAGGTATTACCCGTTACTTAGATACAGAGGCTCAAACACGACCAAATTTCCAAAAAAAGCGCCCGCTCTCATTTTTCTTCGAAAATCTTGAAAATTGAGCAGATATAGGAGTACTTAAAGGGTTTTTATGAAATAAAAAACATTACCAATTGTGAACAGGGTACTTTGCCTATACTATACATACGTTTCAGACATATTGGCCTATATTTGAGTGCTATTACGTCACAAAATAGCGGACCCTTTTTTTAGACAAAATTTTACATGAAGTAGACAATATAATCCTTATTCGGAAAATGGTCTCTGGGATACTTCATCAGAGTATAAATTGAAGATAATACACTTTGAAGCTCCCTTCTTAGTCACGGACACGAGTTGTATCCCCGATGCGGATTACCCCGATGGAATAAGTATAACCGAATACTTGTGCGAAGTGAATCTTCAATATTTATTCAATCACACTTTGCTATACTGCTTATTCTGTTCTCTTATAGTACGGAGAAAAAATGCCATTTTGAATCTATCGGTACGACAATCTATCTCTCTCATCTTATTTATCTGGTCGAATCTAGCATAATACGCTGTTTTTTTTTAATATGTGCCTAACATCTTCAGTAAAGCTATCCGATTGAAATTTCTCTAATAGATTCAATCTGTACTTTAACCTACGCTCTGATAATGATTCCCACCCTAATTCCTTTATTAATTCTGAAACGCTACTCAACCTATCGTAACACCTTTTAACGAATCTAGCTGCTCTACGCTGCACACTGTCTAGTTCTCTGATCAACCCTAATTCATTAGGATCCCAGACACTGGCTGCATACTCAAGGTGGGGCCTAACTAGTGAAAAATAGCATCGCTCTTATGTCTTCTCATCACATTTTCCAAGTACTCTTTTCATAAATCCTAGCTTTCTCTGCGCTCGGCCGCATGTTTCCCTTATGTGTCTTCCCCACGAAGACTTTTTATTCTTTTACTTTACTTTTTATTCCGTGGGACCTATTATAAACAAAAGGATGGCTTAGCTATGGGATTACCCCTTTCCCCACTCCTCGCAGAAATATTTATGGATGTTTTAGAGCACAAGATCCTTAGTGACCAAACATTTTCCAAAAATGCACTCTACTGCTTTAGATAAGTCGACGACGTTCTGTGTTGTTGGACAGGAAGTGAAAGACAGTTGCAACAATCTTTCCAATTCATAAACCCCTTCCTATTTTACACTCGTCAGTAGGAATTTTTGATTGAGCAGGAAGGATTTGAGGAAACAAGTGTAAAATAGCTTCTTTATCGTTTTCTCTCATCGTATTTGCCTCGAACTCTTTTAACGAATCCCATCTACGGTTTGCGACACTAGTTATTTCTCTTATGTATTTCCCCCATGACATGTCAAGCTAGGATTTATAAAGAGAGTACTTGGGAAGTGTGATGAGAAGACAAAAGAGCCATGTTACTTTTCACTAGTTAGGCCCTACCTTGAGTATGTAGTCAGTGTATGAGATCCGAATGAATTAGGCTTGATCAGAGAACTAGACTGTGAAGCGTAGAGCAGCTAGGTTCGTTAGATCCCGATAATCGTTTTTAAACTCACAGGTAACGTGTAGTAAGTGAGTTTACGACTGTTGAAAAAGTTAAGTTAACGTAGCTTAGGTAACTACGGAGAAATTTAAGAGGATATACGATAGGCACAAGGCGAATGCGGCTCACGAGAGGCAATTTTCGGATATCAACGGCCGCCACGGAAAAAGTATTAACACAACTGCCTTAAAACTCAGACGTAACGTGTACTAAGTTACCTTGCGTGTGTTGTTAAGTTTGGTATACGTGGCTCAGTTAGCTTTGGAGAAAATGAAGAGGATGTCCGGAAGACACATGGCGTAGGAGCGTCTTAGTGCAAGTGGCTGATATCATCGGTCCTCACGCATAAATTAATACGATAATCGTCATTAAAATCTCAGGTAACGTGTAGCAAGTGACCATGCAACTGTTGATTAACTGTGGTTAACCTAGCCTCGTTAACTTCGGAAAAAATTTAAGAGGATATCCGGAAGACACATAGCTCACTTAAGTTACTTAGGCCATGTGGATTACATCATCGGTCTTTACACAAAAAGTAATAAAATAATCGTCTATAAACTCACAAATAACGTGTTGCAAGTGAGCTTGCAACTGTTGATAAAGTTTGGATGACGTAGCTTAGGTAACTACGGAGAAATTTAAGAGAATATCCGGAGAAACATGGCTCACTTGAAGAATCTTATGGCACATGGCTAAAAAAAAGATAAAAAAAGCGAAACAACCATTCAAAAATATACTGTTATTTGGATTAATTGGTCCTTCTACCAACATGAAACTACATATGCTATCCATTGAAACGCTTGCATTTATACTATTGGGTATATTTACTGCTATTCATTTCTCTAATTCTACTAAGATAGAAGGACATTTTGAATCTGTCGGTTCGTCAATCAATTGCCCTTATCTCTCTGCCTATCCTGTAATCTCTCTGCCTATCCTGTAGGTGGCATATTTTTTTCAAAGTTTAATCTTCTCGTAGTTTAATTTAGTTATGTTAAACAAATTAGTTGTGTGAAGGATAGGAAGCGCTATTATTTCCTGTAACGTTCAAATTTCAGTGATATTTTGGAAGCACTTGTGCGAACGAACCAAAACGTTAAATGCGTTTTGCATTTTGGTTCGTGCGTAACGAACTACTAAATTTGTTTTCAATATTAGGTGGCTTAAAAAGTAGAGTTCCTTCAGTAATATTGACTACTGCACATTTATTATAATCCACCTGGCAGCATGTTTTCGTATGCTTAATTTGCTATAGGTATTATTATTTTTTTAAATTATCTAGTCTAGGGTAGAATATAGTTACTAATCCTTTTTAATTATGATAACATGTATTGGAACTGACGTAAATCTGCCAAATTATGTTTTACCATATCCTTAGTTTGTCTGTAAAAAATGTTTTTCGTAGATTTTTAGTGGCTTTTTATGTGCCGCCTTTTAACACTGCTTTATTGGTAAACGTAACCCACGCATTAAAATGGTAACACCTAATGATTTTTCGTTTTGTTGTGTTGACAGATTCTCCTACACGAGGTGGTTGCATTATTTGCTAATCCACTATTGCTACATTCATTCCCACATTCGTAATTTACCTTAACAATGCCTAAACGGTACAAGCCATGCAGTGATTGCTCGGAAAGGCATAAAAGGTCCCTTTTGGCCTCTGCAAGATTCCAAGTCGAGGAACATGGTGATCAAGATGTGTTAGACGATGTTGAATCTAATGGAAGTGATAGGAGACTTTTTGAGGAGGGGACAGTGGTTGTAGTGTGAGGGAGGAGGTTTTGGAGTTAAGTGCAGATGGATATACTTCATCTAATTCAGCCTGGAATGCATACGAATATGTCTGTAGCTTGGGAGAATTAAGAGAGGCTCTGTATGGGCTATTGAAGGGGTGAAAATGAAGAAAATGCAATGACCTATTAACAGTACTGAAAAAACATCTGTTTCACATATCTGCCTGTAGCACTAAAACTTTGCTAAGGACACACCGTATCATTATTGTGAAGAACATTGTCGGTCGTACTTATACCCGCTTAGGGGTACGTAACATTGTGGTACGCATCATCAAAGGAACTCCTGTCGTTCGTGAAAGAAGGCTCTTAAAAGAACAGAGTAATGTTGATGGACCCCCCCTTGCAATGACCTCAAATAGTCTGGATTGATGTCCCTAAGAAGATTTTCCTGCCATCCCCTTTTCCCTGTGGGTATATTCTATGGCTGAGGGAAACCCCAATCTTGCTCTGAGTATTTAAAAGATTATATCAAGAGGTGATGGACATTAAAGTAGAGCGCATCGAATGTGATGGTGATGTGCTTCAATTGAATGTCACATGCTACGTTTGTGATGCTCCTGCGCGTGCATTTCTTGCCCAAATAAAATCACACACTGGTTACGCAGGTTGTGGGAAGTGCATTGTACAGGGGGAGTATGTTAATAACAGAGTTATCTTTGATGAGTTCCATTCGCATCTGAGGACAGAAATCAGCTTCAATGAAAAGTCAGAGTCAGATGAAAACCATCACATGGGGGATTCTCCACTGATGTGCATTAAAGATGTAAAAATGATGTCACAATTTACATTTGAATATATGCATCTGGTTTGTCTCGCGGTCATGAGAACGATACTTTTAGCTTGGATGAAAGGAAGCCTTGTTGTTAGATTGCAAGCCATGAAAGTGTTTTCATTAAATGAGAATATAGGCTTTTATTCCTGGATGGGCACCCTATGATTTATCAAGGAAACCAAGGTCACTGCATCACTTACAGAGGTGGAAAGTGACTGAACTCCGTACATTCCTTGTACATACTGGTCCTGAAGGATATTGTATGAGGCTGAAAGATATTGTCGGTAAAAATGTATATGAGCATTTCTTGGCATTCCATTAAGCCCTCAGACTTGATTCCCATGAACATGTGGATTATTCAAAGTACCTACTTGTTGGAATACTTTGTGAAAAAGTTTGATGTGTTATATGACAGGAAACATTTATCCTATAATGTGCATGGACTTCATTTGGCTGATGATGCGAGGTTGCATGCGTCTTTTTATAAATTCAGCGCCTTCAAATTTGAGAATGCACTGGACCAAATGAAGAGACTGGTACGGAAGCTAAACATTTCACGTCCACAGTGCGTCGTATTGAAGAAGCGTCATTTTTCCAGTGGCATTTAAAGCTTCATCTATGCAGGCGGATCCCTATAGTTCTCCCGTTTAGATTACAGGCCCCCATATATTTCAGATACCATTATAACTCAAAAACCATCTCTGACGTATCACCAGGTAACTGTTTAGTGATGGAAAAATATGAAATTTTGGTTGTTACCTTGATCGCCAAGTGAGAATGATTAGGTTTTAATTTTAGCAAAGCCTTTCGTTAAGTTACAAGTTTCTATACTGTACTTTCTTTCTCCATTAATGTGGGAATCTATGCAGCAAGATGTTCGATTGTATGACGATCATTGCCGGTGAAGTCAATGAATAGGACAGCAATTATGATTCCAATTTAAGACATTTGTTGACCAGCCTTATTTTGTCACTGAACTCTAAACCTCCCGAGAATTGTGGCTGGGCTACCCCATGGACCGGAAGCAAATGATTTTGATGCACAAAATCATTTGCTTCCCTTCTCCCGTATGATGGACCTGGGTCTTTCTCCACTGGCTGGGATGCTGATGTGTAGTCCTCTCTGAGTAGAGTGGGATCTTCGTCCACTGCTCAGACTGCTCCTCCCTTACACATCCTCGATACATGTCCCCACTTCTTGCATTGGTAGCACTCCCAGCTTCTTGTGTGGCTCTACTCCGGATGATGAGTTCCACCACAACGCCAGCAGCCGGACGGACTCATCGGCGTCTTTTTCCCTGCTCTAGGTTGTCCTGTTAGACTATATAGTTTCTGGGGGTGGTTGCTTTCTTATTAGTTGCACTTGCGACTCCACTAACACCAGCTCTTGGGCAAGTGAACAAGCATGATCGTACCACAGATCCGGCTCTAGAATCATCCTTCTGCGGACGGCTTCCGAGCCCACCCCACATACCGACCCGGTTTCCCAGACTCCGTTTAAGGTGTGCAGGAGGTGTCTTTTTGTTTCCGCAGGCACACGCCTGAGAAAGGCATTGTGTACTCGACCTGCTCCTGTGGCGGTATCTTTCAAATCACTGATAGTTGACGTAATTTCCCATTGTGTGAACGGAGCATTGCAGTCCGCGTTAAAATATCCTGTCTGGAATGATATTTTCCCCCTCTTGTTGACGTTTAAATCCCAGGAACCTCGTGTCCTAATTCTTCGTACTACTAATTGAGGAGTATAAGTCCTCAAAAGCATCTGCGACATCTCCTGATACCGCTAACACAGTTCCATTAACTAATACCGAAGGAGTAGTGCGTTGGTGGTATACCTCACTAATGCTTTTTATTTTCCTCCACACCTCTGATGTGGTAGTATGACGATTTATCGTGTTCACATACTTACTCCTAGAATCTCGTTTTGCTTTCACGATTAGCTGGCGGGCTTTCGCTCATAAGCAACGAAGTGCTTCGAGGTTGCGTGTCGAAGGAAGATTCATTTCTCTTTTTGATATACTCAGCGTATTCTGCATGGGACTCGAGCGCGCTTCAGCCTGCCGGATGAAAGTCGAATGCTTTTTTCGGCAGCAGTGAGTATAGTGGCTGTAAAGGAGTCGACATTCTCCGATTCGCTGCGGACTGGGTCAAATTTGAATAAAATAATGTTCCTAAAAGTGTTCCAATCGGCCTTTTGCAAAAGCCATTTCTTGGGAACGTTAAGATAACGATAAAACACATTTTTCCTTATTAAAGTAGGGAAATTATTGCTTCCACAAAGATCCTTGTGGACGCTAAACTTAAAACGTGGAGCTAAGCTTCCACTGCATATAAAAAGATCTAATGCCGAGAAAGTTCCACCAAGAGAATTGAAGTGGGTCTTCTCGTTCTTATTGATTAAAACCAGGTTAAAATCAGAAATTTTTCCAACATCCTGCCACGTCGGTTAAAATCAACGATACCATCTCCCCAAAGTGAGTTTTGTGCGTTAAAGTCCCCTACTAGGACTATTGGATGGGGTAGCTGCCTCACCAAGTCTTAGGTCCCTTTTGTTAAAGAGGCCCTTTCCGAAAGGTAGGAATTACAAAAGGTAACCTTCTCCGGAAGGGCTATCCTAACACCTACAGCCTGTAAAGGGGTCGCCAATTCAATGTGGGAGGAGCACAGCGTCTCCTACGAGTTGCGTCTTTGTTTTTGCTACAAATTGGCACGAGATTTCTACTGAAATTTATGGGATTGGTGAATTTCCCGTGAATGGGAATTTTCCCGGGGGAGGGGAATTTCCGACGCAATTCCAGTAACGTAGCTACTACAGTACACTTGTCAGAGCACATCTTTTGTAAACATTTCTCCATTGAAACTAAACTGAAACAGGGATGAAACACAATGCCCGTCTATAATAATCGCCGTCCCTTGGCCACAACACTGAAATTCTCTTGCGCTCTCAACTGACTCTTCCCTGCCCTCTCAAAATAAAAAATTAAAATTTGCATACTAACGCTTAGAAGGTTACTATTATGCGATGACACACTTTAACATAATTTTGTATCCTACCTAGTATCTACCCAACGACATTGTAACTACATGGCATGAGCAGCTACCTACCCTACCTATGGAGACTGATTTCCTACGGACCCATGGATACAACAAAATGAATCTCAGAATATAGACATTACATGAGCGTTGGAATATATATGGGCGTATATGGCAACGTGGACTTGTGTGGACTATTGTATTGTCATTGGGATGATGCGAAAAGATTATATTTTACTTAGGCCAATGTGCACCTGAGCGAACACTCTGAAAGATCTCAACGGTAAATAAAGAAGAATACGATAATCTCGATAGCCCTTTTTCTGTTTCACCACCGGTAGAGAAAAATAAATATCAAAAACTTAGAGTACAGCAGTACCAATAGAGGCATCGATTCAAACATTTTACATCGATTCACATTAAGCCTCGCCCGCACCTATAAAAATTTGTGCTGAATACGTTGCCGCGAACATTTTCGCCACAAATTGAAAATTATTTTTAAAACCAATATTAACGATTCGCGGCGTGTGTCTGTGCTCAAGTCGTGCATTAGCATGGCAGAAGCGTCCATGTCGAGAACCTGAATGCGGCGCAAATCCTTTGGCGTTCGTCAAAAATCCGACCGTCCGGAGCTTGTGTGAATTGCTTTTTGTCGAGGGTCGTACCGATGCATTGGAAAGCAGCCGAATTAACACCCATTTTTAAAAGTGGTGATGGGGAGCAGCCATCTAACTACCGACCTATATCCCTCACATCCATTTCATGCAATGTTCTGGTACATTCAGTCATGGGGCACCTAGGTAGCCAGAATTTATTTTCCAATACTCAGCATTGCTTCCGGAAGAGTAGATCATGTGAAAATCAACTTCCTCTCTTTTCCCACGATATTTTAGTTTCCGGCGAAAATAATATTCCAGTGGATGCTATATTTCTCGATTTCAAGAAAGCATTTGACAAGGTGTCTCATAGCAAACTAATTTTGAAATTAAAATCTTATGGGTTAGACAGTAATATTATATCATGTAAAATGATTTCCTACATGATAGGGTGCAAAGGGTTGTTGTGGATGGTTTTACCTCCCCGGCAATTGAAGTCACTTCGGGTGTCCCACAAGGAAGTGTGATAGGTCCACTACTGTTCCTTCTGTACATAAATTGTTCCCCTCCTAGCACAAAAAAAATAAGTAATGGTGAATGAACAAATGTGGAATCCATTAAATTTCTTGGAATAAGACTGACACATGATGTATGTGTATGTGACACACACTGGGGTAAACACATATATAACGTGAAATTATGGGGCAGTCTAATCGTAAACTGGGATTCATCAAAAGAGTGTTGGGTAAATGTGACGATCATGTCCGAGAAATAAGCTACTTTTCCCTTGTTAGACCTAATTTGGAATATGCTGCCAGTGTATGGGATCCCTACGAAATCGGTATAAATAATAACTTGAACGTGTGCAGCGAAGATCGGCAAAATTTGTAAAGGGAATATACGAGAACTATACTAGCGTAACCAGTATATTAAATGAATTAAATTGGTAATCATTGTCAGATCGCAGGTTGAAATTAAGACTTAATCTCTTAAACAAATTCCAAGACCATATTTTCAGTGATGATGTTAAAAATATTTTGCAAACCCCAACTTACTATGGTAGACTAGACCATGATTACAAAATTAGAGAAATTGATTGCCGAACTGACAGATTCAAGATGTCCTTTTTTCCTCGTACTAATAGGGATATGAATAGCGGTAGGTAAATATGTCCAATACGAGTGAATCAACCCATAGAATAGGTAGTTGCATGTTGGTATAAGGGATTGTTGGTAACCCAACTAACAGCATGTTTCTGAATGCTTACTTTGCTATTTTTATCTTTTTAAATAGTGAAGGTTAGACTAATATATCAATAGTAATCCTATTTTTATGCATGATATGTAGTGCATGTTTGGTGAGAATTCACCTCCTGCCACACACATTTATGGTGGCAGGCATAGTCTTATGTACATGTAGATGTAGGTATGTATTGCCAGTTTTTATTTTCCCTGACTTTCCAGACCAAAACACAGATTTTCTCCTGAATTTTTAAATTCAACTCATTTGAAAACGAAGGAAATAACGAGAATTGTGTTAAAAGTAAGCTTCTTCACACACGTTCTGAACTCGGTGACTAATAATAAGTTGTGCGTGATAAAAAGCTCCACGAAAGCCTGGTTGTCGCCGTCAGGAATAGTAGACGAGCGGAGATGGTCATCACCCATATGAGAATAGGTCACAGCGCCCTAATGCACACTTACATATTCACTATTCCAAGGATACAGCCGCGGTGCAATGAGTATGGTTTCCCGCTAACTACAAAACACCTATTGACAGAATGCAGGAAATATTCCGACCTACGGCGTAGGCATAGCATATCTGGAGGAATGGACGTCATACTACAGGATGACTCAGATACCCTACAAAAAACATTAAAATATATAAAGGAATCAGGTATCTTCCAAAACATATGACACCTTGCTTAATGACTATATATATCTCTCATCTCTAACTAATGGTTTTGTACTCATTGAATATCTGCGTTCAAATGAAGCAAAAATACGCATATATCTATTATATTTTAAAAAAAGGGCATGAAGAGGCGCAAAAGACCGAGTTGTCGACTCGCCCTACAAAAACATATACTACTACTACTTTTCATGGCACAACACGGTTAATACCTCTTATAATAGAGTTCATGGAATATTACATAAGCTTAAAACACAGAGAAGAATTCTACCCTTGCCCACTAGAAAAATGGTAATTACTACGCTATTTTTCCTCAGTTTGATTACTGTACTTAAGTACTCGGTGACCTTTCGCATGAACTGAATAAGAAATTACAAAGGCTGCAAAATTCCTGCTTTCGGTTCATTTTCAACCTTCGCAGGGACGAGCACATTCCCCTTACTGGGAAAAGCTCCTTTGGATGGATTTTCTGCCTAAAAGGAAATGTCTGCTGTGTGGCTTTTTATTTTCTTTATTAAAAAATCAAAAACCGACATACCTCCTGGACCTCTTTCATCACTCGTCTAAAAGTAGAACAATGTTGGCAAGAAGTGACCCATCCAGCCTTTACTTACCTGCTCACAGAACTACAATGTACCACCATTCCTTCGTTGTTACATGTACCCACGTATGGAACATGTTGCCTAATAAATCAAAGACCTGTATTAATGTGCTCATCTTTAAAAAAATGTTTTAATCTCATATTTAACCAAAATGTAGGTAAATAATCGTCCTGAAATTGTAAAAATTAGTGTTTTGTTAGGGTTGTGCTGCTAGTATTTAAAACAATTGATTTATGTATAGTATTTTTGCTCTTGAAGCAAATATATAAATTTCTATTTCATTTCAGTTGTAGCCTCATTTTTGTTGTGCAAAACATTTTTAATGCGTTAAACTGCCGACAGTAGGTGCTTATATATAGTAAAAATAATGCAGCAGCAACTGTCAATTGTTAAATTGCACTTAAGGACAAGACTGCAAATTATTATTTCCTAATTTTCTGTATTTGTTCCAGGGGACAGAATGTCCCAGAACATAAATAAAAACTTATCAAGCTCCAACACCAAAAAATTGAAAACGTTCGGAATTACCCCATACTCCCTTATAGTAAGGAAAGAAATGTTTATTAATGGAAATATATCAATACCTGTTCTGCTATTATAAATTATTGTTGGGTATAATAGAAACGTGGACCAATTCCAGGACACTGCCTTTATTTTTCAGATAAAGTGGACTGAATAATGACAGGCGGTCGGGCGCTAGCTGCAGTATGTAGTGAGCGAGTGAATGCCAGGCAGACTCGGCACGACAGAACTCACTGAACCCAGCGCCTTCCCGCCCCCTCCCCAGGTGGCCGAAGGGAGTTCAAAAGCCTAAACAATTATCATTTGTTGAAGCACTAAGTTATGGGAACCGAATGCCAAAATTTGGAAGGCAAGAATTCCAATGTCGGCATCATTCGCTGCGTACAATGTAGGCATGGACGGTGTGGACAATTTCCATGCATGTAACCATTTGTATAGAAGAGTTGTTTTTAGGACAGGTATTGTGGTGGGATAGTGCGCGTATTTGATAGACATGGGGGTTATTTGCGAAGAAATTACACATAATGCCTGTCAATGGAAAAATGGATAAAGTTCGGCGCAGCTTGTTGCGAAGTTATTTAAGAGACGCCAGGTCAAATAACTTGCTTAATGACGTATAAGAAGTAGTCATGTGGAGTTCATATACACCAATGTCATTTAAGGAATTAATTAGAAAAACGACTCAAATAGTTCTTCTGTCACATGAGGGATTGCTCCTGCAAAAATGCAAGAAAATATTCTTTGGAAAAGGGTTGTTTCGTTACTCCCTCACGTCCTTATTTGTGGACGGCATTTTTTTCTGTGTGAGTCCCACTGATATTTTCCTAAGTATTTTTCAACCCAATAATGAACGATAAAAAAATTTGCTCTGCCATCACCTTGTCGACAATGATGGGTTGACGTAAAATCAGAAAGGTTTGTGATATGGAAAGGAACGTGTATTTTATAGATGAAAAGTCTTGGTACGTCGTCCTCCTATCAGTGCGGATATTAAATGAATCTCCTCGCCCAATTCTACCTCCTGTATTGAACCTTCGCGAAACGGAATTCTTTCTCTAGATTGACCATCGAGACTTCCACATTGCGTCGCGCTAGTGTGTGCGCTTCTTATTGACCAAAGATACTCAATCATGATACATTTAACTTCCCGGTATGAAGTGTCACGGGATCGTAAGATTGCTTAGATCGCTTAGATTGAAAAATTCCTCGGAAATCAGGATGCCGAGTAACCCAAGCCTAGGATTTCCATGGGTTGCTCAGCGTTTCTTTTTTTGGGCGTGGGGTAGGGGCTGAATCAACACTTACGCGTCCTATATTTATATCTTAAATCTGCATGAGTGCAGGAATGATACGGCTATTGCATAGTTTGCCCTATTTGATACGAGAGACCTTTTAGTTTGTGAAATATCGCCGTCGATGAGTCACTATAATTCGATATATTTCACGTTTACCCTGAACTCAATAACGGCATTTCGATTTCTAGCATGGCCCAGGTAATAAATTATTTTCGCAAAACCTCTTGACGGACGTTATAATTTTATCATTGTTATGAATGAGATATCCTTATGGATTCACATACCATAAAATTCGTTCTTTCCCCCCCCCCCCCCCCCCCCCCCCCCTCCTCTCTCTCTTTCATCTCACAAAACGCATTCTCCTCACTGGGATCACGTTCCGTGTAGCAAATTTAATGAATCAGTGGGCAGTAGAAAATCTGTTATTACCTTACTTAGCCGTGTTGCTCAGTGACAAATAAGCCGTGACTACCAGAGACGAATTGGAATTATTAGTATGCCGTTCTCAGAAATAAATGTACGCTAGCAAGCAAACTGTAACGTTCTCCATTCTGATTGATTGTGCGGGGACCCTTGAACAGTGCACGCATTTGATTCCCTGGTGAATAAATAATGCAATCATGGCATTGAGCGATCTCTCTCTCCTGCTGGCAGAATGAGAAATTTTGTTTGCCAGTCGATTATCGTGTCAGGGCACTCGGACTCATAGAAGATAGGATTCACTTCAGCATACTTGGGGTCTCTGCACTGCTAATACAAGGATTAATAATAGAAGTTTCAAGGCTTTACAAAACTGAAGAAATTTAGGTGAAGTGTTTGAATCCAAACCCGGTGATACGATACAAAATTTTTGTAAGCGTTTTTAATTTTTTATGTTCATCTGCGTTAACTACATGATGTTTTCATGAAACTGTTCCACTGATACATTACTCTTTGCCTGATAGAATCAGCATGCCTCATATTTACTGCTACATGTAATCATTTTGGTATACTAAAGGAAACGTACTTTCCAAATATTCCACCAAACGTTCAGCCGTAGATATTTCCGATAGTTGACATTGCCATCGTAAGGACGGTGAAAGAGCCAATTGTTGAAACGTCGGCATCTGAATATCTGGCAATATGGACGACCCATGATGACTATATGAATGCATTAATGTTATTGTTTTATTTCCAGAAAGCCGAGCATCCGTTTCCATGCTGGATTTGCCGCCATTGACAATCAGAGAAAAAGGCATTCCTCAGGATTTCAGTGATGTCATTTTAATTGGGATGGAAAAGGGAGAGAGTGAGATAACAACGAGATTACCATGCACCAATAAATGAGATCAAAGCGGAGTGTACCATTGCCAGAAATTGTAACGTCATACCCTAGTAGGAGGCGGAGGACCATTACTAGCGACAACCAGCCTCATGTCGAAGTTCCTGATACTATTTTTCCTGTTCCTGACTGTCTTCATCCCCGCTTCTGCCCTGATTAAGTTGATAACGATGACTGAAGATGGGAACGCTAGCCAAGTGAGGACGTTCTTAAGGACAGCGATTTCGTGCTTTGCCAACGAAAGCCGTCGATTTATTTTCCATGTGGAGAAGACGCACTCAGTTGAAATTCCAGCAGATGTCATCGACTTCGATTTAATTTTTCCTTGGGTATTATACCAAAGTGATAATGTGGAGCGGATAGTGATAGACTACACTAATTTACCCGTGACCATGCATCGTCCTTCTGGTTTTCAGTACATAAACATAATCCTCCTCTACCGACCCCATATATTTCACCACTTTTTTGACGTCTCTGATAATGTTAGACCACATGATAAAGCCGTTTTCGTTTTACCTAAGTCTTTTCTCCTGCGACAGGAAACACTGGGTAGAAATTCGTTCTGGAATCGATACGTTGAGCTTTCACGCTTCACTAACGTGGCGTTCATAACTCCCACTAAATCGGGTGTTGAGCTCTACGAAACGTGCTATTATTGCGGGAAAAAATCTGGAAATTTGCAGCTCACGGGTGTCAAGAATAGAAGGGATATTCAGAATGAAACTTGCAAACAGTTTTATGGACTGTTCCTGAATAACTTTAAAGATTTTAACGGCCACGAATTCATTGTGCCCTACCTACCCCAACACCCAATGCTTGAGTGTAACAAACTGAAAGAGATATCAAAACCATACTCAAACGATACAGTCAGCGAGTGTGTTAGCAAGCCTTATGGCTCGGAGGGAAATGCTCTGAAGGAGATAAGTCGCAGCCTTAATTTCACCACTCGGCTCATTGACTTTGCAAGCACAGATGAGAGCGAAGTCAAGTTGAAGGCAGGTGTGGGTATTTGGGACGTACTTATAGCACGGATATCGGAAGGCTTAGGCGATATGACCCTAGGGGGTCTTTCTGTGACTCCGAAACGCACCAAGCTGGTCCATTTCACGCAGATTTTCAATCGTGAACCAGTTAATTTTGTTTACTTTCGCAATGAAGGAGCCGCTACAGGGGTGACAGGGCCGTTTTCCCCAGTTCTCTGGCTCTGCTTGGCCGTAGCTTGGGTCATCACTTCAACTCTTCTATATGTTTTCGGCAATTGTGGTGGGCTGCATACACTGACCGGGGGATTCTGGGCTACCGGGGCTTTACTAGTGGGTCAAGGCTCTTCAACGCCCGCTCATCTCCAACATAACCGCGCAGCCCGCATCCTGCTGCTGTGCTGGTGTTGGTTCTCGTTCATTCTTATATCGATATATGACAGTAAACTTGTGTCATCATTGGTGAACCCTGCCCCTTCACGGGATCCATCCACGTTGGAAGACTTGCTCTTGCAAAAATATGAGATTGTTGCCTCAAAGAATTCTCTATTTGCCATACGTGGGTTGCTTGAATCTTCAGACCCTGTATATCGTGCTGCTGGGAAGAAAGTGCGAGTGTTTACCACGCTAGGGGAATGCGTGGAAATTATGACGAAGGCTTTGCAGCGCGGTCCACAAACCGCACTCCTTGGTGAGACAACGATTCTTCGTTGGGGCCTCGAGCGCACATTTGCCGAAAGAGGTCACGAAAAAGCAATGCCGCTCCTTCGCATGGGCGATGCAGAAATTTTAGCCACTGGTCATGCATGGGTCTTCAATAACAGAGTGCTTCTTCCAACTTTCGATCGGGCTCTACGGGAGATTTCAGCTTCAGGACTTCCACGACATTGGCTCGACCGTCAGTTAAGCGGCAGAGGTGGTCCGGTTCCGTATGGAAAGGTCGCCGGGCGTCAAGAACAACGGAATTTCATTGCTTTGCCCCTTCAGCTTTTCTTCGTAAGTTTATCGATTTGGGCCGGTGGTCTCTTGGTATCTATTATCGCTTTTGGCGTTGAGTTTCTAATCCTTATGCAATCTAAAGAGAAATAATGGCTCAGAAATATGCTTAGCTGCGTAGTAAAAAGCTAATGGAAAAGAGATAACTTCACTAAACCTGGGCATTACCTGCTACTGTTAATTCTTATTTATAATTTTATCGCCTAAAAAATAAATATATGGATACATGGGACCCTACCTGGATTTCTTTCATTTTCGAGATTTATAAAACCTGCTGCTGTTAAAATCCTACTTATATTTTTATCACCTAATAAATGTTATATATATGTTTGAATTTATATATATATATAAATTCACACAAAAAAGAGACTGAACACCAAACATAGACACATGATAAAAGGAGACACTCACACAGTTATCTTGGAGACGTTTCAACGCTCATGGCGCCATTCTCGATCCAGAGAGAGTGACGTCCTCCACGGGGAGTAATATAGAGATATTTTTAAAGGTACTTTAAAGATGTTTTTTAAAGGTACGTATCCTTCAAAGGTTTTTTAAAGGTACGGTACCTTCAAAGATGTTTTTTAAAGGTACGTATTACTCACGCACGAGCGCCGAAGTGATTTTTCCGTAATTACTAGCCAGCCTGCATGCATTTTCTGTGTCGAATATTTGTTTCTTCCTAAAATATTTCTTTCAAACAGAATTCTAAAGTGTTAGATCGTAGTTTTCTGTGATGTTCTGGATTCGTGGATCTCTCCATTTTCCGAGTTTGTGCCGCGTTGGTAGTCATGGTTGACGACAGTTTCACCGGGATTCCACCAGGCGTCTTCAGGTCAAAGTGCCGATATCGTCCTTTGTAATTGGACAGCGCCGGAGGCGCAATGTTGCATCCGTACCGGTGAGCTGCTGCTCACCCCAACCGGAATTACACAGTGGTAGCTCGACAAAAAAATTACTGTTGTTTGCGTTGGCTGTTGTGTATGTAATGTTTATGAGAAACGGAAACTTAAAATTATTAACATATTTACAACTCCTGCTACAAATGTTAATTGCAGGAGCGCTAAATCTAGGTTAAAGCAAAACTAAAATTATTTACAAAAGATTAACTTCCTCTTTTTTTTGACATGTTTTGAGGAAATGGTGGGCCTTTTGTTTATATATCATTATTATTTTTTTATGGATTTTATTATTTTTATATTTTTTTCTGGTTTTAATCCATGTATTTATAATTTTTTTGTTTTTTTTGCTTAGGAAACACCTGCTTTGGTGTTTCTGGACATCTTTTCGAATATAACATATAACAATAAGAGAATAATACAGTATTTTAATAAAAATTGACTTAAAAAACAAGGAAAGCGGAAGCAGAAGTTTTGTAAGCTTCCTTTGATCACCATTCCGAGCTTTTTGGCTCTTGCTGGTCGCGGTAGGAAGTTGATTTGGATGATGGCAAGGATGTAGAAGTGTCTTAATGAGTTTGATGTGATGATAAGTGGAATTAGGGTAGAGATGTTTCTTGTATGGCTGGGCGTCGTGGTTTTGTTTGAAGCAGAAGGGTTATTTTGTTAGGGTTAGAGTTTAATTCTTGGGTATTTGGGCATGGTAAAATGGTAGGAAAAGTCAATTAGGGAAGGAGAGGAGTATTTTCAGATTAATCTGGGAAAGGTGGAAGCGGGTTTTCTAACGAAGCCCCGCATCTACCGCAGCCTGGGTGAGAAGGGTTAGCAGGGTTAAATGTTGAGGTTTGGAAGTTGGCAGAAGGAGCAGGAGGATCAAGAATAGGGGACTGAGAGTTCGCAGTGGTTGGATCAGCAGGACTGATGTCGCAGGCGGCTGGCTCGAACTGTTGTGTTTTGGCGTTGGTTGTGGGGAAATCATGAAAAGGTTGATGGAGTGATGCAAGGTGGGACAGGTTGCTTGGAAATTTGGGTAATTTCTTCTTGGGTTTGGATTTGAGTTTAGGTAATGCGTCTTTAGGGTAAGGGAAACGTCCAGGAGGTAATGAGGGAGACCAAAGGGATGATACGAGGGAGTTGGTAGAGTATTTCACAGTGGTGGCGTAGCTAGTGGTATTTTGCATTAGAAGGTCTTCAAGCTACGGGATGCCGAGCTTTGAGTGGATTAGGGCATTGGAAACATACCAGGGAGCTCCTGAAAGTTGCCTAGCAGTTCGGTTTAATATTTGCAGTCTGTTTTTGCCGGTTTTATTAATGGTTATCCACACAGGACAGGCGTAAAGTATTTGTGGGAGGATGATGCAGAAGAAGATTCTGGTTTTATTGTCCAAAGAGGTGGGACTGTTGTAATGAAGAAGAGGGTGAAGGTCTTTTTTTGTATTAGAAACTTTAGTTAGAATTTTGTCGGTGTGAGCAGAAAAGGAAAGTCTTTCGTCCAATGTCACCCCAAGAAAGGTGGCTTCAGTCGTTTGTGGGATGAATTTATTGCAGAGCGTAAGGGAGAAGTTGTCTCTTTTAGTCGTCTTATAAGTGAAACAGACCTTGGAGCATTTGATAACTTTTGGCACGTATTTATATGAGGAGCGTGTCCAAACCCCGCTTGCTACTTAAAGCGGCACATTTTCGAAATTTTACAGAAATATTGCTCCGAAATGGGATCGCAGAACGATCCCTTTACCCACTGTTAAACAATGAAAGCACCATGTCCTTGAAACTTAAAAAATTAATCTACGAAGCCATCATCAGACCAGCCGCCACGTATGGATGTGAAATCAGGGCAGCCAGTCTCTCACATACCCAAAAACAAATACTTCAAACCATCCAAAACACTATCATAAGGAGCATAGCAGGTGCACGATGGTTCCACTCAAATGCATCATTACACAATGAACTAGGGATACTCCTCATTACAGAATATATCACAAACAACTGCTTGAAAGTCAAACGCTCCATAGACAAGCATCCCAATCCCTTATTCCACAACATGTGGAATCTCAGCCTCACCGAAAACCTTATTCCTCCACAGAATATCCTATCCTCCATGCGCCCTTGTAAGATCACCAAGAAAACCGTCAAAATTCATCCTGCTATCACCCATCTTGATCCACCAAACCTAATGCAACCTTTTCCCAACGAGTCTACGGATTACTCTCCAGGCAAAACCTCATTACTAGAATCTCTTTTCACAAATTCAGATCCCATTCAGATGACATCAACAACAGAGCAACCCCCATATTTGTTACCACCGGAACCTGATTAGTTATAAACAAAAATTGAAATCCCTAAAATACATTAAACAGCAATACTACAAATGACACATATAATAAATTACTTTAACCAAAATCATCTCATCACTTCACACACAGGAGCATTTCAAACCAAGAAGCACTGTGAACACACTACGAAGAAGAACATACATTTCAATGCAGAAGTACTAAATCACAAAGAACACATACTAAATCACAAAAAGAAGAACACACACAATCACACAAACTTCCATCAATCCTAAACACAACTTAAACAAAAATCCCTTCCTAAAGAGCTGCGCCGCAAGGGCATCAGGTTGAGAGGAACCGAAAAGGCAAATAAGCCTTGTAGAAGAACAATATGATACGATACGATCAGTGCACTTCGGGCTTGGCAAAAACAAGTTATAATTAGGAAGATTAACAACTAATAGATAGATAAGATAGACTCATAGACGAGTTATGTGTTGCGGCAGTGTATTGGTTGTTTTAACAGTGGGATCATAGACCCAAATGTGTTCAAGAAGTGTATTACTAGTGCATCCCAGTCGATGTTTAAAATTTTGACAATGTTTGGTAATAAAATCATTAAGGGAAATTAGTTTGTGGGCATGTCGAACCTCCGCAATGGGCACTAGTCGTGACGGTCGTAAAAGACTGAGAATGGATTTGTTCTGAAAAGTCTACATTTGCTACGAATGAATATTTTTCGCAAAGATCTCGAACCCGTACGTTAAACCGGACGTATGGCTGACACGTACAAGCGAATTCTCGCCTGTTGAAAAAGCGGGGATCCTTCATGACAGAGCTTCTGCACTGCTTTTCTTACTCTTAACGCCTTGAGAGTACAATATTTGAGATACTGCCGGTAGATTAGTTGGCTGTCCAACATTAGGCCGAGAAATTTGTGGGAATTAGCCCTTGGTATTTTTTGTTTATTTAGTATCGGTGTAATGTGTAGGGCGTGTTTGCGTTTCTTGCCATAGTTGACATGTGTACTTTTTGTGGGGTTAATGTTAATCTTCCAAGTTTGTGTCCCTTTGTGTAATAGTTTCAAGCGTTTGTTTAATTTATGTTCGCGTCTCCGGTGAAAGATGTGGCTGAGATCGCGGTATAATCAGCATACATGTAAATGCTTGTGTTTTGTGTTGTTGGGAGATCGTTTACGTATATGTTGAATAAAAACGGAAAGACTAGAGAGCCCTGTGGAACCCCAGACTCAGCCGGGCGGAGAGAAGAGAGGGACTTCCCTTCCGCAATGCAAAAGGTTCTGTCCCGCAGTGAGACAGATGACAGCGACCGGAAAATTGGTTCGGCCAAGTTTGAATAGGAGACAATGGACAACGACTTTTGGAAATAAATTAGTCACTCCGCACCGGCGCCTCCTTGCGGGGCGTCGGCCAACAGATTAATTCGCCTACCTCCATCACCATGAGCCAAGCCACCGCCTCCGCGAATGAGAGCCGGACGGACGAAGACGGCTTCATCATACGTAGAAAGACCGCCAATCGCATTCGAGCGATCACACCAATCTACGCATCTCCATAAGCGAAAGCATCCGACAAACACCCGTTCGTCACGGCCGAAGCGGCCCAGACGAAACGTCAAAAAACCGGCGAAGACCGTTTCCTTGAAACATCCTCCCGCGCAGAAGCGCCAGAAAATATTGACATGGATGCCGATGACGAAGCAGACGAAGTCGCCTCCAACAACTCAGCCTCCAGGCCCGCTTCTCCGGGAGCCGCTCGGCCGGAACCAAAATCCAAACCAGGATCAAAGAGACCGCCTCTTATCCTGATATACGATGTCCAGAACATCCGGATGACGCGCGATCTAATTAGGTCTGTCGTCACGGATCAAACCTTAACAATTAACTCCCACGGAAGCATCACCAGAGGGCAGACGAAAAATCAACAAGATTTCGCGCGCCTAAAGGTTCGCGCTTCTGGAGAAAGACGCATAGATTTCGACGTGGGCGGCTGCCGACGAAAGGACGAAATCGTATCAAATCCGTGGCCTTTCAGAGCTCCACGACATGGAGATGCTACAGGAGGGTCTCCTCGAAATGGGCGTCCCTGTGAAAAAGATCCGCCAGATGAAACAAAACGGAAAGCCGATCGGCGTCATCGCCGTCGTTAACTCCACGTCCTGGCCGGTGGAAACAATCCGGGCAATACGTTCCATTGGCAACAGCGTCTGCACCGTAAAGGATTACATCCATTCACAACCGCAGATATGCTTCCGGTGCAGTCGCTACGGGCACGGCAGCGACTTCTGCACCGCGAGTCCGCGGTGCTTCAAATGCGCGGGAGTGCATGATGGATCCTCATCCAACAGTCAAATGCTGAAATGCTGCAACTGCGGTTTGGAGCATGTGGCGTTAGGCTGTCCCAAAAAAAACATTTTTTTTTAAATTTCAAAATCGTTATTCGGATTTCGATGACCCTCGGGTATACAAGGATAGGCAAAAAAAGATTTTTGAAAAATGTTAAATAATTAGTTAGCGAGAGGCGCCTAAATACACCAAAAGAAGGGTAATCAGGTTAAGTTTTGACCCATAGACTAAAATTTCGTATTTTTGCGTATCTTTCACCGTTTAGGCTTTGCGGCAAGCGCAGCCTGGCGCTAAGCGATGCGGCGCAACAGACGCCTGAGGCCGTCCCCCTCCCCTCCCCATCCTCCTCACCTACGGTCGCCCGCCATGCTCACATGCTTCAGTGACTCTCTCTCTCTCCGAAATTCAGATTTTGAACTCGTTTCGTAGACCAAATCATGTCGGCACGTATGGTAATCAATCTTAACTTTATTTTGGAAACTCATTACAAGCTTATTAACCTACTGAGAAAATTATTCAACAAAGCCAGGTTTCAGTTGAACAAGCTCTTTCTTCGTACCCTTATTTATCATTTTTCGAAAGTGGGAAACAATCTGCAACAAGTATTGCTTTTGTTCTTCGTCGTTAGTAATACTGCTATTGAATTCCGTGAATTGCTCTTGACAATACGTTCCCACTATGGCATCATGATTGGGACAAGTTGATCAAAATTGATGAAGATAAGGCTTTCGTGCGACAGCAAATTCTTCCAGGTAAGTTCTTAATAATTAGGTGTCTGTATGAATAAAAGAAAATAATTTTTTAAAGAAATTATGAAGCAATTTATGTTAATGTTTCCCTTCCAGAGCGCATCGGCTACGTTTCAGTTCTCGATAAGGTATTAGCCAAGAAAGAGGCTATTTTACAGAAACGTAAGGCCAATGCCAAGAAATACGAGTAGAAGCAACGCGCAGAAAAGAAGACAGCTACAGTAGTCGACCCTGATAACGAATTGGACACTTCTTCCGATGGTGAGGACGATGAATTCAAGCCGAGAGTAAGTGCACGCACCAAGAAAAATAAAGTGATAACGCCTATTGTAGCTGCATCGCTTGATTATGGCAAGGTGAGCGTTAGGAAGGCCGTTACTCTTGTGGCAACTAACCTTATTTCCAACGGAGAGAACCTTGAGGATTGTACACTGAGTCGGTCGACGATGCAACCAGGCGCGCTCCGATATTTGTGACAAAATAAAGGAGAATATGAAAAAGGACGCACCTCTGATTCTTCACTTTGACGGGAAAATACTGCCAGACCTCACAGGGAAAGGAAAGGTTGACAGAGTCGAATTAAGGGAATCGTTTAATATATTTAGCGAACAAGGCAAAGGATTAGATACTGAGGATTCGTGGAGAGAATTTCTTGAGGTCACCCGCAAAGCAGTTAATAAATACATATGAAGGAAATTCATAAGTGATAATACAGAGCCAAGGTGGTAGGGAGGTTAGGAGATCACTAAAGCGACAAACGGTATGCCACGCTAAAATGAAAAATGCAGGACAGGGTCTATCGGTAGAGGAAAAAAATGAGTTAGTTCAAAACTATAAAAAAATCGAGAGCATTAGCAAGGAATTCATGTCAGCAAGTGCTACCACATTTCAAGAACAAGACGTTAGGATAATATTTAGATAGTAATATTAAAGCGTTTTGGCCATATGTGAGAGAGCTTCAGGGAAATAGGTCCACAGTGCACACACTCAAAAACAATAAGGGAATCAGAGTCACCAGCAGTGTAGAAAAAGCCAATAGTTTAAACACCTTCTTCCAAAGCGTATTCAACTCATCGTCACACAATGAAGTGGAACCACTGCCGAAGACTTTCAGTGAGGAAATGCCCGATAAAAATTTCATGTCGCGGAATAGAGCAGCAGTTAAAACATTAGTAAAAACAAATCCCCAGGTCCCGATCAAATTCCTTACCGAGTACATAAAACATTTTCTTCCGAAATAGCCCCCTATCTAAAAATAATATTCAATAAAACACTAACGAACCACAGAGTACTCAAGGATTGGAGAGAAGCTAACATTACACCTATTTTTAAAAGCAATGATGGTATGACGAGGGACATAATGTTGGTAATAAAGTAAAATCGAGAGTTCCCCAGGGTAGCGTAATATGTCCGCATCTATTTCTTCTATACATAAACGAATTGGGTACCGTGGTTAATAGTAAGCTTAGACTTTTTGCAGACGATGCGGTAGTGTATAGGGGAATATCAAAAGAAGAAGACAGGACATCGCTTAGCAAGGATTAAGATTCAATTCAAGAGTGGTGCGACAAATGACATTTAGAACTTAAGCTTAAAAAGTGTGTAGCTATCAATTTTTGGAGGAGTAATATTTCGATAGAGCGTTCCTATAAAATTAGCAACACGAAGATCGAAAGCGTTGAAATCATAGGGTATTTATTTATAAAAAGTATTTATAAGGATTTATAAAAAGAGTTCTAGGGAATTGTGGTGAGAAAAAAAAGAGCGATGTTACTTTTCACTAGTTAGGCCCCACCTTGAATGCGCAGCTAGTGTATGGGATTCGAATGAATTAGGTTTGATCAGAGAACTAGACAGTGTGCAGCGTAGAGCAGCTAGGTTCGTTAAAAGGTGTTACGATAGGTTGAGTAGCGATTCAGAATTAATAAAAGAATTAGGCTGGGAATCATTATCCGAGCGTAGGTTTGTGCGGCGGCTCCGAGGTACTATAAGAGAACAGAATAGGCAGCATAGGAAAGGGATAGATAGGGGAAATATTTTAGAGTATTCTGTAGTGCATGATGTATGTCTTACCCCTTAAATACTATAAATACTAGGCCCCACCTTGAGTATGCAGCCAGTGTCTGGGATCCTAATGAATTAGGTTTGATTAGAGAACTAGACAGTGTGCAGCGTAGAGCAGCTAGGTTCGTCAAAAGGTGTTACGATAGGTTGAGTAGTGTATCAGAATTAATACAAGAAATAGGGTGGGAATCATTATCAGAGCGTAGGTTAAAGTACAGATTAAATCTATTAGAGATTTTTCAATCGGACAGCTTTACTGAAGATGTTAGGCACATATTAAAAACACCAGCGTATTATGCTTGATTCGACCAGATAAATAAGATTAGAGAGATAGATTGTCGTACTGATAGATGCAAAATGGCATTTATCCCCCGTACTATAAGAGAGCAGAATAGGCAGCATAGCAAAGTAATAGGTAGAGGAAACATTTTAGAGTAGTTTGTAGTGCATGATGCACGTATTCATCCCTAAATACTATAGATATAAACAATCTTGTTTCATGAGATCCTATAGTAGCTTGTTTGCATGTCAATAGTGCATACTTGGTGATCTTGATCCCTTGCCACACACCCTCGTGGTGGCTTACAGGGTATCGTGTAGATGTAGATGTATCCGAAGAATGCATTTTTCGATACGTTCCCGGCCGATGACGCCAATAGGTTAGCTTCTTATTATTTTTTTTATTGTCTTGATCGAAAGTTTATGACCTCTGGAGTACGTGTTTTAAGCCGTTCGATTTTTAAATAACGTTAAGTATTTTTCCTCATTAATTAAAAAGTTTAAAAAAATCACTGACGCGAAAACGCGACGGCCAACTATTGCATGCCGGTTAATCCTACGTGTGACGTCAGTGTATTTTATTTACCTGGCACCAGGTGGTGCTGCGGACGTTTCAACGTAGACGCTGCACTCCGTTAAAGCTTATTAACTAGTATCGGAGGTGTATTTATTCCGTTAATTTATTATAATTAACTTTTATTTATTTGTTTAATATTATTTATGAAGTTGATTAATTTAAAATCAGTTAGTATTCCTTCTACAAGCATACCGTGAAGTTCGCCCATCGCCGCACGACCTTCACGCCATGCTTCGCCGTAGCAGAAAACTCCACGAGCAGGACGTCCTTGAGCCTATAAAACGACTATTAATACAATGTTTAACAGAGAAGACTTTTCGAGCGTTGGTAGTTTTTACAGGCTATTACTAATACATAGAGCTGAGGGGCCCTGAAATACAATGGTAACTTCAGGAGACGAATTTTCCTATGCCTCGCAACGTAAACTACCTACCTGTTACGTCAGCAAGAAGGCAGCGCACCCCGCCATTTTAGAACCTTTTCAAATAGCCTTAAAATTAACATTTAATTCTCTAGTAAACTGGGATTTCTCAATACAAACTTTTTGTGTAAATTAAATACATTTACGGCAGGGCACAAGTAGCAACTAATGAAGTCAGTTTTCTTTGATGAAGGAAACTACCCTATTCGCGTCATCCTTGTGTCACGTGGGAGCTGAAAGATGACAAATGGCGTTTGGGACGCTAAGCACGGTGCTGAGTCTCCATTGGAAATTTTAAAATTTCCACTCGAAGCGAGTCCAAGTAAGCAGTAGAAGCATTCGAAGATGCATACATGAGAGATTTAGGAAGCGACGTAGTGGAAGAAAATAAATGAGAACTAAAGTCTAATGAGACTAGAGGGGACGTTTTGAGGGGACTATGCGACTTAATTGGTTCATACTGCAACTAAAAGAGGTCGATATCGACCCCTTGAAGTCGATATTACATTGTTTGAGGTCGAGACGAGCTCGTGGGTCGATGGAACAACTATATTCAAAATAGAATATTTAACTTTTTTCGTGTCTAAATTTTCGAAACAAAATGTGCAGCACAATACCCTGAATACGCATTCAGCTTTAACTATGATAGGTTTACATGCAATTACGAAACTATATTCCCAATCTACTGTCTCATTATCAGTTGTGGCCCTTCGAAGTGAAAAAAGAAACGTGTGATTCTTTCACAACAAAGTGTGAACGATTCAGTATGATAAGATGAGCAGGCGGTGGATAAAAAGTCAAGAAATTATTGTGCAGCTCCGCGGTGAGGAATGGTGGATACCTAATGGTAGATAATGGTAGATGGTGCACAAATTCCCACGCCGCACGCGAGAGGCGGTTGTCTGAAGAGAATACCACGTGAATGTTTCTTGTCAGTTAAGGGGGAAGGGGACTGCGCTCGTGTGACGACAAAACACTAAGGCCTTAATGAGTCTTTGAAAAATTAACTATAAGTATTGCTTAGAGATGACCTCAGTTGAATATCAATCACTTCATTCAGTCGCAGGGCAAGTATTCTTTCGTTACAACTGATTTTCTCAGGAAATACTACGAAGCAACGTAATATACAATTGCCGTCAATAATGTCAAGAATTTCAAGGCTGCATTCCAAAAACTAGATTGAAGTAAAAGACACTTAACAAAAATACATGCAACTTGGACCATTCACGACCTAATCCACATGAGCAGGATATTGCATGCGGGTAAATATTTCATTCAACCCTGGTGCACTTGTCCTTCGTACTTCACTGACCATGATTTTATTGTTCCTAGCGGTCCTTAGCGACAAATGGAAGTGAACGTTCGTATGTTTTAAGTTGACTTTTGCTCGAAGAAAGCAAAAGTGCCTGAACTAAAACCCACTGCTCTTAGTCTAGTAACTTCCTTAATCAAGGGCCAATATATTTTTGGGAAGTTTTATTAAAACAATTAAGGAGTACAATCCTATTCTCATCGCTACATTGCATCACAACTTCAAAGTGATTTCCTCTGCCTCGTTATCACATTGGCCAAGATTTGTCTTCAATACAGAAAAAAGCATTTATTTAGCATCATCACCTTAAAAAGGGACTCTATTTATTTTAAAAATTTTAAAAGACCTAACAGGGTGTTTGCATGTAGCATATTTGAGCCTTGTAACAGTATTCATGCAAAACAATTAATGGACATGCAACTTCACTACCGACAGCACTGTGAAAGAATGAATTACCCTGGTAAAAGTTGAGCCGTACACACAATATGAAAAGAATGCAACATTTACACAGAGTAAACAATCCACGTAATAAGCCAAGAAAGATCTTCATAATGAAAACGATCCATTTAAAATGCGCCGACAGCTAGACCTGCTTCGCAACATAAAAGCTATGTGCGGCCATCACACTTGGCATGTTTGTGGAATAAGGTCGGCCAAAGTATTTAGCCCGGAGTGCCTTACAAATACTTCCTACATATGGACAACTACTCCCTTCCACGAACAAGTCCCGTGCCCAATGAAAGGTTTTAATCTTCTAACTCCGCTAGCCAATTGGCACAGCTACAGGCGGCGTTTCTAACGATCCAAACTGAATGACTCCACAAAAGGCATGCATCATCGCTTGTACATTCACCATTCTATATACAGTCAGTAAACAAATGGACAGAAATGACTTAGTGATTTCACTTAACATTCCATCACAACTTAAATCCATCAAAAGTCTCTGCAGCACGGAGTGCCTCCACGCTAAGCAAGCGTTTATGACACGAAAACAATTATTTTGCGACTATGCTTCAGATTTCAATGTTTATGAATTGCATAGCAAGCGAACACGGCGATTTCACATGCAACACAGCCTCCTACTTTCAGCTGACATAGAGCCAGACACTGCAGCACTTTTATCAATATTTCCGGCCATACGCAAAACAGGCGGAAAAAAATTACAGTTAGGTTTGAAATCAAGTTTCGCTGTGCAATGCAATGTAAACAATTGGCATACCTAAAAAAATTCAACACTTGTCTGCAGTGCATGATGCATGAATTAATCCCTAGATTAATTAATACTCTAGACACTAACGAAATAGTTGCATGAGACCCTATAGTTGCTTGTTTGCATGTCATATAATGCATGCTTGGCGATCTTGAGCCCCTGCCACACACCCTCGCGGTGGCTTGCAGGGTATCGTGTAGATGTAGATCTACAATGAGATCTACGTAATATCCTGTGATCCATCACTAGGGTATGTGGCAGGGGCTGAAGGTCACCAAACATGAACATTTACATGTAAATAAGTACTACGAAGACCAACATGTTTGCAACTGTCATATTGCAATGCAAATAAGCGATTTCAAGCGATGCTAACCATGCAAATAAGAGATACCGTACAATGCCTTTCAACTAATCATGAAACTAAGAGCTACCGTTGATGAGATTCCACTGATAAGCTACCACATCAGACTACTTTAACAATATTTCACCTACTTATCACTTTGCTATGCTGCCAATGTTGTTCTGTTATGGTACGCGGGGAAAATGACATATTAAAACTATTGGTATAACAAACTATCTCTCTAAGCTCTTCTCGTAAAATCTAGCATAAACCACTTGAGAAGCTTGTCTGAGGCAGGCGAGATGTAGTGGAAAGTATACATGTTTGTAATGAAACAAGATAGCACTTTTTCCACAATTTAATGTCGGTACGACGCGTTTCAACCGTTAGGTCATCAAGTTTCGATGTATGTACCTAATGATGCCCTAACGGTTGAAACGCGTCGTACCGACATTAAAATTGTGGAAAAAGTGCTATCTTGTTTTATTACAAACATTTGAGAAGCCTTCGCCTTCGGCTTCACGCGTTAAATCACGGCCGATAATGAGACGGAAAAGAATTCGACCACGCTGGTCTTCCTTCTCCGCAGACACCAGCAGGCTGATTGTTATGATACGGTTATTGAATATGATACATACTGTTGCGATAACGCATCACTAAAATTTAAAGCACTTCTATCGCCCAGATTCATACTAATTATTCCTAGTTACGACTCATTCGACAACGGTGACGTCACTAAATCGTAACACAACGGGGAAAGCCCTGATTTCAAGTCCTTAGCGTCAGCATAATTTGTCTTTGGAAATAAGAATTGCGTCGATAAAAAGAGAGCTGCTTGAAGTTTGCGAGACAATTTCCACTCCCCGTTAACTTGCGGTGCTGCGTATAGGTTTGCGGTGGTAAACCAATTAAAGGAATAAACACAACGAATAACATATTTCCCCATTGTGCATCAAACTATCAACATGCCTCCAAATGGCACTTCACAACGGAATGATGTCAATGCCTTCACTCATCTTACGGTCTGGACACACGAAAAAATGGAGAACGGCTTTAAAAAGTATGTTCATCACTCCAGCGGAATTGAATTTCCCGGCCCTGGTATAAAAAAGAGAGCAATTTCCCCCGGCCGCCGCCTACAATCCTCTCTCTGCCTTTACGTCCCACTGCAATGCCTGCGTCGCCCTCTCTCGTTCCCACCTCTAATCGAGAATTCTCTCAAAAGGTTGCTGCGTGAATTGGATGATCGCACGACAATTTAATCATTCCAGTAACTTGTCCGAAGGAATAGTGAGGCTGAGAAGAAACGTTCGAGACGGAAGACCCAAGAATGCTCCCCTACAATAACAATATTTTAAATATTTTAGAGACAAAATTATTTATACTGATGAGTGAATTTTAAATTAGTTTTCCGTCCGTTAATTAGAGGTTTTTCCGTCGTCTTGATACTTCTCAAGAACGAACATGAAGGTCCTATGCACGGAGAAAAGATTCTTCCCGAGGCTCATTGGAGAGGTTATAGAGATGGAAAAAATATCGAGTAATGATAGATATTTAAGGCAATAAATGATACCTATGATGCAACATAATACATTGAGCATATCATATGATAATGAGTATTAAGTACCTAAAAATGCAAATACAACAGGGAGGATGGATACACACTCACTATCACCTGGAAAAGTACTTTTGCTGTGAAATTTTATTGCTCATTCATTATCAGGTATTCAATTTTAATGCCAATACGTAATATTTTGTAACCACGTAAGTATTTGCAGGTCAGGACTAGAAATTATATTCCTAATTTAGCGATGTCATGGGAAAACGGAGAAAATATAATTCTTTCATATTGGCTTTATGAGGATTGGTTAACAATCTGCTGGAATGAGGAAGCTGGAGTCACCACCTTCATTTTTGAATACCAGAAACACTTAAAGAAAAGATAAGAAACACTTAAATATTTCAATCTTGTAATAAAATCTTCCATTGAGAGCTTTGTGTGTTCTTTAACTACTTCAAATAAAAATCGCAGAATATCATCAGCTAGCCGATTCTGGAGATTTTTAATGCTTTCACAGTTGGAAGTTGTCATCATCAACCACAAGCAGTGATGCGAGCTATAAGGGCCCCAAAAAGCAATGCACATAAATCATGTGTGTATTGCTTTTTGTGTGGAATATTAAGCGCATTTCTGGGAATATTGAAAAATGGTAAAAAAAAGTTGTGTTCTACCCGAAGGCTGGTTTTTGATAGGTGACGGTAGATCTCACCCCGTACTAAGTCATTCGCGTGTGAAATATACACATTCGGGGTAGAGGGGCCAGTTCCTTTCCCCGGGGCACCTGCGATTATAAAGTTCTGACAGGCAGAAAATCGAATCGCGAGGATGTGGGGGTGTCCAGAAAGGCTCTTGCCCAGGATTGGAACCCAGGACCCTCCGGTCGGTAGCTAAGCGCACTAAACACTAGACCACCAAGACCTAGTTGATAAACCACGCTGGTATACCACGTAATTTTGCGACGGCGAGAACTTGGGCCAGTTTGTTTCTAGCTCCGACCTGATTGCCTCGTAAATTCCCTTCCTCTTCTATCCTCATCTTCCCACCAGCCACATCCACTGAACCCAATAAAGATCTGTGTTGGGTTCTCAAAACCGCAAACACCTACATATTCTGCTGGCACACATTTGGTTTCGCACAAAAATTTACATATTGCCCTGCATCGCGGCAACTTTGCAGCAAGTTCTGTAACTTAAACCCGCACGTAAACTTTTGAGAATAAGCGTGCCTTCCTTATTTTATTCACTAATTATATTCCCTCATTGTACTTCCATATTACATCCTCACCATACTCTGACAGATATTTCTATTTTCAGACCTATTTTTTAACCGTTAAGTAATTGTAGCTAGATATATTTTTTATCTTTACAGATATTTCTCTCTCATTTATTAGGCTTATTTTGAGTGTCCCATCCGTGCAATGGGACCTTCAATGTTCATCTGTTGATGGCTTTCGACGGAACAGTCATTTTACGCTAGCAGGTTCATTGCCACCCCTCCAACTAAAAACCTCCCAGTTTTATTATAACACCTCTTCCTCAGGGTTGAAGCGCCTACGAGATCGGGAAATAGGACTTTGTCAGTTTCTTCCCAGCTATTATTCAGATATTGTGAGTCTCGTCGTCATGAATTATATATTTGCCACCAACTAAGCCTCAAACATTGAGCAACTTGAAATGGATGTTAAGTTTAAATAAATGTTGGGTCAACTATTCTGTTTTTGCACCGTTTTTAAACATTAATGTAGATTCTAATAGTGTGAACAGCTGAAATTTAATTAAATAACAATAGAATTATTTTTTTAATTGCTACATGCAATATATGAAATTAAAAACCATCAAAAATGTACGGTTAATGTTCATTATTTCTTAAATCATGTACGCTAACAATGTATAATTCCCGTATTACAGAAAACAAATGCAAATTTCCTCTTAGATGAAATATTTAACAACATGCAAGGGTTTGGACTCGACGATTATGCAGCATATCGATACCTAGGAGGCTATTTATTTTTTTATCTCGGTGAAATTTGCATTTTGTATTCTGTATTATGTCAGAATTCCACAAAATAATTCCTGATGCCTCTTAATTCATTTAATACCCGTATTTAGCGGATTCATGAATCCTTAGTGAAGATTCATCTGCCCAAGAATGTGGAAACCATATCTATCATATGCATGGACCTTAAATAGGTCAGAATGTGCTGGACATAAAAAGAAACACTATACATCTCTCCGTATATGTAGCGTATATAAGGAGAGACGGAAGTACCGACTGGAAAGTTTTTACTTCCGATTTTGGGAGATCTTTGACTGCCGGTACCTACACCCTTGATCGAATGTCGCAGCCACGCCCACGGCTACGGTCACCGCCACACTGTGGTCGGAAAACGCCATCTGGCTGGAAAAAGTCAAAAATCAAAGTAAGAATTTCCGAGAAAATTTGGGATTTCTGAAAAGTGTATTCTTCAGGCTATATTAATTCATAATTTATTTTCAGTACTTGTCATTGTAAAGAATATCCTTTTGCTAATACAAGAGAGATACGTAAATGTGTACGGCTGGAACTACATGCCCGCCTCCATTCACAAAATTTAGTTGAATGGAACGGCCATATTGCTTCTGCTCCTTTGCCCACTAGGATTTAACTGGTGGAACCTCAGGAATCTAGAAACAAGTACTGCACAAAAATTCAGAGAAAAATAACACTTGAAAATGCAGGTAGTAGAAAAATCTGCAGGTAGTAAATGAAGATTTACTCAACGTATTCTTGGCTTCGTCAGATCCAACCATCACTTGGCGAAAGAAACGGAAGATTCTTTGACTTCGGAAGTACTACAGCTTCTCATTTCTGAAGAGAAATTCTCTCTATTCACATTAGATGTTAATGAAGTGTCGGAATAGATATGTTTTGGAAAGCCATAATGGCAACAAATATCTAGGTTTTTCAGTTTACTTTTGTTGGATCTGGATAAAAAATTATCAATGCTTAAAAATTATGATTTACTTTTTTAATACAATTTTTGTATATTTATAATATTATAACGCTCGACTTTCATGTTAAATATGTCCACAATTCCTATGTTCATCAATATAACTCGGTAAAGTGAATAAATGCCTATTTACTCAAATAAAAGATAACTAATTATTCAGCGAAATATCATAATTAATTATATACTGTCATTATATATTAAATACTCATCTATAATACTCTCATTATATACTTTAGGACGCTGTAAGAGTGAATACTAAACTTCTAATAATTCATATCAAATGAAATTATCCCAAAGAAAATTCTATTATTCCATCACCGAAGTGGTTTGTTTCCCCGAGCGGAAGTTAGCTAGTTAGGGACTCCGGTATGCGGAGAATGCATTTTTCGATTCGCTCCCGGCCGATGACGCCAATGCGCGTCATTCTTTTGACACTTGGGTAGTGAAAGAAGACAATTGGCATTAGGACCGCTAAGCACGGTGATCCAATCCATGGGTGATTTAGGAATCAACGTAATGGAAGAAAATAAATGAGAAGTAAGGTATTACACAAGGATAAGCTTTTGAGGAGATTATGCGACTTAAATGGTACTCACTGCGACTCCAAGCGATTGATATCGACCCCTTGAAGTCGATATGATATTGCTAGGGGTAAGAAAACTCGGGGGTCGATGGAATTCAAACTATAACAAAAATAGAATATTTAACATTTTTACAAAATGACTAAAATATCGAAATAAATTGCAAATCATGATTTGTGGGATATTTATATAATATTAGAATAGCATTTAGCTAACAAAGATCAAAATGAAAATATGAAATTGTATTCACCATCTACTGTCTTATAATCACTTTCGACACTTCGATGCGACTAAAGAAATGTGTGATAATCTCTGCATTTTTTCCCGGGTTTTCCTCCGCGTCAGTTGGCTTGTGGACGACAGTTTCGCTGGCTCTCCTGCCAACGTCTTCAGATTGAAGGTGAACCTTCGTTCTAACAAATGTGTGGTAAGTTCACAACAATACGCATGATCCGGCATGCAACATGCAACGATGGAAAAAAATGTCGAAAAAGCGTTGTGGAGCTCAGCGGTGAAGATTGGTTTGTGGTCCACAAACCGCCGTGCCGCGCGCGGGAGGTGGTTGTCGTGATTTAACACTACGAGAATGTTCCTTGTCAGCTGAGGGGGATCCACTTCCGAGAGGGTGAGTCCCATCCCCTCCCGCGAACACCCCCTACCTCAACACTCCCCTCCTCCTCCTCAGGATGCCCCCTCTCAAGCACTTTCCCTCCTCAAGACACCCTCACTCAAACTACACCCCCTCTCTCCATTGGACGAGGAATCTCAGACGGGCGAGCACTACTACTAGCTCAAGATTTCACCCGGAGAAGACGCAACCTCTCTTGCGGTTACCGACAACCCCTGGCGGTGAACAGGCCACAGGGCTAACACAATCGCCGTACTCTACAGGTATGTGTGAACAGCGGACTTTGATAGAATAATTTCAACTTCTTTGTCGATGTTGTACCGAGGCATTTTTTGCCCGTACCATCATTTATCAATGATTCGATTATTGCACTTCTTTGGCCCAGAAGCGATATCGCCAACTTCAAAATTACCTTACTAAGCCTCGGTTCACGCGCTAAGAATGCTGGACAGAGGAATTACTTCGTAAAGCTAAACGACGTATTCGTTGATTGAGTTCGCCACTTAACATGCTTAAACATTTGCTTTTCTTACAGCCATATGCATTTCCATTGCTGGAACGAATTCCGAAGTTCAATACATCGCGATCGTGTGGTGACACACAACAACAAGGCCATGATGATTCTTTTAGAAATTAGCTGTAAGCATTGCCTAACACGAAATCCAGTCGAAGGTCAATAATTCTTTCGTTACGTCAGATTTTCTCAATAAAAGCCAAGCGACGTGCTCTATTCATGACGAACCTAATACACATGAGCAGAAACCTGCGTACGGGCGAATATTTCATTTAAACCTGGTGCACTTGTCCTCTGTACTTCAATGACTCATGTTTTTTATTCCTAGCGTTCCTCAAGGAGAAATGTAAGTGAACATTCAAATTTTTTAATTTGACTACTGCTCGAAGTAGTACTGCTTTCCCTTAGAAAATTATGCATTCACATAATTCTAAAGGAAAACACTTGGGGAGCAATTAAAGGAAATTCCAAAAGGAAATTTTTATGGTGACTTGTAGGGTATTGTGTTGACGTACATATAGAAGAGAGCAAAAATACATGGCCTAAAACTCACTGATCGTACTCTAGTAACATCCTTTTTTTACTTTACAAGTTGTAAATCCATAACCATTTTTTCTTGAAAAGTTTCATTAAATAAAGTTCAAGAATACATATAAAATTCTCATCGCTATATTGCATCATAAATGCAGCTTTAATAACAAATTAATTTCTTTTGCTTCGGTTTCACTAGCGAGTTTTTTTGTTCAATATCGAAGAAAAGCAGTTATTTTGCCACCATAACTTTTAAAAAAAGTCTCTTCTTATTTATAACATTTAAAAACATATAACGAGTTATTTATGCGAGCAACATATTTGAGCCGAGCTACATTATTCATGCAAAAAATTAATAATGACACAACTTCACTACTTACAGCACTGCAAAAAAATAAAGAAACCCATGTGAGGTGAGTCGTAAACGGAATGATAGCCCACACCAACTCATAAAAATGCAACTTTTACACAGAGTAAACAATCCAAGTAGTTCGACAACAAAGATCTTTATAATTAAAACGTTCCATTTAAAATGCGCGATGAATCTTGCCCACAGCTAGACCTGCTTCGCAACATAAAAACTACCTCCATCATATGCTTCGGAAATAAGATCGGTCTAAGTATTTTGCCCATAGGGCCTCACTCAAAGATTCCCCTGCACTAGAAAATACTCCCTTCTACATCTACACCTACGCAATACTCTGTGGACCACCGTGAGGGTGTGTGGAGGGGGGTGAAGATCAATAAAAATGCACTACGGACACGGAAAATGAGCATGCATTTCAACTGCAACAGGCATTTCTCGACCGGCTCCGCAAATCAATCGGGAACGTTTCGGGCTGCGATTCTAATGATCCGTGGCACCATACCACCTTGATTCTGGATCAAGCGGAGTTCGTATCTTTCATCTACATACAAATTTTTCCCTAACCGCCGCTACAACAGCTTGTGGCAAGGAATGGCTACACACCAGGCAGGTATTATCGGTTGTATATTCACCTATCTTCACACCGCCAGTAAACAAAGGGAAAGAAATGGCTTATAGATTCCTCTTAACAATCCAACAAAACTTAAATCCATCTAAAGTCTCTACAGCACGGAGTGACTCTATGCTAAGCAAGCGTTATGGACACGAAAACAATTGTTTTGCGACTACACCGATATCAATGTTAATTAATTGCGTAGCGGGCGAAAACGGCGATTTCACATACAACACAGCCTACTACTTCCAGCTGACATAGAGCCAGAAACTACAACACTTTTATCAATATTTCCGGGAATATGCAAAACAGGAGGAGAAAAATAACATATAGGGTTGAAGTTAAGATTCTCTATGCGATGTAATGTATGCAAAAGACCTAAAAAACAAATTCATCTCTTACATCTACATCTACGTAATACCCTTCGAGCCACGCGAAAGATTACTCGAAAGACTATCTTCCTCATTACGCTAAAAGGCGCATTCTTTGATTGAGTCGTCTCTTTAAATTTGTAAATAAATCGTTTTTTTAGGGCTCTATGCATGGAGTTTCAATCGGGGGAAAAAATTCTGACGCTCAAAGCATCGCGAACATGTGACGACAAAACACTAAGGCCTTAATGAGTCTCTGAAAATTAACAATAAGCATTGCCTACAGATGACCTAAGTTGAATATCAATCACTTAATTCAGTCGCAGGGCAAGTATTCTTTCGTTAGAACTGATTTTCTCAGGAAATACTACGAAGCAACGTAATTTACAATTGCCGTCAATAATATCAAGAATTTCAAGGCTGCATTCCAAAAACTAGATTTAAGTGAAAGAGACTTAACAAAAATACATGCAACCTGGACCATCCACGACCTAATCCACATGAGCAGGATATTGCATGCGGGTAAATATTTCATTCAAACCTGGTGCACTTGTCCTCCGTACTTCACTGACGGTCATGATAGTTGTTCATGTGTAGGAAGTATTTGTGTAAGGCCCTCTGGGCTAAATACTTTGGCCGACCTTATTCCATAAACATGCCAAGTATGATAGATGTACATAGTTTTTATGTTGCGAAGCAGGTCTAGCTGTCGGCGCTTCCTACTTACTTCCTCCGTACTTTCTAGCGGTCCTCAGCGACAAACGGAAGTGAACGTTCGTATGTTTTAAGTTGACTTTTACTCGAAGACAGCATAAGTACCTGAACTAAAACCCACTGATCTTAGTCTAGTAACATCCGTTCAATTGTTTAACTTCCTTAATCAAGGGCCAATATATTTTTGGGAAGTTTTATTAAAGCACTTAAGGAGTACAATCATATTCTCATCGCTGCATTGCATCACAACTTCAAATATAATAACGAAGTGATTTCCTCCTCCTCGTTATCACATTGGCCAAGATTTATCTTCAATACAGAAAAAAAGCATTTATTTAGCATCATAACCTTAAAAAGGGGCTCTATTTATTTTAAAAATTTTAAAAGAGCTAACAGGGTATTTGCATGTAGCATATATTAGCCTTGTAACAGTATTCATGCAAAAAAATGATGGACATGAAACTTCACTACTGACAGCACTGTGAAAGAATGAATTACCCTGGTAAAAGTTGAGCCGTACACACAATCTGAAAAGAATGTAACATTTACACAGGGTAAACAATCCAAGTAATAAGCCAAGAAAGATCTTCATAATGAAAACGAACCATTTAAAATGCGCCGACATCTAGACCTGCTTCGCAACATAAAAACTATGTACGTCCATCACACTTGGCATGTTTGTGGAATAAGGTCGGCCAAAGTATTTAGCCCGGAGCGCCTTACAAATACTTCCTACATATGGACAACTACTCCCTTCCACGAACAAGTCCCGTGCCCGATGAAAGGTTTTAATCTGCTAACTCCCTAGCCAATTGGTACAGCTACAGGCGGCGATTCTAACGATCCCATTATACCATACCACATTTATTCCGGATCGTGGTGGTCCTATCCTTCATCTACAAACAAATTTTTTTCCTAAGTGCACCAAAAAGGATGCGTGGCAAGGAATGACTCCACACAAGGCATGCATCATCGGTTGTGCATTCACCAATCTTTATACCGTGAGCAAACAAATGGACGGAAATGACATGGTGATTTCACTTCACATTCCATCAAAATTCTCTGTAGCATGGAGTGCCTCCACGCTATGCAAGCACTTTCGACACGAAAACAATTATTTTGTGACTACGCTTCAAATTTCAATGTTAATGAATTGCATAGCGAGCGAACACGGCGATTACACATGCAACACAGCCTCCTACTTCCAGCTGACATAGAGCCAGACATTTCAATACTTTTATCAATATTTCCGGCCATACGCAAAATAGGCGGAGAAAAATAAGAGATAAGGTTGAAGTTGTAATTCGCTATTCGATGAAATGTAAGCAAATGGAAAACCTAAAAAAACTTATACAACTCTTGCATCTACATCTACGTAATACCCTTCGAGCCACCGTGAGGGTGTTTGGCGAGGGGAGACGATCACTAAACATATACCACTGACATGCAACTAGGAGCTACATGCTTGCAACTGCCATGCTGTCATGCAATTAGGCATGCTACTAAGAGGTGCCAAACCATGACAGCCATGGAAGTAAGAGCTACCGTAGATGAGCTACCACCACAGAATGCCCTAGCAATATTTCACCTACCGATAATTCACCTAACAATATGACACCATCCCGTGCTATGCTGCCTATTATGCTCTCTAATGGTAAGCGGGAAAAATGACATTTAAAATTTTTGGCATGACATACCAATTGTCTAATCTTATTTATCATGTGAATTCTAGCATAAAACAAGTAAAAAGCCTTCGTCTTCAGCTTCAAGCGTAAAATCAGTACAGACAATCAGACGGATGAGAATTCGACCACGCTGGTCTTTCTTCACCGCAGACACAAACATTCTTTCTCCCACCCGAATCGACTTGAGTCACACCCGTGTGGCGACCACCACGTAGCCTACGCACGCCGCGGAGTCACGCGTTTAACTCTTCACAAAAGGACAAATACGTCCGAAGAATTTTGCATTGTCCATGAGCACCCGGCCATTATTCTTGACGCATGTACTGATGCTTCCCTTTGTCATTTTTTACCTTACGTCTTTTCCATCATTATTTTCTTTAAATAAAAATAAGAGTTTTTTAAGGGATGTACCTAACATATATCATCAGACAAATGCGTTGCTCAGACAGTTATTAACATGAAAACGCGTCCAACTAAATGATGAATATTGACAGGAAAACACAATAATCAATTGTTTAGATAATTTTTTTTTATTCCTTTTCTCAACAAACTGGCGAATGATATCGAATTGTTGCGAACATAATCAATTGCACTCAAGGACTTATCTACCTTTATTTTACTTACCTATCCGGATACTATATATGCCTACAAATAAAATGCACACCAAAAATCAACTCACATTATCTCACTAATAACATCTGATTTTTTTAAAAACGAACCTGGATAAGTTTATTTTCGATGAAACCATCATATCCAGCGCCGGTGGAGCGTATTAAGTGGGCAAAGCACTGGAATCCCAATCGGAGGTCACAGGTTCAAATCCCCGAAAATGCCTTTGGTGATGATCTAGAAAAATCTAAGTGGGGTTATTTACTGAGAAACAAATCTACCTTGGAAACTGCCGACGGCATAGTGACATGAAATCACAACCCTAGCCTGATGTGTAAATTCACTCGCCGTTGGGCTTAGCCAGTAGCTGGTGATCTATACCCTCACCGATGACAGCAAACTTGGGGTTGAACACAGCTTTACTTTTTAATGCAAAGCCATGGAGAAACCAAGTATCCAGAAGGCACTACCTCGCATACTCACCCCACCTAATGTCGGGAGACATTATCGTGTCTCAAAGTGCGCTCCAATTCATGGACACATCATTGGCGATAGATTAATTTAATCGTCATAATGACCGGTGAAAAGCCTAACGTAGAGGATGGCACAAAAAGTCGTACAGCGCATGGTAATGTAAAGATGACATTGCACAAGGGACCTGAATATTTAAGACTAATCGTAGAATCGAAGACTCTGAAATCACCTGTAGCACAAATATGAGCTGCGGAGATTATATACGTTTGCCGAAAGACATTGCATTCTAAAAAAACCTGAGACGAAAACGACACCTCCTCTCGCTCTTGCTGCTCACCACTGTCAATCTCTCGACTTTCACATTTTGAAAAAGGACATTTTGAATCTGTCAGTTCGGCAATCAATTTCTCTAATTTTGCGATTATGGTCCAGTTTACCATAATAAGTTGGGGTTCGCAAAATATTTTTAGCATCATCACTGAAAATATTATCTTGGAATTTGTTTAAGAGATTAAGTCTAAATTTCAACCAATTTCGATCTGACAATGATTCCCAATTTAATTCATTTAATAGACTGGTTACGCTAATAAGGTTATCATACCGTCCCTTTACAAATCTTGCCGATATTCGCTGCACACGTTCAAGTTCGTTATTTAGACCGATTTCGTAGGGATCCCATACACTGGCAGCATATTCCAAATGAGGTCTTACAAGGGAAAAGTAGCTGATTTCTCGTACATGATCGTCACAGTTACCCGATACTCTTTTGACGAATCCCAGTTTACGGTTCGCTTGACGAAAATATTGTCTTGGAATTTATTTAAAAGATTAAGTCTAAATTTCAACCTGCGATCTGACAATGATTCCCATTTTCATTCATTTAATAGACTGGTTACGCTAATATAATTATCGAATCGTCCCTTTACAAATCTTACCGATCTTCGCTGCACACGTTCAAAATGCGGCTTGCAGGGTATCGCGTAGATGTTGGTCAGAAAGTTGGTTAAAATTTAGGTTAAATCCTTTGAGTGAATTCGAAACTGATTTGTTTACATATGTTGTTAAATATATACCAAGAACCCCTGCGCATTCTGTTATGTTTCCTCACATTAACAAGATTAAGGACATAGATTGTCGTACCGATTAGATTTAATAGACTGGTTACGCAGGTTAGACTGACCGAGGATATTTATGACTCAGAAATATTTCCCAATTCTTTTAAAATATATATAAAATACAGACAAAACCAGAAAGGTGGTGGTGCTTTCATTTCAGTCAAGAACTCAATCATTAGCAAAACAGAAATATTTTCCGACAATCTCCATGGAACAATTCCTTTGGAATGTGTTCGGTGTTCATTACCTTGCACTACATCAAAATCAATATCTTTCTGCGCATTCTATAGGCCTCCAAATACTGATGTTGTTTCACTATTAAAACTGGGAAGATAAATGCTATCATGTCCCGTAACGAGTGTAATATAATAATAGATGGAGATTTCAATGCTCCCTCCATAGACTGGATCGCTTACTGCTTTCAAGCTCGAGCAAGGGACAAGGACATCTGTGAGACTCTGTTAGACATGTTCTCCAACAACTCCCTGCAACAATTAGCTACAGCACCCCATAGAGGGGATAACATTCTTGATTTACTGGCTTCTACCACTCTACACCTTACTAAACAAGGATCCGCTGGCTTCTACTATCTAACACTTACTACATAAGGAATAATGAATTTATAAATGTGAAATTCATTAAATATATTGGAATAACTCTATCATATGATCTTTCATGAGGTAAACACAAACGTGAAATAATGGGTCAATGTAATCGTAACCTGGGATTCATCAAAAGAGCACTGGGTAAATGTGAGGATCAAGAATGAGAAATGAGCTATTTTTCCCAGTGTAGATGACCTTATTAGGAATACACCGCCAGTATATGGGATCCTTGCGAAATATACTTAAATAATTGGGAATCATCAGACCGTAGCTTAAAATTTAGACTTATTCACTTCTCCACGACGATATCCTTGTTTGCATGTATGTAGTGCATGCTTGGTGATCTTTACCCCCTGCCACACACCCTCGCGTTGGCTTGCAGGTATCGTGTAGATGTAATGTCTATGTAGATGTAGATGTAGATTTTGACTTATGACGTTAAAAATATTTTGCGACCTTCAACTTTCCATACAGGTCATATCCAGTAGTATAAATATGGATAGCATAGGAGTTTGCATATCGTTATTAAGACTTTTAGTTAACCTCACTAACAGCATGTTTTTATATGCTTGCTTTGCTATTTTTTACCTTTGTTTAATTGTGAAGTATAAACTAGAATATAATTGCAAATACTTTTTATGCAAGATGTGTAATGCGTGTTTAGTGTGATTTCACCCCCTGCCACACACCTCTATGGTGGCTTGCAGGGTATTATGTACATATAGGCCGTGTTCCAATTCGTCATTATGCACCCTTCAAACTCTTACCCGCTCTTTTCGATTGTCAACTTTCGGATGTGACGTCATGTAGTGCGGTTCCAATCCGTTTCAGCATGAACATGGATATGGACTGTCAACGGACCAATAGAAAGTGAACCCAAACATTCCGCATCAATGACATCCTCGCTTACTGCGCCACCATTCGGAAGAAAGCGGAACTAAAAATGTAAACACGATGGTTTAGATGCGTAGTGTACGTGGGAGATGAGCGTAAAATGCAATAACATCATATTAAAGTAACAGCGAGTAAATATCGGAGATGGCTGAGCAAATGACGAAAACTTTCATATGCATAATATCACCTTATTACTAACCAACGGCTTCTAAATGTCTGGTTTGGAGACATCGCAAACATGCTCTACGTGCCAAGGATGCAGCTAGGATTTTATCAGACCTGCAAGCGAATGGAAAGCACTACACCGGCCGGTAACGAAGTTTAAACAGACGGTAATGGTTCTAATAGTTAGGGAAAAAGTTACAATTAGCCCTTGAAATAGTCATCAGAATGATATTATCAACTGCAAATTCGGATCCGTCGGTAGGCTCAATTAGCAAGGAATATATGTATGCACTCACATACAAGATTGTAACATTGAAATTTCAGATAATCCTTGCTTATTTTGAATGGCATTAAATCAGGTCCCATAGAAAAATTCACAATCAACCGGCCCAAAAAAGGTCCTTTTAACTCGTTATATATTTCATATCCAATTAAAATATAGCCTTCAATCGCGGTAAATCACCAGAGAAACATTAGTAAATGGTGGCCGACGATACTTGATCTCATAGGAGAGGGATTAAGTTTGTGGAATAATCACTGAAACCTTCCTTGGCAGACATTTTATTAACCATGAAGTACAACATCCAAAGACTACAGTCGCCACGGCGAAAGAAGTCCGATGACAGCTAGAGCGGCCGAGTAAGTGGGAGGGGGCAGTGTTGCCAGGTGAGAGGTGAGCGAGAGCGTCACGTTAGCGCGAGGGGACGACGGGGAGGGGTGCCGTAAGGAATCCAACTTTTTGGGAAAAATTGCTATATTATTTAGCTAAAATTGGCAAATTAATCACAAAAAAGGCCACATTAAAGCGTAGAGCGTTTCAACCTAGGAATTAACTTTGCTTATAAAAGTCTTATATTATCGCTATACTTGCTATACAATGGCAAAGGAATAAATGTAAACAAAGAAGTGCTTCTGACTTAATTTGTATTATTTCAAGCTCGTTTACATGCAAATGCAATAATATAATGTTCACTCATTCACTTGGAACACAACATTTTTTTAATTTCCGGTAATTAGTCTAAAGGATATATTCCTTCGAGCTCCCCTGGTGAAGAAGAACGTCGCGCTGATCTGAAATGCAGAATAATCCATTATTAGTAAAATTCCTGCCTAAAGATATCTTTGTTTTTAAACACAAATATTTTTATGATTACGTACCGTTTTCTGGGAGAGATTATTTCCCCGTTCTCTGATAGAGCAGATTCGTCACCTGTCGTTCCAGTGTTGGAGCTACTGTCACTGCTGCTATTTGGATTAATTACCAAAGTTTGCACACTGCACTCCACAATACCATCAGTATGAATGGCCTCATCGATGATGGACGAAACTTTTCGGACAACATTCTTCCAATTTAGAGCACTCACGTTAAGAATGGCTTCCTGCGTAAGCAATTTCACGTCTTGTAGCTTAAATGTCTTATTTCGCTCAGCTACATACCCTTTAACTTGCGCCCAAATCATTTCAATTGCATTGAAATGACAGTGATATGGCGGGATTCTCAGGATGTGATGCCCATTTTCCTTGGTGATTTCGTCGATTTCATACATAGGAAAGCGAGGCTGGTGAAATTTGGAAAGAGCCAGTAGTTCCATCTTATTCATCCCCGGCTCCAATTCCTTCACATCCTTCCCTCGTAGCCAGTCGAGGATGTCCTTCTTAAGCCATTTGCTGGTGGGACCCTTATTTATTCTAATGCTATGGTAAGGAGCGTTGTCCATAACAATGGTGCTATTCGCTTTGATATTAGGCAGAAGCTGGTTAACGAACCACTTTTTAAACGTTTCATTCGTCATTTCTTGATGATAGTCCCCCGAGTTTTTATTGGCCTTGAATAAATGTGTGCAATTCGGGATAAAACCCTCTGATGTTCCGGCATGAAGAAGTATCAACCGGGATCCCTTTCCCACAGGGGCTGGCATGGTTCCTTTTGCCGTTTCATCAGTCCAGATGACACTTTTAGAATGCCTGCATTTACCCACGTTTCATCCAGCCATACCACATCCTCAATGTTCACTTTCTTTATTTCTCTAAGGAATCTCCCCCGCCACGCCACTATATCACCCTTCTCCAGCAAAATTTTCCTGTTCCCTGAAAATTGTTTCCACTTGAAACCCAGTCTCTTCAGCACAATCCTTAAACTTGTTTGAGCACCTTCGAAAAGATCTGCTTCTTTTAAAGAATGCAATAATTTCTGGACTGTCGGATACTCCTTCTTCTCGTAATATCCATATACCTATATGTCTTCTAATGGCTTCCTCGCTGAAATTATCCAGGCAGGTTTTCGGTCTTCTTCTCGGTCTCTTCTTCGAAGGCGTCCGCAGTACAACACTCGGCTCCTTCTCGCCATTAGTTTCACCGAACTTCTCTTTCAGGATTCTCGACACTGATTTCGAGCTAACCCCGCAGGCTTGGGCAGCTCTTTCCATCACTCGTGCCACAGGAAGGATTGGGCCACCTTCTCTTTTTCAAAATATTCATAGATGTTCACAATCATCTGGCGAGTTTGCGAGTGCAATGTAGCACCACGACCACGTTTATTTCCACTCATCCTATTGAATAATATAGAATGAATAACTATACTGCACACTCGATGGAGCGAAAAAGTATAGAAATATTACTATACTGCACTCTAAAAGCGCGAAAGTATAATAATCCGTAACTGCACACCCAAAAACTGAAGCACTACCGAAAAGAAACTCACGAGCGAGGATTCATAAAGAGACTAAAAAGTGAAGGGCATGTGACAACGTCGCCAAGGACGGCAGGGGGATGAGGTGGTGAAGGGGCTCTTCTATTGGCCCTAGGATCCGCGTGGCTCCGAAGGCACCTTTCACTTTTTGAGCTGTCATCGGACATCTTTCGCCGTGGCGACTGTAATACAACACATTAATATAATAATTGCATAGCATGCAATAGCATATCCTTTTCATATCAACAGCAAAAGACATGCTTATAATCTCTCAAGATGATTCTCAAAATAATCTCAGTTAAAATACCACAGTACATTGAAATCAGTTGATACACTTTCCTTCAGCAACCGAGCATTGGGTGGATGAGGATTGTCAAACTAGTACGGATTGTTTACCAACCACAAATGACATCCTCATCTGAAAATGAAAACATGAGAAAGGTAAACATAACATACTTCAGACACAGAGTACGTCAACAAGATCATTAATCACATACCTGTCAATAATCTCTCAAGAAGATTCTCAAAATAATCTCAGGTAAAATATCGCAGGGCATTGAAATCAGTTGACATTCTTTCCTTAAGCAACCGAGCATTGAGTAGACGGCGATTGTCAAACGAGTATGGATTGATTACAAACCGCAAATGACATCTTCACCTGAAAACATGAGAAGGGTAAACATAACATAATTCAGACATGACCACAAAGAACTTAGAGAAGCGTGAATATCACCAGAGCACCATAGAGGTATTATCCATTTTCGCATTTCCATATCCGTAATAACACCTATTCATAACGCAAATTGTACGAAGGAAGGGCATTTTGTCTCAGTTCGGCAATCAATTTATCTAATTTTATGTGATTATGCTCCAGTCTACCATAGATAGTTGGACGCCAAATATTTATAACGTCATCAGTAAAAATATTTTCTAGGAATTTAACTAAGTGACAAAGTCAAAAACTCAACTTCAGGTCAGATAAAAATTCCCAATCCATGAAATAAAGTAATACAATTACACAAACATTACCGCGAAAAGTTTCGTTTATAATTAGCACTGATTCATCCTGTTCTATGGCTTGCAAGGCAGTGGAAGCTTCATCAAATTTTAATTGTTGTCGCAGCGCATTAGTCCATATCTAGTATTTTTTAGAATGTGAAATAAGTGATACATCCATGGTCCATAAATCCAAAGTTTGGTGACCATCCGACAAAATGTGGCGATTCGATAAAACCCTACTATACACCATTACTGCTTCAATAAAAATCCACTATGCTTTCCCAACTAGTCCACTTGACTACTTATTTACGGAGTTTACTCCCGCCAAGACGTCTTTGATGACGGTAAAACCAAGGTATTTATCAGATGCTGGGCATGTTCTACTATTGAAAAAAAATTAGAGGGTTTCCGACGAAAAATTAATTTCTTCAAATTTTCAATTCGCGCTTGAGACTGAAAGCATCCGTGTGGGCTGCTGTCTTTGGCGCTTCATAATAATCGCAATTACATTTTCCAAACACAAAGCATTATCAGTAAAAGGTTAGATATAGTCCCGGTGACATTAAATATGCAAAACGTGCTGATCAACCTTCACTACATATCTTCGAAGAAATCTCTAATTTACCTCAATTAATAAGTAACTTCAACCCAATTTCGGATTCTTTCAGTTCCAACGAAACAACACACAGAAATATCTCTTAGCACGTCAGCAACAACAAGTCCCTACCTCACATTTTCTACCGCTACGTGGACGAGAAAGCGGAAATATTAAACGTTTACGGATTTTCGTACTATTCTGAGCCACAAATGAGCACTATTGTTATGATATTGCACTTGATAACAAAACAAATAGAGTACTACAAATGCAGAGCATTAACAACAAAATGTGTACTTACAGTGGCTTTGAACAATCACTTGATCTTCACATCCAGCTTGGCATTTCTTCCCTCGTTTTACTACATCCCGTCTTGCATCCTTGCACGAAACACTGCTCTTGGTAGTGATGGCTGATGTGCTTAGAAAACGTTCAACGCCAGAAACGAAAATGCACAAATGCCTGCAGAGAGTTCCGTGGTCTGGAGATTTTTTTACCACTAAAGTACTCACTCCCTAGGAATGATATTGACCCTCCAACAGTCTCACACACAATTCTTAACATCAAAGAATAAATGATGTAATCGATATCTCTGAGGGTGGCTTTTCAGCTGAAAAATTAGAAGATAAGTGGCTTGCCGTCACAAAACTCCCTACTGCCGCCATGTATTTTCACAGAAAAGTACGCGGCACTTGGAACGCTAGCGACATCACCAGGGAAAAGTTAACAAGCGGAAGTTCCGGAATCAACGCAATACATGCAGCGCCTTAGGCCGATTCCAGTCCTTATACATGTTCGTGCGTTTCAGAGCGTATCAAGAAGAGCGCCAGGGCCTAGTGCACGTAAGGGTATGTCCATGCTCCCTTTTGCGCACTACGATAATAACAGAGGAGATTCAGGAGACAAAATTGTTAAGAATGGATGAGGAAACGGATTTCTATTATGCAAACTATTATTATTTGACGTTTGTATGTAATGAGAACTTCATATATTTCGGGAACACGAGTAAAATTTTAACGAAATAGAATAGTTCTAATGAAAGTAAACAACATGGTTGCAGATAAACTTTCTTAAGGTGAAGGAAGTTGTGAACAGTAATTTGTAATGTATTTAAGAAGTATTTTAGTGTAAAATGACGTTAACGTACGGCAGAAACGGTGCTCACTAAATGAAAGAGTATTTGTATACTAGTATACTTTCTATGGTGTGAGGACTACGGCAGCGAAGTGGAACTTACGTGTTTTACATGGTGAAATAATTATTAGGTTCTTCTTACTCATTGGTAAATGAATGCCGGACCATCTTAAGAATTGAAAGTTAACTAGCCATACAATTGTATGTCCATGGATTAGTAATTGGCAATACGAAAGAAGAGAAAACAGAGTATTTGATGTAAAAAGTCCATATCCAGGCATCAAATTCAATATTACTTACAGGTACGTACTGTTTATACTAATGCTCTGTACTTTATCAAGAGCAGTATAGGGTACAACTAATCATGCTCGTAATTTTCAATGAATGTAAATCTTTATTTAATTAGTTATTATTCAAATTTCATGCGTACAATCATTTATGTAAATTTCTCCGGATTTCATAACTGGACAGTATTGATATATTCGCAATTAATCCTACATTGATAAAATTTGTTTAATGAGAAATACACAGCATGTTAAGCTGTTCTTGGATATTTCAATCAATGCTTTGTTAAGTAATAATATGCGTTGTGAATTGCGCCTGTTTATTATTTTGGGCACCAACATTTGTTGACATAATCTTAACACCGTTGCGACTTCGTATCAAAGGATACGAAGAATACCATAAGATTACCAAACACCATGAACAACGCCTCAAAAATAGGGTTTATTATTACATGCAGAAACAGCACAGAAAAGTCGTTCACTTTCATATCTCGATTGTGCTTACGAAATCTCTTCCGAAACCTCAGATATACACACGAATATTATATTAGCCTCCATGTAGCCTCCTTGGATATACACATCTGTGTCCGAAACTACACGATACATGCTCGTCAACTTTTTTGCAGTAAACACCACTGCCACAAAGTGTCCATGGCGCTAATGTCGGAAAAGAGCAAGTAAGTGCAGAAAAGGGTGAATGTGCAAGAAAGAGCGTAAGGGTGCAAGAGCGTAGTGCACGCCCTTGGGATTGGAACACGGCCATAGATTCCCTGTCTCCCTCCATTTCTCCACTGCGCTTGACTTTTGGTATTCGGAAACAGAATTTATTAGTAGACTCTTGAACACATGACAATCTGCTTTTTTTAATGTTGCAGTAAGATACTTAATTTTTTTTAAATGTAGCAGTGAGAGCAGCATGTGAGTGTAGTTAATTGACGAAGTCTTAAAAACAAGATACCTGAGTTCCATCACCTTATTCATACCACTGAAGCAGATGTAATTATAGGGACTGAAAGTTGGATGACGGATGACATTTCTGACTCAGAAATATTTACTAAATCTTTTATAATATATAGAAAAGACAGATAAAACCGAACAGGCGGTGGAGTTTTCATTGCAGTCAAGAACTCAATCATTGGCAAAGCAGTAATATTTCCTGACGACCCCTTGGAATGTGTTTGGTGTTCATTAACATGCCCTAAATCCAAGTCAATATCTGTCTGCGCATTTATAGGCCCCATACGATGCTGTTGACTCACTCTTAGAACTGGAAAAGCAGATAAATTCTATCACGTCCCGTAACAGTGAGCGTAATTTAAAAATAGGTGGCGATTTCAATACACCATCAATAGCACTGGAGAACTTACTGCTTCAAAGCTGGAGGAAGGGACAAGGACATCTGTGAGACTCTATTAGATGTGTTCTCCAATAACTCCCTAAACAATTAGCTACAGCACCTAATAGAGGGGATATCATTCTTGATTTACTGGCTACCAACATCCCACAACAAGTGACTAAGATTGACACGGTTGATGGAATCAGTGACCACAGAGTTATAACTGCAAAATTCTTACTATCTTTAGACAAAAATTTTAAACAAAAAAGAAAGATTTAGATATTTAAAAGAGCTGACTTTCCTAGTTTTAAAATTTATTTAAGAGATTCCTTATCGGATTTTAAAACGTCTTTCATGAACTTATTGTCGGAGGGATCATGGAAGTCGTTCATTAATATAATGCGCTCTGGGATCAATAGATATATCCTATGTAAATTTAAAAAAGAAAGCGCTGAACCTAGGTGGTACATTGCCGATGTGAGAAAATTCCTGAGACGGCAACGAATATGTCAAGCTAAAATGAAAAGAAATGGTGAATATATGCACACTCATGAGCGTAACGTAATAATTAAAAATTATAAAATTTCAAAATCCGCTGCAAAGACAGCCCTTAGTAATGCATTCGCAGAATACAAAATAAAAACACTTGGGGAACAATTGAAAGAAAATCTGTAAATAAAAACGCTGTAAAATGCAAATTGAACGTTTTTGACAGAATATGGGCACGCATTGCCTGAGTATGAATGTATTTCTCATGAACGGTAACAGTACAACATCGCATATGCATTCATTTTCAAGTCAAAGTATATAATAAATAAGGCATATTGATTACAGTCTTATTTTTGCCTCGTGTATGCAAAAGAGATCATGTTGAGCACCGTACTACGCCACTATATCATGTTACAGAGCGGTGCGATAAGAAAGAAAAAACACTTCGAACCAATTCATTATGAAAAATCATCAATCCTAATAAACGGGTTCATAAAGGGACACATCGCAAAGGGAGTAAATTTCAATACCTCAGCTGACAAATGAAAAAATTCGGAAATCGACCTGTTTCGACTCTAATAGGTGACTGTCTTGATATGTAATAACCCAACTGTCATCTAATTAGCCATGCTTCTTTACAAAATTTCTAAATTCCGAAAGCTAGCTCCTAATTATTCGCAGGGCAATGAATGTATTGGAAATAATCAAGAAATCAGCGTCAAAATGCCGTCGACGTAACCCCTCTCCCTGGGAGAAAGAGTTAAGCCTGGCTCGCGAGTGGGACGTAGCTGAAGCGCTCATCTGGGGCGCTGGAAGTACATTAGAAGACGTAGAGAGTTAGGTTGCAAAATTAGAATTCTCCTGGCGAATACGTTTTCCCTATACGCAGGGCGAAAAGCGTTTTGAGACTTGGAGAGAAGCGGGCGACAACTCTCGCGGAATGGACTAATGAGTCCCGTATTCGGGAGGAAAGAAGAGTTACGGACTTACTGAACGGGCGTCGGCGTTGACCTTCCCGTAACGATAGGTGCCGAGAGGTACACTCCTATTGAAGAGCTTCCCTCATAGCGCTGAATTCAGAGCCGGGATTCCACTAAAAAAACCTTCATTATCGGGAGACACGTAGACAATAGAACACTAGACTAGTGTTCTCATGTCTAGTTTCTTATTAGTGTATACACTCCTCCGCACATACCAGGGCTCTCCTCCCTCCACTTATTCACTCTAGTGACCACGGTCGTATATACAATGACTAGTGACAATCAAAACAAAAGCACGGCGAACATTCTTACATTCATAATGAAATTAAATGACCGGGTAAATATTCCTCGCCACACACCCTCTGTCTTCTCATGTGATTCCTACGCGGTCGTCGTTCACCCAATTCCTGCTTTAACAATAATTATTTTTCTGTCCAAGAAATGCAACACGTTTATCACACATGACAATGTTTACAGCCATAGCACCATTCTCCATCGATCTTTAGAATTTTAATTTTAAGAGAACTTACTTTCGGTATATTTTTTGCAAGTCATAATCATTAAGAGTTTCAAAATTTTATGGGGAACATTGGGTATCGAATGTTAATGAGAAAACTCAAGGACGAGTCAACTTAGTGAAATCAACACTCACCAAGGAAGCAGAGGGGCCAATGCGAGTGATTGTCGACGAAGCCACGTAAATTTGTCCCATTTGAGCACTAAACGCACCTGGAAAGGAGACAAGGAACATGCTTTATTACCTCAATAACACATGGATTTTCAATAACGGAAAATAACGGTACCGATCCTGGGAGCCGAGCAGTAACGATCAAACCTCTCATCCCTAAGGAAACGGGTGATGAAGTTTAGGTCAAATGGTGTAGTATTAACTAAGCAGTTGGATCACTGAAGATTAAATTCCATTGCGACAACAAATAACAATCTAAGTATCAGCAATTATAGTTTTTGGACTGATATTCTAAAAGCTCATCTAATAAATACCACACCAATCAATATTTCTATGTCAATACTACCGCACCGTCCGCTTCGCGACGCGCTCAACTCCGAATTCCGATGCCGAATGAATACCTCCCCAAACACTAGACAGCGTGCCTCGCCTCCCTCCGTGAAGGGCACATTCTGGTCAACTCCTTGCATAACCAAGATTTTCGGAGAGGTTGTAGAAAGGGAGGGATTATCATCAATATGAAATGGAGTGAAAACAGTGGCCTTAAGATCACAAAAGGTCTAATGCAGCCTGACACCGCCCGTGTTCCGGGCTGATATAACACCCAAATCTGCTTATACAATTTCGCTTCTGAATCCGACGACGACAAGCACCCGTTTCGATCGCACTTCCCTTAGGTGATTGAGATAATACCTCATCCTTAGAAATAAGAAATATCATTTTTCGATCGCTCAATATGACGACGAACTTCGATGAACAAAAGCCAGTTTCAATCGCGTCATCGTCTGCAGCACTGAAATTTAAAAAAAAATATTTATCCAGTTAACTTAATCAAATGTATTGCTTCACACTTAACTATAGCTATAACCTCCTTACCCTACAGCATAAACTTAAACGTAGAAGATACATGATACTCCTTGTTAAATTCCTAGAAAACTATTGTCTTTTGAAAACTAAGGAAGATGATTTGGCATGCAAAATTTCCCAAATCCGGCTAGTAAACATACTTCAACAGTTTTCTTCCCATAAGGGATTCTATGTAACTGCAAATCATAATTTCCTCAAAGAAACAGTTGTTTCTCTTCGCGAGTTTCATTAGTAATTGGCATAATAAACCATAAGGTAACTTCCATTGTCGAACCGATATATGAGTAATCAATTCTACATACACTAGCAACAACACCATTTTTGCTTTATGTTCCTCAAAATGTATTTAGGTATTCTTATTGGCCACTTTTATTTAATTAGAGATGCAATTGTTTTTATGGAGTTGTTTGGTAGTATTTTTTACCAAAACCAATATCAGTCAACATTTCGCCTCTTTTATTTAAGCTTTCTCAGGGCTATTAAAGTACTTACATGATGTAAGTTTTGCAATTTCAATTACATTAATACACATCAATATTAATTTCTTTTTACATACCTCCGGTGAAAAGATTAAAAAAAACAGCAACAATGTTCACCTTCTTAGATACACAAATTCATCAACAAACTTTTTACATAAAAAAACGAACAACTAAAAGTTAAATTATCACATAAAATACTTAAACAAAACTTTTTAACAAAAGTGAATATAAAATGAATATTAAGTTACATGTTTATGGTTGTGATCAGTTAGATACATTTTTGCTGTGGACGTAATGATATTATGGTATATTTTGCTTAATTTCTGTATATCTATTCTATTATTGCATGCACTATGATTTTTAATTATGTGAACCATCTCTTTAAAGAGCCTCTTTTGATGGTTAGCTTCAAAATCAATGGATTTTCCTCTTTTAAATTTAAAGGAATGGTTGTTTTCTAGAGCATGTTTTGTTAAGGCACAGGTTCCGGTATTTATTTTAATAAATGACTTATGGCCATTAATTCTATTTTTTTTAGGTATTGTGCAGTTTGTCCAATATAAATTTTGTTACATCCTTGGCAAAGTACTCTTACTACAAACAATGTTACTCTTGTAATATTTTGGAATTTGTTCCTTTAATTTCGAATAAACTATACTATGCAATGATTTTCTTGCTCGATATGTTATGTGGTAGGTAGTACTTTTAAAAATGTTGTGTACTTGTTCTGACAATTCTTTAACATAAATTATACTCTTGTAGTGTTGAGTCGATTTTTGTTGGCTTAATGTATCTTGTTCGTTCCCTGGGGGAAGAGGATCCAAATTTTTAAAATTTTCTTTGGGACGAATACTACTGTTATACAAAACTGACCTTTTTCTTGGAAAATTGTTATTGATAAGTATGCTTTCCAAAATGTTTAAATTTTTTCTATGATATTCAGGATCGATTAGCTGTATGGCTCTATATTTAATGGCTAGAGCTGTATGGCCAATTGTAAACATAAGTTTATTGTGGAATTGGTTAAAGGTTAGTATTAAATTTTCTTCATCATAGTCTTGTTAAATTACAAGGAATAGGTAATCAACATATTTGCACATAAACGGTACATGAAATGGTAGGATTGGAATTACAGTGTCCAAAAGTTCATTCATTACGGTGTCTGCCAGAATTGGGGCAGCTGGGGAATCCATTGGGACTCCATTAATAATTTCATGAAATTCTTCATTATATTGTAAATAGCCATTGTTTACACATAAGTAAAATTTTGTCACAAGAAGTATGCAAAAATAAATTAATATTGATGTGTATCGACAAAAGGATCCATATTAGAAAACTCCTCAGCATTCTTTGCCCCTCGATTTAACATTGGGATAGCCAACGAATAAGTGTCCACCATCCTCGTACACACTAGATCTCGTGTTTTTGCCTGCGGGTTAGATTAAGAATTTAACAAGAAGACATACAATTCAATCGGCCATTACCTTACACTCGATGGTCTGATGAATCATTTCGTCATGGTATAAGTGAATGGGGAAGAAATGGCCTCGTATTAAATATAAGGAGCAAATAGGCGAAAACTAGTAAGATAAGAAAAACTCTGGAGGTCGTGGCCAACTCTAAAACACTCCGGCCTAGAACCTAAACTTGAGGCATAGGAACGTGCCTCGGGCAACGATGTTGTTTGTTTACGTAAAAGATTGAGTTACACAGTGCGATATAACCAAAGTAGTTGGAGCATCTAAAACAACAGGGTTTTGAGAATACGAATACGGTTTCGACGTTTTTTCTCACTCACATTGCTCCTAACGTAATATTTTTATATTTCTTATCTCCACTTCCTTAATACCATTCTCGCAGTCCTATCTATATGAGTCCACCTTCACCCAAAACAATCTTCCTACGAACACTATTCTAATACATTTCCAGAAAGTCTTAAGATTGAGTTCCAGGGAAGTATGGACTATGTTATTTCATTGTTTCGCGGTGTGTGGACTGCCAATCCGGCGCGTTACCGACCTGTCTACCGCGATCGATCTGTTACATATGTCTAAGAAATTATTCAAATAGAACATTTGTAGATAAATCATCGTATTTAGTGAATTAAATAGCAAATCGTTGCAATAGAACAAAAAGTAGTCACAAATAAAGCAACTCTAAATTATAGATAAAATGTATGTTCAAGGACGGCAATAAGCATTGTATGGGATATTTCTTTCACAAAGGTTTATTTCTCTAGGAGGACGATGAGACTAATTAACAGGAAAAATAATTACGTCATTGGTGAAATACCGAGATAATTTGCATATTTTTTCTTCCGACGTTCAGTTTTTTTAATAGAAATCCCCCACAGCATAATTTCATAGTAACGAGTGACTTGGAGGGGCGGTTTTTACATTCAGAGACTATTTGCGCCTTCTAACTCAGTGGTATTGATATCATCAAGGTGTAATACCCATTTTGTCTCCGTGGCTACCAAGGTTCAGCGAAGATCGGCGAGATTAGAGATGAATAGATTCTCGGAAAGAGGTTCGTGTCTCCTATTCCTCAACCAACTCGTACTCAGAGCGAGCGGACACTTGCAGGCCTCGTCAGGCCTTCCCCACGGCAATCTGTGGCAGTTGCCTCTTGTGTACGGCGGCCCGCGGTATTCTACTCGACGAGGAGCGATTCCACATTCAATACCAACTGGCTGAAACGATTCCGAACTTCTCTTGCCCATGGATCCACAGACCATGAGACTACTGCGAACGGTCCCGGCTGCGCTGAGATAGTAATTAACCTAAGCAAACGGATAAACCCTGTACCATCTTCCACATCTTTAGTTGCACATGTAAGTAAACACTACCACATTTTAGCAAGTATAGTGTTTTTCATTCCATAATTAATTCATGGCCAATGGCAAGAGAACAGTGATAAGGAGTACATGCAGAAGAATTAGATTTTTAAGGAGTTCTAAAAACTAAGATTGTTTGGCCATCTTTCCCTTAACTAATGTCATTCCTAACACACAACACCCACGCTCGAAGTAGGATTCAAATCCGCGATTTTAGGGTTTCCAGACTACATAGGTGTTCATTCGACTCGGCGTCCGTAGCCGGCCATAGGTAATAACTGCGCGGAGGATTTGTCCTGTTCCTCATACTGCATTCCCCGAGCCCCATCCGACACTACTTAGCATGTTGCTTAGTGCCAGAGATGAGGTCAATCTTTTCGATTCAAGGATCATGGCCAGTGCCGCTGAGCAATGAAACCGAAAAGAAAACATTGCCAGGCTGAAGCTAAAGCTACCGAGAGCGTCTGCCTGTTTGAGGTTGTTGGGTCGATCTCAAGAGCGTTTAGTTGCAGAATGCGGAATGAAGCAGAATTTGGAGGTAGTATGGGACAATCAAAGTGTAAGGTAGAGCTAACACATACGCGGAAACCTGTGAGAATAACGTGGCAACTCGAAACCGCAACTATTATGCACTTCATCTCCCGTAGGGGATTGTAGTATGCCTTCCTCATACGAGTGAGAGTGAAGACCACAGCGACACTCATTGTAGTAAAGGCTTGGTAAAAAAATACTTTCAAAGGCCATACTACCGCGACATAGCGGTCATACATAGAGAGAAAGAGATTTGAGAGAAAAATAAAAAAGAAATAAACGAAATACCACTTGATGGTGAATGAAAGCAAAATTAGTTGGTTGGTTGGTTATTTAAGGGAGGCGACCGACAGCTGAGATCATTTGCGCCATATAGGATAGGTGGATAATTGGGTAATGGTAGGAGTTTTCAGAGAACGAGGAAGGGTGGAGACAAACCCGGCGTCGGCATTAGCATACTCTTAACGAAAGGCGCCAAGGGGACCACGGCTTAACGTCCCATCCGACGGAGGGAGTACTGAACTTGAAATGCCCTCCATTAGGCACTCAAGTGGGGACCGGTTTTCCAACGAAAAATCCTCCACTGCCGGGAATCGAACCCGGGCCCTCGGGGTGGGAGGCCGAAAGCAAAATTAATATCATGGTTTGCAGTATAGGAGCAGAGACTAAACCAATGCTAAACTCGGGTGCGAAGTCTGGTATATGAGGCAAGTGGTGAAAGATGTAAAGGAGGAGAATGATGTCACTCGGATAAGGATTCCGATGGGATGATCGAGTGAAGGGCTGCAACAAATCAATTTTAGAACTGATTGCCGTCGACGCCTTAGTCACCTGTTTAAAGCTATCTCAGTAAGGAGCCCTGGTTAGAGTGATGTATTCACATCAAAAGAGCCCCGAATCTCATCCGGGAATTGGCAGAATCATTCATATGCACACCGGTTCCTTCCTGAGTTCAAAGTGGAGAAAATCATAATGGGTAAAGATAATCGTAAGCTGGGATTCATCAAAAGAGTACTGGGCAAATGTGACGATCATGTACGAGAAATTAGCTAATTATCTCTTGTTAGACCTCATTTGGAATACCCCGCTAGTATATGGAATCCTTAGGAAATTGGCTTAAATAATGAACTGGAGCGTGCGCAGCGAAGATCGGCAAGATTTGTAAAGGCAGGTTATGATAACTATATTGGCATAACCAGTCTATTAGATACACTATAACTAATCTAATAAATAATCAGACCGGAGGTTTAAATTTAGTCTTAATCTCTTAGTTAAATTGCAAGACAATATTTTCAATGATGATGTAAAAAATATTTTGCGAACTCCAACTTACTATGGTAGACTGGACCATAATCATAAAATTAAGAGTATATGATTGTCGAACTGATAGTTTCATAATGTCCTTTCCTCGTACAATTAGGGATATAGCTGTAAATATATCCGACAGTATAAATACAGGTGTATCAATGGATATCATAGTTAGCTGCATGTTGGTATAAGGACTTTAAGCTAACCGAACTAACAGCATGTTTTTGCATGCTTGCTTTGCTATTGTTCTCTTTTTAAATTGTGAAGTTTAAACTAGAATATAATTACTAATTCTTTTTATGCATAATGTAAAATACATGTTTGGCGTGAATTCAGCCCCTGTCACACACTTTTATGGTGTCTTGCAGGGTATTATGTAGGTACATGTAGATGTATCATTATCCCCATTCCCAAAAGGGAGAGGGCGGAGAACTGAGAACATTTTAGGACTATAAGCCTGACCACAAATGCCTCTAAGAAATTGACTAGGCTCATCTGCAGAAGAATTGAACAAAAAAAAGATTTCCTTAAGAAGGACCGATTTGGATTCAGATTTAGCAAGGACACATGAGTGATTGTATATTAATGATATCCAAAAGGTGGTAAAAAGTAAGCTTCGTCTATTTGCCGATGACGCAGTAGTGTACAGGGAAATTCTATGCCCGAACGATAAAGAATATTTAAATATTGACCTACAAGCAATTGAAACTTGGTGTGATACATGGCAGTTAGAATTAAACTTTAAGAAATGTCTTGTAATGAATTTTTGGAAAAAGAATAGCTCTCCTTCTACCACCTACAAAATAAGTAATAATGAATTAACAAACGTGGAATCCATTAAATATCTTGGAATAAGACTGACAAACGATCTTTCCTGGGGTAAACACATTCGTGAAATAATGGGTCAAGCGAATCGCAAACTGGGTTTCATTAAAAGAGTATTGGGTAAATGTGACGATCATGTACGAGAAATCAGCTACTTTTCCCTTGTTAGACCTCATTTGGAATATGCTGCCAGTGTATGGGATCCCTACGAAATCGGTCTAAGTAATGAACTTGAACGTGTGCAGCGAAGATCGGCAAGATTTGTAAAGGGACGATACGATAATTATATTAGCGTAACCAGTCTATTAAATGAATTGAAATGGGAATCATTGTCAGATCGCAGGTTGAAATTTAGACTTAATCTCTTCCACAAATTCCAAGGCAATATTTTCAGTGATGATGTTAAAAATATTTTACGAACCCCAACTTACTATGGCAGACTGGACCATAATCATAAAGTTAGAGAAATTGATTGCCGAACTGACCGATTCAAAATGTCCTTTTTCCCTCGCACAATAAGAGATACGAATAACGGTAAATATGTCCTATCGGAGAGTAGCAATGAATAGCATTGGTAGCTGCATGTTGGTATGAGTACTTAAAGCTAACCCTACTAACAGAATGTTTTTGCATGTTTTCTTTGCAATTTCTATCTTTTTAAATAGTGTAGTTCTGACTACTATATTAATACTATTCCTTTTTTATGCATGATATGTAGTGCATGTTTGGTGAGCAATCACCCCCTGCCACACACCCTTGTGGTGGCTTGCAGGGTGTTATGTAGATGTAGATGTAGATGAGTGACAATCGCTACTCCGAAAGAGAATGGAGTAGAACAAACCGATGTTTAATGCGTTGGTAGGTTTGGAGAAGGCTTTTGACAACGTGGATTAGAATTCATTGCATGGGATTCGGAAATGAAGTGGAGTGTCTGATGATGAGCGAAGGATTATCTAGAGCTTGCATACAAACCAGGTAAATGTGATTAAATCCGGACCCAGCAGTGAAGAAGCAAGCATTAAGAAAGGAGTGAGACAATACTGTGGTCAAATACCGTCTCACGTAATCTTTAAAATGTAAATAGATAAATCCAATAAGGAAATCCAGGAGAAGGCATGTGGACTAATTACCACGAGAATAAATTAGAAGGCTTCGACTCACCGATGATATAGTGGAAACGAAAAAAAGGAACAAGATTTGAAGAGGACTCCAGCTAATATGGAAGAGACAATGGCCAGAAATTACATGAAGATAAATATAAAGAATTATAGAGTGGTAGTTAATACGTAGAATATTGCTATCTAGGAAGCCCTAATCATAGGAAAAAGGGAACACGGAGGAGGGAGGGAGAAACATTTCATAGAAATCACATTTCGCCAAGCATATATTGGTAGCTAATCACAAAAGTGGCTTTCAATTTGATATTAAACACATAAAAGTGCAGGGCATAGATTGGACCCATTCAGTAATTACAGGCATTCAAAATGTGGACTGTAAGGAGAATATTGTGAGCCACCTTCGCTACCCCCCCTCCAAAAGTTCTGTCTTCAGTACCTGTGCTCTAAATGGGACAAACACTTCCACTTCCCCCACCCTCACATATGGCCTCCAAGATGAGTGAAAGGGTCATTGTACAAGAGAAGTTTGCATGGCTATTCTGTAACTTGAGGGCGCTATATTACACCGCCGCTATTTCCCTTCGGAAATTACGCCTTTTCCGATTCTGTAAATACCGCCGCGCTATATTACGCCCAATCCAAGGGCGCAATATAGCGCTGTGGCGTAATCTCTCGACAGCATGAGAAAAGTAGTAGGGCAGATTCCAAGTGGCCAATAGGAGGCAGCAAGAGCAACAATTTTAATTAAATCTGTACTATTAGGGTAGAATTTATTGAATTATGCCTCAATAATTTCTTAAAACTTTAATAAAAACTTTATTCTTGATATAAACTCTCAAAAATGAAATACGCAATATATTGTTTGCGACTGGGACAAAATGGAAACAGTTCAATATTGTGGAGCAAATGTTGACGAAACTTTTGTTCAATAGACGACAGAATTCGGGTTGATGTAAATTTTGTTCAATCGTGAGTCTCAATTTCGAATTTTTAATGCATTTTATATTAATTTTGATAGTTGGACAAATGTTTCTGATGATAAATACATTGGAACCCTTCATCATGCAAAGTTTAGTTGTTTACGATGCTAAAATAATCGCATTAAAAGAAGTAGCCCATTGAAACGTTAGTAATTACACATTGAACAGGGAATATTTTTTTACTGAACCGATGACTGAAATACGTGTTAAAGTCTGTTAATATTTTCATGATAGTATGCGACAAATGGTATGAAATCCTAGAATGTAGGATGTAGAGAAGGGATTTAAAAAGGGCTGTGACTTAGAGGATAGTGGCTTTAACGTTGCTGTACAGCATGCAGCCAAATAATTTCCTTAGAGAAATAGCCTCTTGATTGAGATAAACAGCCATAAATGATTATCGTAAATGATATATACTATACACGGTATATACTATACCGTGAAGCTATTGAAATATTAAAGAACAGAGAAAATTTCAACAGAGATGGTGGCCTCCAAATAAGCCACACGTGGAGGCCCACGCTTCGCAAATATTTCTCAATGACATGTCCGTCCACCCCCCATCCCTCTCCCCCCCTCGACCCACCCACCTAAGATATATAATAGCTTCACCGGCAACGAGGACCTCATATCCCTTTGAAAAAGTGACCAGCATAGGTCACGAAACGTCGGGGCGATACCTGAATATCACGCGGCACACCCGAACAACTTACGTACTAATCTTAGGGACATCGGCAAACCTGAATTTGATTAAGGCATAGGCTGAGAAAAGCCTCCCAGCTTTCAAGATCAAAGAACATATTGCTGACTACTCCGTGAAAGTCTAAGGAAACTCAACGTGTTATTTAAAGGAAGCTGAAAAGCTTTATGGTAACAAACCAGGGAATAGCTAGGTAAATACTCGGCCATCTAACCTTAATAGACAAAAAGCAGCCAAATTCTGCATAAAATGGAAGTAATTCAAATAGCTCCTTGGAAAGTGTCTTCCCTAACGACCAAAGCAATCCCATGAGGCATCTTTCAGACGAACGGACGTATGCAGGCAGTCACGGACCAGCACCAACAGTTAGCTGTGACAGGTCGCTTGCTTCCATGAATGAGTTCCCTCACAGCGGTCCACCCGCGTCAGTTGCAGTTGCTTGAAACGATGAAAAATGCTCCCAAAAACAATGATGAAACAATGGAAAATGCTCCCACCTGACTTCTATGTTCCAGTGTTAATCAGTGCACCTACAATCTCTGGCTTCGTTTATTTTTTCTTCAATGCGGAAGGGGGATTATGCGATGATTATGATGATCCATATTCATAGGTTGTATCGACTACCTTCAACAGAGCGTTCAAATAGGTATTCAGGAAAGCCCAGGGTCTTTTGCGCGGGCTTCGTCTACCTGCTACGTTTGTAAGGGTCGACGAGAATGGGCACGAGTCGTTCCCGCGCCGCGGCCGTCTGATTGATTGATTGATGCATTTATTAGTCGATGATCATTGTACAATGAAATAGACATCGTCAAGTCACAAATAATTGGGTAGGACAAAAACACACATTAAAATATTACCACACTACTGACCAAATCAAAATGTTATACCACCAGGGATACTGTCAAAATATTCTTGTACAGAATACAATTGGTTAGTTACCAACCAATGCTGAAGTACCCTTTTGAAATGAGCCATGGTAACCTGTTTAGTCTCTTGAGGAAACACATTGAAAAATCTAATACTAGCTATATTTAATTTATCAAGGGATCCGATCTCAACAAACGAAGTTGTTAAAAATTGTAAAGACTCATCAATGAGAATCAATCAAAATAATCAGAAAAAAACATTCAGACTGCGATCATAGAGCATTAACGGAGAAACTAAACGGTTACGTGCCTTCTTATCTGATCGTTAGCAAGATTAATAATTTTTGGCTTAGCTCTGATATACTTTGTCCTAGTTCTATCATCCCATCGGGATGTATTACAGCTCCAGTTAATGTCCTTGATTATGTAAACAGTATCTCATCTCCGTAGAAAAAATTATGGCTGGGATATAGGCATACTTCCAGGAACGTTTCAACACCATTTTTCTATTAGCTCCAGCCTTATTGATGCAGATAATAGACTCGTTAAAAAGAATGTGCAAGTAGAGCAAGGGGTTTAAGAGAGTAGAATTTAAAATGATAATCATATACATTAATTGTAACATCAGGCAGTATATACGTACTGCGTTGTTCACAATAAAAAAATCTGCCATCCTAGATATTTTGAAATAATAATGAGGGCAGTACACCCGAAAGAGAGTTAAGGCTATTCTCGAAAAACATAAGCGTGCCTTCCACTCGGAACTTGTAGCGGAGCAATGAATTTGGTGTGATGCAATTCGTGGCGTCAGAATGTATCTATGTGGGTCCCTATCTATCCCCAATATGAAACTCAGCGGCTCCTGGTGAAATACATAGGGTCAACTTTCGTATTTTGGGTCTTCCACTTTTCTCCCTCTGGCTGTGCTGTACCTTAGGCTGGTTTTAAACGGCAGTCTCAATGGCCAGCGACTTCAATTACTTTGTAGTATCGTGAAGTTTCTCAGTCTTCCGGAGATCATTAATGGCGACTGAACTACCGAACGAAAGCAGCTCTACTGGAGCATACAAAAATGATAAACTTTGTGAAAATATGCAACACACTGTAAGCTTTATAGGTATTGCCTCTCTTTCCACTCGGGGGATTCAGGTACCAAGTAATACGATAAATTTCATATAGTATAAACCAGAGCATTGACCTAACAAACAAAGAAACACTTATTTCGTTTGAAATTGTTTTAAATTACAGAAAAATATGCAATTTAAGCCACTAGGACATGTCGTCTGAAAAAGAAACCAATGGAGATGTTCAATTGATTTGATTTATCGAAAAAACAAAAGACGCCAACTCTAAATTCAATTTAAAAAAATGTTTTTCATATTCTTTTAGATTCGAATGGGAAAAAAGTTTTAACGCTTTAAAAGTTTCATTTTTTTCAAGACGGCCATCACCAGACTAAACAGATAACTAAATCTTCTCTTCACCTACAGCGTTCTACTAAGATTCTGTTGACGAGGAATTTTCCATCGGTTGGAGCATCGTGTATTGCTATAAAAATACAGGACGAGGGCACTTTCCTCGAAAATGCACTACAGTGACTTTTTCGCGTTAGTTCCCCGCTCATATATCTTTACACATTTCAGCACGATTATATTTATTGTTTAACCTTGGCTGTAAATATGTACACCGCTGACTTAATATACATTCATAGGAGTGGCGCCAGCCGCAGGTGGTAGGTCGGTAGTGGCAACCCAAAGTTCGCTTGTTCGAACCCCGCCTTGCCTAGATGATGTGGTTATCTTAGGATTAAGTTACGTTACACAACACAGTTGTAGCACCCCACAAGATAATTATACCACAGTAAACAGGTGGAAATATCTTTCCTTCCATTCCCTTCCTAGGTTCCGGCACAAAGATCATGTGCACGACGGAAGAGGGACTTCCGCCAAATCCCGCGAACCCCTCCTCCTTCGCCTCTTTAGACATTCAGATGACCGCCCCCTTCCATCCGCTCCACAGCGTCGACTCTCTCGCGGAGTCCTGCTGGTCCGAGACAGATCGACTCCACGCTATCTACTTACACTGTTAGAGAAACGGGCAATAGTCCGGGGTGGGGATTTGTGTGCCCGAGGGAGAGTGGCGCTCCTATTCGCTACACCCTTCCCTTTGAAAAGCATCCGACCACCGCACACCACCCTCTCCTCCCTCTCTTTTATTCCGCGTGCTCTCATACTTCAGATATTCGCGTCAGGCGACTAAGACTATGCCGTCTTCCTCCAGCAGCTCTCCTCTTCGTACCTGCATTGTTGCCTCAGGCACGTCCACAGGCCAGAGGACTCAACCTACCGGAGGGCGATATATAAACAGGTACGTGCGTGCTTTTCGTTGATTTTGGTAAGGAACTCTGCCGAGTGAGGAGGCGAAACCTAATGAAGTATTGCGGGAGATAGAGTAGACTGGGGAGACAGGAGACTGATCTGAACCTGCAAAATGTTCCAGAGAGCGCAAGTGAGATGGATAATTGGATTAGGTAGTAATGACACTGAAATTTAACACACCTACCCATTATCATCATTGGTAGGTAGTAGGAAAAATTGGTGTGACATTAATGTAGGAGGAAATGTGATGAAGTTGGTAAGGTTCGCGTAAGTTCAAGCGCTAGTAAGCCACTCAGTCAAGGGCTGTCGCAAAATACTGTATGTGTTATAAGAAAATATACAGCATGAAGATAAACCAGTGAAAACTTTAAGTAGTGACATTTTTCAGAACATAAGGGCAAGATTTTAAAAGGAGGACACAAGCTAGAGAAGGAGGGGCAATTAAGTTACCTAGATGGTATGCTGAAGAAAAAAAGGTTATAGAACCAGTAAAGTGTGAAATAAGATCGCATTGACGAAAGAAACGCTTATTTGTAGGAGAGAACTAATGACTGTCTCATTGATTAGGAACGTAAATAAAAGACTTGTGATAAGTATAACATGGTGCATAGAATTTTACGTTGCCGAAACATGGAATTCAAGGCAAAAAGATAGAACAACAATGCTAGTTTTTGATATACGAATATAGAGATGGATGCAGGAGAATACGTGGGTGGCAAGGAGTACAAGCAACGAAATTCTGAGGGAAGGAAAGGTGAAGGAAAGTAGGAGACAACGGAGTACATGGAGCTGGAAATAAATGTGAAAATGGTGTTCGGCGGGACACGACAGACGGAAAGCTGCCGTGAAAGCGGGGACAAGGCAGGAGAACAGGAGGTAGTTGGAGTAGATTTATTTGAGGAATAATTTTACGGACCTGAATATTCATATGATGTTAAATATAGATCGCGTGGGACTTAGGTCAACTTTATGTACACCTATAGAAAACGGTGTAACAATGATATATTCATTATATACGTGATACCAGTTTATCCCCTGCTAAAGAATACTAAAGAATGCTAATACCAAGATTATTCGTGATAAAATACAGTGGCTATTCTCACCACCACCACAGTTCATCACGCCTAGGGTCATCAAAGTATGGCATTCCCCCTCACTCCGGCAAGGGTGGGTCGCTATCAGTCAAAGCCTTCAGATGCCGGGGCCCCCGCTATTATCTTTGTTATTTCAGTCTCTGAGCTCACCGCTCGGAAATAATCAGTTCAAAAATTTCTCCAGATAATTCACTTGTTGTGAATCGTTTATATTTACGTAGTCGGATCAGCATTTCCTTCGGTAATCGCCACCTTCCTGACCCGACACTCTTTAATTTCTCGCTAATTATCATCGGTGTAGTGGAGCGTAGGCTTTCGCAGCGTGGAGAATATCCAGTTGTCTCTTTCGGGAGCCGCGTGTGGAGCTTTGTCGTCCAAGCTTTCGCGTCCATTGCAGGCCGCATCATCAGGGTTTAGAATTCTTCGTCCACCACCCGAGGGAGAGCCCTCTAAAACACCGAGGGTCCAGGATGAGTTACCACCTCATGACGTAAGCGGGGCAAGAGGGGACGCGAGAGACAATGCCAAACAAGGCCAAGGGAGGGAGGGGGCATGTCTCTCAATAAATAGCCGAAATGCTACTTCTTTTTAGGTTTTTACCCTGATGATGCGGCCTGCAATGGACGCGAAAGCTTGGACGACAAAGCTCCACACGCGGCGGATCCCGAAAGAGACAACTGGATATCATCGGTGTACTTTCAAGCCTCAGCGTCAGGAGAGGCGATATTTTATCTGCTGAAAAGCGGGTTTCCAGCTCCGATTCGAACGCAGTCCTATCGATTTTATAAAGGCAAGAGTTATTCTCGAAATCAGTCTAATGCAATATGATGAGTTGGTTGTGAACCGTGAACCATATGTAAGGAATAATTGTTGATTTCTTCCACGACCATGCATCAATTACATCCTGTCGGATTTCACAGATCGGGTTTCTCACATTTTTCTCCGACACCCGAAAAATTGTATTCTAAACCTAATATAGAGAATCAACATGACTTATAAATCACCTTTGGTTTAGTTTATCTCGATGTAGTTTCCGTGCTTATGCATTGACAAATTGGAGAAGACAGTGAAGAACACATGGCAAGTAGAAAAAATGTAGGAGGCTCAACATCAACAGGCATTTTGAAAAGCAGTAGGAAACAACATAGGAGAGGACATGACAGAGAAATCAGTGGAAAAGCGTTGGCAAAACACGAAGTGTATGCCATAGGAAGCCGCAAAGGAAGCTCTTAGAAGAAGAAAATTGTTAAGAAGAAGCCATGGATCACGGAAGAAGTGTTAGACCTGACTGAAGAAAGAAGAAAGTACAAGAATGCGAAAACTGAAGAAGGGCAGCTTTGTTACAAAAGAATACGAAACGAAGTAAGTCGCAAAGCCAGGAAAGCTAGAGAAATGTGGATGAAGAATCTATGTGGAGTTTTACAAAACCACCTTGAACTTGAGAAGGTGGAAGCTGCCTATATGATAGTGAGGAACCACTTCAAAGAACGGAGCGCAAGATGCAATGCCATAAAGGACAAGAATGGAGAACTTTTGGTTGAAAATGAAGGCAAAGTAAAGAGATGGAAAGAATATCTGGAAGAGTTGTGCAACGGAAAAAATCTCAGCATAAAAGTGATCGAAGAGGAAAGCGAAGTCGAAGTGGATGATATGGGAGCATCAATATTAAGATCGGAATTCGACGCAGCAATAAGGGACCTTCGCATGAATAAGGCTTCTGGAATTGATGATATTCCCGAAGAACTAATAAAAAATGCAGGAGAGAAGACATTAACCCATCTGTATAAAACCATCTGCCACAGGAACTCTACAGGAGATATACCCAGGGACTTCGAGAAAAACATCATCATTCCTATTCCCAAGAAGAAGATAGCGGAGAAATGCGAAGATTTTGGGACTATACATGACAATTCATGCATCGAAGATATTGACAAGGATCATCTACAGAAGAATAGAACGAAAAGCTGAGAAGTTCCTGGATAAAGATAAATTTCGATTCAGGAAAAGTAAGGGTACAAGAGAAGCAATACTAGCCCTTAGGCTACTCGTAGAGAAGAGAATGGAGAAGAACAAACCGACATTCATTGCATTTGTGGACTTAGAGAAGGCTTTTGACAACTGGGATTGGAATTCATTGCTTGAAATTCTGAAAGGAATTGGAGTGTCGTACAATGACCGAAGAATTATCCACAGTTTATTTAAAAACCAAGTAGCAGTGATAAAATCTGTACCCAGCTGTGAATAAGCAAGAATAAGGAAAGGAGTTAGATAAGACTGTGTACTTTATTCGGTAATTTCTAATGTTTACATTGATAGCGCCATCAATGGAATCAAAAAGTAGTCTTCTGGAGTGAATATCCATGGCGAAAAAATTAGCATGCTGCAATTCGCTGATGACATAGCAATTTAAAGCCGAGACAGAGAGATCTGAATAAGATGTTGATAATCATGGAAAGGACAATAGCCAGATATCAACTGAAGATCAATAAGAAGACAAAGATACTGGTGTACAGGAAGAGAGATGAGGCCAAAACCAACGTTAAACTAGGGAAACAAAAACTGGAAGAGGCGAAAGAGTTCTGTTACCTTGCATGCCGAGTAAGCAACGATGGACGAAGCAAGAAAGAAATAGTCGGCAGAATAGCCCTGGCGAAGCGGGCATTGTATCAAAAGATAAATCTACTCACTGCTGGAAATACAAGCGTAGAAGTAAGGAAACAATTCATCAGAACGTACATCTGGAGCGTGTTTCTTTATAGCAGTGAGGCATGGACAATGACAGCAGGGGAAAAGAAAAGGGTGGAAGCATTTGAAATGTGGTGCTTCAAAATAATGATGAGGATGAAATGGATCGACCGAGTAAGTAACGAGGAAGTCCTAAGAAGATTGAGAGAAAAGAGAAATATTCTAGATACCCTAAGAAGAAGACGGGACAACCTAATCAGCCACATCATGAGACATGGTGGCCTGATGAAGATAATCGTTGAAGGACAAGTGAACGGGAGGAATGGCAAAGTAAGGCTTCGTGTGAGATGTATGGAACAAGTGATGAAGGATGTGAAAGAGAAGAAATACTTAAATATGAAAAGATTAGCCGATAGAACTCAGTGGAGAGCTGCGTCAAATCAATTTGAGGATTGATGACCAACGATTATGATGATGAAGATGATACATTGACAACCCATAACATCCCTACTATATTTTCAGGCATTCAGCAAATTCTTAATCCAACTCATACTGTGCTGAGAAAAAATGAAAAGCACAAAAAAAGAAAAAATGCTGCATTGGATACCCAGTTACTCTCGTTATTAGTACGTAGTTAGTCAGTCCTCCAACTTCCATATCACCACCCCCTACTTACCATGCTTAACTACTTAACATAAGTTTCCTAGTCTTTAAAAGCAATTTTTATGCTGGTGCATTTTCTCCTCCTCTTCTCCAGCTGCAAACAAAATCCCCCACTCAGTGTACTGATACTACATCTTTATATTGTCTGTAACGGAACCCTACCCATTTCTCTGCCCTGTGTTGAACACAAGTTACCGAAACTTAACTCGCAGTCGCAATCGTTAAATTAAAGTCACAGCCTTCTCATATATTTTACGAACCATCTATGACAGCATAGTTTTCGGCAAAATGAATAGCAAACATACGTCTCTGGAACCTCGGGAAACTGGAATAATGTTATCACTTATATCGTACGAACATTACAAGTAGGGGAGACCGGGGCAAGTTTTCACGCTTTTTATATTTTTTCTATTTTTTATGAAGTTAGCTACGTATGAAAAACAATAAGCTATACTAATCACTGAAGTCTACGCTACAAGTGGACGCTACAACTGCTGACATATTAGAAGCGCTGAAGACGACTGATCATAACTAAATCCAGCATCCAGGCACTGGTACTTATATTTAAGGAGTTGAACCATAGGGTGACTCTGTTGATGAGGATTGCAGTGAGTCCGATAGGCTGTGCCGTCGTCAACTCCAGGCCAAGACAGGTTTCATCATTTCTGTCTCTCAAAACGACGAGAGAGATGCAGATGACATCATATCACTCCAGGAACCCACTACAAGCGAATAATGGGAAAATATAGACAAAAGGCAAGTGGATCTTAAGTTAGGAAACATTTTTCAACAGCGCATTAGTTAGAGGGAAAGGCCAGCGTGAGGCACGTAGAGTAGCAGACTATGCTAACACGAACTGGGTCATCAGTGATATATCCTCAGCCCCTGATATGTGCACTAAATGCATCACAATAACTCAGTCCAATTTACGGATGATTCACATCCAATTCACTTTTGGTAAGAATTCATCAACGAGGAATTAATTAGCGAGATCTAACAATTAACCGTCTTGAACGATGTATCGAAAAATAGGGGCGTTTGTTCGGAACCGATATCGCTATTTTATACGCGAAATCGTTAGAAGAAACAAACATGAATTTTAGTGAAAATTTTAATCATCTAACCACAACCATTCACTCCTAAATTAAAAATTAAAATACTGTTTTGGGGAAAACCCGGAGGGGAGTGGAGGTGGGAGGTCTGCCTGCACATATCCTGTCGCATCCTGTAAAATACCCAAAACAACTGAACAGCAAAGTATTTTCGTATACGTTTTGGCGTGAATAAAAGTATGCTAAGTTTATTTACGTATTCACAAATCACGATGTACTGTAATATGCAACGTCTTTCCAAATACCCTTGATGGAGTCCAATAACCACTTTCATTGGCAGAATCAGCTGTGCGTCTCCCTATTGTGATTTGACGAAGGAATGACATACGAGTCTTTCGCACACCCCATTTTCCGAAAGGGTTAAAAACATCTATTTCTTTTATACATAAACGATTTGGGTACCGTAGTTAGTAGTAACCTTAGACTTTTTGCAGACGATGCGGTGGTGTACAGGGGTATATCAAACGAAGAGGACACAAAATCACTTAGCAAGGATTTAGATGCAATTCAAGAGTGGTCCGACAAATGGCAGTTAGAACTCAACCTTAAAAAGTGTGTATCTATCAATTTTTGGAGGAGGAATAATTCGATAGAGCGATCCTATAGAATTAATAACACGAAGATCGAAAACGTTGAAACCGTAAGATATTTAGGTGTAACAATCACTAAAGATTTATCGTGGGGAAGACACATAAGGGAAATATGCGGCCGAGCGAAGAGAAAGCTAGGATTTATAAAAAGAGTACTTGGGAAATGTGATGAGAAGACAAAAGAGCGATGCTACTTTTCACTAGTTAGGCCCCACCTTGAGTATGCAGCCAGTGTATGGGATCCTAATGAATTAGGTTTGATGAGAGAACTAGACAGTGTGCAGCGTAGAGCAGCTAGGTTCGTCAAAAGGTGTTACGATAGGTTGAGTAGTGTATCAGAATTAATACAAGAATTAGGGTGGGAATCATTATCAGAGCGTAGATTAAAGTTCAGATTAAATCTATGGCAGAAATTTCAATCGGATAGCTTTACTGAAGATGTTAGGCACATATTAAAAACACCAGCGTATTATGCTAGATTCGACCAGATAAATAAGATTAGAGAGATAGATTGTCGTACAGATTCAAAATGGCATTTTTCCCCCGTACTATAAGAGAACAGAATAGGCAGCATAGGAAAGGGATAGGTAGAGGAAATATTTTAGAGTATTCTGTAGTGCATGATGCATGTATTAACCCCTCAAATACTATAGATACTAACAATCTAGTTGCATGAGACCCTTTAGTTGCTTGCTTGCATGTTAGTAGTGCATGCTTGGTGATCTTCACCCCCTGCGACACACCCTCGCGGTGGCTTGCAGGGTATCGTGTAGATGTAGATGTAGATCAGTTTTTCGCCACTTATAACTTATGACCTACGTGACGGATCGAAGAACAGAAAAATAGGGTCTTTTTATTTTACAAACTCTATTTGATACTGCATTAAAACATATGGTAAATGACCCCATTTTCCAATTTTTAAAGTGACTGCAAGGGGCATTGTTTCATTGGGATGTTGCACTTGACAGGGTATATTGCACTTCCATGCCATTGTATGTACAGTGAGAGTGCAGAGGATGTGCGTTATACATTATCTGTGAATTCCGTGAGGAAAAACAGCTTTGAGGAGATTTTTAAATGTCTTCATGCGTGTAAAAACGATTGTATAACTCCTGGTGGCAGAATGGCTAAATTGTGTGAAAACTGTTATATTTTCATCACAGTGCCTTGTTAGGTAAATTTTGGTCTCAATATTATCTATGTTACCACAACATATTGCTGCTGAAAAATGTCATACTCATGTATTTTAGTATTTCCAATTTATGCCTTGTCATTGCCTATTTATTACCTACGTTTATACAATGTATTGTCAGTTCAAATTGTAATATTTGCAGGAAAGAGAAAAAACATGGTATGCAATAATACTTTTATGTCATCAGAATTGTTCAATTCAGAATTAAATTGTTCTGATCAACGCGTTTATGAATAAAATGTTTTTCGCTAAAACTTGAAAGTTCTGAAATTTTACTAAGGTAATTTATCGTCTCAAGTAACAATTTGTTTCGGAAAAGTTGAAATCAGTATCGAAGTATTTGCTTTAATGTATTTTGATTGGTTTCAGTTGTAAATTAGAGCAAAAGTTGAATTTAAGAAATTAAAACACCGATAAACCCCATGATTACTTACACGCCAATACTCTTCGGGGTTGTGCAAATGGATCATTATAGACCTACTCCATAATTAATAGAAACTTGAAAACTGAGCAGCTTCCACAGAGAAAATCGTTTATTGCGACCGGGTTTCTCTTTTTACCGCATCTTCAGGCAACATATATCCGTGTGTATGAGTTTATGTAGGGAGGCAGGAGGAGGGGTGGTAAGACGGGTTGACGGTTGAGGGGTAAGGAAAAGGCGAGAACTAGTGGACGGTCTTAAGTGCCTGAGGGTTTGGAAAATACGGTGAGGGAATCAAGGGTGGGGGAAGTACTATACATACAAGAGAAGGCTCAAAGAGGGACATCGTTATCTTCTTCCTCTTAAAATGTTCGGAGGCCTGCAGGCGCTAATCTCTGGTCTCCTGGGGTGAACGTCGGCGCTGGAACAAGGGCCGTGTGGAACCTCGGGAAAACCCCGGCTGGTCTTCCCCTTCTGCAGTTCATTGTCTCTCCTGGCGACCGTTCGGCCGGGATACCCACGTCCTGAACATAGGCGTATCCAAGGGGGGTGGTTTGGGAGTTGTAACCCTCCCCCACTGGTGAAAAAAAAAATGTATAGTTTTGAAAATTTCCGGACCCCCCGTTTACACGGGTGGTATTCCATATCCCCCATACTCTTCGGTGGTGACCCCCCATTCAGACGCTTCTAGATACACTTATGGTCCTGAATGTCCTGTGGTGTAGGCCATCGAAGGGGATCGGGAAATCCCGCTGTCTCTGTCGGAAAGAGAGGGAAAAACGGAGGGGGGGAAGAAGAAGGAGAGGGTGGCGGGGAATGGGAGAGGGGAGGGGGGCTAGAAATAGTCGATGGATAGGAGTGGTGAGCTGCTATTGTACTTCGTTTAGGAGAGGCCTCTTTTTTACTGTCCACAGTTTGATTTCTAATTGTTCCAGGGTGTCGAGTTTTTTTTCCTTTTGCTGGCTGTGGAGTATTTTTGGTTCAAAATTACACTTATGACCCGATTCAATCAAATGTTTTGCCACCATGGATATGCTTTTTCCCGTTTCTGTACACTTCCTGTGTTCTTTCATCCTTGTGGCGAAGTCGCCACCTGATTGGCCAACGTAACTGGCTCCGCACTCGCAGAACTCGTAGACCCCACTCTTTTTTGTTTCTTCAATTGTGTCCTTGTTCTGGCAAAGGAGTTTGGCGAGGGATGTGGTGTCTATCTACATCTACATAATACCCTGCAAGCCACCACAAGGGTGTGTGGCAGGGGGTGATTGCTCACCAAACATGCACTACATATCATGCATAAAAAAGGAATAGTATTAATATAGTAGTCAGAACTACACTATTTAAAAAAGATAGAAATTGCAAAGCAAACATGCAAAAACATTCTGTTAGTAGGGTTAGCTTTAAGTACTCATACCAACATGCAGCTACCAATGCTATTCATTGCTACTCTCCGATAGGACATATTTACCGTTATTCGTATCTCTTATTGTGCGAGGGAAAAAGGACATTTTGAATCGGTCAGTTCGGCAATCAATTTCTCTAACTTTATGATTATGGTCCAGTCTGCCATAGTAAGTTGGGGTTCGTAAAATATTTTTAACATCATCACTGAAAATATTGCCTTGGAATTTGTGGAAGAGATTAAGTCTAAATTTCAACCTGCGATCTGACAATGATTCCCATTTCAATTCATTTAATAGACTGGTTACGCTAATATAATTATCGTATCGTCCCTTTACAAATCTTGCCGATCTTCGCTGCACACGTTCAAGTTCATTACTTAGACCGATTTCGTAGGGATCCCATACACTGGCAGCATATTCCAAATGAGGTCTAACAAGGGAAAAGTAGCTGATTTCTCGTACATGATCGTCACATTTACCCAATACTCTTTTAATGAAACCCAGTTTGCGATTCGCTTGACCCATTATTTCACGAATGTGTTTACCCCAGGAAAGATCATTTGTCAGTCTTATTCCAAGATATTTAATGGATTCCACGTTTGTTAATTCAAAAAAATTTCCGACAGTAGGAATTGATCCTACGACCTTCGGCACGGGAGTCGACGACCGTAACCACTGCACCAATTCGGCTCAAAATTCGGCGGGTGTGTAGAAGGCGACTTTGTACTTTTCTTTGGGAATAAGGTTCACTACTTTGAATGATAGCTTATTAAGGTACGTAAACCGTCCCGTCAACCCGTCTCACCACCCCTCCTTCTGCCTCCCTCTATAAACTCATACACACCGATATATGTTGCCTGAAGATGCTGTAAAAAGTGAAACCCGGTGGCAATAAACGTTTTTCTCAGTGGAAGTTGCTCAGTTTTCAAGTTTCCATTATGTTCCGTTTCCACTCTATCACGCCCGAAAACTCAGAATTTGTTACTCCATAATTATTGAAATATTGACGAAAGATTTCAAAATATTTTCCTGTGAGGTGGACAAAGTAATAAAGAAAAAACACGTAAAATATATCTACATCTACATAATACCCTGCAAGCCACCATAAAGGTGTGTGGCAGGGGGTGAACTCTCACCAAACATGCACTAAATATCATGCATGAAATTTGTAATTAAAAATTTAAATAACAAAGCATTCATGCAAAAACATGCTGTTAGTTGGGTTAGCTTTAAGTCCTTATACCAACATGCAGCTACCAATGTTATCCATTGCTACACTCGTACTAAATACATTTACCGTTATTCATATCCCTAATAGTACGAGGAAAAAAGGACATTTTCTATCTGTCAGTTCGGCAATCTATTTCTCTAATTTTGTGATTATGGTCCAGTCTACCATAGTAAGTTGCGGTCCGCAAAATATTTTTAACATCATCATCCTGAAATATGGTCTTGGAATTTATTTAAGAGATTAAGTCTAAATTTCAACCTGCGATCTGACAATAAAAATATATATTTAAAAAGAAAAAAGATCTGGGCGTTAATGGGTTACTTATGTATTACTTATTCCTAACACACAAGTAGTATTCAAATCCTCGATTTTAGGGTTTCCTACGTGTTCAATCAACTCTGCGTCCACAGCCGGCTCTGTGTAATAACTGCACGGACGATTGTCCCATTCCCTGAGCCGCGTGCGACAATGCTAAGCAAAGATTATGTACACACTACTAAGCATGTTGCCATAGTTCCCTGCGATGGGGTTGATCTATTCAATTCGAGGTTCGCGGCCAATGCAACAAGAGGCAGGTAGAAAGAAAGCATAACAGCGCAGCTTAGCAATGAAACCGAAAAGAAAACATTGCCAAGCTTACTGTCCGTTGCGTTCTTTTTAGTAGGCAAAAGCTACGGACTGTCGCACTGTCCACCAGTTCGAGGTTGGTGGGTCGACCTCTAGAGAGTTTAGCTGAGGAATGAGTAGGTATTTGGAGATGGTATGAGTCAATCCTAGGGTAAAGTAGAGCTAACACATAAACGGAAACCTGTGAGGATACCGTTACTTGGCTACTCGAAGTCGCAATGACTGTGCCTTCCATCTTCCGGAGGAGAAAGTAGCAGCTCTTCGTCATACGCAAGGAGGCTACATGGTCATACGAATGAAATAGAAGACCACAGCCACACCCATTCTAGTTTAGGCTTGGTAAAAAAATACTTTTAAAGGCCGTAGTACCGCGACATAGCAGTCAAACAAAGGGATAAAGAGGTTTAAGAAAGAAATAAGAAAAGACATAGACGAAATACCATTTATGGTGAATAAAAACCAATCTAATATAATTCTGTCCAGCAGAGGAACAGAGACTAAAGCCAATGCTTAACTCAGGGATGAAATCTCGTAAATGAGGCAAGTGGTGAAAGACGTAAAAAAGAAGAATGAGGTCACCCCGATGAGCAATCATACAGGTTAATCGAGTGACGAGCTGCGAGATGATAATTTTAGGACTCATGACCGTGGACGCCTTAGTCACATGTTCAATACCATCTCAGTCAGGAGATCGGATTAGAGTGAAGGACTCACATCCGAATAGTCCCGATTCTTACGGGAAGTGGCAGAATTATTCATTTACACAACGGTTCATACTAAATTCCCATGTGTAGAACACTTCAGTACTCAATCCGTCGTATAGGATTTTAAATCCTTATCGCTTTCGTCAGGTGAGGCCTAACGATACGCTGACGTCGAGTCCCGCTCCTTCATCCTCGTTTCCCTTAAAAATATCGACCTCAGCCCAATTACCCATCTATCCTGTCAGCCGCCTCCCTCGGATAGCAACAACCAGCGCAGTTGTATCCGAAGCAAGCCATACATATTTACTGCGAGCACTGGCCAACAATGCAGATCCACCCCTCTCCTCCCACCCACCCCCCCCCACCTCTCAATGCAGATCCAAAACACCTCAAATTTTGAACAAAACCGTCTCTCCGCCGGACGACTACGCTATTACTGTTTCATAATCTGGGCACAAGTTTCCCTCTTATCATCCTCCTCTCACCGCCCCACGCCATAATGAGTACTTATTGAGGATTCCTTTAATCAGTACCAGACTATACGACTTCTCCATTTGCTAATTTCACTCCCGACTCCTTCCCTCAGCCGTTAGGCATCACGTACTAGTCGCAACCAATCACGGAGTGCTTTCCTCCCACTCGAGACTTTTTATCTACGCACACACCGGAGGATGATGTTCTTTCACAGGTCGTGTGTGGCATAAGATGGCCTCTAAAAAACGGCATAACAGTGAAAGTAACCAACCTCAACGAGGAACAACCTGAACACGAAAACCTTGTGACCGACAGCAGTATTAAGTAAATCAAAGAGGTTACTGTGATGGGCACATTCCCATGTCACCCACCGTATTTTCGAATACCTATGGATGCCAAAGAAATTTCCACATTTTAAACTGATTTACATTATCTTTTTCTAGTCACAGGGGAAATTGAATTTCAATTTCTGATTTTAGGCCTTACGCCAAGTCTCATAACCTAAATTTGAAATGAACATACAAGCGAATATCCAATAAATACTTCCATATATTTTTTGAGGATCCTTAGGAAAAGTTCTCTAGCTTAAATGCTCGGAGATATCAAGTTTGGGTTGTGGCAAGAATACTGCCTTCCCATTCCGAGGGCCCGAGTTCGAATCTCGGCAGCGTTATAGACTTTTCATGAGTCAACAGATCCGGATAGAGTGCTGTGTGGAGGAGCTTTGAGTTCAGTATTCCGTCCGTCGGATGGGACGTTAAGCCGTGGACCCCTTGGCGCCTTTCGTTAAGAGTAGGCTAACGTCGATGCCGAGTCCCTTTCTACCATTTCTCTATTCCCTGAAAATTTCTACCTCTATTACCCACCTATTCTAATCGCGAAAAAGACCTTAGCTCGCGGCCGCCTCCACCGAAACGCTTCTTAAATGTTCTTGCAGGGGACAGAATATCGAAACCCTACTCATCCCACATTGATTCACATTGCATCTGGCATAAGCGAGACACTAACGGAACAAATTGCTTATATGCGTATGGTTTTATCTTGTTCCCATCTTTTACACTGTGAATTCCATTCCTGATAAAAAATCAGTGATCAGTCGCGCCAATGATAAATTTGCTGGCGCATACTCTCCCTCGAATTAAACGCCCTATCATACCTGCGTTTCTGCATGTACAAATAGGAACAGCAATCCTGGGACTATGGAACCACAAATCCGTCCGCACATACATGTGTGAAATTATATATGTCCTACAGATTAAGCTACATTCAGACGGATGAAAAGGATGGATGGAAAAAGACTGACACATGATCTTTCCTGGGGTAAACACATACGTGAAATAATGGGTCAAGCGAATCGTAAACTGGTATTCATCAAAAGAGTACTGGGTAAACGTGACGATCATGTACGAGAAATCAGCTGCTTTTCCCTTGTTAGACCTCTTTTGGAATATGCTGCCATTGAATGGGACTCCTGCGAAATCGGTCTAAATAATGAACTTGAACGTGTGCAGCGAAGATCGGTAAGATTTGTAAAGAGACGGTACGATAACCTTATTAGCGTACCCAGTCTATTAAATGAATTAAATTGGGAATCATTGTCAGATCGTAGGTTGAAATTTAGACTATCTCTTAAAAAAATTCCAAGACCATATTTTCAGTGATGATGTTAAAAATATTCTGCGAACCTCAACTTACTATGGTAGACTGGACCATAATCACAAAATTAGAGAAATTGATTGCCGAACTGACAGATTCAAAATGTCCTTTTTTCCTCGTACAATTAGGGATATGAATAACGGTAAATATATCCAATACGAGTGTAGCAATGGATAACATTGGTCGCTGCACGTTGGTATAAGGACTTGAAGCTAACCCAACTAACGGGATGTTTTCGCATGTTTGCTTAGAATTTTTATTTTTTTTTATTGTGAAGTTTAGAACAGTATATAAATACTAATCCTTTTTTATGCATGATATGTAGTGCATGTTTGGTGAGAATTAACCCCCTGCCACACCCTGGCTTGCAGGGTGTTATGTAGATGTAGATGAAACTTGTAAATGTTTTTAGATTCTGATTTATAATAGAATACACCTATCTTAAACTTGATGTTCTTCTATGCTCTTTGCATATATAGGTACCACCAACTATAGTTGGGATTAACGGTTAAAAAATTAAGGATTAAAATTAATCGTTAAAAATGTGGTTAACTATTTAATTTAATCGTTACTTTTTAGAAGAGCTAAAATTTTAATTTTTAATCGTTAATATTATGCATTAACTGATACAAAACTAACTTCATTTATTTTTTCGTTAATTTTTGGCGAATGTCGACCTGTTCGAATTTGGGCGCAAAGGTTGCCCAACAGAAAAATGGGAAAATAAAATGGTATCTAAGAATTTAAGGGTAGTTGTGCAAGAATACCATGAATAGGCCCAGATGAATACATCCAAAGAAAAGCGGGGTTGAATAGAGTGACCGCCAAAGTTTAACTCACCTTCAGACAAGAAAATACGACACCACGCGGAGACAATGTCCAGGAAGGCTCGTATGCCTTACTCGGTGACATCATGTCGTCAATACTACATAGTTGAAGCCGAGAAAGAAGGGTCACCTAAAAACCTATGGCGGATAACAAGGGGGAGGGGTTCGTTCAAACTTTCGTACCTATCTGTTACAATGCGCCAGTCTACGTATATCTTACTCAGCGACCTTGCTTCGTCAATTCATCAGGACTCAGGGAATCGAGAGAAAAAGTGCGCAGGCATACCCTCAGCATCTACTGTAAATCGGTTTAACTATAGTTATATCGATATATATAGTTATATCGATATATATAGTTATATCGATACTTCACATCGCAATGTGGGGATTGATATAAAAACTAAACTCACTTTCTACCGCTCAGAACAATCTTTGGCGGTAAATTATAGACGCGCCATGGTTCGTCAGAAAGTCTTACATTCAAGACAACTTAAAAATCCCGGAATTGGAGTTCCACCTCAGAAAAATCGCCGAATCCCTTCAGCAGAAATAAGGAAACCTGACCGGCAACACTCTGGACACTAAATGAAATTACAACGAAAATCCCCGATTCAAATATTTTTAAACTAATGGATACGGTTGGAAGAAACCACAATGACAGTTTTCAGTGTTCGCTTTGTTTGTCAAAACAAAAAACTATCAGGGCCTCTATTTAGAGAGCATCCTATTTACCAGAGTAACAGAAAAAATAAATTTTAACGTAAAAGTTACTTTTTTAACTTTAACTTTCAACAGTTACTTTTTCTTGGCGACGGAGGCCGCCGACAATCATACTTCCTATCACCCGAAGGAGAGGGAAGCCGCTCTTCTTCACATGAGTGAAGGTGGAGACCACAGTGGTCGGTACAGCGTCACTCATTTCACTACAGGCGTAGTAACATTTACTTTAACGGCTGTAGAAAGTAGAAAAACTGAAGGAGACTCGACATCAGCCGACATATCAGAAAGCCGCAGGAAGCTACAGGAAAGCGCAAAAGAATGTTTTGGACGAAGAAAAGTTGTTAAGAAGAAGCCATGGATCACGGAAGAAGTGTTTAGACCTGACTGAAGAAAGAAGAAAATACAAGAATGCGAAAACTGAAGAAGGGCAGCTTTGTTACAAAAGAATAAGAAACGAAATAAGTCGCAAAGCCAGGAAAGCTAGAGAAATGTGGATGAAGAATTTCTGTGGAGATTTACAAAACCATCTTACACTTGGAAAGGTGAAAGCTGCCTATAGGATAGTGAGGAACCACTTCAAAGAACGGAGCGCAAGATTCAATGCCATAAGGGACAAGAATGGAGAACCTTTGGTTTAAAATGAAGGCAAAGTAAAGAGATGGAAAGAATATCTGGAAGAGTTGTACAACGGAAAAAATCTCAGCATAAAAGTGATCGAAGAGGAAAGCGAAGTCGAAGTGGATGATATGGGAGCATCAACATTAAGATCGGAATTTGACGCAGCAATAAGGGACCTTCGCATGAATAAGGCTTCTGGAATTGATGATATTCCCGAAGAACTAATAAAAAAATGCAGGAGAGAAGACATTAACCCATCTGTATAAAACCATCTGCGATGTGTACTCTACAGGATAAATACCCAGGGACTTTGAGAAAAACATCATCATTCCTATTCCTAAAAAGAAGAGAGCGGATATATGCGAATATTTTAGAACTATAAGCCTGACAACACATGCATCGAAGATATTGACATGGATCATCTACAGAAGAATAGAACGAAAAGCAGAGGAGTTCCTGGATAAAGGTAAATTTGGATTCAGTAAAAGTAAGGGTACAAGAGAAGCAATACTGGCTTATGCATTGACAATTTGAAGAATTGACAAATTGAAGAAGACAGTGAAGAACACATGGCAAGTAGAAAAACTGAAGGAGGCTCAACATCAGCAGGAATTTCAAAAAGCAGTGGGGAATAACATAGGAGAGGACCTGATAGAGAAATCAGTGAAAAATCGTTGGCAAAACATGAAATGTATGATACAGGAAGCCGCAATGGAAGAAGAAAAGTTGCCCAACAAAAGCCATGGATTACTATGGCTATGGCTATCCAGCCGATAGAAGAACTCAGTGGAGAGCTGCGTCAAACCAATTTGAGGATTGATGACCAACGATGATGATGAAGATGATACCCCGTAGAACTAATTAAAAATGCAGGAGAGAAGAAATTAACCCACCTCTACAAAATCATCTGCGACATGCACTCAACAGGAGAAATACCCAGAAAATCCGAGAAAAACATTATCATTCCTATTCCCAAAAAGAAAAGAGTGGAGAAATGTGAAGATTTAGCACTATAAGACTGACGACACATGCATCGAAGATATTGACCAGGATCATCTACAAAAGAATAGAACGAAAAGCAGAGGAGTTCCTGGATGAAGATCAATTCGGATTCAGCAAAAGTAAGGGTTCAATATAAGCAATATTGGCCTTTAGGCTGCTAATAGAGAAGAGAATGGAGAAGAATAAACCAACCTTCATTGCATTTGTGGATTTAGAGGAGGCTTTCGACAACGTATATTGTAATCTAATGCTTGGAATTCTGAAAGGAATTGGAGTGTCGTACAATGACCAAATAATTATCCATAGTTTGTATAAAAACCAAGTAGCTGTGATAAAATCTGGACCCAGCTCTGAAGAAGCAAAAATAAGGAAAGGAGTGAGACAAGGCTGTCCACTGTCTCCCATAATTTTCAGTGTTTACATCACGAGAGCCATCAATGAAACCAAGGAGAAGTCTTCTGGAGTGAACATTCACGAAGAAACAATCAGCATGTTGATGACATAGCTCTCATAGCAGAGACAGAAGGATGCAAACAACCATGGAAAGGACAATGGCTAGACATCAGCTGAATATCAATAAGAAAAAGACTAAGGTATTGGTGTACAGCAAGAGAGAAGAGGCCAAAACCAACGTTATACTAGTAAAACCGAAACTGGAAGAGGTGAAAGAGTTCTGTTACCTGGGAAGCAGAGTAACCAACGATGGACGAAGCAAGAAAGAAATAGTCTGCAGAATAGCCCAGGCAAAGAGGGCATTCTATCAAAATAAGCATCTACTTACAGCTGGAAATAAAAGTTTAGGAGTAAGTAAGCAATTCATCAGAACGCATATCTGGATCATGTTTCTTTACGGCAGTGAGGCATGGACGATGACAGCAGCGGAGAAGAAAAGGGCGAGAGCACTCGAAATACGGTGATACCAAAGAATGATGAAGATAAAATGGATCGATAGAGTGACAAACGAAGAAGTCTTAAGAAGAGTGGGAGAGAAGAGATAACTACTGAAAACCTTAAAAAGAGGACGGGACAACCTAATCGGCCATATCTTAAGACACGATGGCCTCATGAGGACAATATAGAACAGGTCGTAACGGACGTGAAAGAGAAGAACTACGTTAATATGAAGAGGTTGGCCAATAGAAGAATCGAGTGGAGGGCTGCGTCAAACCAACCCTAGGATTGTTGACCCATGATGATCATGAACTTTTAACTTTAATTAGTTACTTTTTACCGAGATTAACTTTAACTTTAATCAGTATATTTTTTGGTAACTCTCCCAACCGACAGAGAAGCCAATTCTCATACCTATTTCTCGCTTACCAAATAATTTCCCCTCTTTTCACCTCCTGCGTGGCCCTAGCACCACTCATTACAAGTTGTTTCATAGGCCTTGTCATCTCCTCATAATTCTTTCAATCGTCTTCTACCTTACGAGAAAATCTTACCAGGATTAACTGGACCACTCCAAAAAAACAAGATTCACTTTCATTGGCATTTATCCCTTGACAGATATTTCCAATATTCATAAAAAATAATTATATGATATACAAACAAATTTACCCTAAATGTCTGATGATGATGCGGCACTATAAGACATTTCCAACGATACGATAGGCATTCAAAAAGTGTGGATCTCCTTGAAATCCGCACTTTTTGACTGCCTCTAAACCGTACAATCAATGTCTTGACGCATAAGAAAAGTGAGAGGTTTTTGGATTTACTCTTTAATGATCCCAGCGTGAGCTTAGGAATAAAATTTTTCCGATTATAGGGGATTTTAACTTGTCTATCATGAAGTCAAAATACTTCTTACAAAACTTTTCTCGAGGAATTGAAGGAAACCATACGCTCAAGTTCCATCTCCCATGAGAAAGATGAAGCTTCCACCAAAATAATGGGAAGAATTTTTTTGTTCAGAGCATATTTTCTGTGTCCGTCGACTTTCGTCATACTATCATGTTTCCATTCATGCATTTGGGCATCTTAACAAGTTTTATCTAATTTGTGACTCTTTCTCTGGACAGAATGCCATTAAACACGCTGTTCACTTATTTCTTGCGAGTGCCTTTCTTTACTCTTCACTCTTTTCTATTTCCTTCTTCTTTTTCTCCCCTGGGTGGAATTTCAGCTATATTTATCATTGATTTTTGACTTACTCGTTATTCGCGATGACAAACTAGAATCTGGGCCATGCTCCAATTTCATAGATATTAACGAATGTGCATTTTTCTCCCTTTTCAGTGATAAAAACAGCAGACTTAAGAAGGATGAGCAAGTTAATCAACTGTTTGATACAATGCATCCGGGCACCTAAGAATGAGGACAGAACCGCTCAAAGTTCTACGTACTGGAGGCCAAAGGTGAAGACTCAAAAGACCCGAAATGCTTCCAGTCAGCAACGGATTCAACCATCTGGTCAGCAAACAGTTGGATCCGGGGAACAAAACTCGCCCATCATTACTATCACTAGGAGCCGGCCAAATAAACTGGACAATATGGACACTCAAAGTATTACTGAGGTAGAAGGGGTAGGTGATGGGGAGGTTTATTTCTTCTTAGGCGGGTCTCCACTCGTCTATAGTAGGATGAAGCAGGCGGATAAGTCAGAGAACTGCACCATTATCTAAACGATCAACGTAGGGCAACTACGATTTTGCGCTCCAATAGAGTATAAAAGCGAGCATAATCGAGTAAAAATGCTCAAAAACCAGTATTACGAGGCCTGAAGTTGTATTTATGTGCATGTATGTACAAAAAATATTTGTATTTTGGAGAAATTTTGTTTATAAAATGTAAATAAAAATTTAACTAGGTAGCTAAAAATATAAATAATATTTTTGAGATAAAAAAAAACATGAATTTGATTCTTCTAAAGGGGACCACGTTGTATATGCATGTTGCTACCTTCTTTGTATTGGTAGGTAATAAAATATTTGAATAATATGTGTTTAATTCATTCTACAGATCACCTTCACAGGTTGCTCATAAATTATTAAAACTAAGGAGTTCTAGGTTAAAAACTAGTCCCAAAAAAGCCTATCCTGCTAATATGTACACAAGCATGCAATAACCGGGATGGTCAACGTAGATGATATTCATCTATGTAAATATTGCTTTAAAAACTAACGGGCCATTTCTGAGCTAAACTGTTGAATAAATGGCTTTCGTAAAGTAATTAATACCTTCTTCAGTTCCTCGGCATTGTCTAAATCCCCTCTTCCCCTAATAATATCAGTTCCTTCCACATACTCTTCGCCATCGTGCTCCACTCCAGCATCGACCAGTGAATCGGATTCAAATAAAAGAGTGATCACAGGAGGGACCGTAGTGAATACCAAAAGTGCTAAACAAATCGACGTAATTAGGAATCGTATCACAACTATCTGCGCAAACTATACGATAATTGCTTCGATGTGTGAGCGAACAGCCAAAGCACGTTCAGTGCGGGAAACATCGGGAGAATCTTACCATAGGCGGGAATTTTGAACTCTTATTTACTCTCTTCCCCTCCGTGTGAACAATACGTTGTGATGGTAGGATAGAGGGGCTTACGTCTCACCCATGACCCCTAGAGGTGCACTGTCCGGATCAATGAAATTTCCTCCTGGCAGAGACACCCATGCCGAAAAGGTCGAAGGGAGGCATTATGTCTGATGAGCCGTACTGGCAGCGTCTGTTTCTCTGTGAGGCGGCTGTGAGAAGGCGAATTACCACAGCGAGGCTGTCTTTCAAGGAATGGTGTCACGCTAAAAGCACAATGAAGGCAGGCGGGAAACCACCTCAATTTAAAATTTCCATAACTATAATGATGAACTTGGGCAGTAGAAATATGAATCGCGGCACCTACTGTGCGCATTCCAAGATGGATGGGGCGGATGTCACACCCAGCAGCGGGGAAAGCAAGGCCCCGGCGCACAGTGATCGCGAGATACCTGGCCAAAAACCCTAAAAACTTTTTTTTCTGACAGTAGTTTGAAATGGCTAAAGTTGAAGATAAATGTCCTGTGCATACTTTTCACTGAGAATTTTCAACTGGAATCTTTAATTTATTCGATAATTACAGCCGTAATATGGGGATGGAATAAAATCGCGAATGGAGCGTCGCGACGTAATGTTTAGACAGACGCGTATGGCGGAATTACTACTCAATAATCCACAAATATTTTAACTGTAAATCATCTATGAATGTTACAGGAACTCTGTATGGAGTTACCACACAGAAATGTTAAATATATTTTGCACTATACAACTATTATTATGGAGAGTACAGTTTTCAATAATTACGCTTATTCTTTTAGAGCTACAAAAAAAAACCTGCTATAAGCAGCGGTATTATCTATGTAAATTGGTGAGTTGTGATGTTATTTATGAGGCCACAAAAATTCATCTGCGGATACTTGCGGACCCACGAGATATTGTTTATTTTCTTCTGGAGAGGCCGAGGCGGCTAGCCCCTAGCACGCCCGGCCGCCGCGCCGGCTAGTCGCGCGTTTGGGTTATGGTCTTAAGAAGGTTTTAATTTTCTAGGCGCGTCTGGTTAGTGTTACAGAGAAATGTTTACAAAATTTAATTTCATGAAAGCTTTGCTTCCCCGTTGCCTCACAATCAGTTGCTTCCCAGCATTTGTGCGGCAAAGTTGGGTGATATCTTGAAGTCTTGTAAGAGTAAGATTAATTGTAATTTGGTAGTAGAAAAGTCAAAATAAATATTATTAGACACTTTATGTCATTTTCTTTTTTTGCATACCTAAACGCCCAACGTAGCGAAAACGCGACATTTTGTTATAAATATAAATAACGATGTCGAAACTATGAAACTTCTAAAATATGATATTTCACACTAAATCAACAAGTTAGTATGAAAAAATTACTAAAAATATTACTTTTTAATGGCTTGGGCGGAAATGGGTTAATTCGCTGCATTTACTGAAATTAGCAATTCGTAAGTTTTTGTTTCCAGTATTCAATTATTGTGTAGTTTAGATGCACGTCGGTCGATCACAAACCTCATCATCGATTATAATGCATGCGATCGTTTTATTTTTTACTCAAAAATATCTTATAATTCGGACTGGTGCAGGGGTGCGTGCAAGAAATATCAAGCGTTATGAAAACGAGTTCATCCGTTTATCCAAATCCAGACTTCGCACTTCAATTCCTCAATGGAAGAACCCATACAAATGATGTTATAGTCCACTCACGCCGCTAAAAAAATTAAATTTTATATCACGCCCTGCGATGTACAGTGATGCAATTGCGTCGCGCAAACCAACGACCGAATTTTCGAACTTATTTTTTACTGTTCATCTTACCAACTTATTATAGCGAATAAACTGCATTATTTGGGTCGAAATACTGCAAAACACTTTGTCACATCCATGAAAGATAAGTTAATCTGCATTGCGTGATGCTGGAAGTTAAGACAGCGTTAGTGAACGCCTACATCGACAGAGAAATCTCGAAGCCGAACGCTTCAGCTTTATATCGTATTTCTCGACAACCAACATATAATTAACAGGATCCTTTGATCTGCTTATCGATTTCAAAACGATGACTGACAATGAGCCTCAAGAATGAACTACAGAATTAAGCACCAAACAATGTTTTACAAGAATGAAAAAATGTGGAAGCTAGTCTGGCTCTCGGTACAATTATTTTATTTAATAAACTCGTATGAAAACCGATTATTTAGTGGTCTTTACGTTTAAACCTATCGGTCACGTTAGCGACACAGCCTGGTCTTTTTTAAAAGATAATGGAATACCAATTACCACTCTACAATGTATAAAAGAACTTTAAAAAGCCCTCATTAATCTTTAGGTTTCTCAGGTCACTGACATGGAAATATCACCTTTTTTTCATGTCCAGCTTATGGACATGCCAGCTTCTTAATTGCACTTAGTAAAGCGATCATGATGCGAATCCTTCACATTTTTCCATAGGCTTTAAATCATCAATATGAACTGGTAGAGCAACTCATTAGGGCAGTTACTATGATCAGGACACTGAGTGTCGTTCTAGATGAGTTCGTGCTATTGATAACAATAGCGACACCATGAAGGAAGGATCCGTGATCCCGCTACTAATTTTGCGACTATGGAAACGTGGTGGAACTTAGGATGACTTGTCACTACCGTTGATTTTCCTATTTTTTCATCATATTTTGAACATTTTCCAGATCCTTTCCAGTTCCAGCGGCGTCGGAAGTGGGGGGCAGGGGGGGCATTCGGCCCCCCACAGAATTTGCCCCGGGCCCTTGAGAAATGAGTCTTCATTAATAAAAATTAAAGTTCACTTGTTTCCAGCTTGCCTTTTCCTTCTGACACATATTCTACCACCTTAATATGCCCTTTTAGCGGAATTATAGTCTCTACCCCCTCCTATCTGCAAAAAAATGTGGGCCCTTTTCATAGGAGCCGGGCCCTTTTCAAGGTTGGCCCCTCCCAGAGAAAATAGTTCCGACGCCCCTGTCCAGTTCTATGATGATCGTACCTAATAATACATGATTTTCATAGTAACAGATACCTTTGGAGATATAGGAGCAATAAACTCAAGAAAGAATTAGATGATGAGGTAGTGGCGACTTCTGTAGTGTGAATAAAGAGCGAAATACATGTATTACTCTTACATGTTCACTGAGTAGAATGGAATAGCTCTTGCAATGAACTGAAAATAATTGCAGTGAACATGGATCACGTTACTGAGCGGGAAAAGCGATAGGAAGAGCTAGTACAAGAATATCAGTGATCAACCTTGGATGACTGAAAATATGATAGGAAGTAGATATGTATTACTGAGTTTTGTTGGGGAAGTAAACAAAACTGAGCAATGAACCGGTAGGCAATTAGGAAGAAAAAATTTGGACCACGCATTGGACATGAGGTCGCTCAGCAGCTACAAATGCCCAAATGAAGTACATATTTCACTAACTTCCAGGGGTCTGGCGGTCAGGTGGGTGGGTTTTCACACGGGAGGTGATTTTACAGAGTTCCGGTAGTCCATCCCCGCCCAATGCATCATCTTAACTTTTAACGGATTTTTATTGAAAATATTACGGTTTTCTGCATGTCATCAAGTGACGTTTAGTTTCTACTTCACTAATTTCCGATTTTGAAATTCAGAAATCAGGTTTATTTTTAACAGTTTACAGAAAAAAATATTTTTATCATGGTAATTGCACAACTTAGAAATTGTCTTTACATGTGTGAAATTGGTAACTTTTAAACTAATTGTTTGATTGAAACTTTGGAACCGTTGTGTATTCTTTTATGCTAGGATCATGGGCACTGAAAAAATAATTACATTTTTACATTTTAATAATACCTATTAATTGATTCATATTAATATTTTAGCGCTGTTTATCCACGAAGCTGACACTTCAAGGGGCATAATGATCCCAATCAAGTCATTGATTTAGAAATTAGCAGAGTTCTACACTTGTATCAATAACTTGTGCGATTTTCTTTATAAAATTTAATACTTTTCTGCAAACTGTTAAAAATAAACTTTGTATGTTTACTTCTAAATCGGTAGTTATTATATTGAAATGTAACATAATATGGATCGCCCAACCATTGACAATTAGATTTTATACGGCGAAAAGCGTGAATTTAAAAAAATAAAATGAAGTAAAAGTGCATCAATATCTATGGATACCACCTTATAAGGTGGTAGTGATTTTTATGTGCACTATTTAACGCAAAAAACAACCTTTTGGGTGCATTTAGTGCATTAAGTTTTAATTTTACCTTTTTAAGATAGAAGATCTGTAACTCGATTATGCCTGCTCTTTTTACTGAGAGACATTAAGTGTGATGGGGACTAATGCAATTCCTTGTTGCAAGTCAATAAATGAGGAATGCTTCATAGTCACTAAGAAGAGTTTAACAGAATACCATATGGATTAAATTTAATAATGAATCAACTGCAAGGGATCAGTAATATGATAATTTAATACTTGAGTGTGTAGCAATGAACTAATGGGACATTAAAAAAAGATAAGACATCAATAATGATGAGTTCCAAAGAAATGTGACCGACAAGAGCATTGAAGACCAAACAAATGCATTGAAGATCCAGCACGAGCTAACACAGCTACATGAATGTTTAGCATGCTTAATTTCATATTTTATGCATTTTAATTTGCACCTTACGTACGTATGTTTCCATTACTTACTGTGGGCCGGTTCGGTACCAAGCACCTCTTACAGCGGTGGCGTCGAGTCAAAGGCTCTATCTTGTGCTAAAGTGGCTTCTTTGGCAAATTCTTCGATTCCCGTTGCATCAACAAATTATACTTATTGCAGGGTCCATATTTGTGGATGAAGAATCAAAATTATCGGGCAGGACTGCAAGTACGAGTATAAGAGTAGAAAATTTCACAGGAAAGAGGGGTTACTTAAATCTCAAGCTCGGCGCATATTATTGTCCGAAGATGCAGGAAATGGCATCATAAAGACGAAATACGGCAATGAAATGCTTGAGAAATTATTTAAAAAATGGCAACTTAGACTAGGAATCGAGCAGTAGATAATTTGGTTTTTAGGTGCTCCAACTACGAGGGTTATATTGCTCCCGTCTAACCTAACTCAATCCTAATCCTAAGACAATCTCAGTATCCATGCCCGAGGCTGGATTCGAACGCACAATATTAGAGTTGCCAGTCCAGTACGTTACAAACCTGACCACCACGCTCGGCAACTGGAAATCGAACCAAGGACATTCGTCATTCCGGACTAATAGGTGGAACATAAATAACATACAAAGTAAGCCAGGACGCGTAACATCGCCCAGTGACTGGAGATGGTGCGTGCAAAAAAATGACGCTATGGCATAATCGTTGAGGATCGGCCACCATGTATTTCGTATCATAGTTGGGATTAACGATTAAAAAAATAAAGATTAAAATTAATGGCTAAAAATGTGGCTAACTATTTAATTTAATCGTTACTTTTTAGAAGAGTTAACTTTTAACTTATAATCGCTAAAATTATTCATAAACTGATACAAAACTAACTTCATTTATTTTATCGTTAAATTTTGGCGAATGTCGACCTGTCCGAGTTTGGGCGCAACGGTTGCCCAGCATAAAAATGGGAAAATAAAACTGTATCTAAGAATGCAATGGTAGTTGTGTAAGAATGCAATGAATAGGCCCCGACGAATACACCAAACAGAAGCGGAACTGAGGGGTGTGACCGCCAAAGTTTAAGAAAGCACCCTCAGACGAAAAAACACGAAACCTCGCGAAGACAATTTCCTGGAGGGCTCGTATACCTTACTCGATGACATTATGTCATCAATACTACATAGTTGAAGCCGAGAAAGAAGGTGACCTAAAAACCTATGACGGATAACAAGGGGGAGGGGTTCGTTCAAACTTACGTACCTATCTGTTACAATGCGCCAGTCTACGTATATCTTACTCAGGGACATTGCTTTGTCAATACATCAGCTCCCAGTGAATCGCGAGAAAAAGTGCGCAGGCACACCCTCAGCATCTACAGTAACTCTATAAAATTAAGCCGTTTGCATTGAAATTTTACAACTGTGAAGGGATACTTCACATCGCAATGTGGGGATTGATATAAAAACTTGAAGCACTTTTACCGCCCAGAACAATCTTTGGCGGTAAATTACAGACGCGCCATGGTTCGTCACAAAGTCTTACATTCACGACAACTTAAAAATCCCGGAATTGGAGTTCCACCTCAGAAAAATCGCCGAATCCTTTCAGCAGACTATAGGAATCCTGACCAGCAACACTCTGGACACTAAATGGAATTACAACGAAAATCCCCGATTCAAATATTTTTAAACTAATGGATACGGATGGAAGTAACCACAATGTCAGTTTTCAGTGTTTGCTTTGTTTGTCAACACAAAAAACCTCTAGGCCTCTATTTACAGAGCATCCAATTTGCCAAAGTAACTGAAAAAAGTGACTTTTTAACGTAAAAGTTACTTTTTTAACTTTAACTTTAAAGTTACTTTTTCAGAAAAGTAACTTTTAATTTTAACTAGTTACTTTTTACAGAGATTAACTTTAACTTTAATCAGTTTATTTTTTGGGTATCTTTCCCAAATATGTTTCGTATGGAGTGCGAAGTCTCAACTGCCAGGTTTAGAGCGGGTACTGATTCCGTCGATTGTTTTAGACGTGACTTCGTGGAACGTCATTATCAGAACCTGATCGATGACCTTACACGTCGAAACTCGGGTCGTTTTCAAAAATAAATATGTGTGGAATAACCAAGTATTTTTCTGTTCAATACTGATTTCGTACTGCTACTTGAAATATCCCCTACCAGACAATGGAATTCTTATTTGGCTTGCGGGGGAGGGGGGCGATCTTATGTGCATTTTGGGGAACAGACCAACCCACTGAAAATCCCTTTAACTCCCTGTCCCCACTGTCCCCACTGAAAATACATTAAAATATGCTCGGCTGATAGCCACAATTATTCATGCCTAAGAATTCTCGCAGTCGTTTGCTTAATTTGCTTACGCTACATCTCAAACAAACTTAAAAAAGATAAAGGGGTCTGAACAGCAGACTGAAAATACTAATTTCTTTCCATTCTTGACCAAACCTTTGATTCTTGCCCGAACACCAAAAGCAGAACTCCGTTCCCAAACACTGAACAAATGCGGGACCCCGGGCCTTGGTCTTTTCATATCAAGATGCGTGTTGGCAGAGAGGTGGCTACTTTAAATTACAATCTGTCACAAGATCCGGTAAGTGAAACTGTAACCAAAATTTTATTCTTGAGGTAGATTTACATTTAAGTTACCTCGACGGCTAAGGTAATTTTCCACAATTTTCAAACTATTGACTATTCATTTCATCATATTCATTAAAACCACCCACCCATACAAAATAAAATGGGGTTATATCAGTTGAGCGTCAAGTGGAAAATATTCCCTTCATTCAGGAAGGTTATTGATCGCCCAACGTGCGGGCACTCGTTGCCTAAAATCTTGAGTCTCTCTAGAGACGTTATACTAGACTTAGAAATGGTTATGCCTGGAGCAATACACTGGGAGGTGCCTGATAGTCAAAAGACTTTTGTATTTCCGACATTTTAGTATGTGTTTTCCAGGGGTAAACAGCTATATCCCCTATAGGAGTGAGTCAAGGCACCATTATGTAAGCTCAGCTTCCTCCCTACTACTTCCTCTCGTTATCCTCGTAGATGATTTCCAAGAAAAGACCATCCTTGATAGGTTGGAGTCTTTTTCACTGATTCTATACACCTACCACCTTTGCCACTCTTTTAAAATATATACTTCACGAATATTTTATATCTTGGGCTGGAACTAGACTAATGTCAAATAATGCGAAGACTTAATGTGTCATTGTGTCATTATGTCATTTTCTGAGAGCAATCGCGAAGTACTGTTGCGAGAATGACCCCCCTGGCGGGAAGGTACTAGCATGCACACTTTTCAAGCCCTCAGTGTGACGATTTAACCGACCCCAGGGTCATTAGCTCATTTCGTTAAGCTTAGGATCATCCCTAAGATAATGTCTTCCTTCGCTAAGAGATGAACGAAGTCCAAACCCTTAGCGCAAGAAGGCCGTTCAATATATCTATGGTAACGGCCACAGACAACAAACGCTCATAAGCCAAACGGTCCCAGTGGCTTTGCTATCGAGGAAGAATGTAAATGGGTAAATCAAATTAAGTGGGTTGCAGAAATCAAATGTGTGAGTGATGTATGATTGTCAAACACTATGAAATGTTTGATGTGACAGATATCAATTGAATTTCAATACAAAAAGTGCAGAGCGACTAAAACCCAGAGACTTTTATCAATACATTGCATATCGGCGGGTTATTCGGTATGACCTAAAATGTCCCAAAAACAAGATAATAGAGAACAACAAAATGTCAACGGAGAATCATCGCCTAACAATAAGCACGTATTTTACGCTTCAAGAAGCTTTGTGGATCGACTACGTACTTACAAGCTGCCAATGAGGAAAGAGGAGGAAGATATACAAGAAAGAATCGATGCGCGTCAGCTGGACCTGAAACTGTCGAAATCGTTGACTAAAAATTGGCTGGACACCCAAGAGGTTAGTAAGTAAATTATCAAAATAAGCCACGTGGAGGGAATACTACACGAAGAATAAAGGTTAATCAAAAGTTCTACTTTTTCGGGTATTACGGCTAAATGTGCAGAACATCATCAAATCTACCAATGCAGAAAAGCTGAGAAAGAAAAAGTTATATGACCTCGAGGGAAAGAAAATTTTGCAGGATGTTAAAGTTGCGTCAGAAATAGCGAGCAAAAAAGTGATCGAGGATTCAATGCGAAAACAATTTACAGAACAATGCAATGTCAAAAGACTGCACAGCGCTTACATCCTTTCAGAGGTAAGCATAGAACACAATAATTGCTTGAGCTAAGTGGAGATGAGGATGCTAACGTTGCGGATTTAACAGAACTCCAACATGAATAAAGCAATTTAACGGGTATAATTTTAAATAACCCTGTTTTTTAAAGAATGATGGTTTTTCATCGTAGTTTCATGCTGAGGAACCCCATAAAACGCTAATATTGAAAATTTTCAGCGATAAGAAAGCCTCCATTAGTAATATTGTTGTTGCGTAAAAATGGATCCTGTTAAACATGTCAATTATTATGCAATGCAATTTCCATTTTCCTAGCGGATCAAATTCTTTCAAAATCTTTCTTCCAAAAACCCAGGTTCTAAACGAGCAAAAAGCTCAATTACAATTTAACAAAAAAATAAGGGAAATGAAAAGAGAAAGAAGCATTGAGTTTATAGAAATAGTAAATGAAGACATTCGTATACACCAGCAACAAGTTGAGCAAGAAAAGGAAAATGAGAAAAAATCGAAACTGAAATATAGGAAGGAACTGGAAACACAGTAAATGGCATATGGGTTATGATGACAATCAAATAAATATTGTATTTTGTACGAAAATTTAAGAAAATATCCTTTTCAGGCTGGCTGAAAAACAAAGAGAAAAAGATGCGGAAGAAATGGAAAATGTGATCACCTCAGAAAATTTCTTCGAGAAGCTGCCGAGAATTAATACAGCTAATTATCAAGAAAGAAAGGATAAGATGCAACAACTGGAGCAACAGTTAAAGGAAGACTTTTCACAGCGAGAATTCCTAAGTCAAGAAAGGGAGAAGGATGAGATTTTGGATGACCAGCATGTAAAGGTCAGAAAAGAAATAAAAGTGCCCATTTAATTGGAAATTTCCACGCCAAGTACAAAAGATTTGTATTTAGGCGTGATGAGCTATAGTGATCAGTTTCCAGCTTTTCGAGGCTGAACATCACCTGGCAGGGGGTAAGCAACATTTCTTGCCCGTCAATAAACATTAATTGTCGCTCCAGCAGGATTTTATCGATAGCAGTCTGGAAGCCTTCTTTCTCCACGTTCGAAAAATTCAGCCACCTCGATTGGCAAGCGTTCGGCCTGAGTCTGTAATGGGCTATCAATATATTACGTAATGCAGATTTTCCGCTGTTCCCCCTTCACCCGATATCGCTCCGTTTCATTCTTTAATACCCCCACCTGAATTGCACACCGCTAAAAATTATCCTTCTCTTTTACGTCGATGATCAGACAGACAATTTTAATGCATACCGTATCATTTCCCTATAATATTATTCATTCACTAATTACTACCTGTATCGTCATATTATTATTATTAAAACAAAAAAATGATTTAAAAGGTACATATCTTTCTCCCAACGCAACGGAAGACTGGACCTCCCACTCCCTGCCGCTAGAGCATCGTAACAGTCCCCCCCCCTGCCGCGTTATGTTATACATATAGGTGGCCCTTTACGTAAAAAATTGACTTTCTAAACACCAATGACGCGACTTAAGACGCTTATTGTACACAGAATCGCAAAATTAAACGTTGACTACCCACAAATCAGATGTGGAGTCGCGGTATTATTATTATTTCAGAGATGAAAAAAAACTAGTCGTAACTGGCAACGAGCGATTTTTCTCGGGAAATATTTTATAAGGAATGAGGTGGATTATTGTAGAGTGAATTGGTGTTTGTGACTAGCAGAATACCTTAGAAATACATGATGACTTCATGAAGCTTTTCTGAGTAAAAATGGTGTATCGCATTCGTGCCGTGCTTTTGAGCCACCGCAGAGACGAAGGCTCTGGCTTAAGCGCCCGCTCACAGGTGAGTGAAGAAATCCTCAGAGCATGCTCATCCTCGGTATTGCTGACTGCTAGGGAAGTGAAGGTGAATGAGTTGAGGGGTGTGTGGCGAGCAAGGAAGAAGGGGAGCGTAGATGAGAGGCCAAGCGACACCGCCGATCTGTTTCCGTCGTTTTGAGGTCTCCTCCATTCATCATACATCGAGGTCACGGAGAACCGAGCCATAGGGATTAGTGTGGGCGAATTGTCTTTTTATCCCAGCAAAGTTCATTAAAAATAATTCTCTCCTTGCTGCAGACGGCGCCGTAGCCCGGCGAGTAGAGTGGAAATTTGCGGGGCTGCTGACCGAAGGTCCAATTTCAATTACGGCAGACGCAATTGCTAGGACTCGTCCGGTTACCCAATCACTACTCATCACACTGCTCACATTAGCGTAAATATAATGAAAAAGTAAATGAATACCACACTATTTACGCACGGTTTTCGTTATGTTTACATAATTTTGCCTAAACGGCCAGGTTATGCTGCCTGAGAAACCCAAGCTGATGGGGATCAGATTGGTGGTGTGTACAGTAATGGCCTCCCAAATGTAAGGTCCGGGTTCGAATTCAGACAATGGTAGACTTACAGTGGCATATCGGTCCTTACTTGGGTGCTGTGTGAAGGGCACTTCAATCTCAGTGGTCAGACCATCAGATGGGATGTTAAACTGTAGACCCTTAGTGCTTCATTACAAGCAGGCTAATCCTGTACTCAGGTTTCTCACAATGCCCTAAATTCAAATTTTGGTCCATTTACCTGCATATACTCCGTGGCATGAATAAACCTAGTTTCCGAGGCACTCCCACAAATAAGAAAAACATTCCAAGCTGAGTGAGTTGTTGGGTACCGGATCTTTCTGGGAAACCAAAGATGGCACAAGAATATCAAATGGCTCCCTTCCCTGGTATTTCAACTTCACTTGCTATTGACCTAGCACTTGGTTTAACCAATTATATATAGACTGACCTTTGGGTGGAACAGCAGTTTCAATTCAGGGATGAGGGCAAATGATGCTATCAATCCATGTGCACAAGCTCATGCCATGTCTCTCCTTTTACCTCAATTCGTTATACCCCTGAAAATGTATCACTTCCATAAGTTAAACTCATATACACATGAAATCAAGGAGCTGAAGTTTATGATAATTCTTTTAAAATTTGGGGGACAAAAACATTTCTCTTGATTCCAGGCACTCTATGCCAGAGAAAAAAATGTGTAAGAAAGGGACCATGGGACAATACCAGATAATGTCCCTTGATCTTTTCCGTATTGTTTATTCTCAAGGGTACTTCAAAAAGACCTAGGACATTATCAGGTATTGTCCTTTAATGATGTCATCTAATAGTTGAAAAAAGTTGGGGTTTACCTATAGGTAAACCCCAACTTATATATTCTTGAGGAAGTTATACATTTTATTTAATACACTCTCAAACATGAAGTCTAAATTCCACAGAGTCCACTCTACTCGTGAACTACTGAAGATACCATGGAATGAAGTTGCACATCACTGCTAATCCTTATCAAACATCCAATTAATTAGGTGGAGTATACTTTTAAAAGACCCTAACTTTACTTTCTTTCACATATAATAACCCTCTGGCATTCTCTACATACTACATATAAACTTTTTCCATCAAGAACTCCCCATCTTTTCACCTACCCTGAGTTACACATTCTACCATCAATAATTCTTTCCATTGCTTCTCCCACTGACCATTTACCCTTAATTTGTACCCATTTTCCTTAGCAACAGATCTATTCTCACCTAGAATGAGAATGAACCCTTAATTTAACCTTGCCACTTACAAGCTAAACAACAACATCTTGTGCACCCAACACAATTAACCATGAAGGATTTAAAGCCCATTGTAATATTGTCCATCCTCAATTTCCCCAAATTACATTCAAACTACTGTCGTGGAAAAAAGTCATGACACTCGAGTTTACAAGTCAATGACAGTTGTACCCGTAATCCCACATGAAAACAAGTTATGTCAAAAATTAGCAAATTTAATTCTGCGTTTAACTGTGGAAAGTGAAAATTTTTATTTTATCTTGTTAAAATTTTATTGCCTGCGAAACAAAAAAAGTGCCGGTTTTTTCACCGTTTTAAACGGAATGCTCACTTTAAAAATTCATAACTTTAAAAGTATTCATTGGATCGTAACCAAACTTTAATACGACATAAAGGAACCTGTTTTTAAACTATGTACAAAGTTTTAAGATAATCGAAGTTGAAATAAAATTGTTCTTGTAAATTTTGTGAAACAACTTTTTCTCAGTACTGCGTGGTCATATCGATACGAATCTTGTTCTGTCATGGAGCTTATGGTAATACAAGGCTAATCGGTTCTCCATATTTAGAATTTATTTAGTTGTTTATTTTATGTGCGCTTACATTTAATTCGGTGTTTCCTCGAACAAGAGGTGTGAAGCGAGAGGGAGGAAATGGACGCATGGCTTCGGAAATCCGTGCGACGTTGCCGCGTTCGACACCATATGTTGCCATCGGACACCATTTGTTGCATTGTAACTTAAAAAGTTGACGGAAAGGGGTGTACTTTCTTTCGAAAGATAAGAATCCCATCTGTTTAAGTTACAATGCAACAAAAATGTATTGATTCTACATATGGAACGCGGGGATGGTGTCGAACGCGGCAACGTCGCACGGATTTCCGAAGCCATGCGTCCATTTCCTCCCTCTCGCTTCACACCTCTTGTTCGAGGAAACACCGAATTAAATGTAAGCGCACATAAAATAAACAACTAAATAAATTCTAAATATGGAGAACCGATTAGCCTTGTATTACCATAAGCTCCATGACAGAACAAGATTCGTATCGATATGACCACGCAGTACTGAGAAAAAGTTGTTTCACAAAATTTACAAGAACAATTTTATTTCAACTTCGATTATCTTAAAACTTTGTACATAGTTTAAAAACAGGTTCCTTTATGTCGTATTAAAGTTTGGTTACGATCCAATGAATACTTTTAAAGTTATGAATTTTTAAAGTGAGCATTCCGTTTAAAACGGTGAAAAAACAGGCACTTTTTTTGTTTCGCAGACAATAAAATTTTAACAAATAAAAATAAAAATTTTCTCTTTCCACAGTTAAACGCAGAATTAAATTTGCTAATTTTTGATATAACTTGTTTTCATGTGGAACTACGCGTACAACATTCATTGACTTGTAAACTCGAGTGTCATGACTTTTTTCCACGACAGTAGTTAATAATGACCCTATTCACACTTGGTTACTTGGATGAGATTAACCCTTTCACTGCTGTGAACGTACCTAGTACGATCGCATGGTAGGCTGCTGTGAACGTACTTTTTCGTTCTCACTGTAGCGCTTTCACTTTTCCGCCACATGTGACGAGTAGGTTTCCGGAGAGTGAGCCGCAGAAAAAGGGTTAAGTACTGCCATTATAATATTTCACAGTCAGCAGCTCACTTACTCTGCATTCACTCAAAATCTTCGATTTCTTACTCCTGCTTGCCCAGTCACATGCATACCCAAATTCCACAAAAACCAAATTTACTAATAAATGTCACTATCAAAATAAGGTATTTTGCTTTATACACAAGAGTTAATATATTTCAGAGAAAAGAGAACAGGACAGAAGCTGATATGCAATCCAAGTGGCCATTCTAACAGTGACTAATGCAATCCAAAATTGTTAATTCCAATTATGAACTAACTGGGTATCAGTTAAGAGAAGTGATGATTTGTTAATTTGCTAAACTATATTTTAACTGATAAGTTAACTAGGGGTCAAGTGAGTCATTAATAGTCACAGCACGTAAGCTAGTGTGTGTTCCCAAAACAGCTCCTAGAATCTGAATGGTGATCACAGCTGATCAGCCCAAGTGAATTAATTTTTTCATCATAAATCTATAATGCACACCATGTATCTCAAAACAAAAATCTGAACAGGTATTTAAAGATGCAGAGGAGAGGCTATCCAATTCTATCAAGGAAAAAGTTAAAAAGGATTTTGAAAAATCACAAGAAGCAAAACTCAAAGTACAACAAGAAGCTGGAATTTTGTATGAGAGGCTGGAAAAGGAGAGGGAACTGGAGGAGAAGGCAGTAATAGAAAAAAGAAGAATGGAAACTAAAGCTAGGCAAGTTTAAAGTTTATGAGATCTTTAAATGGATTTTTAAATCCATAACTTTTTAATTATATACTTACATATGCATTATTCCTGTGCATGCAGAGTTAAAAATGCTGTTTCCAATACTTACACTACTTTTTAAAGGCAGCACCATTACATTGGCAACTACATAATTGGTGCATAATCTCCAAGAGCACTTTCTACTTTTGATAGCTAGTTACACTGACACATATTAATGTGTGTTCACGTGTGCATTCAAATACAATTTGCACTTAACATGGATTGATGCAATAATTTAATCAACCCATCCATATAGATTCAAGGATGGCAACTAGCCATATAAAACCCCAACCAGGGAGAGGGGGTTTGAAACTATTTGGATTATCTTAATTAGGTAAAGACTTGTGACACAAACACAAGTGGTTTGCAAAATTAGTGTGTTTGAATCATTCATTATAATCCCCCTCATTGTTTCCAATTTGGTTTTTTCTTACCTAGGGGCTCTACGCTCAAGAGATATGAGAAAAAATCTCTGAATACAATGAGTGAGATGGTATTTAGTGACTCAAACACCAAATTGCAAATCATCCATGTCTTTACGACATAACTCCTTGGTTACCAATGTAAAATAGTCTCAATGGTTCAAACACCCCAGCCCCAGGTTACCTGCTTATATGCACAATGGCACATTTTCCACGGAGAAAAAATCATTCACCTAGACTGGGACTTGTAAACTGGAACCCCCTGACTATCCAGCCACTTTCTTTGACCAATTAAGCTACCAAGGCTAAAACTTCCCGGTAAATTACTAGAGGATTTAAAGGAACAAGTTGTTGAGACAAAATGCGGTTAACACTATGTCACAAAGCAGATGTAATGGGGTCATTTACCATATTTTTTTATTGCCGAATATGGTAGTTTGTAAAATAAAAAGACCCATATTTTTCCATTTTTTGATCCGTCAATTAGTTCTCGAGTTATAAGCGGCGAAAAACTGATGTTTTTAACCCTTTCGGAAAAGTGGGTGTGGTGCAACCTCTGACGTATATCAACTTCGTCCAATCACAACTGAGCCCGCGAAGCTACTTCGCCTTATCGCAAAGGGGGGGACACAGCTGACTCTGCCAATCGGAGGAGTTACGACAGCATCTGTGCGAGCAGACCTTCCAAGAATCCCCCTTCACTCCCTCCCCTTCTCATACGAGCAGTCAAGGACGGGAGGAAAATGACGTCAATGTTATCAGAGCAGCTTTTTCGGTGGGCGTCACCTTTTGCTTATTTTAATTTTTGATTTATGATTGAATGGTTGTGGTTAGAAGATTAATTTTTTCACTAAATTTCTTTTTTCGTTTCCATCTAACAATTTCGTGTACAAAATTGTGATTTCGGTTCCGAGTAAACGCCCCCATTGTGCAGATTGCACCACCGTCCACCAGGTTTTAATACCATGTATGTTGGTACAGGGAAACATTCAAAAAGTAGAGGAAATGACAGGGAGTCAACTTCTGCTCACCATTTCTCCTAATCACAAACAAGTACACTTTTGAGGAGAGAAGGACAAAAATGCCACTCCTCCTTGAGATGCCAATGGTTTCTTCAATAATATCACCCTCTTTTATTACTTTGCAGAGAAGAAGGCATAAAAAAAGCAAACAAAGATAAATACAAACATGATATTGCTGAGTTCTTGAAAATAAATGACATGCTTTTGGAGAGAAAGAGAAAGGGGATTGAAGAGTTGGCAGAGACAAAGAGATTACTAGCTCAGCATAGAAAAAAACTAAGTGACCATGATAAAAAATACAAGGAAATCAAAGACTCAGAGATTAGAAACATGAAAGCATGCACAAGAGCCTTCTACAGAACACAAAATGTAAGGTATCGTTCAACATATTTGACTAGTCATTTTGCCTCATTCTTCACTATGCACTAATTCCTGCCATGATAGATTCTAATACAAAATTCTGGACTTACAAATTATAATGCATGCATTAACAAAGTGATATCTCAAGTGAATAAAGTAAGAATAAACTGACCTTCATGGCCATACCTCAAATATACAACCCTTTATGCTGAAAAAAGCTTTCATTCCCATACATTCTAAAATTCTAATTGTACCATTATAAAACCAAAAGAATGCTGCAGCTCTGGCATAAAGTGACTCACTCTGAAAGTTAAATAAGTTTCAATTATGACACTGTCTCAGTATAAAATTATTCCTAAAACAAAAGCTGAGATTCAAGAAGCTGTTTTATAAATATTGATATTGGGAGACTTATTATGCCAAGAACTGACCTAAAATGGAATAATTAGTTGTCTTCAATTATCAATAATAAATGCTCCACGCTTATTGCATCAACAGTCCTAGCCATTCATATCATACGATTCTACGTATTTCACACTGATTTCAACATTGAGCTTCCACTAAATGTGATGGATCAGTGTGAATGACTTCCCAAAAATTAATTATTACACAAAAACATAAAAGATGATATTATGATAACTATGCACAACAACTGACTGAAGCTTTTCTTACTATTCTTTTGCATAGAAAGCAAATGAAACCATGTTGAAAAAAGAAAAACGAAGAGACACAAAATGCTTTCTGGAGGTGATTAAATCACATGAAAATGAAGATGATGACTTCAAGGTATATGCGATGTCATTGATAGAACACTGCAAATCCAAAGGCAGGGATACAAGGCCCATGGAAAAAATGTTAAAGGTAAGACAGTAAAAAATATAAACTCTCAGCCATGGCCAGACCAAACAAAGCAGGGCCCAGTGCACAGTTGACTTGCAGGGCATGAAACAAATTTGGTAAAACATAATAATATGATTCTACAAAATCTGTCCACTGCACGAGACCTTCAGAAACAGCCTTGCACTTTCACTCTCCACAGGCCAGCCCAGCTCTCAGCATCAATATTTAAAACTCACATATAACCTCTTGGAAGCAACTTTTAGGATGAACGTGCAATGGATAGCATTTGTGAGAAAAAGCAATATTTGAGCAAAGAAACATTTTTCACAACAGTAATTTATAAATATGTAGCAAAGAAAGTTCCTGGCATATGGCATTTTTGAAGGCTGTTCGGGTATTCCACTTGGTCAATCTCCACTATGTTGCACTGCTACCCCAATAGCTACCCCAAAGCTTCATGATGGCTATTTCAATTTCTTAATTAACCATAGTTTTTTTAGCAAGGATCTCCCATCAGCCATGAGTATAATGGAAACAGCCTCATGAAACCTGAAAATAATGTTAAAGAGGTCTGGCAGGTAGCTAGAATACTGCCTTCCAATTCTAAGGGCAGGTGTGCACTAGCGCGATCATGACCATGGCCACGACCTGTTGCATACAGCCAGTTTTAACATTACAACAAATGGAAAAAACAAACACTAGGCAAAATGCGACTCATTGGTCAGACCCAAGTTGTCTGACCAAAATTTTTGAATTTGGTCTCCCACAACTCACCGGTTTTTGCTGCCAGAAATAACACACATTGTTATGGTGCACTGCCTCCGACTTCACTCCTACCAAACTGGTACTGATTGAGCAGGCAAACGGTGAAGATGTTTTGTAATGTCACAGTTACCAGAATTTGATACTGAAAGTATTATTGTGGGTTAAAGTATTATTGTATTACTAAAGGTAGACCCTTGCTTTTAACTTTTAGCTATTAAAATAGACATCCTTGTGTAATTGAAACACGTATATTCACACTTTTGTAGTTTCCCATGAAATGTTGCAAGCTATCCTAATGTAGATCTGACAGCTGACAAGGGATGTACCCAATATCGCTTACTCTTGCGCTTCACATAACTATGGTACAAGTGCACTACAACAGCTAACTCTTCAACATCCATCTTTCTACTAAAATTTAATTACAGGTGTGGTGGTGTTCCGGTCAGAGGGTGTACGACAATGATCTGTTGTGGTTGTGGTCGAGGCCATGGTCATGCTAGTGCATTCCCGCCCTAAGGGCTTGGTTCAAATCCCTGCAGTGGCAGATATTTCTTATTGGTGCAATAGTCTCTACACCAGTGATAATAGGTGCACATTTCAAGTTCAGTTCTCCATCTGCCTGGTGATACTTTGATCCATGGACCCCCTGCACTTTTCATCAGCTAATTCATCCACCTGACCCAAATGCTTTTGGTCACATCTCCCAAATAACTGCAAACATTTAAGCAGACATAAAGGAACATGGGTAAAATATATTGATCGAGAAGAGAAAATGTCCTTTAGGGATGCAATATGGACAAACCCCACTGGGAAGATGACCAAGGGTGATCTCCCTTGAAAAATCTGGATGGCATGGAACCTGCAAAGCAAATTTCTGGTGCTACAGTGCAAAGAGGGGAAGGACAAAAAAGCATAAGATTGTCAAATATAATAGAATGGTTTCCACATTGTAAACCATGAATAGATCTGAGTGGTATCAGTAAACGTCTACATACTTTGATTGCAAATAGCATTTCTCCAAAATATGCAATAAGTGTTCATCTTCTTTTCGCTGCATGGTTCGTAAAAATGAATTCAATTTATTCCTGGGGACCGGGCCCGAAGTTCGTCATTTCAAAAACTTCATAGTTTCAAATACTGCCATGTATTTACTACCTATAGGATTTTCGTTGGGACTGGCAGTTTTGCCTCATATAATCGAAACTTCGTATTATCCAGAGTCAACTGTAACTCAACGACAATAAGTCAAAAACAAAGTTACATGAAAAACTAACACAGAGCTAATCTCAAAATATGGCAAGGCAGCCAGCGTCAGTGCTTTGAGGAAAATAGCATAAATCCATCCAAATACAATCCAAGTAATCATCAAGCAAAAACTAATTAAATGGACAAACTAGGTTTTTAGATTTGACTAGATGAACTGATTAGCAAAAAGTATAAATAGCATTAACTATAGTACCCATAGAAATACGATACAATATAATTACTTCTGTATGTGCTATATAATACACTTAAGTATTAAAAAATTTACAATCCCTATTTTGATGACTATAACGCAGAGATGGAGAGTTAATTTGTGAGCATTGACTTTTTATAATTACCATTCCTTAAAGGAAAAATATACTTACTTATGCCCAAAGTCAGCCCACCTTCAATTAATCTTCCATTTTTTCATTAAATAGGAGATTAATTATAAATTTCTACTTTTTCCAGGACATTTACTCGACAAAACTGAGGAAATGACTGCAGGATGCATTATGATTAGAGTATCAGTTTTAATAATTTATTAATAATAAGATTCAACTGAACTGCAGAAAAATTTGGGTGTTTTTTTATACATTCAAGGCATATAATGAAATATGAATGATAAGCACCTAGCAAGACTTCTCGGCATCAAGTACTGCTCATATCCAGCACAGAGAAAGATGGACTATGTTCACCATCTAATTGGGATTTCAGGTGTGTCGAAGACTAAGGTCATTAGCAACCATCTAATTTGGAGTGAAACTGCATTTTACAATACTCACCAGAGGATAAATGGAGTACAATTTGGCTCTTATTGATAAACTTTTTCCGACCATTTTTAATATGAATTGAGTTATCTATAAGGAGAGAGGGATCACTCCAGGGATACGAAGCATCACATCAATAGTGCCATGATTAAGAGCGGAAGGTTTGTGCTGAAACTACAAAAGAATGCCTCTGTCATACTTTCACTGTGGTATTGACGCTCTTTCATTTCTTATGAAAAATGCAAAGGACTTCAATTGAAATCTCATGAATTTGTTTTTGAGCCAGGCCGCTAATTGGTGGCTCTAACCTCACTCCAATGCCTATCCTGGTCCTTCTTCCTTACAAAAAAGCTCAGAAGATGAGGAATGAGTCCGGTTTTTTAGCTGTGTCTGAAAATAGTAGCATGATGTCATGCGCATTGCACATATTAATAAAAGTTTCATATTCGTGAAAACATACCTTTGTTGAGAAGCATATGTGTAAACATCCCCAACCTTTTCATAATCAAAATGCAGCACTTTAATCAAAATAAGAAAGCAAGACTTTCTACTCATACCACAAATATATTTTTATCCAACACACAACTTGTGCAAAAAAATGAGAAAATTCCAAAAAGAAAGGCCTACATTCTTAGAGTCATCAACTTACATGGCCAGTAGTGAAAGTGTTAAATTTGTGTTAAACTGTAACCATGCATGTTTGTACACTTTACAATAAAAATGTATTTAATTTTTTTATTTTTAAAATTTTGTCTAATAGGTGAGCAATGAAGGAGGATTCTAAAGCTCATTTACACTGCTTGTATGTTTTGACGTAGCAATGGATAACTAAATACAGCACGCACCTATCAACTCCATAAAAGTGACCCTAGAACAGGACATTTCCCCCACATGACAGACTGTGAACAAGGACACCAAATGTTCATGGTAGGACGAGTTTCTGTGAGATGTAAAAGGGTGAGAGAAGTGGTGGTCAGAAAGAGAAATTGGAGGCAGCAAGTTAAAAATAAGGGACAGAGTCTCACTGGCAAATGAGTTTTCTTTTTAAGTTATTCTTGAGTTATTCAAAGAAGGCTGGGAAATTCTTAGCAAAGGACCTGTAAGCATTCATATTGTGAGTACATGCTTCCATGTGTGCTTAAGTACAAGAAAATTGTCTCCATTGGGGATAGTAAAAGGACACCATGCATCAGAGGGGAGGTCCATGACAGCAAGTTAAAGGGAAAGACCCCACACACGAGCACCCCTGTCCATGAGACAATTTTCATTTCCATCAAGAAATATATTTGGAGGGTGATTTTAATAGGTTACACAGGATTCACTTGAGTGAAGGTTTAACAATTGAAGAATAAAAGTAATAAAGCCAATGGTATCCACCATTCTTTTATTTGTTTTGATAAGAGGAAACTTATGACAGATTTCTTAAACACTTGGTATTGCACATAAAGAATTTAACTTGGTTAACATGTTATTAAAAATATGATTTCATTTAATTGATATTTCAATGACGATCAATAAAATCACCATTATCTCAAAATATTAATGACAATTTCATCCCAAGCCTAGTGGTCTCCTCATATGTTCATGGTTTAAAGAACAAAAAGAAGCTACAATAATTTCAGCAGCATAAGAACTAAGTAATTGGCAAAGGAAAAACAAAATTTCACACAATGCATTAAATAAAAAATAGTTATCTTAGCATAGACAAATAAGCATGAGCAAAGCAAAATTTTCCACTTTAGACAAATACATAAACATTGTTGCCCAACAAATACAATGAAGCGCATTTTTTACAAAAGTATTTGGGTGGAACAAGCCACTTCATTAGGCAGAAGCTGGTTATTTAGAGTAATTAATTACCCAGCATCAGAATTGCTGAGTAAAATTTCAAGTAGTACCACCATAGGAAACCTTTGGATGTCCACATTATTTGTATTTAAAAAAATAAATATTTGTGAACTTCTAATTTATAACAAGGTATATTTTATAAATGCCAACTATACTAGTATACAACACTTTTCATGATTGCTAATTAAAACCACAATTTCATGACAGGCAATCAAGGTAGCTGTCATAATATCAACAAATGTAATCTGCTCTCCTGAGAGTTTATTAAAATTATTTTGTATAAAAATCATACAATCTATTACAAGAAAGGAACATGTTTTGGAATGTAAATTTCACAGGCTTTTAATTGAGCCACATTGTGTCCTTGTATATTCATGCAAATGATTGCACAATTGTAAACATTTCATCCAACATCATTTGACCAAAAACAGCAAGAAGTTATGAAAAATAAAAGGGACATACAACCAACCTCTTCTTGAGACATCTCAAGATCAGAATGAGCATAGGTAGTATAAGTCGATGCACACCACATTAGGAAGGACCCATACATAAATGCATTGTACATGACTTTTTTCCAACCACTAGAACCACAAAAATGGGCTTAGCAACCAATGGCATAATACATATTCCAATGGATCTATAGGGTGAATGCTACTGCGGCAGATATACTAAGCAACTCATATCCATTATACATTTTTATGACTCGGATACATACAAAACCAATGAATCATTTTTACATAGCACACACATAAAAATTATGAAACAGTATAAGTCTTGACAACTTAATGGTCTTGCATTGAAATAATGGAATAAGAAAGGAAAGGGGTGGAATCATGTGCTATAGGACATGCTAACCTTTGGTATTCTTGCAAAGAGAAAAACAACCGATGAACCTGATCACAATAAGTGATGCTGCAGTTCTCTTGAGCCTCAAGTCTTAAGGTGGTTCCCTAGTTAGCTATTTCATGAATAAGTATTTACAAGTTTAGGCAATCAAGTCTCAAGTATCACATTTACTTAAGAGATAACTCTGATGAAATAAATATAGCTCTACAAATTTTATAATAGCTTGACTGGCCATTTCACAAACCTGCCTGCTTATATTATAGCCTAAAGTGTAGAATGTATGTCTAATATATACAATGCACTGGATTCAGTCACATTCATCTTTCAGTCGTCACACTGGAATGAAAACTGGTAGTCTACATTTCATAAGGACTTTCTTTCAAAAATGAACTTTCCCAAGGAATGTGTTTCATCATTTAAAACGTGTAATGCCTTGTAAGACTAATTGTAAAACCCAAGAATCTTCCACCCTATTAAGCCAACTTGACAATCCTTAAATCTTAAGCATAATTTTTAGTTGCCATGCAATAATATTAATATGATACCATCACTGATATAATACGCACAATTTTCCTTTGACAGTACAGATATATTCATGCAATGTTACAGTGGTAGGAAAGATACAGCAATTTAAAGATGAATACATTAATCAATATGATTTATCATTTAAAATGCATTATTTTTAAATAAATACTGAAATGTATCATACCATCAATGGGATCCATCACATTCGCATCTTTAAAAAAATACTTTATACAGTAGCTGTGTAAAATAATTCCCTGCTGAACTCCCCAATATAGCAATGCTACAAGTGAGCGATAATCCACTGTTTATTTAAAAATTCTGTACAAAAACCATTCTTCAAACTCCATTATTATAGTAGGGAAGTAGGTACTCCATTTGCACCAAATAGAAAAAAACTGAACCCCACCTAATGATCATTACCCTCCATATCTAGAGGAGGCACACGCATTAGACATAATATTTTTGAGCATATTTTAAGTAGCTTAATTTGGAGCCATCATAGGCTAGGTGAAGAAAATAGTCATCCTAAACCCAGGAGAGTAACCAGCAAGAGAACATTATTCACCTCTTAGAGGCTATCCTTTTCCAAAAAGTAGGTAATATAAATTAGAGTAGAACTAATTTCTCAGAGGTATACACAAATAATAATGAATTTTCACAGAAACAATAAAATTATCTCCAGATTTCATCACTGTGTTCCTTTTCTACCACCGTATAATATATATAATATTATAAAATACATGCTCAAATGCCATGGTAAAACACAAGTTCATTATTATCACCTACCCCATTGTAAAGACACTAGATCACTCCATTTCACAGAGGAAAAACGAGAGAAATGTTAATTACAACATATTTCAGGAACTGCAATCCTTTCTTATTGAGTCATTCATTGAAGTATCACTCCACACACAAACATAGTGATCTTCATTTTTACACAACGATGAAATTACAATAAAAAAATACAGTGTGGCATATGCTGCTACACTTTTAAAATGCATCAGTATCCCAGCATAGGGTCAGTCACACAGCCCAATTTGAATCACTGATCATGGACAATAAAAATTGAGGAAACAGGGTCACTCTTCATTTATCCATCATAGAGGAAATGGAAAATGACTTTGTAAACTTCACTTACTGCTTTATATTGGCACGACCTAAGTTCCAACACGCAGCATCATCTATGTCATGCCAATATAAAAATTGAGAGGAGCTCACAAAGTCACTTTCCACTTCTTCTATGGAAAAATTAGCTTTCGCCAATCAAATAGGTCATAGAAGCTGATGCTTGTTACCACAAAGAAAACTTAAAAACATGACACTATCTTTGCCATTCAGCAAGGACAAATGAATATCTCATGAGCAGAGCGTAATCCCAGAAGAGCTAACTGTGCTCCAAATGCATACATTCCTGAGAACTTGAATCACTGGTTGGATATTGGGGCACGCATGACCCAAAAGAAATATCAGCAATAAATGCAATTAAGAGGCAAGACTGATTTATCTTGAGCACTGATGCTAGCATGAACTACAGTGAATGCCTGTCTCTGGAACATCTCCAAAGCGACTACCAATGCACGTTGAAACTAGCATAATGATGGACTGAACAATTTGAATAATGGGCATTATATAACAATAATAATAATGGGGAATAAAAATGATATCTCAGAAAAGAGCACATGCTCTGAAGATCATTATCTAGACCAAAATTTCTTTTAAATGTCATTATAATTTTGTAATATTGCTCATAGTATTGCCATATTTTTTTGTAAAAAATGCGCACTCCACACTTTTTGACTATGTTTTTTGCATAGATAACTCCATAATGTTAAAGCCCTTTTATGCCTGGGAGTTGTGTTGTTCTCGCAGAAAGCCAATATGAGATGACCCAAAGTAAGTTTTCATAGTTCGGCATGTTTGGTATTGAGGAAACAAATGAAAAGCAATAAGTATCATAATAAATCAGCTTGAAATTCAACATTTCATTTCACATTGCTTTAGTATCTGATTATATCAGTGTTTTCAATTCCTAATGCATAATTCAAGTGTTCTTTTTAATCAAATTTAGACTTTTGAATGAGTAACCCACATGTTATCAACAAAAAAATATGGTACTATAATCCAACTTACAATGTTTTCTGATGATTTACAGCCATCTTTCATGCATGAGATATGATATAAAATTCTTCTGCTAAATTGTATTTACAAATCATTTAAGTAGAATACTGAAGAAAATAACTTCCCTTTTCCATTTCCATATTTTGTAAAAACAAGCATTAGCCACCACCATTCATATTATCAACTGGTGAGAAAATAATTATGATTAACTTAAAAGCTTGGGGCATCTTATAAATGACTGTTTCAATTTTAAAATCTAATATACACACTATTTTGGTCAATGCTAAACCAAAAACTACTTCAAAAAATTATCAAGAATAATCACCTTAGTTTTGTCATACTAGGTATAAAATGATTATTTTATAATACATACCTGAGAAACCTCATATATTGATTAATTCCACATAGAAAAATAATAATGAGATTATGACTTAAATGCCTTCCTCATGGGTTATCACAGACAATGTTGTTAGCAATTTTTTCAAAATAATTTGTATCTTTCAATTTTAAAACTTCAATCTTTTGGCTCCCATTAATCATATTGTTAGCAGTTAGATCAGAAACAATGGGAACATTCTCACATGCCATGCCTAGTGGTAAAAATTCAGAAAATTTCATGATTAGCCCAATCTACAAGCAATAATAAAATAACTAGATTCCCGTTAATATAAAAATTATGTCTATTCCAACCAACTACCATTGCATGCCCTGAAAATTAAAAAAATTAAAAAGCTGACTTTGATTCAAAAGGAGCATCCATTTTTTGTGGCATCAGCGAACCAATGAAAACTAAACTTGCCACCAATATAGATAATAAAAAAGGCATTTAGGGAACTGCATAGTCAATAAAATTACAAATGATCCCATAAATACCTCAGACACTAATAGCATGAGTTATTATTAGCTGGGAGCCACTTTAGCGTTAAGCTTTCACAATGGAGTTGATGAGAATGGACATTACTCTATGTTCATTAGCTGCATGTTCAATGCCTGGGCAAATGAAATCATTAACCAGCATAACACGAATAAAAATTATCTTTGCATAATCTGTGAATCATAGTAAATTTTCATTAGTAAATTAAGCGCATAATCCTAACAAACATAGATCAATGGTAAAAATGCAAACAGCCAATTAATAATATTAGGTGATCTAGTAAAATTTATTTTTTAAAATGACTACATCACTGCCGAGACACAAGTGAGAGCAATGTGCTCACTGGAAGGACCTATGCATATTATGGAGATGAGAAATAATAAACCTCAAAAACCACATTCTGTAGCTCATGAACTAAAAGAAGTAATTGTGTTTTCCTACAGCCTGTTTTTGACATAACACTGCAACACATTATCTTCATTAAATGATTAGATAAGGAAAAAATAAAAACATTGACTCGATGCTTTTTAGCACCACTTCAACTGTCGAAAATACCTGATGAAAATGTGGGTGAAAAACTATCATTATAGTTTTATTAAAATAAAGTAATATTTTGTGAAGCTAACATAAATAATTACTCAGTGAGAAATAATAACATAGCTTAGGAATTACTGGTATTCAATGTTGACTTTCGACTTTGCCTGATATAGTCTTCCTGCAGAGAAAGGTCATCAAACTGCAATGATTGAGAATGACACCAGCCTCAAGTATAAAGAGAATCATAACATGACATACATGACTCACTTTACATGATAAATAAAACTTATACACATACAAAAACACATGGTATGGTATATTCAACACATACATATTCAGTGACTACATTTTTCACGGTGAGTAAATGAACAGATATCCCATTTAAACAGTTTTTCCTTTCGCTAACTGACAATGCTTATTCAATATGCACCACTGCCTTTCAGGGATTTAGTACTTCTTTCCAGAGAATATCAAACAACACAGGAGCATTATATAGTATTGACAGTGGCATTAGGCTATGGAAATTTTAAATTTTACTTTAACTTCAGCAAACTAACCTTTTTCATGAATAAACAACATCACTCCCATTCTATGGCTGTACATAATTCTCTCAGTTTAGCATAACCTATTGACTGCCATTCCCAACACTATGATTATCACCTGCAGGGAGCATGTAAAACTTTTGAGTGTTACCAAAATTAAAGTTGATGGCAGCCTGACTTTTCTTGACTGACCTAAAATTACATGCTTTGGTATTGAATATTTAATTACTCCTAAAATGCAATGTGAAGGATCATTTTGGCATCAGCACATTCATCTTTATCTTCTCTAAAAATAAAATTGGTGCAGGTTTTGAACATCATTTCATTAAAATGATTTCAATGGATGACTGTTTCCACCAGGTGTTAGTGAGCATCAATTTGTTAAGCATCTGTTTTGTAATCTATTCACAGAATCAATCCCTGTGAAAAGTATGAAAAATGTCCACCCTATTACTGAGAAGCACAGACAATAGCAGTGTTAAGAGAGAAACAACTCAGTGGAGACTAAAGGAGGCATGATTACAAACCAACTTGGGAAAACATAATATTTATCAAAATTATCAATGTACTGCATATTTATTCTAATTATGGCACACACTATTTAATATATAATTTGTTTATTACTATTTCATTTGAAGGGGCACAAAAAGGTAACATATGCACTTAAATGCTGCCAAATTACAGCTGGTGACAAAGGAGCAATGCCACAGATTATATTCCTTAACAGGCTTTGAATTTCAATTTGATCTTAGGATTCCTTGACTTAATCAGACTTTACAGACAGTAAATTGTGTTTCTTCCATCCTGTTATTAATATTATGTTTCAAAATTGCTGCCTATACATATGGTGGTGTATTCGTGAGTGTATTTTCTTTTCCAATTATTCACCTATGATAAACTGTCAACTTGATAGATGAACAAAATTTATAGAAATGAAAAATCTTGAATATAGATTTTTTCCTTCCTTTTTAAACTTTAAGAAATGATTCTGAGGATAGATTAGATGAGTTAATGAAGATATAAAAAAAATTAGACAACACTGGAAGAATGCATAACTAAATAGTAGGGATGGGTAGGTTCCACTTTTTTTCGGTTCCGGTTCGGTTCTTAACTTGGGATCACGGTTCCGATTCTTGGTTCCGGTTCTTAGTTTACCACTTACTTTGCATTGCTTAGTGGTAAGATAAGATAATAAATAATCATTTTCAGAGACGTACTGCTTGAAAAAGAATACCTACTTCATTATATTTTTGTGTTATATATACTAAATTATGATATAATTTACGAAAATGATATGAGGACTCGCACCTCCAAAGTAGGTGGACGTAACATATATCTATCAATCAGAATATCCTTATTACGGCGGTATTTCATCACTTACTAGAATTGAATGTAGTAAAATAAATCATATAGTCATTTTAACGACTGAATTAGAATAATTCGCGGCAACTTTGAAGCATCTAAGTACACCATTTCACCAGGTTTTAATGTGAAGCCTCGACTTTCAGTGTGTGAGCAGGTTCAAACTGTTTTTCGTGCCAATTATTTCGGTACCGATTATTTTTGGCCTTGGTTCCGGTTCTAAGCTTAAGAACCGGTGGAACCGAGAACCGAAGAACCGAACCGACCCATCCCTACTAAATAGAAACATTTACCTTAATCAGGTAGTAAAATGTGATGGTAAAGAATGATAAATTAGGATGAGAAGTAGATAGAAGAAAGGCATTACTTATTGCCCCTGCCATTTCCATTATATACGGACCAATTAAATGACTGTCATGGGTAGGTATACAAGAGAGATCAAAGGCGTTGTGGTGTGAATTATGCCTGGAATACTTTCAGAGAGAAAAGCAGTAGTCAGCCAAAACATAGGGGGCTTTATTCATGACAGAGTATGTTAGAGGTTGTGAGTTTCAAAGCAAGTAATGAGAGGACATAAAGTAAAATTCAATCACGTAAAATAACTCTGTAAAATGAATCTTGAGCTTTCCATCAAAAGCTGGTATGCTACATCTATGTTACTGGAGCAACATTTCCTTTAAAATATGATTGATAATTATACTACAATGTAGAGTTCAAACCCTAAGGATGTTCCACCAGGGACTGTGGATGAGGAACTATCAAAAAAAACTTATAACTGTTGGTAAAATACTGAGATGATAATTTTCAAAAAGCCCATGACTTACCTTCCAGCTTCTTCAAGACATTAATTGTAAATACTTGAAATTGGATAACCAAACTAGGCATATGTCAGGGCATTTCTATAAACATTTTGTCATTATTTTTCCAACAGTTAGCAAGATGTAAACCACTGAATACAAGAAAAGTCCTTGAAGACACCACGTAACCAGCTTAGGTATATTAAACCACAAAAAGCACCTTATAAAAAAGGTGAATTAAATTCATTGAAGATAGTGCAAAAAGTGTAGCACACAACAACCCTTCTCTGAGGAAGACTCCACGGCAAATGTAAAGACAGTAACTATGGCGAGCTAGAATCATAACAGCAAAAGTTTTATTATGCAAAGCTATTTAGTGCCTAAAATGAGATATTAATTACATTTCTCAGCTTACTGCCAATATAATAATAATCAGCTCCAACCTGAAATAACAGTGATTATGCATTTTTGATAATGTATCATTAATTTAGCTGAGTAGTTTGGAAGTTCTTAATCTTCCATAAATTCCAAGAGATTATAAAATATTTTAGACTTAAAAATAAGGATTTTTGAACACATTCAGGCTTGTTATAGTAGAAGGACACATAAACAACACCTGCACTTTTCCACTAAGTTTTTTGTGCTGTTCATTGTCTAAAAACTAATTAAAATCGATTTAATAAAACTAATTACAACATGATTAGCTTTATTATACTTAAATTAAAACTAATTAAATTTAAAATTAATTAAAAGCTCTGTGAAAAAGTGCGAGTATTGATTGATTTGATTTAAAAAAGCATGCCTTAAATAGATTCATGAGCCAATTTCAACATACAAATGAGATTTGGCACTCACTTGGTAAAAACATACTTCATACTTGAAATCATATTTAAGGCTATCTAGAAGGCAAAGTACTTGCCTGCTTCATTACACCTCAGGTTAAACTTAAGGTCATAGAAAGTTGATGCATTGGCTTCTTAATTATGAATTTGAAACATGATAAAATCAAATTCTGATTCCAATGATGTCACGAGCAATGCCTTAAGTGGCATCAGGACAAGAGCAGGATGAAAAAATCAATCACCAAGCGCTAAGCCCAATGGCATATAAAAGTCACACCTCATGGTAGGGGACAGGTTTCCTTCACTCTGCCACCAGTGGTTTCACAGAAACAACTGCTACTCAGAAAGAACAGCTCAGATTTAACTAGGCAAACTCTAAAGGCAGACTGAATTGCAGAGCCTCAGGTGAGCAGCCCAATGTTCCACCCACCAAGCTACCATGTCGTTCGATTCCTATTACCAACTAATTTATATACTCATATTCCTTATTACATCCAACAAAGTATGATGCCCAAAAATTAATAAATGGTCTTGTACAGTTTACACTGAGCACAGTGAAATATTGCAGCTCATTATTCAACAAAAAACACTTATCTCCCATTATTATCATTTCTAATGTAAACATTTTTGAAAACTCTATTTCAAGAAGTTGTATACATCAGAAATGCAATACAGGGAGGATCAGCCTAGGCAGCACAAAAGCTAGTGAAAACATTTATTTCCAGGAAAAATTATTTCAAAAACGGTAAAAACCATTTTCAAGTTTTGTAGTTATTTTAAAACTGCATTAAAACATTATATAATAGTTTTTATAAGTCCAAGAAAAAAGCATTTTTCAAAAGACATTTGAACTAAGTTTTTTACGTGGTTTTCATAAAAACAAATTTAAGGCGGATAGAGGCGATCATATTAAAACTTTTTATAATGGTTTTTAAACAAAAAAAAAACATTTTTCAGAAGTCCAATAGCTAGACATAACCACATAAACTCTAATTTAACTCACCTAACTCTGAAATAAATTCAATTGCGTATATTTGTAATACTCTAGATTATTTTATTCATGAAATTAATATCACAGAATGTTAGAATGGTAGTAATCAATGCAGTATTAATCTTTTAAAATTAGTTCTCATGAATATATTTTTGCAAGCGATCAATGGTATTAAAAAAAAACTCTTCACACTCAGTGTACACTTAAGTAAGCATGCAGTTAGCTCTATTATGCAATTCAGTGAAGATAGTTTAGGCAGGTCATGCAGGAATATATGCGTAACATTGTTAGACTTTAACTTCTTTCTGATGATAGTGTACAAGAAATGTACCATAACTTTTATGACACCAGTGAAAAATATCTATAAAAATGACAAAACGTTTTGTATCCATACATATGTTTTTAGAACCATTCAAAAATGTTTTTAAAGATGAAAAAAACATTTTTGAAAAAAATAATTTTTTAATAGAAAAGTGTTTTTGAAATCATTGAATGATGTTTTTAAAATGAAATATGCATTTTTCAAACCATTGAAAAATTTTCTAAAATAGAAAAAAAAATTTTAACTGTTCTGGCACATTTTTGTGCTGTCAGGGAGGAAGGAATTTTCATCTGAGTAGCTCAAAGAGTGTGTGATTATTTAACAAACATTAACAGATGAATGTTTTATGACAACCAAACCTGAACAGTATTCTATAATTAAAACATACAATAAGAATATGAATTTGAATTTGAGATTCATTCTTAGTGGTATTGCAAAGACCTTCAAGTCTCGACTAAAAAATTCTAGACAATCTAAGCAAGATTCAAGCAACATATTACAGATGAAAGGGGCATTATTGTAGTTCCTGCAACTGACTCAATCAAAGAGTAAAATAAAAAGTTTTTCTCTTTTTAGTTTCGACATTTTTCAACAACACTTCATATAGTAACCACAAAACACACAAATAGATATGGAAACTTCAGTCTCCTCTTACCCCTAGTTGACAAAGCAACAAACGATGCTAATTCTGCCATGTATGATCTCTTTAATTCAAATTTGGATTCATTCATAGGCTCAAGCATAAAGGACGAATCACTAATGATGCCAGCAAATTAAATATTAGAGCAATAAGCAGCTATGGTGATAATCGATGTTTCGATAGAAGAGAACAAAAAGTAAAAGAATATCAATGTAGCTGCCTACAGTTCACTCTCAGCTCAAGGCAATGATCACAGCACTGAAGTCAAATTCATTGTATCAAATAAAACAACCCTTAAAAAACAATTTGTAGTCAACATTATTCGGAGACTAATGTGGCAGTCTTTTTATAAGAAATACCAACTTAACAAACAATTGCAAATATTTTTCAGAGCTCAAATCTATTCTGATCATCAACCCTGAAAATTGATGGTTCACAGATTCAAGTCTACAAAGGAAGGAATCACTAAGCATTTGACTGGCACAGGCACAACAGTACCGCAAACTTGAACATAAGCTCATAAATGCATTCATAAAAATGCTGGATCAAGCATTAGTCACATGAAAGATACCACAGGCCAGAGGCAAATTGAACAGGAGATTACTCAATACTCCATTGGATATTGAAATGGTAAAGAAAATACACCTAAATGAGCAAGCTGTTGTAAAGGTAAACCATTAGTCACTAAATGTTAAAAAAAATGCCCATATTTCCATGTTTTCCAGCATGCAATGAATGTTTTATGAGATAAAGTTTGCCTCAAATTAAAATAGTACTACAATACATACGTATATAGTCCCCATGCAACATTGAATTACTACATCCATCCCTAGAAGTTTACTGAAGTAGAATTATCCCTTATGATATCATGTAAGCTCTACACTGATTCTCTCTGAAAACTACAATTACTTATTACACTATGCAGATTAGATGTGGGTGATGTAGAGTAACTGGTACAAATTACAATGGTACTGGTACATTATCAAAATTAGCATGTTTGCTTTAGATGAGCAGAATACCAATTCAAATACTTTCCTCACTTTTTTTTAAGTCTCCCAGCAGTCAAAGAAAACCATCTCATACCATGAAATGGTCGATATTTTCAAAAAGCATAGAGCAATGAATACACCATAATAATAATACAACAATAGAAAGATCTTTATGACTGATAATTGATCACTATAATGGATTTTTACTGATTTATATGGGCTCAAGCTACAACATATCAAGCTCAATTAAACTTTTTGATAGCAACACCAACTAAAATAATGCCTACAAAAAGAGAATAGATTGAAATTGGGATTAAAATATATCAGAATAAATAGCAAGGGACAATCTTTCAAGGCAAAGGTGAATTTTGTAAATAAGTCAGAAAACTTTGAATTGACACCATTGACAACACTCACAAAATATGAAAAGGAAAATTACATTAGTGAGCAAGTGATTCCCTCTAGTTTGCAAGTAATGTTAATTAATAGCAGTCAAAGATCAGCACACTTCATATTTTAAACATGCCTTATGTGAACTTAATGATCTGTAAAATGCGTTTAAAAGATATCACAGATGCAATTACAGTAAAAAGCTGGCAGGCATATTTGCTTAAAAAGACAGTATCGGTGACCTGTCATTTTGAAGTTTGGGGTTCGCTCTGTCTCATTAGCACCTTCCTTCAGAGGATTAGGTATTAGCAGATCACATGAAAGCAATACCTTCTAAAATTATAAAAATTACTTACTTGAAAATTTAAAAATATGAAATATTAGGAGACAAAGTTTCATGTATACGCTAAAATATATTATAAATTTTAACTAACAGTTTTAAAGTGTCTTTAAATCCGAAACAATGTCTTTTATAAACATGGAAGACAGCATTTTGTGTGTTTATGAATGTTATAATCTACTTTTGGCAGGAATAATACAAATATAAACCAAATATTGTATAGTCCACCTAAAATACATGGCAGCAACATAATCCACCAAACATACTGAGGTAACTGAGATGCCAAATCAACACCTATAACCAGTTATAGTTCACTATATATGTATCAAACATTAAAATTAACCATAAAAAATGCATCCTTAACTTTCCCCTTCAATCTAGTCATCGACTTTGAATATGACATATTAATGGTGTAAATGTAGTTACTGCTGCCGGGATATCATCATTTGAACAATATTTCCAGTTTGAGTTAAAATGGCCACAGCTTGGTCATGTTCCAATTTGGTGAAATCGATTCCATCAACCTCCAAAATCTTATCACCAGGAAGAAGGGAGCCACTTGCTGGGCCACTAGGATGAATTTTAGTGATATAAATACCCTGTAAGTAAAACAAGAAAAAAAAGAATGTCAATATGTAGTAGCAATCCCCACCCATATGTGAAGAGACATATGCTCAGTGAAATGCTCACTAAATGTGAAAATCCTAAAACAGCATTCACTTTGCCCCAAATGATGCCAGGAACTATTGATACAAATTATGAGGGCAAATCAAATAATATCCCTTATGGAAATTTCAGATCAGGTCTGATCTGATCCAGATCAGGTCTGATATGACCTGATCAGGTCTGATCTGAACCTGATCAGGTCTGATCTGAACCTGATCAGGTCTGATCTGACCTGATCAGGTCTGATCTGAACCTGATCAGGTCTGATCTGAACCTGATCAGGTCTGATCTGAACCTGATCAGGTCTGATCTGAACCTGATCAGGTCTGATCTGAACCTGATCAGGTCTGATCTGAACCTGATCAGGTTTGATCTGTCCTGAACAAGTCTGATCTAAACCTGATCAGGCCTGATCTGACCTGATCAGGCCTGATCTAAATCTGATCAGGTCTGCACTGAACCTTGGTTTTCAACTTCAACCTTAGTTTTGTTGGATATTTTTGTCATATGACAATAATACCTGAGTATAATGTTGTCAAGTCAATTTTTGACCTGCTTGTAGACTATGAAGGAATATTTCACCATAGTCCACAAAAAATCGTGTATTTCTTCAATGTCTACATAAGGAATGAATATTATGATGAATAATGCATATACGCTGATGGGAGTTTCTCTCTGGGAACTGTGCCAGGAGGATCCCCGCTGTTTCGGGCGAAGGTGTAACAAATGGATATTATATTAATAGTTTAAATCTAATGGATGACTCAAGGCCGTTTTACACGGTACATATTTTGTGCAATTTCTTGTACAAACGCTTGTACGAGAAAATTGTTCCGATTGACGGCAACTGCCGTCTAGTACTGCCGTTAGTACTGGCAGTGAATTTCGGAACGCGCCTAAAGTTGAATGCTGGGAAACAACGGAACATCAATTTACGCAAGTTTCACATTGAACGGCGTGTGGCCATTGTGTAATTGGTGATAATTGTATTACTGATTATATATGTATTATTAGTCTTTTACTCCGATGGAAGGAATCAGTTGAATCGTCTAGCAGCGATGTTTGCACCGCTATTCTCGGAGCATCAATTAGTGAGGTAAGTTTCATTCATTCTCTTATTAATTAATGTGCTTGCTGAATAACGTTCACGACAACTCGTTTCACAATGAAAATGTATTTCAAGCATTGGCGATGTGCTGCATTTAGTAGCCATACCTGTAAAAAAGTTGCGTTACTTTATAATCGTGAATATGTATAAGCTTATCAGTTGAATTTTTCGATTGTGTGTTTTCCCGGTGCATGGAGTTAAAGACGTTTTGGGTTTCCAATCGGGTTAATTGCTATAGAGCATTTTGAGGCAAGCAGCCCTTTCATTCGGTTTGATTCCAGAGTTATTCTTTGATTAGTCAGAAACTGCTTAAGTTTGCAACATTTTACATGAATGTTATTTTGATCTACTTTGCAGCGCGAAAGAAAACAACAATGTACGGTGAAGTGAGTGACAAAACAAAAATAAAGTATTGTAATCATACTAAAGAGGATATTTAGGGATGAACCTGAACTTATCACTTTCTTGGTGGAAGTGAAGAGGAAATAATTACAAATTGGAAATCTAGGATATAACTGTGGGTAAGTAGTTATTCCTGAAATTTAAGTAGTTTTGGACTTGTTGGCCTAATGTTATGATTCAATACTACGCCTGGCAATACTAAGGAAAGCCTCGAGATTACTTATGAAATGCAATGTTGTAGATTCCTGGACTTTATAACTTGTATCTAAGTAATACACATTACTATTAAGTAATATAACCAGGCAAAAACATTGCAATAGTCTATAATTGCCATAAATGCTTATACCCCAAGATAAAAAGAATTAATAGGTTTTACCTAAGTGCTTTCTATATTATGGTAATCAAATACCTTTTCTATTCCTACAGATGTTCTTTGGCATCATTAGTGGAAAGGCGTTCCTTTTAAAGACTTGGAAAATATAAAAGGAGCAGCAGTTCCATATGTGGGCAAGAAAAGGGCTTTCAATGGAATATGCGAGTGTAAATTGATGTGGATTATATTTTCATAATTGCTCTTTTTTTTAAGTATTTCAGTGGCCAATAAAATGTTATTTTTAACATAAAAGAGGTAGTATTTATTGACCTAAAATAGACTGAAATCCTAATCAGGATTCCAGATCAGGATTTAGATCAGCTCATTTCCTGATCTGGAATTTTCAGATCAGACCTGATCTGAAATTTTCAGATCAGGATTTAGATCAGCTCATTTCCTGATCTGGAATTTCCAGATCAGACCTGATCTGAAATTTCCAGATCAGGATTTAGATCAGCTCATTTCCTGATCTGGAATTTCCAGATCAGACCTGATCTGAAATTTCCATAAGGGATGACACGATGATAATAGCCAAAAACTAGAGAAAAATGATCATTCAATGAATGACACATCAAAAGGTGGGCATAATTTACAGTTAAGAAACAAGGTAATTGCTACCTAAAAGTAATGTTATTTCTCAAATAAAATGGCACCATTTTTCATTTTATCAACTTTTATGGAATAGCTCCAGAAAAATTGTCATTAATAACAATGGAAAATCAATAAAGCAAAGGATTAAGTTTGATTTGAGTATTATTTCAAGATATTTTACAAAAACTTCCATTTCAGCCCTCATGGAAATTTCAGATCAGGTCTAATCTGATCCAGATCAGGTCTGAGCTGAACCTGATCAGACCTGATCTGAACCACTCAAGGTCTGATCTGACCCTTATGGAAATTTCAGATCAGGTCTGATCTGGAAATTCCAGATCAGGAAATGAGCTGATCTAAATCCTGATCTGGAAATTTCAGATCAGGTCTGATCTGGAAATTCCAGATCAGGAAATGAGCTGATCTAAATCCTGATCTGAAAATTTCAGATCAGGTCTGATCTGAAAATTCCAGATCAGGAAATGAGCTGATCTAAATTCTGATCTGGAAATTCCAGATCAGGTCTGATCTGGAATCCTGATTAGGATTTCAGTCTATTTTAGGTCAATAAATACTACCTCTTTTATGTTAAAGATAACATTTTATTGGCCACTGAAATACTAAAAAAAAGAGCAATTATGAAAATATAATCCACATCAATTTACACTCGCATATTCCATTGAAAGCCCTTTTCTTGCCCACATATGGAACTGCTGCTCCTTTTATATTTTCCAAGTCTTTAAAAGGAACGCCTTTCCACTAATGATGCCAAAGAACATCTGTAGGAATAGAAAAGGTATTTGATTACCATAATATACAAAGCACTTAGGTAAAACCTATTAATTCTTTTTATCTTGGGGTATAAGCATTTATGGCAATTATAGACTATTGCAATGTTTTTGCCTGGTTATATTACTTAATAGTAATGTGTATTACTTAGATACAAGTTATAAAGTCCAGGAATCTACAACATTGCATTTCATAAGTAATCTCGAGGCTTTCCTTAGTATTGCCAGGCGTAGTATTGAATCATAACATTAGGCCAACAAGTCCAAAACTACTAAAATTTCAGGAATAACTACTTACCCACAGTTATATCCTAGATTTCCAATTAGTAATTATTTCCTCTTCACTTCCACCAAGAAAGTGATAAGTTCAGGTTCATCCCTAAATATCCTCTTTAGTATGATTACAATACTTTATTTTTGTTTTGTCACTCACTTCACCGTACATTGTTGTTTTCTTTCGCGCTGCAAAGTAGATCAAAATAACATTCCTGTAAAATGTTGCAAACTTAAGCAGTTTCTGACTAATCAAACAATAATTCTGGAATCAAACCGAATGAAAGGGCTGCTTGCCTCAAAAGGCTCTATAGCAATTAACCCGATTGGAAACCCAAAACGTCTTTAACTCTATGCACCGGGAAAACACACAATCGAAAGATTCAACTGATAAGCTTATACATATTCACGATTATAAAGTAACGCAACTTTTTTACAGGTATGGCTACTAAATGCAGCACATCGCCAATGCTTGAAATACATTTTCAGTGTGAAACGAGTTGTCGTGAACGTTATTCAGCAAGCACATTAATTAATAAGAGAATGAATGAAACTTACCTCACTAATTGATGCTCCGAGAATAGCGGTGCAAATATCGCTGCTAGACGATTCAACTGATTCCTTCCATCGGAGTAAAAGACTAATAATACATATATAATTAGTAATACAATTATCACCAATTACACGATGGTCACACGCCGTCCAATGTGAAACTTGCGTAAATTGATGTTCCGTTGTTTCCCAGCATTCAACTTTAGGCGCATTCCGAAATTCACTGCCAGTACTAGCGGCAGTACTAGACGGCAGTTGCCGTCAATCGGAACAATTTTCTCGTACAAGCGTTTGTACAAGAAATTGCACAAAATATGTACCGTGTAAAACGGCCTTGAGTCATCCATTAGATTTAAACTATTAATATAATATCCATTTGTTACACCTTCGCCCGAAACAGCGGGGATCCTCCTGGCACAGTTCCCAGAGAGAAACTCCCATCAGCGTATATGCATTATTCATCATAATATTCATTCCTAATGTAGACATTGAAGAAATACACGATTTTTTGTGGACTATGGTGAAATATTCCTTCATAGTCTACAAGCAGGTCAAAAATTGACTTGACAACATTATACTCAGGTATTATTGTCATATGACAAAAATATCCAACAAAACTAAGGTTGAAGTTGAAAACCAAGGTTCAGTGCAGACCTGATCAGATTTAGATCAGGCCTGATCAGGTCAGATCAGGCCTGATCAGGTTTAGATCAGACTTGTTCAGGACAGATCAAACCTGATCAGGTTCAGATCAGACCTGATCAGGTTCAGATCAGACCTGATCAGGTTCAGATCAGACCTGATCAGGTTCAGATCAGACCTGATCAGATTCAGATCAGACCTGATCAGGTTCAGATCAGACCTGATCAGGTCATATCAGACCTGATCTGGATCAGATCAGACCTGATCTGAAATTTCCATAAGGGGAACCACTCGAGGTCTGATCTGAGCCAGATCAGGTCTCATCTGAAGCACTTCAGGTCTGATATGAGGATCAGTCAGATCTCAAATAGTGTGCTTAGGGGTAAAGATCACTTTTTGAATAAATATTTGGGAATTCAACCTTGGTTTTCTTGGATATTTTTGTCACATGACAATAATACCTGAGTATAATGTTGTCAAGTCATTTTTGACCTGCTTGTAGACTATGAAGAAATATTTCACCATAGTCTACAAAAAACATGTATTTCTTTAATGCTACACAAGGAATGAATATTATGATGAATAATGCATACACACTGATGGGAGTTTCTCTCAGGGAACAAGGGGAACTGTGCCAGAAGGATCCCGGCTGTTTCGGGCGAAAGTGTAACAAAAGGATACCATATTAATAGTTTAAAGCTAATGGATGACTCAAGGCCGTTTTAAACAGTACATTTTTTGTACATTTTGTGTACAAACCCTTGTATGAGAAAATTGTTCCGATTGACGGCAGTACTGGCAGTGTATTTGAGAACGTGAAGTTGAATGCTGGGAAACAATGGAACATCAATTGATGCATGTTTCACATTGAATGGCCTGTGACCATCGTATAATTGGTGATAATTTTATTATTAATTATATTAGTATTATTAGTCTTTAACTCCAATGGACGGCATTGGTTGAATCGTCAATCAGCGATATTTACACCGCTATTCTCGGACCATCAATTAGTGAGGTAAGTTTCATACATTCTCTTATTAATTAATGTGCTCGCTGAATAACGTTGGTGACAACTCCTTTCACACTGAAAATATATTTCAAGCATTTGCGATGTGCTGCATTTAGTAGCCATACTTGTAAAACAGTGCATGATATTGCGTTACTTTATAATCGTGAATATGTATAAGCTAATAATTTGGAAGAAAATTTGGTGTTTTCCCGGTGCATAGAATTAAAGAGGTTTTTGGTTTCCAATTGGGTTAGTTGCTATAGAGCCTTTTGAGGCAAGCAACCCTTTCATTCAGTTTGATTCCATCTTTAATTAGTCATAAACTGCTTAAGTTTGCACATTTATTCTTTACATGAATGGTATTTTGATCTACTTATTAACATAACTTTTATGCTTTGCAGCGTGAAAGAAAACAACATCGTGCAGTGAAGTGAGTGACACTACAAAAATAAAGTATTGTAATCATACTAAAGAGGACATTTAGGGATGAACCTGTACTTATCACTTTCTTGGTGGAAGTGAAGATTAAATAATTACTAATTGGAAATCTAGGATATAATTGTGGGTAAGCAGTTATTCCTGAAATTTAAGTAGTTTTGGACTTGTTGGCCTAATTTTAGGATTCATAATTCTGACAATACTAAGGAAAGTCTCGAGATTACTTATGTAATGCAATGTTTGTGAAGACTTGGAAAATATAAACTGTTATGAAATGCAATGTTACTGAACTGTGCATCAATTACAAGCAAAATATTTACCTGGTAATAATAATACCATTGCTCATTTTGTATAATCTGAGGTTAATATTGCTAAGTTTAATCTTTCCTACAAATTCTCAATTTATATGAACTTTGGCATTGGTTTGTGGTTAGGTTCAAAATTGGACAGAATTTGAAGATATATTATCACTTTCTGCCCACTTATTAACCTTAATAAAAGTTAAATTATTCAACAGTCCATAATGAGTAGGTACTAAAATTACATAATTATACATTTTAAATTTTAAAACCAGGCTTATATTTTTTAAATTTAATTTAGCGGTAGATTTTTACTCTAACAAGCAACAAATAAGTTAGCAGGATAACATTTAATGTATAAAATGAAATTCTAATATTCGAGGCATTCGAATATTCAAGAATTGATTTATATCGAATGCAATATTCAACTTTGAGTAATCTGCTTTTTGTTCCATCTCTAGTAAAAACAAGAATACAAGAGAAGCAATTTTGGCCCTCATGCTTCTTAGAGGAGGAGAATTGAGAAGAACATACTGACATTCGTTGCATTTGTAGATTGGAAGAAGGCTTCTGACATAGTGGATTGGAACCCAATGCTCTAGATTCTTAAGGAAATTAGAGTGCCATTTAACAACCAAAGAATTATCCATGGTTTGTACGAAACCACATGGCTGTGATCAAATCAGGACCCAGTGTTGAAGAAGCAAGAATAAAGAAAGGAGTAAGACAAGGTTTGCACTGTCTCCCCTGGCATTCAATGTCTACATCAAGACAGCATTAAAGAATTCAAAGAAGGGCATGGAATTTAATAATCGATGAACTGATGACATAGCAGTCACAGCAGAGACAGAAAGCCATTTAGAGAAGACTAAAGAAAGGGAAATGGCCAGATATGTATCACCTAAAGATCAATACAATGAAAACTAAGATATGCAGTAGGAGATATGAGGCCAAGACTAACATTAAACTAGGAAAACCAAAGTTTGAGGAGGTGAAAGTGTTGTTATCTTGGAAGCTGAGCAACCAATGATGATTGAAGCAAGACAGAAATATCATAATAGCCCAGGTAAAGAGGTCATTCAACCAAAAGAAGAATTTAGTTCCTGTTGGAAATACAAACATGGATGTAAGGAAACAATTCATCAGAACTTACAGCTGGAGCATGTTTCTTTATGGCAGTGAGGCCTGGATGATAACAGCAGCAGAGAAGCCTGGGAGTATATGTAACGAAGTGCTACAGAAATGATAAAGAGCAACTGTATTGGCCACATGACAAACAAAGAAGTTCTAAGAAGAGTTGGAGAAAAGAGAAGTCTGCAGAAAACTTTGAAAAACAGTTGGCACAACTTAATCAGCCATATCATGAGATGTGATGGCCTGATTAAGAGAATTGTAGAGGTGAATGTGAAGAATTGTAAAAGTGAATGAGAAGAATCAGAAAGGAAGGCCTTGGATGAGATATAAGGAGCAAGTAATGAAGGATGTGAAAGATAAGAATCATGAGAATATGAAAAGGCTAACCAATGGGTGAATGGAGTGCAGAGCTGCACCAAACCAATCTTCGGATTGCTCACTGATGATGAGAGATACGACAAAAAATTAGCTTAAGAGCATTCCTCGTATACACCTTAATGCCACACGATAGGAATTTACAAAAACATAATTTTAATTACTTCAAAACTTACACATGACATCCATAGTCAGCACAACCACAGCTAGCCAATTATTAAAGAGTGAACACTCAAATACCCTTTAAACTGGGTAGTGATTGGAAAAAACCTATGTTTATTTAAACTTTGTATTTGTAATAATATTTCAAATAGCTCTAAGAGGGGTCATTCAAGCATGGTAATGGTCCTCAAATGAAAGTAAGTGATATTATTTCCACAGAAACTTGGATCTGATACAACATGACACAGAAACACTAAATGCAAACATCAAATCACTATGGTAACTTGGCATGTACCTGAAATACGATACAGAAGTTTGTTTCCCCTTCACTCCAACTTTTCTTCCATGAATAATAAGCTAATGTTGAAGGTAGGTTGAGGTAGGGACAAGGTTAGCCAATATGAGAAGATGTATGCCATCATTTAAATTAAATCATCAAATTAATCAAACAATGGAAGTGAACTACGTGATACTTACACTATCTTGCTTATCTGGAGAGGCACTAGGATGATGACCCCCCGCAATACTGAAGCCCAACCCTGGATTTTTATGAATACTCACGGGAAACTGAAAAAAGGAAAAAAAAATCATTCATGAGTTACCTGATGGAAAGGTGAAAATGTAAGACAGAATACAGAATGTACTCACCACCATAGCATTTTTATGCAATCCAAACATCCAACTTTTACTTGGAGGGGTCAGTTTGCTTTGCGGGCTCACTGGTATTCGGCTTCTACTGGGCACCTCCACTGGTGACGTTTCTATTCGAGATGAGTGCAACATAGGAATTTTCGATGATCCAACTGGGCTCTTCAGAGTTTTGTCCACTGCCTCAGATCCTTTGGTAGGAGGTGATTTACTATTGTTTCCGGAAGCTGTGAAGTTAGCCATCCCAGCTAAATGCGGTATTTTGGAATGGGGTGAAGTTGATGCTGCAGGTCTCGGCAGCTGAGATGGACTAGTTTCAGAAGTTGGTACCGGAGGTGGAGAGGAGACAACTCCTGGCCTACTGTTCCCATACAATGGTGAAGGGATGCTGCTTTTCTTGGCCATTAAAAATCCAGGAGGTGGCATTTTAGAGGTAAAAGAGGGAAGAGGACTAGTTCGCTGCCAACTTTGAGAGGTTTTAGAAGATTGTGTACTACTCACTGATGGGATCCTTGAAGGGGATACACTGTAATGAGAAGATTTCCATCCAATTGGATAGCTTTCCCCCATATTACTCTATCATTAATACAACATAACTATAGGCTACTTTGATAACAATTAACCAACTTCAGCAGACTGAAGTTCGAATAAAGACGAGACAATTCAAACAACACCAAGATAAATGTATTAATTGGCCCCTTCAGCACACATATGATCATTTATGACACAAAAGACTGTCACATACAATACTGGAGGCAAAATTAGATTTAGGGTGGTTGGGAGTGAATATGTGGGAGGAAAATGACGGACAATCGAAATCATCTGCTCCTCAATGACCATGACCCATCCATGAGTTTGTCTACTGTGATATATCCATTCTCTCCCCCTCACACCCACTTCTAAATCCTTCCTCATCCTGAAAGTCTCTCCACTACTCCCTTTCCAAAGGCTCTTACTCTCAATTTCAACCAGTCAATTTCTTCTCAACCTTGAGAAATTCATTCACCTGGAATTCCTTCCCTTTCAATGACAAATTTTACATCCAAATTTAAGTATGATCCAGCAGTAATAGATTGAGCCCTACCAGCGGCATCAGAAGTGGGGGGTGGGGGGGGGGGGGCATCCCCCCCCCCCCAGAATTTGCCCCGGGCCCTTGAGAAATGAGTCTTCACTAATAAAAATTAAATTTCACTTATTTCCAGCTTGCCTTTTCCTTTTTGACACATATTCTACTACCTTCATATGCACTTTTAGCAGAATTCTAGTCTCTATCCCCTCCTATCCGCAAAAAATGCGGGCCCTTTTCATAGGAGCCAGGCCCTTTTCAAGGTTGGCCCCTCCCAGCGAAAATAGTTCCGATGCCCCTGAGCCTTACCTATGTTGACATATAACAGGACTCAATAGAAAGATTTCCACAGCGAAAAAAATCAGCTGCCTTCACTGGGTGAATCATTTTTTTTCAGTGGATATCTTGCATTGTGAATATTAGCAGGTAGGTAACTCAGTTGTGGCTTTCAAGAAGGTAGATTCAAGGTTTGCAAACAAGTCATGAAAATCCACAACTGAGTTACCTGCTAATATTCACAATGCAAGATTTCCACTGAAAAAAATGATTCACCCAGTAAAGGCAGATGATTTTTTTCTCTGTGGAAATCTTTCTATTGAGTCGCGACTTGTTTGCAAACCTTGAATCTACCAGGGCTGCCTATAACAAGCATATTTATCTCAATATCCATTTAAACCTATTGTTTGGCTGCATTATACAGATAACATCTTTACCCTCTGGCCCCATAGAATTGATTCCTTTAACACTTTCATTTCAACCTGCAAAGCCTCCTCTCCTCTTACAACTCACTTATCACTCCAAATTAACCTATTTGAATTAAACTATTTCATTAACTAACAATAACTTTCACACATATGTCCACAATGTCCAATATTAATAAAAAATAACTTTACTACAGAAGCTAACACTTCCCTGACACCTTATGCTCTCTCCACTTCTACTAACCAGTGGCTTCAAATTTATAACAACCCCATTTCCTTGGATGAATTCCCATCTGCATCATTCCACTATTCACTGTGGTTATGCAGAATCCCTCTTGAACAGCTAAATTATAAAATAAACTCCTACACAAGTAAACCTTCCCTCATCATATACCCTTTCCCTCTACTTTCCATGAAATCATTTCCTTAAATTGTTTCTGCTTTCTTCAAAAAGCACAGTATCACAATAAACAATTCACCCATAGTTCCATCCATTTCTTAGATCCAAGAAACGTATTCAAAACCATCATCCCCTTCACAAAACCATCCATTTCCAAACACAACCTTCATGCAAAATCAAGCATGTAGCAAAATACTACAACTGCACCCAACAATCCCTCCCAAATGCCCTCATCAACTCCCATCAACCCCTTCTTACACCTCCGGTAATGTCATCTAGCACTTAACACCACTAATTCTACCCTGCCTTCTATGTTGGTAAATCCTCCATATCTATTAACCAATAAATCAACAACCACCACAATTCTTTTAATAATTCTTTCCAATTAGCCTACTGTATTTACTCATGTAAGCCACGCACCTTTTTTCCCGAAACGCCAGTGAAAAAATGGGGGTGCGCGGCTTACACGAATCCTCCAGATTTTTGTGTAAGCCGCACACCATTTTTCCTCAAATTCCTTTTGTTTTTTTCTCCAAAGTTTTACATTTTGTGAACATATCGACGTTGATTGGTAAGTATGGTCTAGTAGTAAATCATACATTGTAAAGAATTCTGAAATTTCGAAGTAATCAGTAATAAAAACTGGCATTAGACAAAGTCTGAGCGTAAAATGGTACTCGAAGAAATGCTAGATCAGAAACACCACTTGACAAAGCAATAGATTTACCGTGTATAGATCGTACTGTCATGGTCCCCACCATCTGGCATACTGTAAGGCTTGTTTATGTTAATATGTGTTCTTTTGTATGGGTACGTAAGTGAGTGCGCCCGGAGACGAGTGATCTTAGTGCAAAGGGTATACACCATGTCGCTGCTGTCGGGGCGTCTAGCAGACGACCCCGCGCAGTGCATCATGGGAATTTTCTGAAGAGAATAAAAGGCCGAGCATAGGCTCAACGAGGGTCATAATCGGTCATAATCGGTCATAATCGGGCAGAATCGAGCAGAACCGGTCAGAATCAGAGTGCTTATTACTAGAGCATTCGTGAGTTCCCAGTGAAGCAGACCAAGGAAGCACGTCGAACAAAGGAGACGGAGGGTGCGCGAACACGGGAGTGATAGCAAGGGAAGACGCCGTCCGAGAGTGAATTGGGTCACCGAAAGAGAAGTTCCTGCCGCTGCATAAGCTATTTGCCGTCGGCCCGGCTACGAACTGTCATCGCCTGATACCACCTCTCAGAAGACCGTGTAAGCTATCCCAGGGAAGTGATCCCACCCCCCTTTTTGCTCACATAAGCTCATCCCGATTGTTAAACTTTAGTGCTTTGGGAGAAAGTCGCGTTCGTAATCCCGTGATTGTGAACGGGGAGAAAGGCGAACAGCCCACATGACTTTTCACCAGGGAACGTTTAACTGAAGAGACAAGTGCTAATGATTATGATTTCACTGTATGGTATCTGAGTAACTGCATTTCAACATATTAATTATTATTGCATAAGGTTTCGTGTATTGTATTAGGGTATTTGAAGTTGGTGTCTGACTACAAGGTGAATTCTGTTATTTAGTCCTGTCTGAATGTCGTGTTTTCAATTGGTGTGATTGAAATTGTTAAACCCCTTCAGGGTCAAGTCAGAAAAAGGGTATTTATTTAATTTGTAGGGTTTATTTGGTATTTGTGTTCTTTTTGTTGAATTAAATTGTTTGTGTAAAATCATAAGACTGCCTTGCACGCTGTCATTAGTGGGGGGGCCACGTCACCTCTCCCGACGATCCTTCTTCGTTACCTCCATCTTTACAGGATCTTTTGGCGAATTTAAACGGCGCTGGACGCCAGAAATCACACGAGCCCTCCTCTGGTCTTCAGGGTTGGTGGGGGTAAGTTCTATTAGGGCCTCTAAGCCAGAGAAACAAAAATTACGTGTGCGCCGGACCTCATCAGTCATCCTCATCCGCGCGTGTCATTGTGGGGACGGTGGGAGGGGGTAACCAGCCAGGCAGGTGGGACCGCCACAGTACGTAGGACAACACATTTAGGCACTGATATGCATTTAAATCTATATTGTATCCTGTAAGCTGCTGCAAGGGGTGTGGCATCTTTACGTCTTTTCAAAATCGTAATCACGTATCTGTAGCAACATTTTTGTGCAATAGATAGCTCCTTTTGCGTACACATTAAATCTACATTGCAAAGACACGACAAAAAATTTGTTTCATAGTGGCAAGAGTCATATGTTCAGACATTATACCTTCTTACTATCCGTGCTATCCCCTATGTGTGTGAGAGTAGTAAACGAGTTCGAATCGATCATTTAGCATTATAAAATAATTTGCAATTATCACCCTAAAAATGGATTATGATGTGAAAAGATCGTTTTCTGTGAGTACAAAACTGTATTATAAGCGATGCCGAAAAAAGAGGAAATCAAGCAGCAGGAAGGAAATATGGTGTATCTGAATCTAACAGTGACAAAAACTAAAAATGACAACTGTTATGAAATGAATATTCATTAGTGATTTATGATTCGATTTCCGCAAAGGTATTTTTCTTTAGTTTTATAAGAATTATAATTGCTATTACATTGAGCTTAGTTTTTTCCGTGTGTTCACAAGACTTCCTGGTGTTGTTAAATTGTCCTAGTCCACAGCTACTACGCAGAGAGCAGACAATACCACCGCTATCAGGTACGGATGGCATTCTGCTTTTATTTGTTCATGTGCCAACAGATTTCTGTAATAATAGAGTAATCACGGGTTGAAATTGTATATATTTCTGAATTATTTAGTTGGATGCTATTTTGAACAGATGCCATTTTTATAGATGGATGATGTGATCGTAACTGTGATTACCGTGAGATGCTACGAGAAAAAGATGCACAGTAAAAGAGGCCATGCATGGATGCACAACGCGATGACGATCGTGACAATATTAACACGTAATTTAATCAACTAATGAGAAAGACGTACTTGTAATTTAGGCACAGAATTTCTATCACAGAAAGTGCATTCATGTTATGACAAATTGATACAGACTCAAGGGCAAAAAGAATAATTTTTGATAGAAATAATTTTTTCCTCACGAGCCTGCCCGAAAATAGGGGTGTGCGGGATACACACGGGCGTGGCTTACACAAGGAAAATACAGTATATCCTCATTTTAAAGTACGCTTCTTACAGCACACTACAATTCATGGAACAATAAAGCAATAAAATTAGCACATCTAGTGGACCACGAAGTTCAACAATTTTTCAGCAATTAAAGTGTGCTCTAATTTTGGTAATTATTTCTTAATAAAGAAATAAAAACCACAATGCTGATTTGCTGACAGCAAAATTGAGCTGCACTCCTTTAGCGTTGAGCCAGTGCCTTTTCTTTTCCTCTTGTCAGTGAAATGTGTTGGCAAGTTAGAAAATCAAGTAATGCTTCACTGATATGGACAAAGTTGGACAAATTTTATCATGGCAAATTGCCACTCAAAACAATATATTTATCACATGATTTAACCAATAAAATAATTAAAATTACATTACAGGTAGGTGGAAAGAACATTTGGTAGTTGACTGAGGGTTTGTGGCTCAAATTTGGCAAGTGCCATATAAAATAATTTCTCATACCTCAGGTGCATTCGGTGACCAAAAATATAATTGGGAAAACGGAAGTAGCAAGGGAGGGGAATTTTTATCTCAATATTGGGAGTTGGTTTTAGTATCATGTGAGTTAAGCCTTTTTTCAACCAACATTTCCAGCTCATATATTTCATTATTTTAAAAATGATTCTGGGGGAAATATAATAATAAAAGCATACCTGATATTGTCCGAACTGCTGTTTGAATCAAATGAGTTGTTAGAGGGTGCTACAGTATCTTGAGCTCCATCAAGGCTGCTGTTTTGAGGTGACACAGCATTAACCCTTTGAGGAGTGGGAGCTATAAGGTGGGTTCCAGCTGAGGGCTTGTCTTGTGTGAAATTTGGGGGCTTTCCAAGAGATATTTCCCTTATGTCTTCATTGGCAGGACGTTTTGACTTTGAAACGGGTATCCGACTACCACCCATTACAGTCTTTGGAGAGTCATTCACATCATCTGGCACATAACTACTTTTTCCCTCAGTAAACTCATTACTCACTGTACCAGAAATAATATCCAAGGCCTCAGAATTAGAAAGATGAGAGACTTCTGGAGACAAACTGAGAACAACTGATGTGGAATTATCACAAGGATCATGTTGATCTTCTTCTTCAGGTGTACTGCTTTTCAATGAGTGGCCATGGTTATACTGCTCATAATTATTGGCACGCTCATCTCCACTCCCCCTTGATGGAACAGATGTGACATGTTTCTCAGGGCTGACAGGAATTACATCCTCCTCTTTTGCATGCTTTTTACCCTCAGAAGGAGAATCAAGGGAGGGTGAAATCTGAATACTGGATATGTCAGATATATTTTGGTAGGGGCTCAAGGCAGAGGAATTAAGGTCAGTTTTATGAACCGATGATGAAAAACTGGGGAGCTGCTCTGGCTGAGACAAGGGATCTGCAAATGGTCTTTCCGCAGTGGTCATTCCCAACTCATTTAGGCTTGCTTCTACCCTTTCAGTCAATTCTTCTAGGCCATGCTCAACTGGGTCCTCTTCTATTTGCCCTATGGAAGTAGTCATGTAATTTAATTACCACATTACCAATACATCATCAGTAACTGATGGATTACTTATCAGACAATTTTATTGAAAGAACCAGCCCATAGCTCGAATACATGAAAAATTAAAATAAAATATAACTGGCCCTTTTACTAACTATGCAATAAGCACATCTTTAACTAAACATAAGTGATATTACAATTAACATATTTAATGCATTTGAATTCAAATGCTTGCACAGGAAAATACTGATTTTTAAAGAGAAGGATTAAAATTAAAATATTTAATGTTACCAGCAACAGAGCAGTGATGATGAATATCTACTATCATTTTCAAAGTATGTATACACCCACACAGTAGAGTACCAAGGGAGGGGGGGGGCAAACGGGGCAGCCACCCCGGGAGCCGTAAAGGGGGGAGAGCCAGGAGGGGGGGTTCCAAAATTGAAAAATATCTTTTTTTAGTTTAAGAAAAAATAATTTTTTTTCTACCGGGAGCGGTTACCATCTAGTTAGCCTCAGGTGCCAAGTAGCCTTGGTACACCACTGCACCCACACGCCCTATCACTTGATTGAATGGGGGCGACTTGGAAAACATTTTTAGGTTAACATACATGGATTGCTAGCGTTGGACTTTGCTGGAATAGCTTTATGTCGCCGAGTAGGTAAGGCTGTAGATACAATAGAGCTACCTAAATGAGTCAAATAAACTCTAGAAACATAAGCTCCAGCCGAAGGAATGCATTGAAGAAATTCTCGTCCTCTTTCTCATTGGGCTTATCCGAGTCTTTCTTTCGGTCGTCTCGAGGGTTTTCCTCAAACAAGAAGAAACTGGAAGTAAAGGAAAGTCATGTCATCTATGAAAATGTCCGAAGACTAGAAAATCCAAATGTCAAGGCAATCGAAAAACCGGTTTCGGAGATATCATTTTCCATAATTAATTTGGCATTTGGATTTTCTAGTCTTTGGACATTTTCAATTGAGCCAAATTGGAAGCTCTTATTATTTCATCCATGTCATCTATGAGGTTGGCTTAGAGTAGTGGTTATAATTCTACTCTCATGAGCTAAGTTGTAGGTCGGGGATTCAAGCATCCCATGGAGAATTTTTTAAATCTATTTGCAGAAGTAAACGGATGGCACTTTTATACTGCTGGACCCTTTAATTTATTCCCATCATGTTCATAGTTTTTAAAGTAATAGCAGTTGTTTGGGGGAGGTGGCCGACAGCTGAGGCATAGTGCCATTTAGTAATTCTACTTCATTCAAGCCATTTACTTTTAACTAATCTTGAAACCAACTTACTTTAGAACATAATTTAAAATATTGCCAAGCAAAAATACACTCAGGTAAAACCAAAATATTTTTGCAACAAGAGACTTGTATTAAACCTGTATAAAATTGTGTAAATGAGGTACCCTTCACTCGCATAAACTGTATTTGCTCTTCCTTTGAAAAGCAGACTAAATGAGCATTTTGAAAGGATTTATTTCTTCGAAAATAACTAGAGATGGGTCGAATCCAGTTTTTCTCGAATCCGAATCTCGAATCCGAATCTTAAATTCACCCTCGAATCTCGAATCTTATTTCGAATCCAAATCTTAACTTTACCTTGAATCCTAAATTTTATCAAGAATCTAAATGTTGCCTTGTCCTTTTTACATAAGCTTGTATTTATTTTGAATTCTAATATTAATTTTCCACACTATAGAATTAAACACTCCAACTGCAAGCATATAAAAACTTTAATGCTTTAAGTTTTTATTTAAAAAAATGAGCATTTTAACACGTTCAGGATCAAGCCGATTCCTCTTCTTATCACATATAATGCCAGCCGTGCTGAACAGTCTCTCTGATTGCACTGTTGAGGGTGGTGCTGAAAGGTACTTCCTAGCCAGTTTTGGTAGCACTGAAAACTGATGTACAACTCTTTTCCAGTATTCTAAGGCATTGTTTTCAGGAGGAAGAAGCTCTTCTTGCAAATACCTTTCCACTTCTTCCTCAGCAGTAGCAGAATGATTAGATGTTTGTACAGGGCTCATAATACGACTATAAAATGACCACATTCCATGCATCGACGTCTTAACATCTGATGTGGGAGCCTATGATAAGAAAGAAAATGGAAATATTTTAACATGTCTACATAAACCATGATATAAGAAGCAATCAAATGAAAAATTTCTTACGCTAGCCTACTTACCAGTTCTCTCCTTTCCTCGGGATATGTGCCACTTATGCTTTTAACCTCCTGAATTAGCTGGGTTTTGGCTTGTTGCAAAAGCTCCTTACTTTGGAAAACACTTCCTTTGAACCTTGGATCAAGGAGAGTTGCAACAGCGTAGAATTCATTACTTTCCACTGATGGGTATCGGCACTTCAGTGCAGTCAATAAGTCGTTCTTCACACCTTGTAAGCCAGAAGAGACTGGTGCAGGTTTCTTCAATTCATGCATTGCACTGTTAATGATGGGGATAACTTCTGATATGGTTACATCAGCTGAACTCACGGCAAACGTTGCTTGATTAAAAATGTTTGCAATGCCTGCAACACTTACAATCTGCTCCCAATGATGAGAAGTTAATTCAACAGGAACAGTAAGATATGTCGCTGCCAGTGTAACTGCTGCCTTTTGTTCAAGCAACCTTGTAAGCATATGCAATGAGGAGTTCCATCTGGTGGGCTCATCCTGCAGTAGCCTGTGTTGCTTAACTCCCACAGTCACTTGGGCTTTTTTTAAAACTTTGGTAGCTTTGGAAGAGTGTTTAAAATGACCTACAAGACGCCGACATGTAGCAATGAAACCACTCACCATCTTATTATTAAGAAGTCCATCTTTGACCACCAACTGCAGTGTGTGAGCAAGACATGGAATATGGCTGAAATCAGACTCATTAAGAGCACAGCATATGTTCCTCCCATTATCACACACAATCAAAAATATTTTGTCTTCTATGTCCCAGCTTTTAAGAGTTTCACAAATAAATACCCTCAAGTTTTGACCAGTGTGTGACACTTCAGGAAAAGGCACTACCTCTAAACACAAATGGTGAGATTTAAAGTCAGCATCAATGAAGTGAGCAGTTATACTGAGGTAATCATCATTACTCGTTGATGTCCACATATCTGTTGTAATGGAAATACTCTCTGCTTTGCTGAGAATAGCCCTGACTTTTGTTTTTGTTTCATCATACATTTCTGGAATTAATTTATTTCCAATATGCTTCCTAGATGCCATTGTGTATCTTGGCTCTAAATGGAGAACCAGAGCCTGAAAACCTTTATTCTCTACAACTGACAGGGGCTGATTATCCAGGCACACCATCTCAGCAATTAATCTTGTGATTTCTTTACTTCGTTGATCACCTGGCTTGAATTTTCCCTTTTTCTCCATGAAACCTTTCAATGTCAATTGTGATGGCCCAGAGTTTTTCCTCTTCGGCAAAGGGTAATTAGGGCTCAAGTCACGTGAAGGGCTGTCCATTACAACAGAGAAACTCAAGGAAGCAGAGAGCATTGTCTCCTCTGCATTGGAATCAAGGGATGGTGACTCTGGCAAATCACTAGAAATATAAGGTAAATACTATTGAAAAACTGAAAAGATGGTATTCCCATGGGAAATTTGCTACTTCGATAAATAATCAACATAAATGGTTTGTAAGTTCAAAGCTAACATATCTTCAAAAACATGAGTTAAATATGTACCATGCAACATCTATTAAAACTACCAGGGCATAAGCGATAATAATACGAGAATACAAATTCACTTTCTAAACTGCCAGGAAAATTTTAACTTTTAGGAGTAATAGGCACTAACGAGAAACCACAAGAAAAACTCAACATTCCATTAAAGTACCCCGGGTCCAACATAAAAACTTTCTAGAGGAGAAACTACTCATGATATTGATATGAAATTTGCTGGTGTTACAAATAATAAGTTTATTCCCATTGCTTTTAGGATATCAATGTAGGAAACCTGGAGCCAGTGTGAAACATACCAAACTTTTACAATTTGATTTGCTAGTAACTTCTATTTCTAGCCGGTGCACAATGTTTCTCATACACTACTTCAGGAACGAAATAATTGAGTAAGGAACGTGAAGCTTGGATCAAAATGCGATTAAAACTAAAAAAGCACAAATACAAGAAACAGACTATTCTCGAGAATCTCGATGTCAGTATAGCTCAATGTGCAAGGGCAAGAATACGTATCACGTGCACGATTTAATACGCTGGATCGGAATATCAGTTCCACGAAATAGACTGCCATTCCGGTTATTAGCTTGATCATTTCATTGGCATACTTATTTTAGTGTACCAATGTGCAATTATTTGAATTCTACCAATGATTTCTTTAATAATAGATATAAAATGCATATAAATATGGAGTGTGGGAAAATACTGCGTGCTCTCATACGCATATAGGTGAGGATTGGATTATAAAGGCTCGGGCTGAATAAATATTACATTAATTTAAAGTATGAACAGATGTGTTTTATTTTTACTTACCTTTCTCCCTCCTCGTCACTTTTAGCGGCAAACATTTGCAAGCAATGCTTCCTCATGTGTTTCTTCATTGCGCTCGTGCTATGCGATTTCCCACTGCGTGATATGGATGTCTTACAATACTTGCAAATGGCAAAACTAGAGTTTGTATCTGATATTGTGAAATGCTTCCACACTTCACTAGACATATTCAGGTATTATTTCGTATTTTCTACAACACAGCACTATACTCATTGAAGCTTGCTAGAAGACTGGATGAAAGCGCATATTCTGATTTTACCCGCTCAGGAAATAGGAATTGATAGGAATTTATCGAATTTATCACTCTCGAAGAATCGATTCTATCATTGCTTTCGATTGCACTCATGGTAATGGCGGTAATGTTCAAATTGTTGGTTGGTTGAAATAAACGCAAGGATTTTCATCTGCTGAGGATGTAAGTGAATAAATATATATAGGTTGTTATGAAGTGTTAAATTTATAATCGAAGAAGAGAAGTCACAGCTATCCCAGAAATAAGAGTTTAGTGAAAATGTAACTATTGCATTGCGCGTACACACATGGAATAGTATCTCATAGTCGTTTAATGTTTCGTTGCAGTATGCATCCCATCTCAAAGTTTTATAAGTAATACACCGCAAATTATTAATATATTGCTGAAGGTCCTGGTTTTTAAAAACTGAAATGAACTAAACTATTCCCATACTAAATTTAACTATACTATGCCCAACTAAAATATACTACTGCTAACCAAAATGAACTACGCATGAGGCAAAAAGGAGACGAAACTCAAAAAGCCGGTTTCAACCGTTAACAGAAGCACAAGGCGACAAGTTCCAGTGCCTTGCAACGCATTGCGATCTTCTTTTTTCATGCCGCGCCGCAGAGCTATGAAGGTCCACCGATTTCCTTCCGCGGCGAAATCCATCGTAAGTGCCGCTGCCGCCGAGCTATAAAGCCCCCCTTAAGGATTCGGATTCGAGGTGAAACACAATGGATTCGAGGATTCGAAGATTCGAGAAAAGAGCCATTATTCGAGGGATTCGAGGATTCGAAGATTCGAACGTCCCATCCCTAAAAATAACCCTTTACCTTTTCTTTCATTGATAGAAACATGACTGTGAAAGTTGCGATAAAAGTTAGCCCCTCAGAGGTTGAGGGATACTGTTGTTGTAAGGCCCCAGATAGAGCTAACTGCAAGTATACAAGGAATTTTGCTAACATTAACTCTCATTCCTTCGGCAAGTTGCGAGGCTTCTCTCAGACCTCATAAGGAGATTTTTTTAGTCTTTTTCACCCAAAATTGATAAGGCATGAAGGCAACTTATAATAGAGAAGTTTAATTAAGAATTAGTGTGCTTTTGGGAAGGCAATTAGCTCTACCCAAGCAACCAGCTATCCTGAATGGAGCAAAATACCTCAACTGTCCATTGCCTCCCTTGAATAACTACTTATGTGAGGAAAATTTATGTCATCAATGACTATTTAAATGATAACACAGAAAGACAAACACGAGCCAAATCCACAAAAATAAACTTTACTACGACCCGGGTTTCACTGTATTACAGCATCGATGTTGGAATAAGAAAGACCCCATTAATTAGATAAGAGCCTTGACTATGTCTATCGATATATTCCTGAGAAGAACATATTCAATGAGGAGGATGAATTATTTCTAGAACTCGAAGATGTTCATGCTGATTTTGATGTCAGGAGCAAAGAGAAAACAATGGCATTCATATTAAACCAGTCTTTAATAAATACAAAATTTATTTCGACTAGAATACGTATATTTAAAGGTATGTGCAACTTTACCATGCTGCTCTGGCAATGTTTCTGTTAAAAAATGTCTCAGCATTTTCCACAAGTACTGGGTAGTTGGTCATGGCAAAATTGCCAGATTATGGGTGTTCCCGGATTAGGGATTCCCGGATTAAGGGTGCTCAACTGTATTTCCTTTTTTTGCCATGCTAGATTGTGTAAATAATTGCTATACATGAACACCAATAAAAAAGGCAAGTACGACTTTTAAATAATTATATAACAGTTTGAAAATTGACAGCTGTTCATTTTAAATTTTTTATCGTAAAATGATTTGTAAAAAATTACTCAGCTGTATAGATAAATAAAGAAAAAGGTATTGTTTAATGAAGTTATCAATTAATTTTAACATAAACTAAGAAATATTTAAAATAATTACTACCCATCAAAATGATGGGTAATGGTCCTTCTAGGTAGCCATACAACCCTGGTCCTTCTAGTGTTAAAGCCGTAACTTTGTGGACAGTGGTGCTGCGTGCACGACTTCGGCTTACCTGTGATATTTAAGTATGGCAGACACGTAACATATTGTCCGTTAATGCCTCTAGAAATACACAGGAGAGAAGGGATATTGGTAGAGTATCACTAAATGGGATAATTGGTAGAGTATTTGGCCAGGAAACAGGGGATTCCGGTCTTGGTGGATTTTTTCTCTAAGAAAATTCTGCCCTACACCCTTTCTAACATATACTCGCTTCATGGATTAGTAGATACCAAGCATCTAGTTATACATGACTCTTTATTTCTAACATGTCTCCGTGAAATATTGGCATTGTAGCTCTAAATTACTTGTATTTCATATTAGACAATCTTCACCCTCTGCCACATGCCCTCGAGGTGACTTGCATAGTATTACGTAGATGTACATGTTAACCTGTTGATAATTATTTTCAGATAGGCTCAAATGTTGCTTAATCAATTATCTAAATTCTCAAGTTTCCTAAGATAGACCGAAGAAGAAAAATTCCAAATTTCAAAACATTTACCTCTACTGTTTAAATGGCATTCGCAACTTCCATGAGTCTAAATGAGAATGGAAGCATTGCAACAACTAAATTACTAGTGGAAATAACAACCACCATACAAACTAGGGTAACAAAAGTAATGCAGGAAATGTGATGCTGACCAAGCTGAGATGTCCTGTGAGAAGGCTGTGTCACTTATAATTTCCACGGAGATGAACAAGAGTCAACATAAAACTCCTATAGTACTAGATTGCCATTTTGTATATCCTAGATATGGCCGAAAACTAGTAGCTAAAAGCACAGTATACCTGAAAGGTAAAATAATCACCGATAATGTGTGTGAAGTAAATGTACTACCCATACTGAATCACAATGCGCCAAGAATCTAGGAAATCACTCCGTGAGGATATTCGCAGGATATTAGGGAATCGCACCGCAAGAATTTTAGGTGGGGTGTCACGAGAGACTTCACCCTCCGGTCCGCATTGGTCTTCGTTTTCCCAGCCACCTTTTCCCCTTTCCTCAAAGGAGAGCTGAATGCCAAATGTGGGGCGGCATGTCCCCTCTGACCACTCTGTTGAGTCCCTGTACTGAGACAATGGGGATGGGGAGGATCGGTCTTCACGAGGAATAATTTTCCACTGCCCAAAAACCTTACTCCATACGTTTTATTGCACCCACGACCCCTTCCACGCGGTATGCCTCTGGTCAACATCCTGAGTTTAACATCCTTGCAGCCCAGTACCCATGCATATGGGGTGATCCGGAAGCAGGTAAAACATTGCAGACATCTGCCCATCCACTCTTCCACCTGAGCGCTTTTAAGTTTGTTTCTACTCACATTACAGTGAGAATATTTCAAAACATTTAAATGCCCACGAGTGAACACATTTATCAACATGGTTTCATGATTTAGGTTTCATAGTCTCTTATCTGTCTATTTCATACATGGTGTGAAGGAAGTAACCACACCCACACAAAAATGAATTCATTCCGTCCATTTAAGAAATATATCGAAACATTTTGGCATTATTCTTTGGTATGCAATATGGTCGAATAATTGAGCAACTGTTCATCAGAAGGGAAAGAGAGGAAGAGCATATCGATTTGCAATTAGTATCCACAGTTTCAATAAGGTTCATAAGGAAATTTACTAACTGACATCCACCCACTCCGCAATCCGAGCAATTGGCCCCTCGAGAGGAGATCACCGGTAGGCAGCTGGGTGCCCGCGCGTCCCGTGTGCAAACCATTCCTGACGAGGAATTCCCAACTAGACATGCTTCCTCGCTGCTCCTCCCCTACAGGAGGAGAATAGTGGGTGGCGATCCTTCGGCATGGGTAGGAGGTCTTGTGACTTAATGCCGTGGTCGAGCATAAGGGTAGGGTGAGAGTCGGTGGTATTTCAAGACCGCCTGCAGGTCTCCTATAAACAATGGGCATTTGGGAATATACACATGTTGTCACTGTCCTCATCCTTTGAAGAACGGAAAAAGGCATTGAATAACCAATTACAGCGTAACATTAGTTGCACTTTGACCAATGGAGATGTCTTCACATGCTTACGGAGCACTTGCAATCAGTTAAATCTCATACGAATAATTATTTAGCTGTGGATGCTTGCGCGTTCAATTAGCTGTACTAGGACCTGTAACCCTCATACATCTCCCACCTTCCACATCCATCAATGTTTTTGAATAAAGGACGTTGAAGATAATGAGTGTAAAAATGCAGTTCCGATAGCAGAGAAAGTCCTATAAGTTTAATGGACCGCTAAGGAGATTTTTTAGATTGTTTTTAATGCATTATAGGAATATGCGCATGGTGGCCGTAGTTTATGACCACAGAATTTCGCGGGTGAACAATAGAATTGTAAATAGGAGTTATTGCAACTAAAGATCTATATGCCGACAACTTGGGTGAAACTAGTCATACAAGGAAGGTCTCCTGCCTGAGGTCTTTTCTCTCTTCTACTCTCAACCTAGGTCCTTAATCTCATGCAGCTCCCCATATTGCATCATTGTCACAGGGAGGTCCTCATCTCTTAACGTAGCAGACATTAGACCAGATTTTAGGGAAATGGCTGTGTGGTCAATAACAGAAGTGTATTGATAGATATATTGGTATTATACAAGCAATAACCTCATGGGTATTATTATTATTAAAATTACGAGTCCTATACCATAAATCCTAAGGTTAACTCGTGGAAATGCTACGACAATTCAGAACGTTATTTTCTTCTTTTGAGCCTATTCCCTGTCTTAAAACATTGGGATCGCATATTTACAAAGTTTCTCACCACATTGATGTGAGAATAAAAAATCACTCACTCTGAAATGGTGCGAACGTGTAACAACATCAATAAATCAAGGAATTAATTATTTAAGGGACACATACAAATTGGAATGTGATAATGAAAAATGATGATTTGTGATTTTCTCTTTCAAGTGAACGTCGATTTTTGATGTTATGTCGATGCGAGATGACGGTGGCGAGCGTAGAGGTATGTTCAGGACCTCAGACGTCATGCAGCGCAACTCAGAGAAACGACAATCTTTAGGGCATGAGAAGAAGTCAACCGTTCAGTAATCCCTCTGTCTCTTCTGCTAAAGAGGTAAAGGAGGGGGGAGGAGGGAAAGGGGTTTGTTTTCGGTTACAGCTTCGCGAGGCTCCGCCAGAGGGAAGCCGTGATGCAGCGTAGTCAAATCACCGTCAACTCAGGACTTTGAAAAATTTCGGCTCTGAAGTGGTAACTTTTTATTGGAAGTGCCTGTACATTGCCAATCACTTGCAATTGCAATATTCTCGCTATATGCCATACTCACTATAATGGACTTTTACTGTATTTAAATCCAGCATTTAAAAAGTTAAGATGAAAGTAGATCTGAATTCTATTTCCCTGGAGTACTTCCTCCTTCAGTAATGTAGCATAAAATATCTCACACTACTTTGCATTTTTGTAAATCAGAAAAAAATTATGAAAATGATATATTCAAAACGACTCTTTTGTCGAAGGATGGAATTCGATAGAATACTCAGGTAAGTACATTGAACCAGAGTTACATAAAACACACTGAAATTTCAACTCATAATTTTGACTGCCTGCTCATAAGACACATTTTGAAGGGAAAAAGTGCATCCCATAAGCCAGCAAATATGGTACATGTTTAGCACTATTTATCACTCATTTATTGTTTGGTAACTGATAACAAATTCCTGATTAAAATGGATCCTTGATGTTGCGAATATCTTAAGTCAACTAATACCATTCATAACTGGCCATATACTTTTTCAAAGCAGGAATTGGCATTGCACATCACTCAGAAAGACCATGCCAAGCAGTAGAGAGCTTATTTGAAGTTTGGTTAACCCCATTTTTAGATATTTAGAACTAAAAGGTTACATTGATCGAGTCACCACATTTAAGAAAAATCATAGTTAAATTGATTCAGCCCACATAATAAATTGCCAAAGACATGGCAGCAGCAGATTAAATTTGCAATACAAATAGCTGACAAGGTTTGTTGCATGCATAACAAACTTGCTATGATAAAACATTCAAAGGAAAACCTGACTGAAAAATACACATTTGTTTTATCCAATTCAAGACAAAAAAAACATTGGCATCTTCCCAGCATACCTGTCCTTGGTGAATTTTCCCAGTTGATTTCACTCCGGGAATGATTTGTGATGGGATGGGAAGTATCATATTTTGGTGATGCCACACTGGAAGGTCTTATTTGATCCTTGTTTCCTGGTAGAGGAGTGAGCCTATCACTGGGTAAACTAAAAGGAGGCAGTGAACTAATCGAGCTTCTGGATTGGACATCAGAATTAAACAAAGCAGCCTTTTTAGAATAAGCTGCAGCAATGTAATAAGGAGGAGGCTGCAGTGGAGGAGTTGCTGAGCTCACTAAAAATTTTCGGTTCTCCTCATGTTCTTCTTTAATCCCATTATGAGGGCCATTTTGACTGAAAAAAAAATAAAAATTAATACTTTTCCGGAATAAAAAGAACCAACATTATATTCATGCTTTAAGAATGACCAAACAATTAACTTCCACTTCAGGGATGTTTAGGAAAGCCTAGCTGATCTACTGAAGTTCCTAATGAACTTAGAAAGTTGAACAGGAACAACTTTTTCCTGAAAATATTTCCTACTTTACCTCACATAAATTTCCACCGACTTTCAAAGGCATTAAAAATTAGATCACACTTTGTAATTCCCTTCATCTAACATTTCAACTACTTTATGCTCCACACCATCAACAATCAATACCTATCTACAATTATGGTTAACTTGAAATTCTACATATTTACTAGACTTGGGTCAATATCGATAGCAAGTATCGGGTATCGGCCATTTTCCTGGTACTTCGATACTTTTGAGTATTCTCCATGTATGTGCTATTTTTCATCCTCACTGCAAAAACATGCCTCAAAAGTAATAATTAAAAAATGTCTGGTACCTGCATTAAACATCATCATCATGGGTCAACAATCCTAGGATTGGTTTGAAACAGCCCTCCACTCGATTCTTCTATTGGCCAACCTCTTCATATTAACATAGTTCCTCTCTTTGAGGTCCTTTACGACCTGTTCTATATAACTCATATGAGGCCAGCCTTCTCCATTCTTACCGTTCACTTTTCCTTCGACGGTTGTTTTCATCATGCCATCGTGTCTTAAGATATGGCCGATTAGGTTGTTCTGTCTTCTTTTTATAGTTTTCAGCAGACTTCTCTTTTCTCCCACTCTTCTTAGGACTTCTTCATTTGTCACTCGGTCGATCAATTTTATCTTCATCATTCTTCAGTATCACCATATTTCGAACGCTTCCACCTTTTTCTTCTCCACTCCTGTCATTGTCAATGCCTCACTGCCATAAAGAAACATGCTCCAGATATACGTTCTGATGAATTATTTCCTTACTTCTAAGTTTGCATTTCCAGCTGTAAGTACATTCTTCTTTTGATAGAATACCCTCTTTGCCTGGGCTATTCTACTGTCTATTTCTTTCTTGCTTCGTCCACCGTTGATTACTCTGCTTCCCAGGTAACAGAACTCTTTCACCTCTTTCAGTTTCTGTTTTCCTAGTATAATGTTGGTTTTGTCCTCTTCTCTCTTACTGCACACCGATATCTTAGTCTTCTTCTTATTGATCTTCAGCTGATGTCTGGCTATTGTCCTTTCCATGGTTGTTGGCATCTTATTTAGATCCTTCTCTACCTCTGCTATGAGAGCTATGTCAATAGCGAACCGTAGCATTCTGATTGTTTCTCCGTGGATGTTCACTCCAGAACACTTCTCCTTGATTTCATTGATGGTTCTCTTGATGAAAACATTAAAAATTATGGGAGACAGTGCACAGCCTTGTCTCTCTCCTTTTCATGCTTCTTCAGAGCTTGGTTCCGATTTTATCACAGCTACTTGGTTTTATACAAACTGTGGATAATTCTTCGGTCATTGTACAACTCCAATTCCTTTCAGAATTCCAAGCATTAAATTCCAATCTACGTTGTCAAAAGCCTCCTCTAAATCCACAAATGCAATGACAGTTTGTTCTCCTCTATTAGCAGACTAAGGGCCAATATTGCTTATATTGTACCCTTACTTTTCCAGGATCTGAATTGATCTTCATCCAGGAACTCCTCTGCTTTTTGTTCTATACTTCTGTAGGTTATCCTTGTCAACATCTTCGATGCATGTGTCATCAGGCATGTAGTCCTAAAATTTTCACATTTCTCCGCTCTCTTCTTTTTGGGAATAGGAATTATGATGTTTTCTGCATTAAACTAAAACTAAACTTTCTACAAACTGATGTGCTTTCTACAAATTCTGCTTCTTCCTTTTTTGGGATATTAAGCCTCAAAGTCAAGTCTATATACTTTTTGCATGAATAGTATACACAAAACGAGCTATTTGGTCACATCATCATCATCGGTCAACAATCTTAGGATTGGTTTGATGCAGCCCTCCACTCAATTCTTCTATCAGCCAACCTCTTCATATTGACATAGATCCTCTCTTTCACATGCTTCACAACTTGCTCCATATACCTTATACAAGGCCCACCTTTTCCATTCTTCCCTTTCACTTTTCCCTCAACGATTTTCTTCATCAGGCCATCATGTCTTAAGATGTGGCCTTTCAAGTTGTCCCGTCTTCTTTTTAAGGTTTTCAGTACGTATCTCTTCTCTCCCGCTCTTCTTAAGACTTCTTTGTCACTCAATCGATCCATTTTATCTTCATCATTCTTCGGTAGCACAACATTTCAAATGCTTCCAGTCTGGACTTCTCTGCTGCTGTTATTGTCCATGCTTCCAACAATTAGGCTTCCTAGCACCCGGAGGAGAGGCTAGCAGCTCTTCTTCACATGAGTGAAGGTGGAGACCACAGTGGTCGGTACAGTGACACTCATTTGGTCATATAGTCATCATTAATTATTGAGCGCACATCAATGCAAGGTACTTATTTATCTCATACGTATTTTTTGGGAGGCATAATAATTGAAAATGAAACTTTGTTGCAATAAATTAATGCCAGCAATGAACTAACTTGATGGCACACATATTGTTCCCTTGGAAGTTATGCAACTCACATACGTCTTCAACATTACCCGAGAAGACCTAACCAGTTCAGCAAGTATTCCCCATTACCATGTTTAGGATTTCTGGTCCCTATAAAAACGTGCTAACGAGAGTCCACTGTATTTGGGTGTACCTGCAGGTTTAGAGTTTCCTGAGCAAATGTTTTCAGCAGCTCTTATTTCTTAAAAATAATTTTTAGTATTTACAAATGCAAGATAGATTAGAGTCTGAAATCTAATTCCAGTGGTAATTGTAAGAGTAGCAAAATAAAAGAGTTGCTGCAATGTCATTTCTCTCAATAATTAGGTACTCTTTTATGACACTTTTGATTACTGAGTTGACTTCATGAAAAGGAAAGCACTTATCAAATTTATCAAATTTTTTTAGAAAACTAAGTAAGGTATCGGCTAATTTATATTGGCTATCGGTATCGGTCACTGGTATTGAGGTATGGGTTTGATATCAGAAAAAGTGGTATCGGTACAAGTCTAATATTTACTAATTCTGAAGATTCAGGAAATATGGAGTGGAAGCGAAACATGGTCCTGACGATGATGTAATACAGTGAAACCTGGGTCGTGGTAAAATTTATTTTTGTGGATTTGACTCGTGTTTTTTCTTTCTGTGTTATCTAATATTTACAATAGGGGGATTTGGGTAGGTGTGGGGGCAAAAGCACTGGCCTCCCATTATAAGGGCCCAGGATCAGATCCCAGCAATGGGTGAAAGTTTTCAATAGTATACCGGTCCATTTATGAGTGATGTGTAGAGAGCACTTCTAGTTCAGTGCCCCATCCATTATATGGGATGTTAAACCATGGACCCCTAGCATCTTTCAATAAGAGAGGGCAACCCAGATGCCTAGTTTACCCCCTCCACCTTTCCTGACCTCTCACAATTAGCCCACCTTCCCCAAATGGTGCAAATGACCTCAACCATTAATTTACTTTTTAATGGCATTTTTAGAAAAAATATCACAAAAACATGAAAACTAGTGGCATTTTGATATTTCGCATTTTCAGCACTTCATTGGCACTCCTGAAGCATCAATAATGCATCAATTTATGTAGTCGCCAGATTAATACTAAAAGATTGACTTTGATACCTCAAAGATGAACTTCTACCATTAAAAATTGATCTCTCTAAGTGGTCACTCAAGATATCACCAGAAAAAAAGGGACAGGCAAGAACAAAACTTGGTGGTAGGAAATTCGCATGAAAGAAATTCACTTTGGGAAACTTCCTCTGGCATATGAAAAACATGAGTTGCTAAACCCTTACACTCCATCATCATACAAGCCCACACAATTCACATGCTGATTTCCATAAAAATAAAATGTAATTAAAATTATGGAAATAATACAGTCACTGTTATCAGAATTATTTTCATAGCAGAAGTGCAGCAACATCCCGGAGAACAATTATATGAGATAATACAAAATGACCCCACTCATATCAAATGTTCAAGAATCATGTCACCACTCAACATTAGAAATCATTGAGCTACAGATAAAATGGTCCATTTCTTCTTGATATTTATGTATTACATTAAGCTTTGTCTTTTACATGAACACAATTAGTTCTTTCAGCATCAAATCCCTAAAATTAAATTTTTAAATTAATTTAGAAAAAATTAAATCATAGCATTAAAATTCTTCATTTTCAAACAGCCTGGATTTTGAGATAGCAATATAATGTCCAGGTGTTTCCAGAAAGAAACTAGTCCCCTAAAATCCAGATTATTACAAATAATTCTATGAAAATGGACCATACCAGGTTAATTCTACCTAATGACCACAATTGTCACACAATCCTAGTTGTCAATTTTTGTCTTAATCCTTTCACTGTATCAATTAAATTAACCCTGGGTGAGTAAGTAATCCAGTCAATTATCCAGAAAAAATTGTGACAAATGATTGGAGGCCATTTCAAAAACAGAAACTTCCCACATCTGTTCATAAGAGAAGGTTTTTGGAGGTAGATGGAATATCCTACATGCCACACAAAAGCAATAGCAGTGTGTGCAGGCATCTATGCCTGTCACACTGAAAGGATTCAGAGACCCGTGCACATATGGAGATCCCTGCACACTGCACGTGAAGGCTATAAATATGAGTGTGGGCATCCCCGCAAGTCACAACAAAACTGTTCATGATGGCCTAAGAAACGTAAGATTGCATATCAATGGGGTGACATCTCCCTCAAAACCACTGTGACTAACCAAACAATGATTTCCAACAATTTTCACAAATTTTCTATTTTACCCAATTACTTTATGATTGTTTCAACCAAATAACTGTGTCCATGATTTTTGAATGTGAATGAATATGAATTGTATCCACTGTTTAAATTGCTTTCATTTCCTAGCCACCCAGAGTTATTGGTAAATTTAAAATGCATATCTTTCTTGCATATCTTTTTTTGTATGAAAGGGTTTGTAAATGATAATTTTTAGTACATTTGCCCTGGATAAGATACAAAAAGTAAGTAATGAAGGATGTAAAAAAACATGCTAACTTAAAGAGGTTAGCTGATAAAAGAATTGAGAGAAAGTGCAATCGAATCAACTTGGGAATGATTGTCAGTGATAAATGATTTTGTCAACCTTTTAGAATTAGAATGACACACAATAGTTTGAAAGTACTTTATACAAGAGAAAAGATTAAAAAGCCACCTGAAATTTATAGTACATAATATCATGCATTTTACTATAACAGGCTTGGTGGCGGTGCAACAATAAATACTTAGGAAGTACTGGAACCAGAAAAAAATAGATACCTCCCAATACTTTTGTTCTTAATTAGTATGTTAAGGTACCCAAAGACATTGTTTACAATTTATGTTGTTATAAGGAAATTTTATGAAGCAGGTTTATTAGAAGTATAGATTAAAAAGAAAGAGAGAAAATGTAGCAAACTTTTGGAAATCAAAATATTTCACTAATTAGCCTAACTCAAGGCAATGATTGGTAACAAGGATTGCTCAATATAATTACAGGTGAGTACCACACTAAATGTGACCTTTTGAGAGCAAAAAAATTAAGGCATCAAAAGTTGATGCAAGTCATTTATTCTAGTTTAAAGTTGATCTTAGCAGCCACATGCAAACAAGCCATTAATTTCCTTTCAAGTACCATATTTACCCGATTCTAAGGCAAACCCCTCATTTTGAACTCCCAATTGAAAATAAAATGACAAATCACCTATAATTATGCTATTTGTCTTATATTTATCAGTCCTCGACTTTACTTGCATTAATTTTGGAAAATAAAACATATACTCTTTTCAAATTCAAACAGAAAACACATAAAATTTTTGCCTTTCAGCATACCACAAGATAACTTTTGTAATAGAACTGTTTTGGCTTAAAAACATACAATTTTAGAGAAAAATAAGGAAAATCATTTACAAAGCATTCAAACTTTTGGAAAATTAAAAATATACTGCTCTCATACACAGAAATATATAACTTACAACTTAATTCTGAGTAACAAAAAAAATCAGATACTTTCCTTCTTCATAATTGCCTTCTAGCATGAAATATCACAGAATAACTTTTGTAATAGAACCATTCAGACTTAAAAATGCATAGCTCTTTGTTTCAGCAGTGCCCCTGGATGTCTATTCCACACCACATGTAGCCAATCTTTCATTAGATCTTCTGTCATCCATCCCTTTTCCTGGCATCTTACTATTATTCCGCTCTGTATATATCCCTTGGGCATAGTTTTCAGTTTTAGAATCACATACCATCTAGATGGTACTAAATATATAGCAGCTGCTAACACTCCTAACAGTCACTCGCATTTTTTCGTTACCAGTAGTTTTTTAAGGACAGAATTGGCTCCTTTCTCGGTCATGGTGTAATTCGACGGCATGTCGAAAAAACTGGAGTTTCGTCTGCATTTCCAATTTGGCTCAAAAGAAAACTATTTTTTTAAAATTCCAATTACACATTTTTGGTAAGCAATTAATTTTTCGCTGTAGTCTTTGGGCAATTTCTGGCACAGAGAAGTCCTGCACCGTAAAGAAAAATTATTTCGTCGCATGAGTCTGGTGCACCAACCTCTGTTTGCTTTTTATTCTTGTGTTGGTATGTTAAGTCTTCTAGCAACTTTGCGAGCTTTAAGAGTGATACCTACTGTTGAAACAGGCATACCATTCTGCTGCAAAGTTCGTATGAACTCCACCACTTCTTCTTCGACGTGAGGGAATCGGCCTGCTTTGGGACCTCTAAATGACTTCCTGGTAGATTTAACGTCCTGCATTTTGTGTATTGCAGATCTCCATCTTCGCGCATATGCCTCACCTGCTAACTTTCTACTTGCGTCATAGTCATTTGATTTATCGCCATGTTGTACGACAAGTAGCTTAAAATTTGTGACGTAACCATGTCTAATATATTTGGTTAAATTTCCCTTCGCACTCACGCCACGTATTTTTACATCTGTCATTTTAAGTGCTACAAATGTAAGGTACATTTTAATCATGAATTCAAAACTTCAGATAAGTGTAAAAACCGCCGAAAGTGAATTCCAGCCTTCATTTGTTTTTTGAGTATGCTCAAAGTGCTTGTTTGAAATACATCACTGTGGCCATAGATAATCATAGGTACTGGAAAAAGTTACCATACCCGTCGTTGTAATATAATTTCACCTTAAGTAATGTTTAGTAAATTTAGCAGTAAAGTAATTATTGCAATGGATTCTCGTAGAATTGATCCCTATTAATCAATTAGTAGAGGTCCGTGAAAGTGGTTTCATTTTTTGCTAAAATTCGTTTTAAAACTATGTGATTTCGGTGTTATACAAAATCTTGGCGGTGTTATTATAATGTTACAATTTTTTCGCATTTCTAGGCGTTTTATTATTTTTGGTACACATTTTGTGAATGCTTATACTTTTATTAAGCATTTTACATAACAAGAAAGGCAGTGAAAGAAGCACACATAACTAAACACAATCGGAAACAAAGAAACTTGAACTGGGGGTGTGTCGAAATGATTTTTTTTTGCATTGAAGCTCAGTGGAGTGCCGAATATCTGACGATCAACCGCTAACTCTCCTCCTATCTTTTCTGTTACTTCCCCCTTTGCCTCAACTGCTAGCGCTTCCGTTCCCAGCCAGCGGCCGTGTTTAAGTCTACAAAATTGTTACATTAGGCCCACACTAAAGGTTTTCCTGCAACAAGTTATACAATTACACTGTCTACTGCATCGCGGTGGGTCACCGGAATTACTGCTCGGCATTGACGCATGCCGGACGCGTTAGCTTATATTTCCACTCTTCCGCGGCCGTGTTCAGCACATTATTGATTCAGAATATCTAATTCTTCAGGAGAGAAAGCGCATCATTTTAGATATTTCCGAGAATTTCAGGATTGATAAATGTGAATCGAAGAGAGAGGCGGTGATTAATTTAACGGCAAATGCCGGCGGAGACATCACTACAGAGAGCGATATTACACGAATGCGATATGCACAACACAAAAAGGGCCAATTGACCTTTGAATCATAATGAGATAGAGCGAATGAACGTCATCAGCATTAAACAATGAAGGCTTAGACTTAAATCGATTATGACTCTATACAAGTGATTTTTTCGCTAATTCACGTAAAATTTGCGAAAAAGGCGAAATTTCGTTTTATTTTCCGATTTCGCGGTATTTCACGTTATTTCACGATATCGCGTCTCGTCGCGAATTTCACGGATCTCTATCAATTAGTCACACATTCGTATATTCATAGCATAGCGCCGGGTAAACACTCAGTTCTAAGTTGTACTCGGATCTATGACGAGTCTAGGTATCTTTAGCTGAAAATTAGTCAAAAAAGTTGTCTTAGAATCGGGTAAATATGGTACTTCATAATGAAATACCATATTCAATGCTGACAAAAAATTAAAAGCAGTACTTATGATGATCTTATCAGCATCACATACTGACAGTTTACACAACAAATATTAGCCAATGTGTATCTGATGAAACAAAACAATTAGTGCACATTTTAAATTCAAGCAGGCTATTCAAATTTCCCACCAAATACTCCCTATTTTTTAGGATGCTAATACTAATTAAGGAGATATGTATTTTCCTGCCATAGTCCCTCAAGTACATGGTGGTAAAATATCTGGTTTTTCTGGTATTCTGGGTGATGAAAATTACCACGTTAACCACACTACCTCTTAAATTGTTCATGAACTTTACCTCTTGAAGCTAAAATCCATCGCTGGCGAATCAGCACTGTCTGATGGCACAGGTTTGCGAGCACTATGATTTTCTAACTGCAATATATTATTTGAATTGTCCACACTGTCTTTGTAGTTTGGTTCATCAGCTTCAACTTCACTGCCATTGATTGAATACTTTTCCGTCCCATTCTGTCTGCAATCAATGTTGTTTGGCTCGGAAGCTTTTTCAGCACTCATTTCCATCTCACAGGGTTGTTCCCTCACAGAAGAGATTTCATCCTTCACCTTAAGTGATTCATCATTGTCAGAAGACTTTGTAAACACAGGCTCCTGCTAAAACATAGGAAATCCACTTTTAATTACTAGCATCAACAACATTCAAACTAATTTCATTAGTTCAGTTAGTATTGTAATATAAATTTAATAAAGTTTAAGCGAGGGTGAATAGCTACAAAATCTGATCAGTGTGAAACTTCAAAAATACCTAAAATGTAATGCCATGGAACAGAGATCAATAATAACTTCCTTTGTGTTCCGTGCATTTGAAAATTTACTGAGCCACTAAATAGGCATCTCCACAAGCCAGGAAGAAATTTATGACCTCCATTATACGATAAATATCACACCATGACTATTATCATGCACAACGAAAATGTAGAAAATTAAGAATGGTACTTAATTCCCTTAAGTTTAAACTTAATTCACATTCACAACAGATATTACCAAAACTACAAACTACTCTCAAAATTAAAGGAGAAGTACAAAGATTAGAAAAATCGTACATAAATAATTTATACTACCTACAGATAAAATATAAGTTAGTAGAGCTAAAACTTTATACGTAGTGAGATTCACAAAGCAGTCTTGAAAGTACCATAAGAATTCAATCTCAAGGCATCAAAAGTGCAACGCCAACCTACTGATTAAATAAAAAAAAAGCTTATGTTATATAATGGTTACCAAACAAAAGCAAAACTCTTATTCATCACCTCCTAAATCAGTGGTCCCCAAATAAGTCTTTGAAGAACGAATATTTTCATATTAACACAATATTATCAATAAAATCTCTATAAAAATGATATAGTTAAATGCAGATTACTTAATCATTATTATTTAAATTTTATAAAAATAAGGAATTGTTTTAAGAACTGACTATGCCAGTAGAATGTTTGTGGCATGAAAGTTGATTAACTTATACAGTTCAATAATTAGAAGGAAACACATGAAGACCACCAATCTATACAAAAAGAATTGGTCATATTTTTTAAGGAGATATTAAATAACTAAGCATTCTAAAAAAAAGGCAAGAATACCAGCAGCCATAAAACAACAAAATATGCATATTACAAGAAATGTGAGTTGGTAGATTTTAAAAAACCATAAAACAGAGGTTAATCCTTGGTAATTAAAAGCATTATACAACTCTGCCTACATTTTAATTAATACTAACAAGTTGAGCCTCTTCTTTAAAAGGGGAACTTCAACCTGAAGACATGATCTGGAAAGATGAAAGAACCACAGAAGACAAAGCAAGCAATCAAATAACCAAGAGACCTAATGTTTGGTTTAATTCAATTTTGAATCAATAAGATGCTTACAAAATGACTTTACTCACATTCACCCTCTTTCTGTCACTTTACCTTCACAAAGCTACAAGAAAACCATGAACAAAGATCAATCACCTGGAATAAGGTTTCAACAACAACACAATAATAACAATCCAAAATGTGCATATTTAAAACATATCACATATCCGAATTATTCAAACAATTAGTGCAAAAAATGACCCGAATTCATTCTTCAAATGTACAGGGGAAATTTTCACCTACTGAAAAAATATATCACTATTCGGATAACAATTCTGTCAATTGTATTTTACACAAAACACCTTCCATGTAAAATATAGGAAATACAACAATAACTCAACACTTTTGTTGCTAATAGTTCAAAAATGTAGGTTTAATTAAATTAACTTCTTCTCACCATAAAATAAACTGCATAAAACTGTCTTGAAACATACTCCTTTCCAAAAACTCTGTTCATACTTCTAAATAGTGCTAATCTATATGTAGAAAATAAAATCATCCATAAATCTCCAGCGACCAAGACAACACTGGGTTACAGGAACAATACATTTTAAAAAGGGAGTTCATTCTAACACACCCCATCATTGGGGGAAGTAGAATTGGAGTACCTAGGGAAATACAGTGCATACATCCCAAGCATCTGAGGACAGCATGCTAGCACAAAATTAACATCACTTTTACAACATAGTAAAAGCAAAATAAAATGAAACAAATTGCACACCTTTCTACTCAGAGCAAAATTATATTTTCTCAAAGTCATCACAACCCACGAGTGTAATTATGGTTTTTTTGAATGTCAAAACAAATGCACCAGTTGAGTACCACCACCCTATTAAAAACTACTGACAACATGCATAGGTAATTCCTTCAAGTGAGGAAGATACAACTGACTAGAGAAAATTGTCTCTTCATAAAACCATTTTAAGGCATTAATGCATCATGAGCATAAGGAAGATAAACTCAGGATAATTGCGAAAACTACAGCAGAATTATAATGATGACAGTGCTTTGGAATTAAATTATCCTAAACACAAGAATCAAATAATTATGGCAATAAATAATCATAAAAACAAAACAAAATTGCACCAAGCACTCGCTCACCTGGACTCATCACATGCATAACAATGGGACATAAGGTAAGAGATATTTGAACATAATACACATATTCAGGTAAATTTTATATGATTATCAATTGACATTAAATAATACAAAAAAATGCACTCATTTACAAATATTACAATGAAAAAGCAATATACAACCACATATAAACAACAACTTCCAAACTAGAAAAAGGAGAATAGGAACTCATTACGTCAGATAAAAATAGTACATAGTTCTTGTCCTAAAAGTAATTTATAGGCTCCTTAATAACAAAAGAACTAACAACATCAATTATTATCACCACAAATGTTTTATTCAATAACTTTACGACATGATGGAGGCATACAAGGAAAATATCTTTCACAAAACGATTCATTTGCACTATAAAACTTTAACCCTCCAGTGATTCACATCTATATGGCATATAAAAAGAAGTTTAAAATAGCAAGGAATGGCCTAGAGACCATTTATTGTCCTATGATTTTGCATGTAAAATAAATTGGCAATATCAAGAGCTAAAAGTTGCTTTCACAGGGGACGTTTGATATTACGTGTAATGTAAAGCAGAGCGTGTACACAAGCTTGTGCTTGTGATGTCCATCATTTGTATTAAAATGGAAACAAATTTTCTGTCAAACAATCCACCAATGGTCAAGTATATATTTCCAACATCCTGGGCATACCCGTATGTGCACTTGTGGATTTATCGATAGCTCCAGTGCTTTTCACTGCTTTTTTGTAATTCTCACTAAATAAATTCTCACTCACAATAATAAAATTCTATGATGAATTATGCATTGAGATAACTAGACTAGAAAGAAATGAGCCATAAATGAGAACTGAATTGACAACAGAAAAAGTAAGAACTAACCTATTTTTGCCTAAAATTTATTTGGAACGAAAATAGACAAATGCCGAGAGAAATCAGAACCGATTGCATAGGAAAGAGATTTTAACTCTTGGAAATATTTATTCACATGGCAAGCTCAAAACTGAACAAGTCCAGTAGAATGTAGCTTCACTAGGATGCCAATATTTAAACAGTTTCAAAATCAATTTCCTGCCTACGTAACTGGTTAATCTAACTACCTACACAATGTTGTACCATGAGAATAAATGGAAAAATGCTAAATGATAGTGGGATGGAAAGTAGATTTTAAAACCTGTATATATATAAAAATATAACAAGTATACCCCCTGTGTTTCAAATGCTTTATTTTTATCAAGGAACACGACTGATGGGAAGCACAAAATGCATTAGGCAAAACAGCCGACTTATACACTCATGGCAATTAATGTGATTTTTTTGCAACATAATGAAGAAAGCACATTTAAATATCTAACCATAAAATCAAGCTTTAATACTAGGGTTCAGTATTCCATGTCACTTAAAATAATTTATCGCATTAAATTAATAACAAGAGGCAAAAAGGCATATTTAAAATACGATTTAAATATCACAGGTAAATGATGGTAACATTCCATAGAAACAACAATTAAAATATATGCTTTCAATTAGGCAACCAAAGAGAAGCATATGAACAATTATATATGCATCAAGTCACATCATGATACTATACAAGAGTAGGTAATAATCCACCTCCATGCAAGTCTCAATGGGCCAAATGCAAACTCAACAGATCAATGAACAATACATGTACAACAAACATAAGGTTAAAACTAATATTTACAACAACACAGTTATGTGAAGTAACTCCAATGAACATCATTCTCTCTCAGGGAAAACCATAAACAACTTAAAGCATATTATATCATTAAAAAGACCATTTCAGAATTTCAAATCTCTTTTCATTGTCAGTTTATCCTGGAGCTTGGAATGCAGAGTATCAACCTAGTTTCTAGTTTTTCACTGATTACTAAGTAACCAAATTTAACTCTAATAAAAAACCATCACAGTGCTTATTTCTTACATGACAATAACCTATTCAAACATCCTTAACTTGAACCTTTGATTAAAGCAAAAAAAGACCAGTAAATTAATTAAGAAAACCTTCCGAGAAAAATTAATAGAATAAATGAGTAGATTCAATACTTTTCAAGACAATGATAGAATGCATCAATATATGTAAATTATAGAGGACATGATGTACTGATGGAACTTAAGTACCAAACCCTAATGATCTTTCAGAGTTTTGAGGCATGGCTATCAATCTAAAAGACAAGGCTCCTCGGGAATACAAAATACTGCAGAGGGCAGGAGCAGACTGGGATCATTATCCTTGAACAAGCAAGAAAACTTGATAATTTTGAAAATATTGCTTAACTGGGAATCGACCATGTTGATTTGAGTAAATTTATCCTTGTTAATGGTCAAAAGTAAGAAAACTAGAATAATTGGGCAATACACCTAGTTGATATTTTCAGTAAAACTGAATTCAAAAGCTACTGAAACTTTCTTGACAGTGATGGACATTTAAGGGGAGTGTTCCTGGTAGCATGCTCTTGCATCAAATTAGCACAAACAACAAGTTGAAGACCTTGAGGATGCTCAAGATTAACATAAGGGAAACTCACATAAATAAAAAAGAGACATATACATACACCAAAGGTCACAGATGTTACAGATAATATTTACAATTAAATGATAGAATGAATTCTAAAATGATTGACCTTTAGATCATGGTGACCAACAGTCCAGGTCATTTTCATCACAAAGTATCTGGCAAAGTATCTGGTAATCTGGCAAGGTCAGAATTTGAACCTGCTCCCTCAGGGAGGGAGGACAATACTCTAGCTATCTCACAACCCAATTTTCACTCAATTAAACATAACATTACTAATATTATGCAAATTTTCCTGAAACTTTTGACCAATGTAATAATAGAAACTTAAGCTTATGCTTGGAAACAAGTTGAGGGAAAGCCTTTTTTTTCAGAACTACCTAAAATGAAACAAATACTTTTTCAACACCATCCAGGGATGCCTCTGACCCAGATAAATATCTGCACCACATCAGATGAATAATGTACACAAAGACTGAGAGAAACATCCATTTCAAATGAAATATTGAAACTTTCAGAGAAAAGGTCATAAAAATATGCAAAAGCAGCAAGAGCCTACTTTCATCCTTCATTATTCCAGAATACCTCGCCTTTTTTTTTACTAATGTAGATTTTTGTCGAGAAATCACATCATTTTAGCAACCTCCTTAATCACAATATCTAGATTTAAGATTATCCGATTATTTTATTTCCTAAGGCAAATCTGAACTGAGTTGAGCCAGCTTCAAGTCACAACCAATGTGTACAAGACAATAATATAGCAACTGAAACATGTAAGCGTGAGTGTAACCTGCACATCTGTTTGGAAAGTAGAAGACATACACCATGAATTACACTAGAAGCAATATAATTGACAAGATAAATTTTAATTAGTTCTTATTAAGCTTTTTTAACTATTCGAAAGCTGAAGAGTAAACTTTTGATTATCTATGAGTACATTATCCAAAATGAAAACAGTACATAAATGCTAAAAAAATCATGGTTTGATATTCCTTTTCCTATCCCTATTACAGTAGAAGCCCATTATAGTGAATACGGCATATAGCGAGAATCTTGCAATAATGAGTGATTGGCAATGTACCATCAAAAGGCAAATGATTAACATGTAAAAGAAAACGGCTTTAGCGAGGCCAAGAAGCTCCTGCCACATTATATGCCCGGTATTACGAGCAATATTTCTTGAGGGCGATACACTGCAAAGTACAAATTAATGCATGCTATTTATCTTTTAGCATTATTAATCAACAACAACTTAGAATACAAGATTTAAGCCATCTCTACATTATTTAAAGTCCAATCAACTGTGCACTGGCAGTTTACTGGCACTGACAATTTACGGCCCCCCATGGCTTATGTTGCACATGCTCGCACTTTTTAGTTGTTCTTTTGTTAATCCAAGTTCACATAGGAGGTAAATGGACATTAGATGGACAAGCGGTAAAGCATTAAACAATCACACGACAGTGTTGATGTGGGTAAGGGTTGGAATTCAGCCCACCTGCCTTCGCCCTCCGCCCGCTCGTTCCCACCACCCCGCCCGCCCACTACCCAGAGCGCACATAAATTTTCCTACTAGATACAAAGGGCGATGAACAAGATACAAGTCACACCACCTCAGGAATTTGTAAAATGTGTATGCATGATATGTTACATAAGTTAAAAAATGAAGTGCGTGTATTTCAAGGTAGCACTGGCACACTATGAATAATACTGGGAGAGTTTAATCGGTGCCAATATTTTTTAAATACGAAGTAAATAATTGCAAGAGATATGCTATATCTCCTTTATCTCAGATACGAGTATCCTGTTGGCACACAGCTTGAGATCTATTTTTCGTCCACCGTGGAAGACTACCATGCAGGAACGACACATAGAACGCTGAACCAGTCCACTTCATTTTCGGAATTCCTCTCATCACAGTGCTTCAAATTTACCAACTTGTTTGCAATATGATCTGTTGCGAATAAACACCTACGTCAGCTTTTCAATACTGGAGTGGCATATCAGATACTTTCTTAAGCTTGGCTGGCTCCGCAGACTCGAAGTCATTAGTACTGATCTTAACGCTGTCATGTGAGACAACTTTTATTGTCCTATGTTTAGTTTGCCAGCTATATATGTATTTGTTTGATAACCTTATTTAATTATTTTCAATATGTTTATTTTGGTCTGCATAGTTTTTATGTGCCATATACAAAATAAGATAATAGTTGTCACTTGACAAATAAATGTTATTATTATTATGCAAACTGCTCAAAAATGGTTCATTTACTCATTAGTGAAACAGTGAGGAAGGCTGGTTGGTGTGGGCCTCGGGAAATCATCTGATGTATCACATTATTTAATATAACCATTATAATGGCAATTTTTACAATGGAACATAAGAGCCAACGGCAATATATATTTGAAAGTGGCATAGGAAACCTAGGCAGCAGCCGCCATATTGTATTCCTGCGCTTTCGTATCTCTTCGTATATTATTCATAGATGACATTGGCATGGTCGTTATCTTGTTCATCCAGTCGGCCAATGGATGGTATACGTTGACGAAATGACTAGGTATATGTGAATCTTTCTTGTCTATGGATACTATCCCAATATGAAGAGCATACGACTGCATCTGTGCTGTATGGGTAGTTCCTGCCCCTCCGCCCGACCACTCGTTCGTACCATATACTGAAGCAGATGACGCTTGTATAATTTTTCAACAAGGAATACAAATTGAAAGTACTGCGCTGTTAATGTGAAGCATGTGTATGTATGATACTAAAGTCCGAAATTTTTTTTGTTATGCTTTTTATTCTTGTGATGAAGTGGTCAAAGTTTTCCGTTGCCAAAGAATTAATAATTTCCTTATAATTTTACGATTCAAATGTCCTGGTTTTGATTATTTTTTTCCGTTAGCAGAAACAATGGGGATAGTTATGTTTACTGGTACATTTCTTAATTTGTGCATATTTTTCAGTTTTCGTAAATATTGCCAGGGTCGATTTTATGCTAATAATTAAAATTTATACCATTCAACAAATTGTTATTCTATGATCCCTGAATTCACAGATACATACAAATTTGAGAGAATGCATCGATAATTCTCAGCAATAGTATTTCACGCGAGTTACCTCCATTCGCTCTAGATCCTCCAGATTGCAGCACTGGTACGACACACAATGTGCAGCACAACCTACAGAGGTATTTGCTTGAGTAAATAAATACTCGCTGAAACTAACTTTCGAGAGATAACTAAATGTGAATATTTAGAATGGCTAGGAAGAGGTAATTATGCAAGAAATATTTTCGATTGCCAAAAATGCCTTATTTTGGCAAGTCATTATAACTTTCCTAACTAATAGACGTACTGCCTAACACTAGAAGAGTGCAGCAAAGCGTAAATTATTGTTTTGGAAGATTTAATTCACTAAATGATTGATGAATAAGCAATTGCGCACAAAAACGGCTCTTCTACCTGCTTCTAATAGCATGGTAACGAAAGAAAAACGGAAAGTAAGGACAACTGTGGGAATTGAGAGGCTTAATCCAGCACCTTCGGATATAATGAGCACTTGCTATAGCGAGTGATTTCTCAGCATTTGGGGTACACGTTATACCAAGCTCCCACTGTATATCTTATTTTTAATGTCATTGCCACTCACCAAATGCTTCATTCATTCAATTAAATGTATATTTAATACTGATGAACTATCACCAGCTGAAACAGTTTGGCAGCTGGGGAAAACTCAATGAAAGGAAAAAGAGAATGATCATCGTTGGTAAATTCAGCCTTCAAGTGAGATATAATTTTACGACTTTTAGGAGCATGCATGTGTCGCAGTCATTGATCTTGAACCTCTTTTAATCAAAGCTTTAAAATTCCCACTACCACACAACTATTTTTCTTCGTGACTGATCGATGGTGCTGAGAGCATAGCTCATTTAGTTTGCTTAACTTAATTAATGATGGTTGAGAGTGTCGAATATTGACACACTTTTTGATTTTTTTTTACACAGTACTCCCTCTATAATCTGGCACTTCACTTGTCTGGCCCTGTCAGTAATCCGGCATTTTTATACAGTATTCTACTTAGCTGGTAGCTTGGTAATTTCGAGAGTTAATTGGACTCAAGTGACTGCTTGTCACGGGGTCAGTGGCCGCTACACGCGATGTACACATGTGCCTACTTTGTCTGCCTTACACCAGTCTTCTGTGTTCCCCTCGCTCGCTGACGTGCTGTATTTCTTCAGTGTAATTTTGCACGTTTGCAGTGCTGTGAGTTAAAAATGTCCTTACAGTGTACACGTAAGCATAAAACATTATCGCTTGTTGATAAAAACAAGATTTTGGAATAACTTGAAAAAGATGAAATGATAGTTAGCCTTGCTAAAGAATACGGAGTTGGTCGTGTTACAATTCACGACATAAGGAAGAACAGTGAAAAGATAAAGAATTTCTTTAAAAAAAATGCAAATGTGAAAAGTGTGCGGAACACACTGAAAACTGTCAAGTATCCACTAGTTGAAGATAGCTTTTATTTTTGGTTTTTACAAGAACGCAATAGGCATACGGCTATTTCTGGAGAAATTCTAAAGGGAAAAGCTACATTTTTTACAGAAAAATCAAGAATAAAAATGACTTTCAAGCCAGTGAGGGCTGATTGGACAAATTTAAAAGATGTTTTGCATACGGCTGTTGAGTATGACAGGTGAAAAGCTGTCATGCTATGTGGACGCGGTCGAGCCAAACAAAGAAAAGTTCCACAAAGTGATTGAAGAAATGGCTTAAATCCTGATCAAGTGTGCAATGCAGATGAGAGTGGTTTGTTTTGGCAGCTTTTCCCAAGAAACATATGCTCACCATCCTGAAGCTAGTGCTCCTAGATGAAAATTAGCAAAGGACAGAGTCACTTTTATGGATTCATTGGTAGGCCAAAGAATCCTAGGGCATTTAAGAACATTCAACTTCCTGTTGAACAAAAACCAAAGCAAAGCACGGATGACTAAGTCCTTGTTTGTCAAATGGTTTAACAAACTATTTGTACCGTGAGTAAATCAATTCCTTAGTGAATGGAACTGTCCACAAAGAATATTGCTTATTTTGGACAATTTCCCCGGTCACCCTCAAGAAGAGGACTTGAAAGACAGTTTTATCCCCGCTATTTTTCTACCTCCTAACATAACGCCTATCTTGCAACCTATGGACCAAAATGTAATCCAAGTAATGAAAATGCCGTATAAAAAGAGCCTTTTGTACACAGTTTTGTCTAAGGACGACAGTGTGATTAAATCATTGAAAGAAATTAACCTGAAAGATGTGGTTTACTCACTTGCGAATGCCTAGGTCAACCGGGTAAAACCTTGATGAAAAAGTGATTGTTTGTTGGTGGGGAAATTTGTGGCCTAACATGGAATTATTAGAGCAATACAGGAAAAAGCCAAACAGCACAGACATTCTTGATATCGATAAAAGTGACTTAAATCAGCTGCAAGACATGCTTAATAAACAGCTTGTGTATACAGCTGATAATGTTTTGAAAACAGATGAGGACAGTAAGTGACTGACTGGTGACGAAGAGGAAAATAGTTTTTGACAGACGATGATATCATAGAGCCCGTGACCACAATAGAAGAGGAAGAATAAGAGGGAGGGGAAGAGCAAGTGACACCAACTCTTCAAACAGTACCTCAAGACGCATTGATTCCTTTGCTACATCTATTACCTGGGCAGAAGAAAATGGTCTCCGCGAGTGACATTTTAGTATTGAAGCAGCTTCAACAATAAGTGTTCAAAATGTCATTTAAAGTGAAAAATCATAAGAAAATAAAAAATTATTTTACACCTTCCACTTCAATGGAATAATGTATACTATTGATACAAAACAATACAATATGTACTGCATTGTAATTGATGAACTCTTCTCGGGCTCTACACCGGGTGAGTGAATGTAATGCTGCCGACGTTTCGGACCCGGTGTAGAGCCCGAGAAGAGTTCATCAATGCAATTCGCCGGGAAAGCGTGAAATCTTACTTTACTGCATTGTAAGTTTCATTTTTTTCTATGCTGTAGTTTTAGTTTATGTTAACGCTTCAATTGCGTGCATGTACTAATGCAGTTATATATATGCATACAATAAAACAGCTTCTGTCGTTTAAATGCATCATTATAAGTTATTTCCAGTAATCCGGCGTTTTCGGTAATCTGGTAGTGCTATGGTATGATATCTGCCGGATTACTGAGAGACCACTGTATTTATATAAGATTGCATAATTCATGCCTGTATTTCATTTAATTATTTATTTTATATCCAATATTTGTTCAGTGTGTGATGATAAGAGGTCATCTGGTCTGGAAAATTGATAATGCATCATGATTTAGGAACCATGCATGCCAGAAAATTAATGGTCTACCTTTAATAACATTATGCTGGTGCACAGAAAACATAATCATTGCATCATTCATTCTGTCTGTGTAGCGCAGCTAAAAAAGAATGGCCTTTGCATAACATGATAGGTCACTATCAAGTTAGGTCAATGGCCTGTGATTGGATTTCTCTGATCTAGACAGGGGATGACTCATTTTCTCATGAAATGCACATGGATTGTTGTAATTTCGTTTAGCTCAAGAATAATTTGACCCCTATAAACAACTGACCTTCCTGTGATCAAAACCTTCTTCCTTATCAAAAAGCAGTTTGATGAAACAAATTGTGGAACAGTAAAATGGAAACTGATGAATTTACTCAAAAGATAAACTAAATTTAAAAAACTAGAAACTAAATTATAAAAACTAGAAAAACAACCCTAAGATCTTGGCTAAGGATTTCATACCATACTCAACAAAATACAGTGTAATGAGTAGGCTACAGAATGTGCTGGGAACTATACCCATGGCAGAGTATGCTTGAAGGCCTCATGCCCTCTTCACTTCATCAGAAAAACATACTGCCACCAGAAAATATCCTTATCAGCCAAAATCTTAACACAGAAATCTGATCAATTACAGCAAAAGAGTTAATCACAACAATCACTTTTGTGCTCACACAATCAATACACAAAAAGATCACAGAAAAGTAAGGAGCATGTCTGCAGATATTTCATGCAGAGACGTAGAATACTTAAAGAAGTAATGAAGATGGCAATGAAGGATTGAATTCTCGCCCTTAGTGTAAAAACAAAATATGCATGAAGGGGGAAGCTGGTCACCCTGATGTATATTGTTTATGGAGGTGGTTCCTGACCAGTGTGTCACAGCACTTCCAGGTGCCAGGAAAACAACTGGGGGTGCCACGAGATTATTGCAGGAAAACAAAAAATGTTTAGTAGGACCAACTTCTGATTTGGTTATTCCCATGCCCAGGAGACGGTAACAGTAATTGGAGCACATCTTACAACCTAACTACTAATCACTGTAAAGAACCAATTACCGATGGTAACGGAGAGGGAAGCACAATTGAATAAAAAAATCTAAGAAGGGTGCCCCGAGTTTGTAATCTCGGCCTGAAGGGAGCAGCCAATGTAAAAAGGTTGGGAATCACTGGTGTAGAGGATGTCTGGTAGTGGTACTGCCCTACTATCTCGAGTGCACAGTGGCATATTTTTCATTTACATATCGGTCCCTACATGGTTCTGGCACTCTTCAAGTTCAGCGCTCTTATACATAAAATGGATCTTTAAATCCTGGATCCCTAAACTTGCTGGGTTTCTCTCCACCTTTCCCTCACCCTTCACTCCAACAATGCCAAATCACCCATCTACCACGAATGGTGAAAATGAAGTTATTTATTCGATAGCCTCCCTCTGAACACATGTATTATGTAGGATAAAAACAAGTTCATGAACTTCCAAACTTTTTCCACCTGGGAAAGAAAAGTATGACCCTTGCGCTATATTTCATCCTATTATTGACCATGCTAATCACCTATTTTGCCATTATTATACACAGCATGAACACCTTAGCATTGATGAAACTTTAGTTGGTACCAAAAGCCATTCACAGTTTCTTCAATATCTACCAAGTAAACATCACCACAAATGGGGCATAAAATCCTGGATGCTCTGGGATTCGGTAGTGAACTATTGTCTGGCCTTCTACTGTTATTGTGGTGCGAAGAATACAGAAGCTAAGAAAGAATTGCAGGAACATGGACTAAGTTTTGTGGTTGTGAAAAAGCTTTTGACAATAGGTAATTATTATATGAAAGGGTACCAATTTGTTGTGAACAACTTCTTTTAGAGTGTTGACCAGGCACATGAATTATATAAAAATCAAATTTATTTGACAGAGACATTGAGAAGGAATCGAAAGAACATTCCCTTACAATTGAAAGAAAAGTTTAGTGTAGGGGAAAAGAAATATGTTAGAAGTGATGAAATTTTTTCTCAGGGCAAAGGGAAAAAAATCCCAAAAAATCCTGTTCTGCTGCTTTCCATTAAAGCAACAGCACAAAGCACTCATGCAAGTAAGAAGAGGCATGGTAAAATCAAAGATATAGCTAGGCCACAAATAATAACTTTATATAAAACCTGGGTTACATGGGAGGAATTGACACATCTGATATGATGGAGTATTCATACCTAGATGAAAGACGTACCATTAAGTTTTGGAAGAAAGTTGTTTTTTCTGTAATTGCTCGCATGGTTCTCAATTCTTATATAATATATAAAGAAAATAATCCCGTAAAAACAATGGTAGGGCTTCCATTTACAGCAAATATTATAGTCTCTTGAGGTGGAATGGCTTGGGAAGACAGAGAGTAACGTATCTCCTTGTGCAGTGGACAGAAAACTGGACTGCAGCAACTTCCAGGGAAGAAAGAAAAAAATTGTGTTGTTAGTAGAGGAAAACATGGCAAGAAGAGAAAAAGGTCTCTTACAGTGTGTATACAGTGTGATAAAGGTGAGCATAGCATTTTTTGGTTCAGCATAGGTGCTAGATGAACACACGTACAGTTAGGGGAGATATCCTGATGCTACTCCGCAATACACTGTAGGGTGGGACTATGCAGAGGCCGACAAAAGCTTATGCAATTTGCTAGTTTAAAAAAATTAATTTATGAATTTTTCTACATGTTTTTTCAATTGTCTCTATTATATAAAACTATAAGTTTCATTAGAAAATGTTTAAAAAAAGATATTACTATTGTGCCTGAAAATCAAAATATTATTGCTAAAAAACTATAGTTCAACTTTATCAAACTAAAATAATATTTATTTTGTAGTCAATGTAAAACAAATTGTATCATTATTATTTAGTTCAACTTCAATAATGTAAAAAAACCGCATGTGGATAGATAAAACAATAGCTTCATAATGTTTTTTTTCCTAAGGTGCTACATTTTATTAAATTACCCTCCGCATTTCTCGCTAGTACCCAAGGAGAAAGGTCAGCACTACGAGGGTTAATAACATTATTTTTATGCATGGATGTCTGTTCCTATCACTCCTTTAATCAGATTTTATGTCCCTAAGGTCCTTGTTTCAATACAAAATTTAATTTTTACTGCATATGCCATAAATAGGTCAGAGTAAATAGGCGTTAACATAAGGAGTAAATATAAAGTTTTAAACTGACTGCAACAATAATGAAGATGACATATTGGAGATCTTTGAACATTTTTATGCAAAATCACTTACAACTGCATCACAGTAAAATGTTTGAATTCCAAACAATATGCACTCGTGGAACATCATCAATATTTGCCAGGAAATAATTAAGATATATGCAACATTTGTTTATTTCCAGGACTTATAAAATGAAGTAATAAACAGTAACAAGGATGAGGAAGTATTTTTCAAATGTTTTTTTTGAGGAACAAGAAACCCAGTTCCATGCCACCGAACACTGGGTGTCAACTAGCAAAAAACATTAACAATGCCTCAGCACATTTTTTAGAAAAAATTACCACAGCAATAAAATTAAATCTAAGGAGTAAGCTTCAGCTTTCAGTGGCTGAAGATGGATAAGTTCCAGAAAAGAAGGACCACCTTTGTCAACGCAGATGATACCACAATTACTACAAACTGAGATGCCATGGCCAAAATTGAAAATCGAGAACAGCAGACAATAGGTAGGACAATAGCTTCCTTGCATAGAAAAGGAAGCAGAAGAGAACATTATTCTTCTATAACAACAACTCAAGAGACCAAAATCTCTAGGTTGAGGGAATTCTAACCAGTGATCACCTGGTCAGCTGGAACGTGAAGGCGTCAACTATGAAGATACAATGGCTACTACAAGCAGAGACGCCCTGACCGAAATTGAACATAGAGAACAGCACATAATAGGCTCTCACACAGAAAGGGAAGCAGGGACAGGGTCAATTTAAGAAAAAATTTTTACCTGGTCGACAGTATTCTGGTGCCTCCCCAACCCCCAACTGTCAGCCGCTGCTGTAACACATATAGACCAGTTAAACATAGTAGTAACAAAAGTAAAAAATTAGCTTGTTGGATATGAAGTAAGATGTCAATCTCCAAATAAAAAATCATTTTTTTTCCATTCCCACGACACCCCTTCCTTCATGGTGCCCCGGGCAGTCGCCCGAGTCACCTAGGCCTTAAGCCGGGAATGAGCAGAGGAGAACATTATTCCCTCTATAATCAAACTAGAGATGGAAACATTCAGGTTCAGAGAACCTGGAAATTTCATCCTGAAATCACCTGGTCAGCTGGTACACAAAGGTGTCAACATGAAGATAAAATGACTACTAAACCCAAGAACCCCTGACCAAAATCGAACATAGAGAACAGCAGAAAATAGGCTCTCACACGGAAAGGGAGTAGAGGAGGGCAATATTCCCTCTATAAATAAACAAGAGATAAAATCTCCATGTTGAGGGAAAACTAGCCAGTCATCACCTGGTCGGCTGGTATGCACAGGCATCAAGGACGAAGGTACAATGACAACTACAAGTCAAGATGCCCTGACCGACATTGAACATGGAGCACAGAAGAAAATAGGCTCAGGCAAAGAAAGGGGAGCAGAGGAGGACATTTTTCCCTCTATAACAAAACTAGAGATGAAAATCTTCAGGTTGAGGGAAAACTAGCCAGTCGGCTGGTACACACAGGCATCAAGGATGAAGATATGTACAATGACAACTACAAGTCAATATGCCCTGACCGAAATCGGATACGGAGAACAGCAGAAAATAGGCTCTCGCACGGAAAAGGAAGCAGAGGAAGACATTAGTGTCTCTATAACTGGAAATCGAGATGAAATTCTCTGGGCTTAGGGAACACTACATCTACTTCACCTGACAGGCAGGTACACGAAGGCATGGACGAAGATGGTATCATGAATACAACAACCTGAGACACATCGACCAAAATCGAACATGGAGTACAGCAGACTAGCTCTTGCATGGAAAGGAAAGCAGAGGAGAACATCATTCTCTCTACAACAGGAACTAAAGACAAAAATTTCCAGTGCTAAGTGAACACTAGGCCAGCTGGTACATGATGGGGTGATGAAAATATTTTCCCATTGTAATTCTTCTAATAAATTTGATACTATGCTGAATCAATCGCAACAAATTTAAAAAACCAAGTAACTCTTCACTGCACACTATCAAATTCCAAAATCAAACCTTGACCAAGATCCACAGACCTATAACCTGGATCCTATCCACTGAGCCTGATCTAACCCACCGAACATCCTAAGTGGGTCATTGAACCTAGCTACTTCACCACTTGCCAGAAATTTGTAAAAAGGAACTTCAGGATCCCTAATGGATTAAGAATTCAATTAAGAAATTATGCACACAGCAAAATGACTTGGAGTTGAGAATTCCGAGTTGTAAATGTTGTGGGAATCTTTTCTGACTTGTGATTTTCACGTCTGTTCCCACACTGAAAGGCACTTAAGAGTGAGAGGTAAGGTAAAAGGATGGGAAACAAAGTGCACAGAAAAAGAGTGGAGGGAACCCAGAGTTGGATGTCGGAGTTCTCTCAATGATAAACACCAAATGGACTACGGCTTAAGGTCCCATCCGACGTACGGAGTTCTACCTCAAATGGTCTTCATAAATCAATCAAGTTCTCATTTCCAATATGTTTAATTATCTTCCATTGACAGGATTAGAACTCGGGCTCTATAAGTGATAAGCCAGTACTCTTTATGGTTACAGAAATCCAAACGACTTGTTCAGGCAAGTTGGAAATGACTAACAACTTGCCTGGAGCCTCAAATAATGGAACTTGACCAACTTACAAAATGGGTAATGCCTCATTCTGGAATTACCAAGACATTTCTCAGGCAAGGTTTTTTCTGGAGTGTTCTTAAACTTACTGACACAAGTATATAACTGCTAAAAATACTGAATTGCTGTATGTTGACCAGATAAAGAGAATCTCCATTACAGAATGAAACCAGATTCCGGCAGAGGAAACCAAGAGATAATGTACAGCAAATCAAGTAACTCTGTGCTCAAAATGTTCAAGTGTCATTGCAACACTCTGAAAGAACATTGGACTCTATGCTCGTTCTGAAAAAAGAAATAAATTCTGAATTTTGTATTCCGAATTCATATTCAGGTTCCTCAAGAAGCTAAAGTGACTACTTCCCAGTACTTCTATCCATGTCTATTTTAAGACGTGGATAGAAGTGTTGGGAAAAATAATTTCGAGGCCACAGTTGAGCCTGGATATGAAATACCATTATAATTTTAAAAATGATTAAAATGTGTCACAATTAAAATAAAAAATGTAAATTGGATGGGTGGGCAGGGGCCTTCTGGAGCCCCCCTGGCACTTAGACCTCTTTAGATCCATTGTGCCAACCCACATTTAACCTGCCCGCCACTCGCAGACAGGGGACAAGAGCACCACGGTAGAGATATGGAAGAGGGCAACCCATCCAACCTCTGTCCGGGACCAACGTTGCTTAACTTCGGTGATCTCACGGGAACCGGTGTGTCAACGTGGCTAGGCCCTTGCCCTGTGTCACAATTAACTTTACTATAAATAAAAATATAACTATTTTTATTGTTGTAATTATTTACGGACATCAATTTAGATTTTCAGTGAATTTAACAGAATTTGAAATATTATAATGAGGTAAGTTATCGAAATACCTAATAATGTTTTCAATGCATTCAGAAATACTGAAATGTGGTATCAGACACACAATTAGGAACACTAAGAAATGAATTACGTTTCATACTCATGAACTATTCATTTAATATTTTATGGTATCCCCACTGTCTAGAGCAATGGTTTCCAACTGGAGTGCCATGGCACTTTAGGGTGCCAGGAAAACAGCTAGGGGTGCCACAAGATTGTAGCAGGAAAATGAAAAATGTATACTAGGACCAACTTCTGAATTGGTTACTCCCAAGCCCATCAGATGGTGACAGTAATGCTTATTTCAAGCTAACTGCTAATTACTGTAAAGCACCAATTACCCCTTGGTAATGGAGAGGGAAGCCAAATTGGATAAATAAAAATCTAAGAAGGTTGCCCCAAGATTGCAACCTCAGTATAAGGGTGCCGCCAATGTAAACAGGCTGGGAATCAACCATTTAGGGTGTCAAAAAAAAGGGTGGGAAAAAAAGAGGAACAGTAAGTGAACGAGTAACTGCCAGGTGCACAACTAAGTTATGGTTCATCAAAGTTCAAAGAGAAATAGAAAATGAACTAAACAGCAATTACAGTTAATGAGATTGCATTTGTACAATTGAAAAATTAGAATGAAAAATAATCAAAAATCAAAATGGACCACAAAAATATTTTGCTCTTATTGATTGATTTGATTTGATTAAAGACATAATACAAAATTATTTTGGATAATCCATGTTTTCTGATAATTTCTGCAGCCTCCCTCATCATAGGCCTGAACAATGGAGAGTTTACTGTATTTTGTCATTTCATGGAAGCAGTTTTACTTATTGCTAGCTGCAGCTATGTTTTCTAATCACCTCGACTTGTAAGTGATGGAACACACAGAAAATTACCCTGAGAAAAGTCTCCTGGAATTGGAATAGAGCCACTGCACCTTGGAATTCTGAGGTTGTACAGACCATTATGCTACCCAGAACATCTGACTTCAATGGCAATTTTTGGAGGATATAAAGGAACCAGCCCTCATGCATCATTATGATGCATAAATGTAGGCACTGGAATGCACATGCAAATTTCTAAGATGACACCATACACTACATAAGATCCACTCCACTACTTCAACCCAACGCATGATTTTAACATTACTACTCTGAATGACAACTAAAGGGATGATGGCTGCCCATGGAAAAAGGTGACTTGGCCCAAAAATTGAACCATGGACCCTGGCCCAGTAAGTCAAAGGACCCCATTTAGACTTCTAGTTCAGGAAAGCCCCCTCCAGACACAATTTTCAGTGCATTTAATTGTCATTCACTACAGTGAGAGCATGATAGTGCAGTCAAATGTCTTATTCAATTAAGTCCAAAGATAATGGGAAATTCTTAAAAAGTTCAATACATCTTCTCCAATATATGATATAAAGGCAGCTTTTTCATCACTAGTGCACAGTACAGACTCTATGCATCATCACACAAGAAAATATAAATCTTCAATGATGGACTTATTATCTAAATTTTTTATGTTTTTGATATCCAACACAGTGGTAATGAGTCCACAAAGAAGGAAGCTGTCAGTTATTCAATAATCAAGAGTTAAAATGTAAATTAACATTTCTCTGCTATTTGTTTAACCATACACACTTTCAGGCCATTTTTCCCTTCTACAAAGCAGCATGGTGCGTTTCATACATTTCAAAATGGATCAATGCCACAACTTGCTCTTACGTAAAAAGTATACCTCAGTTTTGTCATGAAGTTTACAATATACACCATAATTTTTATTCGTAATTTATTTTTTTGAGCATTAATTCTAAAATATTTGGATTAACTTTTACTTATATTAGTTTAACTAGATTATAAATTCCATCACTAAACTCTGAGACAGCTCATAGCTTTCTGGTCAAGATAGGCAGAATTTAACCTTATTACCTATGTGAGGACTGGACTAAAGGAATTCAAAGATAGCTATGGGTCAAAGCCTTTGATTAAAGATGGACCTGGACTATTGCTGAGCATCCTCAAGGCTTTCATGGTGCACTCCATGTATACTTCATTAATAATGACAAAAGGCAGCTTTTATCACAATTCCCCGCCACAACATATCATAACAAAACTATTCCCCTATCCTCTTTAACCCCTAGCATGCTTTTTTTCTCCCACTCATTTTTCAGATACATAAATACTGAGTGGCAGTACATTGTGGATAGAGTACAAAAATGGGGTTTAAATCACTGTTTGGACTAAGTCTGAAAAAACAATGAATACCTAAATTTTTAGCAGGCAAAAATTATGGTATTGCCTGACCACAGCAAAATCATGCCTCAAAAGCCACCAGAGTCCACAGCCCACTGACATTCATTACCCTTTAACCTTGTCGGGGAACACTTTATTATCATTGCCAAGGTGCATTCACTTATTTCTTGCAATGAAAATGAATGCCATCAGCACTGCCATGCATTCAACAATAGTGGGCTATGTCTTTCTTAAAATACAAAAAAATCTAGGCCTTGCAAGCATTAAATAATGTATAAGTATAAAAAGACAATAAGGCACCGCTTCCTGAGAACATGTTTCAACCATGACTCAAGCTTTGTTTGGGGCAACCCACCTTAAAACTTGTGCAGAGGAACAACCTTATACCATAATCCTAGTAGCAAAATATACCAAAAGCCAACTATCTCAGCTCGTAATAAACTCTACTGCACGTATGCAATGAACATTCTCAATGGACCTAAGAAAGAAACTGTACATCAGACTTCTATCCATTCCAGCAATTACATACAAAATCAATTCACTACTTTCAAATCTTTACAGATAAATATGTTTTAGAAACCAAAATACTACATTGGTAATCTTGAAATGAACTAAACATGAGAGTTAGGAAAACAAATGCTTGATTACCAAGAGGGAAAAATGATGAATCTTGAAGTCACCCTTTGTTTGGGATTTTAATGAAAATGAATAGTGGTTTCTTCTTTGAATCCTAATATTTTCTACGCAGTAAACTTCAAAATCTTCCAAAGAACACAAAGGATTAATTACTAATTACAGGATAGAATACGGTCATTATACAGACACTTTTCTAAACAAATTATTCTCCCGGAATTTGGCCCGATGTTCATATTCCATGAAGACAAGACACTATGTAAATTGTCACCAGGTAGACATAGAAATGAAACATTGGTAACTGATGGTTGACTCAATTCTAAACATTTAGATGCTGTTGGCAAGACACTACATGAAAGGAAGGCACAAGCAATGCTTACCATCACATTCATGAAAAGAGGAACCAGGAAGGCATACATGACTAGGAATATAGTACACTTTGGCATTCCCATATTTGTAATGGGTACTTCCTCCAAACATGAAAATGATTACTTGATATTAGAATACACATACACCCTAGAAAACCTGAAGTTTTAACCACCCCCTCATGCAAAGAGAAAATATTCCTTTTTCCAGATTATTTCTCAGATCAAACAGTTTACTTTCAACTATCTAAAAAGCTAAAATATTTAACTAAAAAGCCAATATCTGTTCCTCACCATTCCTGGATCATGCACTTCATTCACTACACTTGAAGAAGTTTGTGCTTTGGTCACTTTTGCTTCTTTTATCTTGTTTTCTTGTATCCCTGATGGAATCCATTCTGCAACCACAGGGGTACCACTCTCTCCCTAAAATATCAATTTTTATATCACTAGGCTAACTGTCAAGTTTCACACAATTTCAAGAACAGAAAATATTCCATTAAACCATGGATGAACAAGATGTTTTTTTCCCATTCCAAACATGTAAAGTTCCAAATTTCACACAACTTTCACGAATTTCAGGGAAGCCTCACTTAACAGGTTCATATGGGGTGGCAGGTGAGCTGGAAGTTGAGAAATGAAGTAGTCAAGAGGAAGTATTGACCATCCTTGACAGACATGTCAAAGAAATATAACTTTTCAGCAATGCCACCAAAGTGTGAATAGCCACTGAGACCTGAAAGATCAGCTATCAACAGGCAATTTGACCTTTCCACAACAGATGCATTGCCAAATAAACTTAACTGAAGATAAGCCAAGGTGGAAATCGACATTCTTGCACTCAACAAAAAAGCAACTTGTACTAAAATACCTGGGCTAATTCTTCCAGGAAACAGTAGGCCATAGTCCATGAAGAAAGTGAAATGAAGAATTATCATGTGAGATCTCCATTCTTATCAAATTGTAGACTTGAACCCCAAGAAAGTGTCATAAGTAGGAGCGACTATGAAATCTAGCATAGGAGAGAGTTGTCATGCTGAGTTTACAGAGCTTTACAGAGTTGTCATGCTTCGGAATCCAATGTAAAAATATTTCGATGATTTCAGCAGGTTCGAATATTTAAGTACTTCAAGAAGTTGATCAATTGAATTCTATCAATTCATCTACAGCATTAATTATCATATGAGTTTAATCACCAATATATCTTAAATCTTGTTTCATCGAAACTACTTTCTCCTACCCTCCTGCTAATGAAAACCATGTTTACTCAGTGATCATGATGATTTTAATATTAGCACCATTTATCATTGCAGGACATTACAGAAAGTTATCAAAAGAAAAAAATGTAAAGTAGGATAAGCCAAATTTTCACAATAACTAACAAGAAAATTCCTCACTGATCACTGATGATAAGACATTCTGTCCATAAAAGAACCTAAAGAGAGTTTTATCAAATAGAGCTGTCAATTGAACATAGTACCTATGCAAAAAAATTAGCTACATGTTAATCCTTCATCTTTCATGGCTAGTACTTCTAGAGGCATTGGTACTAGAAATTGCATATATATCTTATGAATGAAAATGGTGTGCAACGTGAAAAGTGAATTGGGTGAAATAAGGGTTAAAATATGCTATACTACATTTAATTTTGAGGACTTAACCACGACTTGAAAAGATGATCAAAATTACAAGATATGAAATTGTGATTTGATTGAAATAATTACCTTGGACACATTACTAATAGTTTACTGATAGTAAACATGCATATCTAATTCGAGAGTTGCAAAAATACATTTGTCATACACAGTTGGCAATGAAATTTTCCTATGTCAGGGTTAGAAATAGGAATTAATATGGAAGGAAGTTTTTTTACCAAGCAGTAGACTTCCAGCATATGGCAGCTCACGTTTTTATAAATCATGGCTGCTCACAATGCAAACAAAATGTGAGACAACAAAAAAAGTTTTATGCATAATGTCCTGATGCAAAATATATCACAGAGAGGCCTACACGAAAACAGGTAATTCAATCTAAGAATATTCAGTAAGTCCCTAAAATGAATGGCTTTCCATGATGGTCATTGGGCTGTTCTTAACATTCAACAAGGGAGAAATAATACCACAAGTACAGCATAACAGGTTAAACTTCAGTAAAAATAATTGAAATTCAATCACCTAAAAAACAGTTTACTGTTTTTAACTCTTTCCCTACGAACGATGGGTTCCAGATTTTATTATCTAAGTGGCCAAATGATGATTAGAGCCGTCGTTTCTCACATTGGCCAGGCAGAGGTGAATTGAAGTTCCAGGTATGGGATTCTCTCCCTTACAAGCCCAAATGAAAGAGGATCAGGACCCTTCTATCAGCCTCAAGGCAGGGAAAACCCAACCTTTTTCCAGATTTGCCCACCGACTTGCAGCAGTTTTATTCAGTATTTTTACATTTTGAAATTGAATTGAATAGATTATTTGCATTTTGCTGTGTGTTTATAATTTTTGAATGAAGCTCTAACAGTAATATTAATGGGGTTCAACTAATGCCACACCAATAGTTACATGAGAATTTTCTTATGCAAAGAGCCAAGTAACTAGTCTAAACTTTAAAACGTGATCAAATGATCATAAATTTTGTGGAATTTCACAATATTATGCATTACTTGCATTCTGGATGTTGTTACATCCAATTTGTGTAGTTTTGATTGTTATATCAATATTGTTGCAAAATTAATACACATTAAATCCCCTCGTCAACGTATTAAACAGATATGTATGTAAATGCTTGCTGATAGGTAAATAAGGAAAGGCACTGATAATATCAAAGTTCTTTTTAGTATAAAAAAATAACAGCACAGTAATTTTCAATTGTGAGCCCTACACAACCAGTACATGCTTAGAAATTGAGCTGAATTGATCTATGCCCTTTACAGAGTATTTATATGATGTTTTTTATGCTATGTGAGTTTTGTATTCAATTCATTACTTGACCACCTCACTCATTGGTCATACGCAAAATTCCATCCCCTGTGTAGATAAACAGACATGCATGTTGATAGGAAAGTTGATAGTTGATAGGAAAATACGGAGATGCATAACAAGCATATTCACCTACAAGCAGGCTCCAAGCTACAAAAAGTTGTGTGCCAGGAGGACTCAACACCAGGCTGCACTATCAATGAGTGAACAAACTGTAAGAACATCCTTTGGTCAAATCTGATGCAATTGTACTTTTTTCTGAACTTCTGAACACTTGCTGAAACTATGCATCTGATTATATTCCAATCAAACCCTGACCAACAAGACACTTAAAATAATACGTCTTGAGTAACATTTATCAATATCGAAACTACAGCATCAGTTAGTACTAGCCATTGTGTTTCGTTTAAAAATTGTGAGAATATGGTAAGAAATAGGAAATTCTCTTCTATTTTTTTATAATAATTCATATTTTAGAAAAAAAACATGAAATTTTATTTCCTAAATACATATACTGAATAAGCAATTCTTTGACTTTGGACACCTGCTTTGAGGGGAGCAGCGGAAATGCAGAAGAGGTTCGGGTTGCTCTCACCTAGTGGCTGAGGGATGAGTCTGGCACCCATCTGTAATGGGTCCACACTTAAGAGAAATGATTACCCAGGAAACTTTTTCTGTATGCAAGAAAGAAGAAACCTCTGTAAAGAGGGAAAAATAGATGGCCATAGGCACTCAGTGCAGTGGATTTTTTTTGAATGCTTGCCAGCATGAAAGGGTTAAGAGAATAAGTGAACTTAAAGATGGACATGCCAGGTGTCAATGTATGTATTCATGGATCAGGAAGTACTGGTTAATCTATGGCATTGAACTTTTCAGTTGAAAAACACTCAGAAAATATAAGATATATCCTTACCGTTGGATTTGAAGTATTTCCTCTGATTTCATATTAACAGACTTTTTCCCTTTGTGGCTACTCTACTAAACACATGCCTCACACAAAAGACATTACATGGTATGAGAACTCACAGCAATAATGTCCAACAGTACAAAAATCCTCACCGTCACAATCTGGGGCAAAATTATGAATCAGCAATACCCACAATCATGCTTCACTTTCATCACAAGAAAACATTATCAATCAGGGAAACAAGTTCAGTATTATACATATTTCATTTTATATCAACAATAAGAAGAGCAAGCTGAATATGTTATGTTCCCTGCAAAACTTTGTGGGGGAGGGGAAGTTTAACCCTTTCGTGACGGAGCCACATGTCAGAAAATGCTACTTCCCTCACAAACGCCATAAAATATTCTTTGAGTTGCCAGTACGGAGCTTTCACTACACTAGGATCCTCTCAAGTACCTGTTCCCCAACTTGGGGTGAAGGTCAGAGGGGTGTCGAACCTGTTTCCTGGCACCGGGCCAAAATAATCTTCACTCTTTTCCGCTTGTGGTGCCCATTACGGCATGCCGCCATGGTCAACTATTTGTTTATGCAATGGTTTCACTACAAGCATTGTTGCTGCAGCCTCAATATTAATTTTATCGGAAACAAATTATTTTAGTTTTACAGTGTCTTTAAAGCTGTTAAACGAAATTCTACCATTTATATTAAGCTCTCTAGCAAAAAAACTCATATCAATGGTTAAACAAATAATTTTGTAGTTTTATTTCGCATTCATAAATAATTTTGACCATTTTTCAACTATAAAAATTATTATAAATTTAAAATGTCCTAATTCAGGTTATTGACATCATCAGAGCACGAATCAAAGAAACGCTGCAATAGGAAAGAAATTTTCAACATGTTAATTCATGATCATATATGGTCTACGGAACTCTTATTTTTGGAAATTATTGAACATATCACATTCATATTGTACGAATATGTTGATTCTGTAAAAATTTCCCACCCTTCTTCAAACCCACGAAAAATATGGCTTACAACTCAGAAAAATAACATTCAGTTGTTCAACCTTAAAAAATAATAACTCCCTAACTAAATAAAACCATCAAAGAAATCACTCATTAACCAACTAAATAACTAATAAATATTAGTTCGGAGATTCCTTTAAACACCAACTACGTTAAAAACAATGGTAGAGCTCTGTTTAAAATTTGTAGTTGTAGAGCTAAACATAAGGAATGTACTTATAATGCTCAATTGCCAATTACACAAAAACTTCTAAGTTTGTTAATCCACTGCACCAATAAGCAACTGGCCGCGGACCCCTGCTGTGGCGCTCACTGAAACAAAGAGTCAAGATAATCCTCTCCCGGGGACTGAGAAAGTGTACCTACGGCATCCCAAGATAAAGGCCTTTATAACACACACCTTGTAGGCCTGCTAAGGCTAGCTTAGCGGCCACACCGTTTTAACACGTCATTCGTTCGCTTGCGTAGAAAAATTTACACCATGTTAAAACGTCGCTCGTAGTGAAAAGGTTAAATGTCCATAACTACTGTGATAATGAAGAGAAACAAATCATAATTGGTCCTCAGAAACCTTACATATTCCAAAAATACACTTTCCTTTGACTGCAATTCCTACTGTTAAGAAAGGTTTAACTTGAAACAAAAAAAAATAATGGTAAAAAAAGTAGATTCAAGATTTTTATCAACAAAATTTGATGAATAATATGTATTCACATCATAGATCAATGGGCTTCATCACATTCAAGAAACAAAGTTTCAAGCATATTGTGGAAAGTCATTCCTAAAATTATACTCCTGCCATGCAAAATTTCACCACCACAAAGTGCAGCTTAATAAAAAAATTAAAACTCAATAATAAAAGATTCAAAACTTTAGCATCATTATTTTCAGTTGTGCTCAGTAACACAGCATGGTGAATCCATTTAGTATAAAAAGAGGCATACATGTGAAGATATAAAAACCACCTGTCTTTATGTGTCAGTTCCCAGGTTGAAGCATGCTGTATTTTTCTGGTTACGCTGAAACTAACACTAAAATAAATGATTTATCCTAGAAATTAAAAATCTTGGGTGCTTTTCAGCTACTCAATGCAGACATTTTATACTTAAAATGTATTGTGCAAAGGTGCACTGCTCACAATTTGCACTCCAGTTTTTACATATACATTATCTTCTGACCATTCCAATTGCTTCGCAAATAAGTCATAACCAGTATCTGAAAATACAGCCCTACTTTTAAACATTAATCCATTCCAATAGATTCATCGTAATTAGAAATAATGAATAATGAACCCTATATCAATATGTTTTTCAGGCTGTCACCAGATGTCTGAAGGAATATATTCTACACACTTTTGAATATTAAATTGTACCAAACAATAAAATAGTAAACAATCAATACAATTTTCAAGTAGTATGCATGAATTAATGACATGAGATAAAAGTAGGTGCTAGGACATGAGATAAAAGTAGTAGACTAGATTGACTTCTTACAACTGACTTTTGAAAAAAATCTCACAGTGCCACAGCCCAATGACTTTTGACAACCTACCCATTAACTTTTGGTCACTGAAACATTGAAAAATCCTGTTTATTCCTGGACTTTCTTCCTCTCAAAACTGGCATGGAGTGGCAGAAAGGTTAACTTCCCTCCCTCCTCAGAGAAAGTATATTTTTCACCATACCATACCACTGATTCAAAGTATGAATCATTTTTGAGATTTGAACTATAAAAACCTGAGAAGAAAACACATGTATGCAAAAATTAACCAGCTGACATATATTTGTTGAAACTTTCTCAAATGGCTGGCAAAATTCCATCCAGCAACTCCACTTCTGCACTTGGGAGTCTAAATCTAAAAGACTGACTTTTTCAAGAGTTAACAACTCCCAATATCCATAAGATTCACCTTAATAAGGAACAGGAATATTACCTGCTCTCGAAATCTCATCACATCACTTAAGGAAGTTTAGTTGTCTACTTGTTGTCTTCCTACTTCCTTGGAAATTTAACGTTTGATCAGGGATAGTTTTCCATAGCATGCCTTACAGATGGTAGGGGGACAATAAATGTAGTGTATCAGACAGTGGTGTAAGAAAAACTGCCATGGCCTTAATCTTTAGAGCATAGAATGTCACATGTTCTGCACAGTTGCTAATGTGCTACCAAAGAAAATAAATGAACAAAAATCTATTTTTTGGATCTGCCATGATCTGCTTTCCTATCCTGAATGTACTCATCATACTTTTGATCGCGTTTAGCACCCATATACAGTAGAGTGCCAATTATCCCTGGTAATGGATAGGGAAGTCCAATCAGATAATCAAAAGTGACAGATAATCCATTCATGATCATTTCTCAAGTAGACTTGACCTTGGTTCCAGGGCAATGCTTTCTCCACGTCTTTTGCACCTACTCCATTGAAGTACCCATTGCTTTTCTACAATTTCGTTTATCAGCCAATAGTTACTTAAATTTATTTTTCCAAAACATTCAACAACTATTTATACTACCTTAATGTCTGTCAATTACTTATACTGAATTTGGTCCATCAATTCATGGAACATTTAGTGGTAAATCTTAATCTTTGACCCACTTAGGCTAATCACGATTATCCCCTATTATGTATACCTTTGGTTTGTTATTGGTTGGTTGGTTATTGGTTGGTTGGTTATTTAGGGGAGGCGACCGACAGCTGAGGTCATTTGCACCATAAGGGATAGGTGGGTAAATGGGTAATGGTAGGAGTTTTTAGGGAACAGAGGAAGGGTGGAGAGTAACCCGGCGACGGCATTAGCCTACTCTTAACGAAAGGCACCAAGGGGACCATGGCTTAACATCCCATCTGACAGATGGAGTACTATACTTGAGATGCCCTCCACTAGGCACTCAAGTGGGGACCGGTTTTCCACTGAAAAATCCGCCACTGCCGGGAATTGAACCCGGGCCCTCGGGATGGGATATGTATACCTACCTATGATATTTGCCTATCAGTATTTGTTTTAAGTCATGATCGCAACATACAGTTGAGCATCTTTAATCCGGCACAGTCGGGACCGAAGTAATGCCGGATTAGGGATTTTGCCGGACTATGGGTAATGCTTGGCAACTGGTCTATTTTTGACGTCCGAATGTTTTCATTGAAAGGAGTCAATTATTTATAACAACATATATTTATTTGCCATTTACCGAGTATTTTTTTTTTAATCACTGAGAATAATCAGAAAGAAATGGTTTCTTAATTCGCAAAGTTATTGCTTAAAAGTATCGAAGTTCGTGTCACTTTAACAGTAAAATTTTGAGGATTTTCACTTTCAGCTTCTTTATCAGCTATATTGTTGAAGATCAGTATGTTTCAGACAAAAACTTTACTGATCTGCAACTGCATCAAACTTTTTCACAACTTGCACTTTTTCTGCGATCATTAACGTTTTGTACTGATGCCTCACTCCTCTGCTGTTGCCACAACTGTATAGATTAGACAAAATTAGGGAGAAACATATGCAGATTACAAATAATTTTATCAAATTACGTCTAGTGGTCAAGCAAAAATGCGTAGAAATTGGCCAATCTGTAAATTAGCCATAGTCCGTCTTGGCGATGTCCTCAAATTTAAATGTTTACTTCAAGTTGCAGAATAATTCCAGTGTACACGAAGTACCAGAAATTAATATGTTTAAATTATTCCGATTCTCAGAATGGGAAAAATTAGTGTTAATAATTGGATAATATCTCTACAGGTTATGAAGCAATGTTTCGGCATTTTCCACGAAGTACTGGGTAGTTGGTTATGGCAAAATTGCCGGATTATGGGTGTTCCTGGATTAGGGATTCCCGGATTAAGGGTGCTCAACTGTATTATGCTCACCCTGACTAATCTGAGGCTATGTCGAATGGAAAAATATGCATCATATTTTTTACTTCCGAGGCTCATATCAAGGTAGCTGACACATGACTAGGTACCATTCGTGTTAGTGGTCTGAGACCAATGTCTCCACCCCAAGCTATAGATGACCTAAGCATACATCTTAAGTGGTGATAAAAGGTCGCTTCTTGGGAGTTCCCTAACCCTTAGTACTTACTCAGCTCACTCTCGAAGTACACAAGTCAAGGTTGTAGACCAGCCCATTTTCCACTCATGATGCCACACATGCTATAGCGTGTGGGCATCATGCGTTTAAGCATGGCAGCGTGTATGACAACATAAATTAACTTCTCAAATATGAAGCGTCTCCTATTTATCAGGGCTTGTAACGATTTGAGACAAGATGAAAAAATCATCCCAGAGACTAAGACTACTGGGATAGAACAGGACAGAAATTTTGGGACGGAGAGAAATGTTAGGACGAGATGAGTCGTGATTTTTAGAACAAAAAAATTTGGGGAGGAGGACTCTTCTTACGTCTCATGAAGGGGGATATGGGAATCGAAAATGATCTTAGGTAATATTTTGTTTACACATGTGAGCGTACTTGTATTACAGTTTTAATAATCATCATCTTGTATTTTAGAACTGCAAGCATGATTTACTATGAGCTAGTGTGTTCCAGCTACCTATCGACCTAAGTCTTGGAAGTTAACAAAAAACGAGAGGTAAAATCTTCCGAATAATACTAGACTCGAATTCCTTGTGATGAGCGGAATATATGGTGATCATGAATTTTAACACTACTAGGCAAATATTGCATAAGGATATAGAAAAGGGATATATTGTACGACTGATTCACAACTAAATAACTAAGACTCACAACCCAATGTTCAATGAATTGACTTATTCTATGCACGTCAGCGAAGGACATTATTTTTAGTAGGTGAAATGTTTTGGTGAAATAAAGGGCAGGAAAGACTAAAGAAGCAATAAATGTAATGGAAGAAAAATAATGAGAATTTCCTATCCCAGTTTCTCCATATTATAATAATTCCCTGACTTTTCCAGAAATTCAAAATTCCCTGACAATTCCAGGTTTTCCCGGATGATCGCCACCCTACTTACTTATTATAAACACAAATTTCCACAACCAAACTCAGAATGGACTCCATAGAAGGTAATGTATAATAAACTGGATCATACCTCTTGCTGGTGAGGTGGAGAAAAGGAACCTTGGCAAAGTGGGGGTTGTGCAGATATAGGACCATTAGTGGCATGGCTAACCCTTTGCAAACTTCGAGCATGCCTGGCCAGAGCCCTTAACTCTTTTGGGTATGGTGTTGGAGCCCTCATTAGACGACCTCCAACATCCAACTCTGAATCTGCAGCAAACCTGATGTGCCTCCTCCTAATCCTTTCCTCTTCACTTCTTGGGTCTATAAAAGAAAAAAAATATCCAGATTATTCTCATACAATCTTCCCCTCCAAACATATAAACAGGATATTAAGTGAAGGATCTCAGTTTTTCCCGGCGAATAGACTGGAAGAAGAGTTATCGGGTTTCCAACCGGGTCCAAGTGTTTTTAGGAACCAACGATCGACCTGTCGACCAATCAGAGCCTACCTGAACTAGACCGGACTGTACATATATAAGGCGGACAATTTTTGGCTACATCATTCACCCTGAAGACGATGGCGGACTTAGCCTTTGAAACGTTGGTGCCTAAAAACACTTGGACCCGGTTGGAAACCCGAGAACTCTTCTTCCAGGATATTAAGTGTCTGACTTCATATTAAGCCTGAGAACATTTTATCTTGATTACAATATTCTAACTTAAGAAAGATAAATACATATATTATAGTGTTAAACATTTATAAAAATACCAAGAAACTTTCCTCAACTGACAACACAATAGTATCCACCAAACAAAATGGTGATATATATAACAAGTGGCATTAGTGAAATAAATTAAGTACTGTAGAAGCCCGTTATAGTGAATACAGCATATAGCGAGAATATCGCAATAACGAGTGATTGGCACAGTACCATCGAAAGGCCCATGGTTAACATGTAAAAGAAAACAGATATAGCGAGGCCAAGAAGCTCCTATCATGGTATACGCTCTGTATTACGATCGATATTTCTTGAGGGCGATGCACTGCAAAGTACAAATGAATGCATGGTATTTATCTTTAGCAACATTATTTGCCAACTAAAATTTAGAATACAATATTTGTGCCATCTCTACATTATTTAACGTCCACGCATTAACAATTTACGGCTGGCACTAGCATACCTTGCGCACGCTCGCAGTTTTTAGTTGTTCTTTTGCTAAGCCAAGTTCAAATAGGAGTGGAATGGGCAGAAGATGGACAAGTGGAAAAGCATCTAGTCAATCACTCGACAGCGATGAGTGGTGGAGTGGGTAAGGGACATAGTTCAGCCCACCTGTCTCTGTCTGCCAGTGCGGAAGTAGTTGAAGGACGAGGAGTTGATCAACTCGGTGAGAAACGAAGGTGAACACAAAATTAGTTCTCTTTCAGAAGTAAAAAAGTGCCTACGCCAACTAGAGCTAAAGTACAGCAGGCTCTTAGAATAATTAGTTCCGTTTACAGGGCCAGTGATGCTTCCACCGACGACTTAAGAAAATAGTGAAAAGGAAAGGTTTGTGCTTTCGGCAACTGCCAGTAGACTGAAGTAGACAATGCTTGACTGATTTTTCAGCCAGGAATAGAAAGTGAAAGTACTGTGCCGTTGTGAAGCATGTGCATGTGTGATATTAAAGGTCCGACGCCTGTTTTGTTATGCTTTATATCCTCGTAACGAAGTCGTCAAAGTTTTCCGTGGCCAAAGAATTATTTACATCCTTATAATTTTACCATTCATCCTGGTTTTGATTATTTCTCCTGTTAGCAGAAGTAATGGGAATATTTATATTTTCTGGTAAATTTGTTAATTTGTGCATATTTCAATGTTTTCATAAATATTGCCAGGGCTAATTTTATGCGAATAGTTAAAATTTATCCCATTCAGCAAGTTTTTATTTTATTTTATGATTCCTACTTCAATGAAGTATGCAATTTTGAGTGAATGCATCTATAATTCACAGCAATGGTATTTCATGGTAGTTATCTCCATTCGCTCTAGATCCTTCAGATGGCAGCACTAGTATAAAGCAAGATGTACAGCACAACCAACAGAGGCATTTGCTTGTGTAAATAAAGAAGAAATATTTTCGACCGCTGAAAAATGCTGTATTTCTGCAAATAATTACGGAATCTTTCCTAACCAATGGACGTACTGGTTAGCACTCGAATACTTCAGCAAAGCGTAAATTATTGATTTGGAAGATTTCATTCACAAAATAAACTATTAATATGCAATTGTGCATTAAATCGGCCCTTCAACCTGTTTCTAATAGCATGGTAACGAAAGAAAAACTGAAAGTAAGATTAATTGTGGGAATTGAGAGTCTTATTTGTCTTTATTTAACCTGCGAATTTAGGACTCAGCTCTCTCTTCCAATTAACAGGGTAGATGTCACAAGCGTCCATGCCCCGGAGAGTGAAAATCCTCCCCGGGTAGGATTTGAACCCGCGACCCTGGATTGAATGGTGAGGGATTTACCCTGCCACCACCAGGGCATGCTCAATCCATCACCTTCGGATATAACGAGCGCTCGGTATAGTGAGATTTCCCAGCCATTGGGAGTACTCGTTATACCAAGCTTCCACTGTAATTTCAGTAAGTTTCTGTAATTTTAGCGTAGTGCAGTATTATTGGTATTTATTTTTCATCAATTTTATATTTTATTTGATCAAGCACATACAAATGCATTTGGCCATCGCAAATACATCAGTCTATCATGATAGAGAATGAGAAAAACAAGATTTGGTATCAGGTGAAGGTGGTATTGTGCTGTAACATAAAAGAATCACAATACCAGGAAACAAATAACAGTAAAGGGTTGATATGAATCATACAAGAATTTACACCTTGAGTGAAATATATTCTACCCACAATGTGCACTAAAATACTACATCCTTTTGGCTTAGTAAATTATCTTCATACTAACCTCCTTCAGCATCACTATCTCCAACAGGAATGTACCCAGGTACAACAACTTGCGGGGGCGTTCGAACTTCTGCAGGCACGGAACATGTCTGGGGTAGCATAAAACACGTGAGGACTCTTTGCCCAGTCAGGGGATCTACATCTGGTTGGAGTGGAACTAATGGCTGGGCTTGATTATCAGAAAGCCACAAGGCTGCAAGTGAAGAAAGTCCAAGCAGGGAGACAGGTAAATTGGTGAGACGATTTCCGCTGAGGTTGGCCACCTTCAAATTGGACAGATGTCCTATTTCCCCAGGAATTTGTATCAATCTATTCCCAGCCACGCTTAGGATACGGAGATTGCAGCAACTTCCAATTTCTAGGAAGAAACAATTACAAAATCTTGAAAACACATTCACAAAAATTTCAAATGAGCTTCATTTAATGTCATGAAATCATATCCGAGATAGCAAGCTATTTCTCTTGATTGAGAACTAGCACAGTTATTGAAGGGACCAAAATGAATCAAAGATACATAAAGACATAAGTATGCTAATGAGAATCATATAATTCCATAATGTTACTAATAATAAAAAGTAAACACTGTGTTTGCCAGCATATAAGACCATCTTTTTTTCCTCACAAAATAAGTCTAAAATATGAGGCATCTTATGTGCCAGAATCAAAATTATGAGTTGATATTTCAGTAATCAAAAACTTCTAGAGCATAGCAATACACATACACAAGTATTCTACTGCATTTCATACTTTTATGAAAGTGTGGTTTCGAATAAATTGTTTCCGGCATTTGTGATCACAAATTGCTCAATCATAGGGAAAATCTGGACAAGTATGACAATTGCAGGTTCAGTTCAGTTTAGAAGTAATGACCTACCCCTCGATTCAATTCACTTTTCACTAGTTATATTTTCCGATTTTACCCACTCATCTATTGTTTTAAACATAAAAACAGAAATAACATTGGAAAAAAGTCTCAATGTCGCTGAACATTTATCGGCTTCGTATTTAATAGATTTTAGGATTTTTGTCAACCAGAGGTTGGTTCACTGATTTTTATTTTGTTTTTGCTACCATTATCAACTATGCAAAACCATCTGGAAGTGCACTACTCAGAATAAAGGGTTCTCATGAATTGCTTCACTAATGGAGACTGGTGATTTGAAGTGCAGAATAAAATTTGAATAATGGGTGTCATATTTTTGCTGACCAAAGGTCAATTAAAAATAACATTAACTTATTTGCGTGTGTTATTAAGACCTGATGTTGAGCCCCTTAGGTCTGAGACCCATGCCTGCAGGCATTCCCAAATTTCCAGAAAAACAGCCAGCAATGACCTACACATGGTGACAATAGCCTAATGAGGAGACAGCGTTCAGCAGTCGAATACAATGACAGTGTTGTCACATCAAGGATTTAAATAGCCTGTTGAGCGGGATGCGTTGGAAAGTAGTACTATTTCTTTGTAAGTAGCTGAACCATGTATAATAATGCTGTTGCTGGAAAAATTATGAAAAATGTATCACCCTATTCTTGCAACCTGAAAATTTAGCAGTATATTATCTTTGGCATTGTTTGTATTCCATAAAAATATTGAAAAATGTTTTCTATTATATTTTTATAATAATTGAGGGCATTAGAATTAACATGCCCAAGTGATGTACATTTAAGAAAATATTACGGTGGCTATTTTAAATGTATTTAATTCAAAGATGATTCATTTTTGTCTTACTTCATTGATACTTATATAAATTTTATTCCTTGTTCAAAGAATTAAGCTTCTCAATTTCAAGTGAAATGTGTGATTTATGTATCTCAAGTAGGGATGTGTTAATTCTCAACACCTATTCTTGATACAACTGATTCTTGTGGATTGGTATCAGTATTGAGAATCGAATGCCTAAAGTCGATACCCATACCGGCAATACCTATGCGAAACATGACCGGTATGGCTTTTGGGTCTGACAATTCTCACTTCACCACAGCCAGTTGAAATGGTGATTGTATTCTTTTTTCCAAACAAGTACGAGTTACAGCAGCATACTGCAGTTTCTGCTATAAGGAATTCTTTAACAGTTGATTTCTGTTTTCAGTAGTTTAAGCAGTACAGGTAGATGCAATAGGGTGCAACTCCCTGTCTTACCAACTACACCTCTATTGAAAAGAAATGTCTCCAAGCCGTAATGTGTGCCGTAAGCCGTCTCTTAAAATGTTTGATTATATGTCGAGAGAATACATCCGGAAGGGCTGTGAAAAACAAATCAGAAAAAATCTCCAAACCCCTAAATCACACACACAAGGTAATTTTAAACGACAATTTGACATAGTGAATGGCCTAAGAAACAAGGACTGTTTTTATGTTAAAGCTGACAAGGGAAATCTATGCGTTATTTTAGATAAAGAACAATATTTCGAGAAAGTTAATCTTTTATTGTCTGACGGACCTTACACTGAAATTAAAAAGAACCCCATAAACAAACTCATTGCGCAGTTCAAATCCGTTCTTAATCATTGCCCCATCCTTATTGACAAGAAGACTAAATTCAAGCTTTACGTGTCGAATCCTACCGTGCCAAGACTGTATTGCCTTCCTAAAGTACACAAAATTAACTGCCCCAGGAGACCAATTGTATCGGGTATTGATTCTCCAACGTACCTCTTATCCAAATGGTTAGTTTACCAGCTTTCGAGTCTCCAGTTTCAATGCCCACATTCGATTAAGAACAACACTGAGTTCATTGAAAGAACAAAAAATCACGTATTTTCTCAAGGCGAAATTATGGTGTCATTTGATGTAACCAACCTTTTTCCAAGTGTACCTGTGGACATAGCTATCCAAGCATTAGAGAACTGGCTAAAATCACTTTCTCTGAATTCACAAACAATAGATGAGTACATCCGCTTAACCAATTTAGTGATGAGTCAGAATTATTTTAAATGCCAAGGAAAATTTTTCAAACAAGAATTTGGAACAACTATGGGTAACCCCCTTTCACCCTTCTTGGCAAATATTTTTATGACCCATTTTGAAAACCTCTTCAAAGAAAAATTTAGCTATTTTCCATCTGTTTATTTGCGCTATGTTGATGATATCTTCGCAGTTTTTGATACAACGAAATACAATCTCGACGATTTCGTTAACAACCTCAACAGTCTATTTCCCACCATAGGATTCACCTATGAAAAAGAAAAAGAAAACATCCTTGCTTTTCTTGACCTTTCACTCAAGAGGTTGGGAAGTAAAATAACATATGACATATACCGTAAGCCAACACAAACCATCAACTACACACACAATCATTCATTTGACCACCCGAACCACAAGTCAGCTGTCTTCCATTCCCTCGTACATAGATTAAATAACGTCCCTCTTGACAGATCTGCTTATAACAAAGAATTGAATTACATCAAAAACGTCGCTAGACAGAATGGATTCCATGAATCACTAATAAACAACATAATTAAGTCAACAGAAATGTCAACAGAGGAGTTCATTGTAGCGGTTAAGAAGTATCCATCACTCAGTCTGAAAATCAATGAAAATGATTAGGTCAAATACTTATATATAAGCACGCTTTTGAACATAAATTGCAAAAAGTATTTTCTTTAATTACAAAGTATTGCTTGCTAATATTCCTTTCTCGGTATTCTTCTCCTGCCAATGCGATTACGAAGACAGCTTCATCTTTGTCAGATGACACTTCCATAGTCTTAACACTGAAGCAGAAGTACTGACGCCCACACGTGCCCTGAGGTCCCGCAAATGTATCTCTTTGGTCTGAGGGACATCAAGTTTGCCCTCTTGGTGAATTTCGCTCCTGCGTCCCGCGCCAGTGTCTTCAGACCTTATGTTTGCATTTTCTCCGCGTTTCCGTTGCCGTGACAGATACATTGGTGATGACCCGCAACTCATTGTCAAGCAAGCGAGAATTGATGCCAAAGCACATTTTCGTCGTCTTCGCTGAAGCCTTCCTAGGCCTCTCGCAACACTGCTGAATTTTTAACCTTGTTTTTACTTTTAAGTCTATAAGTGTTCGACGTTAATGGATTCGCATTAGAAATTTTAAAATGAAGACGGTGTTTGTCGCGTGCCTCCAATGTTGCATACTTACCGAAAAAACCCAGTTTCATAAACTGACTAGAATAACTTAAACGAATACAAGTAAATATTTGAAACTTATCGGATGTCATGGCAAAGTACAATTCATATCTTATCAAAATTTCCTTCCAACTTTGTTGCCATAAATTACCGCCAGCAATGAACTAATTTGATGGCACGCTTAGTGGTCCCCTGGGAATTATGCAACCCACACACGAATCTTCAACCTAACCCAAGAAGGCCTAACCTGTTCAGCAAGTTTCTCCGTTACCATGTTAAGGATTTCGGGTCCCGACAAAAACGTGCTAACGAGAGCCACTGTATCTGGGTGTACCTGCAGGTTTAGAGTTTCCTGAGCAAGTGTTTTCTGAAACTAGTGCTGTGGTCCTAATAGAAGAACCCTCCTAACTGCTGAGCATGTTCAGCAGCTCTTATTTCTTAAAAAGAATTTTCAGTATTTACAATGCAAGAGGGCTTAGAGTCTGAAATCTACTTCCAGTGATAATTGTAAGAGTAGCAAAATAGATGAGTTGTCACAATATTGTATTTCTCTAAATAATTAGGTACTCTTTCATAACACTTTTGATTACTGAGTTGACTTCACGAGAGGGAAAGCACTTGTCAAATTTTTCAAATATTTTTAGAAAAATTAGTAAGGTATCGGCAAACAATACTGTCGGTATCGGCCACTAGTTTTGAGGAATCAGTTTGGTATCGGAAGAAGTGGTATTGGTCCAAGTCATTTCCCCATAAAACTTAATTAGTATCTTTGTTTATAGTATCCATTTTACGTAACATTATAATTGCTCACCTGGAGGCAAGTCTTCAAGCATATTTTCATCGACATTCAGGATATGTAATTTTCTCAACAAGCCAATTGACGGGGGTAATGTCTCAAAGTCATTTTGGCTAAGAATCAATTCTTCTAATGTTGCCATCTTCCCAATTGACTCAGGCAGCACAGACAACTGATTATCATCAAGCTTTAACGTCATTAAGCTCTTCAAATTCCCAATTGACCCAGGGATTTCCTGCAGTAGACAATAAGAACATAGAGAAGTCATATTTTTTAAATCACTTTCTATGTAAATTTGGCAGAAAAAATTACCTGAATTTCATTTCCTGATAGAGTCAAATCACTCAGTTTTTGGCAGTTTTCTAGTTCTGATGCCACCCAGTTTATGTTGTTGTTGCTAGCATCCAAATGCACCAGTTTCCTCAAGTTCCCAACAAACTGAAATTATAAACAATACCAATAAGAGTGCCATTTTATAAGATTAACTCACCCACTCAGTGGTCAACCTGAAGGTTGGTTTGATAGGTGAGGATAGAGCTCACCCTGTACTACATCATTGGTGTGTGAAATTCACACATTCAGGGCAGGGGGTGGGCAGTTCCTTTTCTTGGAACACCTGCGATTTTCCACAAAGTTCACATAACAAAAAAAATTGTACTGGATTTTAGTTGGGGGTGTTCGGAAAGGCTTTTGCTCAGGATTTGAACTCTCCAGTCCATAGCCCAGCACTCTACCCACTAGGCCACCCCTAAGATTAACTGATTTTGTTTGATTTTTAGGAACATACCTGAGGAATACTTCTGATTCTGTTGAAGTCACACCACAGTTCCGTAATATTTGGCAGCTGACCAACCACTTCAGGCTGTAGAGAAAAGAAATACACTGTCAAATTATGAAAACACATGGGAAACAGCCTAATTGAATCCAAATTGTCACAATTTGTAATAAAGGTTTGAGGGGCAGCTAAGAGCAATGCTTGCATTAGCTGGCATAAACAAATGTATGTACAGCATGTAAATGAGGTGAAGAGAGTAAAATGTTTTACTGAATAGGTGAAGAACAAGATTACATTAGCAATAAATACATGGCCTTTTACACATAGAGGATAGCATATACCATAATTTTCTCAACTCAACTTCTGTCCTCCTTATACCACTTCCCAAGGCAGAAATATTTCCTTTTAATGAAACATTAATGCTGAACGTTAAGCATATCAGTGTAATCACAGATTTGAGAGAAAATGAGAGCAAATGATTAATAAAAGAGAAGCTTGCAGGGGTGATACAAAAACATCATGCTAACTAACTGCCGTTAACAAGCAGATTGCTATGTGAGAAATAGAAATTATGAACTGTTCATACAAATAATTCCCACCAACGAAATGTTGGGAGGAGAATACATTCATAACTACTCACCAACAAACATACATAATTGGCTTTTAAATGAATGGCATCTTAAGCAGGAAAGGCATCTAAAATATGAGCATGATTTCCAGAATGTACCACAGACATTAAAAACAGAAAATTAAGAAGAGATCACATTGAAAAGTATACAATGCAAACAAGTCTACACTACTATTAGTAGTACAACTGTAGCTACACATATAAACACATTCAATAAATAAACTAACTTTTTTCAAATTACAATTACCTAACAAACTAAAGATTAAATGTAACAACAAAAGGTGAGGACAACAACAGGCATATTACCTTTATTACTTATGAGCCAATTTTAGGTAATTGGACCCTGAATTTTATCATTTATTATTTGACTCACTACCCACTGCATAGCACTACCAAAAAAAGCCCCTCTAGCACGCTTCAGAAATATTTGCACAAGGTAATGCAAGCAAAACCTTCACTTCCTTCCATCATGTCTATAACCTTTTACTTCAAGCATGAACTGAAGCAAGCCTATCCAATCTCATCAATGCTGGACATGGACATCGCCTACGTTCCATGGCATCTATGCTTTGACATCACTTAGGTTCCATGGTATCTAGAATTTTTGCTAATTACACCCAACACAAATGGCCTGCAGAAAACTGAAACTGCAGATACATAACGATTCTACCACATCAGCAATTTCAAAAATACAATACAGCATATTTCCTGTTGTACCCTTAATTGCATAAGCTGGACTCCATGCTTCAAATGAGCTCAAGAAAAGAACTATGGGGTAAAAACTAACCTTGAATACAGGATATTTGGAGTTTTCCACTAACATATGGTGCTCAATGAACATGTATGAGTGATCAACTTGAATTTGCTAGAGATATAAGTAAGTGATCAATGTGCCTGAGGCAAGTATACTCAGAATCTAGTATGATTAACAACTGAATTGGTATCAGTGTTAGGGCCTATTAACAAGCAGTAGAGTTATTCAGTGGCCATGCCAGTAATGTCATTGAAACAATCAAGATCCATGACAGAAAAAATATGTTGTCTGCACTGCAGACATTAACCCTCAAAACGTGAAGTGAAAAAAGTTGCATAAACCGTGACATCAGTCTCTCAGACCGGCTTTTCACAATTCTTTCCCTTTTTTCTGTTTTTGAATTATTATCCGCATTTTTTTGGGGATATTTGCTGTAATTCTTCCTTTCTCAATTGTAAAAATTTCCATTACCCATCCAAATTCTTTAGTTGCTATTTTTCCTTAAATGTTTTTCTGATGTGTACTTCACCCTGCACTTGAATATATATTACTGAGTATTATAGTTGTGAAATTGGCTAAGTTCTGCTATACATAGTTTTTCACTCAATGTTTACTTGCATGTATACTAATTGGATCTATAGGCCGTAAGTATAAAACACTTTCAAACACTGTCTTTTTGACCAGTAATGAGCAAAACAATTTTCAAATGGCATTACTTCTTGAAGGGTTGTAAAATACAAATGTTCCATCTCGTGAACATTTGAGTTACTAGCCCTGAATTTGATGCTGCTTTACTTTGGTTACTTGTATCACTTCACAACCTACCACCTTGTTTTTCTAATGCCACTATAAATAGAACACTTTTGGTCCACGTGTCCACACCTCCTTTCGTGCGATTACAGAATGAACTTATCTCCGATAATCCTTTTTCACCCTGGTCAGTTGTTGAGTGCACGGAGACTAACAACATAACTCTGTTCTTCTTAGTGGCACATGTGAGAAGAGTTTTATCCTTAGTAAATCCATACATACTGGATCCAGCTACTCTCTCTTTGTTAGGGAGAAATTGAGGTGGAAATTCCCTGTTGTTTTTCTTCAAGGTACCCATGTAGGCCAGGACTCTTTTTCGCAGCTCCTCATGAAACTCTAAAGATGAAAGCCAATTATCTGCTGTCACATATCTATTTGTTGTGTAAATGGATTTACAAACTCTAAGAATAGCTTGAGAAGGTTTTTGGAGTTTTTTCTCTGTTTGCAAGTACTCCAGAGCCATCAGAATCCTTACCATAGTGAATGAACATGTCGTACAAGTAATTGCTTGGACATTTACTAAACAAACCATATTTCACAGGTTTTTTTGCCACGCACATTTTGAAAGAGCATCTGCCTTGAAACTGTACCAACATTTTATCAACATGAACTTAGGAACCCAAAGAGACACATTTTTTTAGAATTTTCAATCAATCGACCAAATATCCAGCTTGTGGCTGCAGTAAGGTCTGTTTTCTTTCAGGAATCACGAGCATTTGGATTGCCAAAATGAAGGCATTGAACTAACACTTTCCTCAACATTACTGACTGAAAAATCGGTCGTCAGGTATGACCTGAGGAAAAAAGTCTTTGGGTATTCTCTCTATTACATTTCAAAACTGAGGAAAGCAAAAGAAGGCCAATGAAAGCCTTGAATTCAATAACATCAACATTGGAACACACTGGATGATCCATTCGGCTTGTAAGATTTCTTGCACTTTCAATTCTGTAGTTTGTAAACTTTACTATGAAACAAAGCATTTTGTTGTCAAAAATCTTATTGAAAACTTCAAGCACTGAAGGATTGCCATGTATTGATAACATCAACTTTTTCAGTCCTGGCTTTTGCACAATAATATTTTGCTGAGCTATTCTGATGGCCCTCTTTGGCCTTTTTTTACTCCAGGCATAATTGTTTTTCCCGTAAAGAACATTGTCACTCTTATTGGAAAAATTGCCACTAATTTTTCTGTGTCCTCAGAATCAAATTCAATTGATGAGTTCCTGCTGTACTCACTAAGAATTTCACCATCATCTTTTCTGCTGTCGGAATCTGCTAATTTACTTGCTGCATCTGATTTATTGCTGAGCTTTTGAAGACATTTCCTGATTTTTTCAGCAATGACTGGTTCGGAGAGCTTCCCTAGGTCAACTTATGACATTCTTGAAGGCCCAGGCTTTGATTCCTTGGACTAAATGAGGAAGTACTGTCATCAAGACAGTAGTATAAACAATAAAAATAAATATTTACATAGTTTATAATAGAATCATTACTACAAGGAAATATTATTATACCTTACCATGGAAAAGGTAGGCACTTTCAAAAAAAATACGTTAACGGTGACGTCGGTCTGTCAGACCGGGATTTCAAGAAAAGTAAAAAATAAAATATTTCTTCACAATGCAGCTTCTCTTTGCTTTGGACAAATGTACACTGGTGAAAATTAGGAAGTTACAGAAATGTACAAGGCCGCATGCTAAAGGGCAAGGGGAAAAAAATAATGGTATTTAAGGGGCAGTGGTCTGGGAGACCAACATCACAGTTTGAGGGTTAACGGTAGGTCTTATAAGGAAGGTCTACTAAAACATTAATTCATCATAATCATTAAAACATATTTAATTACGTCCAACTAATTAACACCACTCTGATATGGATGATGTACACAATGGCATCATATATACTACTACCAAATATACTACTACAACAAATAACATATTGGATTCATTTTATATCACCAACTTTGTCTTATTCATGAAAATGCCATGAATACCAAAAACCAAGCCCTCATCATAAAAACTTGTCGAGCAAATGCTTAGAAGGCATGATAATAATTACTCATGCAACAAATAACAATCCTAAAAATACCTGCAAGGAGTTTTCACAATGGAATAAAATTATGGAAAAATGGACAAGAATAGTTGAATAAATTTAAATGTATTAACTATTCAGGTCTTAGATTACATTCAACATCAACAATCATGACATTACAAACACCCATGCCTGAAGCAAAATGCAGACCCATAGCCTTGGGGTCAGCTAGAAAGCAAAATGTTCACACCGCGGTAAACCTAGACAGCAACACCAATAGCATCTATACCTAATCTCACAAATGGGCATAAATGAGACAGATAAAGGAACTTACTCACACCCTTTCCAAAGATATGTAAGCTTGAAAGAATAACAAGATCATAAATCCACCAATGATAACCAACAATATTAATGGCATTTCAAGGCACCAACAATCATAAAAGAGTATAAACCCATAATATAAGAGTTAAAACAACTAAGCCAGGCTCAAAAATGACACGCAACAAAATTTTATTACATAGTAATTGTAACCATTAATTTTACCACCTCGAATAAATTTAAAATTGATTTAATGCCCAAGAAATGAAGAACCTGAGTAGCTAATGTAACAGGTTATTTATGAAATTTACATGAACTTCAAATAAAGATTTTTATGTACTGTAATGTTATTTCTGACAGAAACACACTGAAGGGGTAGGCCATTGATTTTGGAGTATATTTGAAGACAATGGCAATGGATCAAACATGCCCACAGGAAAAATGAACCTTTATACTAGCAACACTTTAAAATGTAATGCCACAAAGCAGAACTTACAACAATTAAGCTAATTTTACTAAAACTACAGATCAAACATTATCATAGCAGTATATTCTTTAAGGATAGGATTACCATATGATGCAACAACTAAGTGTGGTTCCCAACCAATTATAGTTTCCTCTCACATTCTAACATAAACTTACACATAAAATTTTGCACCATCTTCGCAACTGAATTTTTAAAATACCATATTTACATCCAAGATGATCTCCTTTCCGAACTCCCAAAAATAGTGAGTTTATTATAAAACAATAAGAAGCAAAATCCTTGTCTTCAATTGGATTGCATAATCGAGATAATCACCAGTGTAGGTGTGGATAGTAAAATTCTGTACGAGTTTAATACATCATACACAATCTCAATGCACAAAATGTTCATATGACTGGTTACAGTTAACCTACACTACAAGTTGATGTTGGTACATTGGATTCAGAGAAACATTAAGAAAGCATCTTAGTTTTCCACTGATTAGATAGATCAATTCAGTCTTAACTAGACTTGGGCCAATACCGATAGCGAGTATCAGCCATTTTCCCCATACTTCAATACTTTCTAGTATTCATTTTTTTTGGATACTTTTATTTAAAAGTATTTTTTCGGTGAAAAGCATCAAAAAACATCAAATTTTAAAATCTTCAACTGAATGCGCTGAGTATTTGTTTTCCTTGCTGTGATACTACTGCACTCTGCTGCATTCCAATTTGTCACGACTCATGCACCCAATTGACTGGCTCAGCAAGTACTCAAGGATATTATATTATTGAGGATTCCAGTGCAATTGAGGAGTTTACCATTGAAAGCGACATTGTGAAGTACAACGAAAAATGTCACGGTCTTCTGTGTGGAAGCATTTTACAAAATCATTGGACAATTCAGTCACTCAGTCCCTCCTATGTCATTCTCTGGTCTATTGGCATCATGAAAGCAGATTTAGAATTGTAAGACAACTTGCTTCTTTCTACAGTGGACTCTCATTAGGACGTTGCTTGATAGCACGTTTTTCTCGCACATTCATTTCCTCAGGTCCCCGTCACAGTGCATGTAAATAATACTGGTAACCACATTTTGGTAACCTCTAACATGTTCATAGGAGGACGGAACCAAATTTGTCCCACGAAAATACCATACGTTGATTTAATGATGTAAATTTCGCAGGAGGTTTATGTCTTGAAATAAAAAGATTCATATTCTATCAAAACTTCCTTCCATTTGTATATTTCATATTGTTATGACAATCTCCAAAAAGACGCTGGCCTCTATGACTCTAAGAAATGTGCCATTTTTCATCCTCACTGCAAATACATGCCTCAAAAGTAATTATTAAAAAAAGTCTGGTACCTGCATTAAATGAAAGGCTAAATTATCGACACGAGGATATGCTCACTATGAACTTTGCTTCTTCCATTTTTGGGATATCAAGCCTCAAAGTCGAAGTCTCTGCATACTTTTTTGCATTTAAAGAAAACACAAAACGTGCTATTTGGTCATATAGTCATCATTAATTATTGAATGCACATCAACACAAGGTATCGTACTTATCGTTTTGGAGGTGTAATAATGGAAAATGAAACTTTGTGACAATAAATTAACACCAGCAATGTACTAACTTGATGGAACGCATATTTGTCCCCTGGAAGTTATGCAACCCGAGCATACGTCTTCAACCTAACCCGAGAAGGCCTAACCTGTTCAGCAAGTTTTCCTCATTACCATGTTCAGCATTTCGGTTCCCTACAAAAATGTGCTAATGAGAGACCACTGCATTTGGTGTACCTGCAGGTTTAGAGTTTCCTGAGCAAATGTTTTCATAAACTAATGCTATGGTCCACATAGAAGAACCCTCTTAACTGCTGAAAATGTTCAGCAGCCATGTCAATAATATGTCAATGAGCAATACATTTAAATGTGAGCTACTGAGCATGTTCAGCAGCTCTTATTTCTTAAAAACAATTTTCAGTATTTATAAATGCTAATGCAAATGCAAAGAGGGCTTAGTGTATAAAATCCAATTCCAGTGATAATTGTAAGAGTAGCAAAATAAAATAGTTGTCACAATGTAATTTCTCTCAATAATTAGGTGCTCTTTTAAAACACTTTTTATTACTGAGTTGACTTCATAAGAAGGAAAGCACTCATCAAATTTTTAAGAAAAATAAGTAAGGTTAGGTGCTCTTTTAACCCATTCAATGCGGATGACTGCCCTGGCAGTCATCCGCTCCCAGCCGCGGGCGCGGATGACAGCCAGGGCTGTCATGCCCTTGGGATCCTTTTGAATGGTTATAACGGAACTACTCGTGGCCGTTTTGGGGTGCTTTCTTTTCTCCGCTCTGCAGTTGGGTTCTGGCCGTCCTGTAGTGTGCTTCGTTTCTGGTTTCAGCGAATTTTAGCTTTTCTGCAGTTTTTCGCGTTTTTACGATTTTTTTGAGTTTTTGCTACTTTTTCGCTGTAGTGTGATATTTTCCGATGTACGTTGTTTTTTTGTGTGTTACTAGTGACTTCTAAACTACTACTGGCATTCGAGTTTTATCAATTGATTTTCAGTATAGCATTTTATTCTTCGTCAGTATTTTGGTGTTTAACGATGAGGTTAATGTCGGGAGGCGGAGAGGAATGCGGAGTGCATATTGTTGAATTACCAATCTCTTAGAGGGAGGATAACGTACTGGAAGCCATTGGATAGAGAGGAGTTTAATGTTTGGTTGGGCCTGCTCTTCCACATGGGGACAATCAGAACAAACCGGATGTCCGATTATTGAAAAACATCGATATTTTTCAATTTTAAATATTCCGGGATTCGATGCCGAGGGATCGTTTCCTAGGGGTATTGCAAGCACTGCACTTTGCTAAAAATCCTGATGAGAATGATCCTGCTCCCAGAGATCGTGTATATAAAATAATATCCCTTCTACATCTACATCTACATAATACCCTGCAAGCCACCATATAGGTGTGTGGCAGGGGACTAAACTATACTTCTAAACTGCTTCCAGGAGGCGATGGAGGAAGGGAATTGTGCATCGACGAGTCGATGCTACTCTGGAGAGGCCGCTTGGGTACCTTCAGGGTAAAAAACACAAGCATGGCATAAAAATGTATATGCTTTGTGAACCTGCAGGGTTAGTCCACCGCTTGATTATTTACGCGAGCTCCGGAGATGATGAGTGGGGTGGACGAGGACATGGAGATCAAGTTGTGCATAAACGTTTAGAGAACTTTTAGCGTAATGGAAACCGTGTTTATCTGAACAATTATTATAACAATGTACGTTTAACTAGGGATCTGCTTTCAAGTGAAACGTACTGCACAGGAACCCTGCGAGCGAACAGGAAAGAAAATGTAAAAGGGGTTTTCGGCCGAAAATTGCCAAAGGGAGAGGTCATTACTCGCTGGAATAAGTATGGAATATGCGTCTTTCGATGGAAAGACAAGACAGACGTTGCCATGAATTTCTTTATTTGGAAGCAACTTTGTACCAAATTCACGACCAGGCAGAGGAGAAGCCGTAGCTACTTAGAATAAGTTTAGGGGAGGGGGAGGGGGTGGATCATTGCGACCAGCTGTTGTCGTACTACACCTGTGAGCACAAAACGCTCAGGTGGTATAAGAAGGTAGGAATCCACATATTTCAGATTATGCTGGTGAACAGCTATATGCTTTATTACAAATATAGCGGGAATAAAAAGAGCCTTTATGCTTTTAGGTTTGAGTTAATTGAGTCCTTACTTTCCAGTAGGACAAAGGCTTTGATTGCTTTTCCCCAACCAAAAAGGGGTCTCGCCCACTTTCCCGCTATGACAGCTGTTGGGGAGAAAGGGAAATATAGCAGGAGAGATGCAGAGTATGTAACACTAAGGGAGTACGGAAATCTGTGGTGTACATTTGTCCTAACTCTGAGGGCGAGCCGTGACTTTGCTTGCGCCCTTGCTTACAGGAATTTCATACAAATATTTTAGTTTTCGTGAAAATCTATTCTCGTAGGATTTTTGTTTGCATAATTGTGGATTCCAATATAATAAATTTTATAAGGTATTAAGTTTAGATTCATTCTTTAGTCTTTAAATATGGTGTTTTCGTTATTATAATATTTAATAATTCATGATTTTCAAGGTTTTCCGTAAAGACATTTTTCCTGTAGCAAATATTGTAATTCATTTAATTATTGGTGACATCTCTTTTATCACTGCTGTTATAGACTTATTTTTCAGACTTTTTTTTATTTTTTTATTGTGTACCATTGCATTATTCAAAACTGCTGTTTGAATGAGTGTGTAAATGTATGTATACATACATTTGTGAGATCTTACGTTTGGAAGAATACTGTACTGCATCGAGCATTTTTGCATACTATGATAAAATACAGTTTATCCAATGCACATCGGATTGATTTATTATTATTGTAAGTAATGCAATTATTTATCCAATGTTTAAAATCACTAGTAAGTCAAAGTAGCTCCCTGAGTTCGTTACAGTTCCGTATTTCTGAAGTGTATACGCGAGCTTAAAATTCAGAGAACTGGGTGTTCTAAATGGGTAAAAAAACGAAGTGAACAATGAAATTGAGGAAAAGAGATAGAAGGAACAGAAATTTGGATGGTCAGGGGTTAGAAAAGGAACCACTAGAGGAGAGGAAAGAAAGTTGTGGCTTGGCAGGGGTTGGGGAAAAGGAAGCGACAAGTGAAACCCGAAGGGGGGAGAGGCAGGGGATAGGACAACAGAAAGGGTACAATAGACCGAGGCACTCAGCGGCTCATAAACATTTTTACCGAGGACGGGTTTTTCCAAGGATACTAATAGAATCAGTGGGGTTTTCATAGAGACAATTGCAGAATGTCTGCCATGACGAATTCTCAGGCATGCTACGAGCGGGCGACACCCAGCGGACGAGTGATATCATGGGATTCCAAAATAATTTGGCGTGATCGCTAATTATATTATGGTGAATTCGAACCAAAGAGTATATGCAGTTAGGCTAGCGCGTATAACTATAGTGATAGTGCTGCTGCCTGAGTTACGATCAATATAATTTTATAGTTGTTAGTGGCTTTCATGGAGGCAAAATCTTTGAAGCGCCTAGAGATATGGGGTTTTTTCTTGTACATTAGGGAAGGAAAATTTAAGGAGTACAAGGAGAAGGAAAATTTAAAACACTACTGAGTAAAATGTATTTAACCATTACGAATAGAGAACACATTTTATCTTCATATAACTCAACTCAAAGCCGAAATATTTACAGCAAAAAAATGCGATCAAGATAAGTGCAAATTATCTCACAGAATGTTGAGAATCTCCTATTGTATCACAATGCCTATAATCCTTGATTTGTTTAATTTTTCACTACTATCCTCCAAATTTCCTACCCTTTGGAAATCGTCTCTTATAACACCTATAAAAAAGATAAAAAATCCAGTGAATCCGTCAGACTACAGACCAATATCCATCTTATGCAACATTTCTAGAACGCATTGTTCATTCCCAAGTTGAGTATTTTCTCGCTCGAAACAATAAATTTGACCAATTTCAATCTGGATTTCGTCGCGGTTTTTCCACCCAGTCTGCGCTTCTGAAAATCACCGATGACATTAGAAGTTCGTTTGACAAGAGAATGGTGACGATACTCGTATTATTTGACTTCAGCAAGGCCTTCGATCGGGTAGACCATGGTATTTTACTTGAGAAAATGAGGAAGTTGAATTTCTCCTCTTCGGTCCTCAACTGGTTTCATTCTTATCTGTCTGACCGTCGACAGGCCGTAAAGGACACTTACGGGAACATTTCCAGCTGGACTACAGTCCCCTGTGGAGTGCCGCAAGGTTCAGTACTTGGTCCCCTGCTCTTTTCCATTTTCATTAATGACCTTCCACGCGACTTAAAGCACACGAAGTACATGCTTTACGCAGACGACCTGCAAATGTATCGTCATTGTTTCCCCAACGAAATTGACGACTCAATCAAAAAAATGAACGATGATATTAAAGTTATTTCTGTATGGTCCCAGCAAAACAACTTTGTTCTAAACTCAAGTAAGACCAAAGCAATAATTCTTGGTAGTCCTAAGATGACAAATCGCTTGCCCTATGAAAATGTATCTCAAATCTGTGTCGACGGCACCCTTATTCCCTATTCAAACTCTGTTCGAAATCTAGGTATCACCATGAGCTCAAGTCTGTCTTGGAATATTCATGTTAACAATATTTCTCGCAAAATCAACACAATCTTACACCAGCTCAAAGTGCATTCAAAATTTCTTCCCCAACACACTAGGAAAATGCTTATTTCATCGTTAGTTTTCCCCACTATTGATTATTGTTGCCTTGTTTACAATGACCTGAATGAAGAAGATAACACCACACTACACCGGGCTCTAAATTCATGCATCAGGTTTATTTTTAATCTTCGTAGAGATGTCCACTTGACCCCCTATTACAATGAACTTCGATGGCTTAATGTTAAGACCCGAAGGAAATACTTCCTCGGGTGCTTCTTGTACTCCCTGTTCAAAGAAAAATCTCCTAAATATCTTTTCGACATGTTTGCTGCCAAACCTTCCACTAGAGAGATGTGTACCAGATGTGATCCTGAGTTTTTATATTTTCCTGGTCATCGCTCAGCGAAGTTCCAAAATTCATTTATAGTTACTGCGTGTCATCTCTGGAACACCTTGCCCAAAAGCATAAAAAACTGTTCTTCCGTTGCTAGCTTTAAGATGAAATATTATGAAATGTTACTCTCTGATCACTAAATGTCATATTCATATCCTGAAAATCAAGAAATGTATGTATATGTAATTTGTTACACGATGTCCTAACGATGTCGCATTTGTCCTTTTTACATGCCAATTGTTTTAATTTATATTTAATTTGTCACAGCTTGTATATTGTATGGATTGTCTGATTTATTTCTTTTTTTGTTGCTCGTTTAACTATGTACATTGTCTTTTGTCCTTAAGGGGCACAGCCCTGGGACAATTAATAAAACATTCATTCATAAACAATTAATAAACATTCATTCATTCATTCATTCATAAAATTACATGCATTCTTACAGAACAAAAATTAAATTTAAAATATAAGCTGACAAATACCTGTGTGAAAACTTCTTTGCTTAGAAAAACGCAACCATTAACCTCTTATTGAACTTAACCAAGACAGTAATTTTAAGTTTTTCTCTAAAATTTCGCAAAAGAAACGAATCACCGCATCAGTTGTGCGGGTTGCATAAGTCAGGAAACTTCGCCAGGAGCGGATGACATTCCTGAATGTCATAAAATTTTTTTTTTAAAAAGAGATGAAAAAAGGCAAGTACACGTTATTTATATGTATGTTATGCTTAAATTAGGCAAACTAAATAGTATAAGGCAAAAAAACATATTCCGACACCGGCAAAGGTACCATCTTATGGTGCCGCATTGAAAGGGTTAAAACACTTTTGATTACTGAGTTGACTTTATAAGAAGGAAAGCACTCATCAAATTTTTAAGAAAAATAAATAAGGTATCGGCAAATAATACTATCGGTATCGGCCACTGGTATCGAGGTTTGGTATCGGAAAAAGTGGAATTGGTACAAGTCTAGAAAAAAAACTTATGCAATTTGGAATCTTTCATAAATATCTAAGCCTTGATGAGTCCATGGTTCCATACTGCGGTCATCACTCAAGTAAAATGTATATAAAAGGGAAACCCTTTCATTTTGGATATAAAATCTGGATGCTATGCTCATCTTCAGGATATTAATATGTGATGCAGATATAAGCAGGAAAGGAAATCATTCCACTGGTCCAATAGAAAGTAGAGTAGCATCTGATCTTTTGGCAGTCATAGAGCATCCTGAGCAACTTGAGGTACCAATATTTTGCAATTGTTTTTCTTCGCATTCATTGCTGTCAGAACTGGTAGAGAAGAGCATAAAAGGAACATGTATTATTTGAGAAAAATAGTCAAATGTCAGCTAAAACATTCAAGGGTAACGGAAAAATCTAACCCAGGTGATTCTGACATTCGATGTGAAGGAGTGGTATTTATGCGTCCATGGAATGATAATTCAGTTGCGACATTAGCATCCAACTGCTAACTCATGAACCACTATACTGTAAAGAGATTTTAAAGTAAGGATGGGAAGAAGATTGAAATAACACAACCGCATTTGGCAAAAAAAATATGAAATGGGAATGGGGTGAGTTGATGTAATGGGCAGACTTGTAAGTAGTTACAGGCCAAAACTTCGAAGCAAGAAATGGTGGTGGAATCAATTTTCTAATGCCCTAAATACGAGTGTTGTAGGTGCATGTCTTGTACATAGGGACCAAGGGAAGGGGGAAAATCCATGGGAAGGGGGCAAAAACTCACTTAGAATTCCTACATGATGTAGTGACGAGTGTAATATAACTACACACCAAAATATTTACTCATCCAGGGCCTAAGATGTTTCAGTATAAAGGGGGGCACATTTTAGATAAAGCATCCCATGGCACGGTAGTCTGCATAAAAATACTAGACTCCAGCATTACGAGAGGGAGAAAATATGCATCTTCATTGTTTTCAAACAGTTCGTTATAGAGGGATGCCATAGATGGAATTGTACTTTTCGTGAGGATATGGGAAGGTACTAAAGGCATTGCAGTCTATTCGTGAAACAAGGTAAACCAAACTTTTCCGCACAGATACGTGCTGACTGCTAGCACTACTCACAGATTTAGAAGGTTTGCATTCGGTTAAAATTAGAGTATTTACATGAATTCTTCAGCGGTGTTCAAATTGTTTTTTTATTTCTTCATGGTACTGTGCATTTGATCCGACGTGGGACATGAAGAGAAGAGAAGGAAGGCTTTCAAAACCATCTTGGATGGAGAGAGCTTGAGATTTGAGATAGTTTAACAAAAACCAGGGGAATAAATTCAAATCCCAATGGAGCATAATATATCCTTATGCATCTGTGGGTTTTTCAATCATGCCATTACGATGATGGTAATAATGTTCATCCAAAAGTGATGCCATAAACAGCATTGTTCTTTTCGTGAAGATATTGAAAGGTACTAAAAAGGTAACGCAGCTAATTCTTGAATCTAGATCAGCCATTTCATTCAGATAAATCGTACGGTCTTACTTTTCATGCTACTCCCTGATGAAATAGGTTTGCATTCGGTAAAACTAAAAGTATTTAAATGAAAGTTTCTACGGGGTTCAAAAGGTGAATATTTTATGGATTTATACCATATTCGAGAGTGGACCACTTTCAAAATTGTCGTCTTTTGAGACAAGAACGTGATAACAAACATAAATGAGCTATAATCAAAAATAAGAGTAGTAAGATGAAAAAATTGTGATATACATAGCTATATGTCAAATATACAGTAGAAGGTGTGAATATGTGCAACTGAGCAACAAGTACCTGGTTTACATAGGCTAAATCTGTACTGGGTAATGTCTTTGTTCATGGAGAAGCCGCTCTCAAAAAAGGTGTTCCCATGAGACAATATAAGTAAAATTGTGACACAATGTCAAATATCTATGTGGTCTTTTTTTGCCCATGGCTGAGCACAAAAAATTATCTGAATGGTCTTTTTCTCTATCAATCTCTCCTAGAATTTTTCCAAGCACACTTGTGTCATCAAGAAAATTATAAAACTGAAGATTTGCATGTTCAGCTTGAATTGCAGTGATATGTTTGCGCACCATTAACATTGTCAGACAAGTTTTCACAGAACACTTGCACTTCTCAGGTTCATTGAGCGTAATGGATGGTTTAAGACAGCGCACTGCCTTTAAAAGTTTATGCTTTGACTATAAATGTCCGACACTCATTTCTAAAAAGAATTTTGTTTTTTTCAGACATGTCTGTTTTACGTAATTTCTCACTAGCTGCTATACCAATGTCAACATTCTTAGCGGTCATCTAGTTCTTGGAATTTGTCAAATCGATTTGCATCAATTTGAAGGAAGTTGTAGCTTCATCAAACACACTTTCCTCAACAAAGCACTTAAGTAAGCCACTAACTAGCCTCCCCAAATCATCGAAAAGAAAAGGCAACAAGGGACGGTTTGCCTTAAACTTTGTCAACCATGGAACCCCACTTTGTCACCACCCCTCCAACACATTGATGTCAGACATGGGGTAGGGATGGTTGGCTGTGAACATCTTGAATGCTAATGAGGGAATTTGATATTCTAGAGGGAATAATGATATGTGGAAGTTTTAGAGATTGATTATCATTACTAAGTTGGTTTTAGTGTATTTTAATGCCAACCATAGCCCATGAGGATTATCAATTGACAAAGATTTTTGTGAGTTTCTCGTCCTTTTCATATCTTAACAAAGGTACATCAGGTACCATGTACCAGGTATCATGTACCTGACTATGCCCTAGTGGGTATAACTGGTCGTGCGAGTGTCTGACCGTTTGTGTGGAAATACAAAGTTTTATTTTCTTTGTTAATATGTTGGACTTCCACAAAGTTATGCTGGAAACGATTAATTTTTTTCACATCTTTGTTTAATCTCTGTTGGCAAAATGGACTGATTAGGCTGCTTGAATTCCGGATGCAGAATTCCCTGACTTCTCCCAGACCTTTTCCTCTTTTCTAAATACCCTGACTTTTCCATGATTTCCAGATTTTCCCTGACCGCTGTATATATCACCTGCTCTCCTGCTGGCTTCCACAGTTGTTACTTCAGAGCTCCTGAGGAAGCCAAGGGAGCACTGGCAAAAAAAAGGTTAAATAATGTACATACAAACGTGTAATGAATCCCGAAAGAACACAAATTGAAAAATTTACCTAAATTGGATTGCAGAAAGCATCAATGTCATTGCAGTATAAGCTGTAACAATGCCAGCGCATGGAATCAGAATAACATTACAAACACATCCATACAGAGAACAATTCAACCAAAATTCAATGTAATAATCAACCACTATGACAGTAGACTATTGATTCTGACTCAGGCATGTGAACATCTAGTGTAATGTGAGTTCAGGTTGATACTGGACACGTGTCAAATACATTCGACCCACATTTAGCTTTTGCAAAGTAGAAGCTTCAAAATTAATTTTTTTCCCTGGTAGAAATGCAAATAAGAAGAGTCTTAGAAGTACATTCATCTTCGATTTGTGCAAACACAATGGTACAAAGGTATATTTCCATTAATCTTGATTTCTAAATAAGGTATATAGATTTATAAATGGAAAACATCTAAGAGGTAATCAATCACTCAGTCAATGACACTCTTGAGGATATTGCATCCATTGTACCCCATTACGGTATATTTTCATATAACAATCAGAATGTTAGTCATCACTGATAAGTCTTTAAAAAATAAATTTCCAAGAGTAAAATGGACATAAAATTAAAATATTTCTTAATCAGATGAGGGTTTATCCACGCAAAAATTAGGTACTAACATTCTGATAGTTAGGTTAATGATGAACTTCCTATGGGCTCATTAAGAATCTATATGACTATAACTGTTATTGTCCAATTTTGAAAAATACCAATGAAACAATACATGTAGGGTTCAGTTTCTATTAATTTAAATATGTTAAACAAATACATTGTGACTTGAGTTGGTGACTGAAAATAAGATGTAAGCTGCATGAATGAAAAATATGTGAATAAAAAGTAATATGTGAATAAAAAATAGCATGCAACCGCAGCCATGGATAAAATACTGCAAAAATGAAGTGCAGTTTACCGAAAAGGCTTCATCCCACAATCCCACACAAAGCATTATATTAAAAAACACTACTCATCTAATTACATATATATGAGGGTCATCCAGAAAATAAGTTCTGTTTTGGTCTGTAGGTTGCTAGGGTTCTTTAAATCTGGCAACATTGTACCCTTCTAAATAGAATGAAAGGTGAAGGGCCACAGTAACCTTGAAAACACGGTCACAGCAAGTCGTTGAAATGGAGTCCTCGCTGTCACATCCCGCCACCTCGGTGCCTGTTCCGTCTCGAGTTGTTGTGCGCGAAGTGATTCAATGGGCGTTTACTCGGAACCGAAATCGCAATTTTGTACACGAAATTGTTAGATGGAAACGAAAAAAGAAATTTAGTGAAAAAATTAATCTTCTAACCACAACCATTCACTCATAAATCAAAAATTAAAATAAGCAAAAGGTGACGCCCACCGAAAATGCTGCTGTGATAACATTGACGTCACTTTCCTCCCGTCCTTGACTGTTCGTATGGGAAGGGGAGGGAATGGAGGGGGATTCTCGGAAGGTCTGCTCGCACAGATGCTGTCGTAACTGCTCCGATTGGCAGAGTCAGCTGTGTCCCCCCCTTTGCGATAAGGTGAAGTAGCTTCGCGGGCTCAGTTGTGATTGGACGAAGTCGATATACGTCAGAGCCACTTTTATACCACACCACTTTTCCGAAAAGGGTTAAAAACCTTAGTTTTTCGACGCCTAAAACTCGAGAAATAATTGACGGATCAAAAAACGGAAAAATACAGGTCTTTTTATTTTACAAACTCTATCATATTCGGCAATAAAAAAAAATATGGTAAACGACCCCATTTCTTCATGCCCGTGATTTCAAATCAGTTGAATTTAATCAACAGCTTGTTTCTGTGCATGGAGAGGGTGTATTGAGTGAGTCAATGGTGAGGAGATGGGTTCGTGAATTTAAGGCGGGAAGACATTCACTTGAGGACGAAAGTGGAAGAGGCAGACCCTCACTTGTCACGGGCAAAATTGTGGCAAAAGTCGACAATGCTGTTCGCGAAGATCGCCGTTCCAACGTGGATGAACTCCATGAGTGTTTCCCAGAGGTCTCACGATCATCATTAATGAGACTGTCTCGGAAAAACTCGACTTTCGAAAAGTTTGCACCCAATGGGTTCCAAGAGAGCTGATGCCCGAACACAAGTCACCAGTGGCTGTAGCTCGTGAATTTTTGGGCCGCTACAGAATTGAAGGGGACGCTTTCCTCAAGTCCATAGTCACCAGAGATGAAACCTGGGTGTCACACTGCACCCAAAAAAACAAAAAGCAATCCATGCAGTGGAAACACACCACCACCCCAAATGCGAAAAAATTCTAAGTTGTGAAATCCACTAGGAAGATCATGGCCTCTGTTTTCTGGGACCAAAAAGGAATTCTCCTAATTGATTTTTTTGCCTCAAGGAGAAACAATTAACACCTCCCGGTATTGTGAGACCCTGAAGAAGTTTCGTCGGGCCATCCAGAACAAGAGAAGAGGAATGGTGACCTCTGGTGTGTGCCTTCTCAATGAAAATACACGGCCTCAAGTCGCTCGTTCTACTAAGGAACTTTAGGATCAGTTCAGTTGGGATGTTCTGACCCATCGAACATACAGTCCCGATTTGGCCCCTTCAGACTTTCATCTGTTCACCAAAATGAAGGAGGGATTAGCCGGAGAACGTTTCACAAGTGACGAGGAAGTGAAAGAAGCTGTCACCAAATGGACCAAGGAGGTGGCGGGAAGCTTCTACAAGGAGGGGATTTCAAAGCTCATTTCTGGGTATACGAAGTGCATTGAGATTTCTGGAGATTGTGGAAAAATAATACATATTGTCAAGAACGTTGTCTGTAAGTTTAAATTTTTTTCAATAAAACTCGATTAAAAAAAACAACTTATTTTCTGGATGACCCCCGTAGATTTAAATCCAAAAACTAAAAATTTCTATTGCATATGTCGTTCACATCACTTGCAAGATAAATATCCTAAACCATGCATCGAAGAAAACATAAGATGCTATTTAATCATCTAGAGTATCTCTCATTGTCTGGAAATGATCGACAACCAACGTTGAATTAATTGACATATTTCTCTCAAGAATAGCAATTTTCCCCCAAAATCTTGTGTGCACAGTAGATGAGCATTGTTAGTTGAAGGTTTTCAGTTATGCAAGTTCCCAATTGAAGGTGATATCGACACAGAATTTCTCATCTTTTCTACCACTGAATACTGCCAGCTTAAGGCTTTATAGCCTATTTTATGACAGTAAGCCACTCTGTTCCTCCACAGGCTAGTATAGTGAACCATCAACTAACAGGCACTAATTTCTACCCTCATTACTATGCACTAATAGTAGAGAAATGAATGTTGTTTAATATTAGAGATGCACGAATACTACCCGTGAATACTCGAATACCTTGAAAGTACAGTAGAATCCTGATTTAAGGTTTTTCAGGGGGGACAAAATTTAAAACACTAAATGCGGAAAAACACTAAATGAGGACTTGCCATTTTTTTTGAGGTTTTAGGGTCTGTAATGATTAGAACAGCTTTCTACGAAAAGAATATATAATAGGGTAGTTTCCTTCATCAAAGAAAACAGCCTTCATTAATTGCGATTTGTGCCCTGCCATAAATGTATTTAATTTACGCAAAAAGTTTGTATTGAGAAATCTCAGTTTACTAGAGAATTAAATGTTAATTTTAAGGCCATTTGAAAAGGCTCTGAAATGGCGGGGTGCGCTGCCTTCATGCTGACGTAACAGGAAGGTAGTTTACGTTGCGAAGCATAGGAAAATTCGTCTCCTGAACTTACCGTTGTATTTCAGGGCCCCTCAGCTCTAGTGAATATTTATTAGTATTAACCTGTAAAAACTATCAATGTTGGAAAAGAATTCTCAGTCAAACATGATATTATTAGTCATTTTATAGGCTCAAGGACGTCCTGCTCGCTGTGTCTTCTGCTACGACGAAGCATGGCGTGAAGGTCGTGCGGCGATAGGCGAACTACGTGATATGCTTGTGAAAGGAATACTGACTGATTTTAAATGAATCAACTGCATAAGTCATGTTAATTAAATAAATAAAAGTTAATTATAATTAATTAACGGAATAAATATGCCTCCAATACTTGTTCATAAGCTTTAACGGAGTGCGGCGTCTATTTGGAAGCGTCCGCAGCACCACCTGGTGGCAGGTAGAGGAAATAGTTTAACGTCACACGTAGGATTAACCGGCATGCAATAGTTTGCCGTCGCGTTTTCGCGCCATTGATTTTTTTCACTTTTTAATTAATGAGGAAAAATACTTAACGTCATTTAAAAATCGAACGGCTTAAAACACGTACTCCAGAGGTTATAAACTTTCGATCAAGACAATAAAAAAATAATAGGAAACTACCCTATTATAATATAATAAATAAAAATATAAAAGTCACTAAAAGGGGTCACATAAAACAATAAAAAGTTTTCATTAGTTTTATATGCTCTTCCCAAAGAAGGTTGGATTCAGTGACAAAATGAAAATATATGAAAAATGAACCAAAAATGAAAATGCCTTAACCAAAAATACAATGCTTTAGCCTTCTGACTACTCAGGAATTCAATATCAATTTTAAAACTTTTAGGAGAGATTAATTATATTTCTGAATGGCTACTTTTTTAAAAAATCTGAAATTTTACTCTGCTTATTTTTTTTACTGTAACTGAGAAGTAGCTCTTTTCCAGTTTTGAAACCGTCAGTAAAGTAGATCGATTGTTCTCAATGGATGAAAAGTATGATTTCAATTTTTCAAGTCCAACCACAGCCTCCAAAAAGGTAGCCACTGTCGGCACTGTCCTCATCCTCATTCTCACCGCAGTTAGAATCTGTTTCATTTGATGTACCACACAATTCCCTTACTGAAACAATGCCACTTGTCTGCAGGTCATCATCACATTCAACAAAATCACTGAACGATATTTCTGAATTCAAAGTTTGCCATTCATTATCGTCCACAAAAGTTTGCAAAACACATTCTGTTTCAGTGGTATTCCGGAACCCCCCTTTTGGCAAAACAGTTTTAGATGGTTGCACTATTCACACTTTCCCATGTGCTTGCAACGAAATGGATTGCCTGTTACAAATTTATTTTGGCTTGTTTCTGCCCACAATTTATTGATACAATTGCCTTTCTCACCAATGCAATGTAAATGGCTCTCCAGTTCCTCAAACGGGGACTTTTTTGAGTGCTTACGATGCTTAGATAAAACACCCAATACTGTGGATTCCTTAAAATTGCTTCCCTTTTCAATATGATGTTGTTCAATGTTGTTACTGGCATGAGCAGCTTCTTCACCAAGTCAATTCTCTTTAAGTGAGGATTTTTATCCACCTCCTCAATAATTTTTCTCTTCTCTTCGAAGCTAAGAGATTTCCATTTTGAAGCCATCCCAAAATCAAAGCCAGCAGCCTCTGCTCTCTATAAACCAATAGCACCCAGGAGACTGGTACTGGTTGATGAGTGGTCTTGTTGAAGAGTTTTTTCTTGTAACACTGCCGACTCGACTGCCGAGGAGCATATGATTTACAAAGAAGTCGCCAACTCTCTTTTCTGAGCCACTTCTCACTGGCTTCAAATGTGGCTATATAATACATTGTATTTTTTTAAATCTGTTACGCAACTAAATAAACCCTTACTACCGACCATCCACCCCTAACTCGTAAATGCTCTAATTTGAACCTTCAGGCAAAAGGCATTGTAATTCAACCCTCCTGCCTTTTTTTGTGCAGCCGTAACTTAGCATGAAGCTAACCTCTGCATTTTCTGGGGTTAAATTTTACTGTCGTTGTCACTGCGGCACCTAACAGATGTTCGAAATTTTCCTAAGAAAAATGGAATTAAGGAAAATTCCCACTGGGAATGTTAGTGTGGACGGTTATCAACGTTAAAAATTCCATTTTTACACATTTCTCAGTGGTCTCGATGCATTTTTACACCCATTTTATTCTGTAAAAGCGAGGTGTAGGCAGCTATGTACTCGAAAAATCATCATCATAGCATCATCAAAGACGAGCGAAAGAAAGACATTTCATTTAGCAAAATATTGATACTTTCCAATTATGAGAATATTATTGATGGTACGACATAATGAGAATGCCTTATTTAGCAATCAATTTTGATTTGTAGCTCCGAGAAATTAAGCTGCTGTTGCACTTGCAAGTTTCTCACATGGCGCACAGTTCCACATTTATTTTTTCTACACAGTGCCCTGGAAAATTTCGACGATTTCAACTGCGTAATATGGCATATCATTGGGTTAAACCTGCTATCGGGGAAAATGCGATTTACATTTATGTATGTATTACCAAGAGCATATAATATCTTAATGTTCGTATGTTCATTATACATTCATTCATTGTATATATACAAGCATCTTAAAGCGAAACCTTAAGGACCGTCGACCTATTGATAACTAATGCTGGTGATAGTCATCACTGATGTATGGATAATCATTTGCATGAATTGTCATGAATAAACCTTAAATCGGGTAAAAAATCTTGCGCGGGAAAATTTTTTACGACCTAGAATGCGGAAAAACGCAGAATGCGGAGACACTAAATGAGGACAATTTTTACATTGTTTTTATAGGGAATGAATCGGGACCTCAAAAAATAAACGTTAAATGCGGAAAAACGTTAAATGAGAAAACCTTAAATCCGGATCCGACTGTATTCAATATTAGAGACTTCGAATATTTACACTGAAAGAATTCGATATTCGAGATCTCAAATAATTTATATAATTATGCTACAGAGTGAACTCTCATTAGGACATTCCTTGCTAGCACGTTTTCCTCATCAGCACGTTCATTTCCTCAGGACTGCGTCGCAGTGCATGTAAATAATACTGGTTAGCACATTTTGGTTACCTCTTTAGCAGATTCAGAGGAAGACCACACCAAATTTACCTCAAGATAATAATCACAGTGCAGGTTATTTACTGATGGATATCCCGCGAAAGCTGTAAATCTTGCATTAAAAAGATTGTTATTATGTACAAAAATATTTAAATAGGGATAATATGATAAAAAAATGTTCATGAAGAATTAACCCCTCAAGTGTGGAGGACATTTAATTAAATCCCATTCCAGCGGTCGGAGGAGATTTAAATGACTTCACCTTTTTGTCATTGTATCAATCAATAATTTATAACTTTCAAGATATGGTACCAATACTTTTGATATGTTTGTGAACTTTTGTAAAACTATGTTTTAACATATGCTAAATTTTTAAATTAATTGGATCAACATCTATTGTTTTTTCCTCATTCTCTCTATACAAAGAATACTTTTTATGTTTTTGAAGTGCTATTTTTTTCGTTTATTTTTAATCAATCTTTAAGGTACATACTCTGCATTTTATTGATAGTGACATACTTAAGTTTCGTAGAAAATTGTATGAACTTCTTAATCGTACAGTTACTTTCAATATGATTACCCGTATCGATAACATAAAATTTCGTAACATCATCTATTTCTTTGGCTCTGAAAGAATACGTCCTATTCATTTCATTCAGAAATCCATGTTTTGTGGAGTAAAATGTAACTAAGGAATTATATGGCATTACCTTAGTAATTCTGCTTCGGGTGAGAAGGTTCGAAGAAATCCAAGCACAAACCTACTGTACACGATTCACACCAGTAAACGCTGCCTCTTCTTTTCCCATGCTTTGTACACTCTGCACACCTCTTTTGGGGCTTTGCTTTCTTCCCAGTTGCGGAAATCCTCCTCAGGAAATGTCTCTCCATAAGCTGTGGAACTAAATTATCTAAAGAGTGCCTGGTGCACACTGTCTGCCAACAGTAGCATATTTCAAAAATATTTTCTCTACCAGCTGTATATGAAAGGATAGGTGGTCTAATTTTTATTTACATTTTCCCTGTGAATAACATAAGAATTTAGGACTGCTACATTCAATAATCTCCTAAACAACCATCATCATCCTACTAATCATATACCACTTGTTATGTCGTTTTCTTTCAATCGCATACGTATGCAACAACTGGTGCTTGAGATACACCCCACCCATGAATTTTTTGTAGTCCAACACACAACTTGGTTTTTGTGTCTCTTTTTTGCCTTTAGATACTGTTCTCGATTCGTCACTGTGGAATGTGGAGATAGTTGGGACAATTTTTTGCCCTCCATTTGAAAAAAAACAGGCCCAGAATGTTGGCCACACATTTCACCCCTTTGCAATTTCTTCTCTTTCACAATTTTTGGAACATCCTTTCTGTTCAACCTCAACATTCCAGCACAATCAGTCATGTATTTACTTTTCAGTAGTGTTACAAGGACAGGAGAATTATAAAAATTGTCCATCCAAATGCATTGTCCTTGATTTAGCAGTGGTTCAATCAGGTGTAAAACTATTGGTGTTGTCTTGTTTGAGCTAGCTGGAGTATTTTTGAGGAAAATACAGTATCTTTTCCTGTGTACACTAGAAAGGACCATAGGTAGCATTGCATTACAAAGCTCGTAGGTCTTGATTCCCAACTTTGATGCCTTCAGAGGAATGTACTGCTTGAAGGACAGCCTACCCTTCCATAGTGTCAATGACTCATCAATTGAAATGTTGCGATTTGGTAAAAAATGTGTCTGATAGTTTTCATTTAGATGTTCATAGGGATGTGCGAATAGCATTTTTTGACCTCGAGTCGAGTATCGAGTCGAGTTGTAAAGTACTCACGAGCATCGAGTCGAGTCGAGTTTGTACATTATTGTACATGAGTGAAGAGACCCAGTTCTTACTTAAGTCATCGCAATTAAAGTTAGCCAGCAATCTGACTATCAAATGGCAGGTCTACCTACCTAATGCATGGTTATAAACAGTCAAATTAATATGGCACGTAGCGCAGGCCAAAAGACATAATGGAAATTTTCCGGTAGCTCTCGAAATAAGAAAATTACCTTCAGTCCTAGGATTACTCAAAAATGTGTAAATTAGCATGCAGTACGGTACCTAGAGTGTACTTAGGCATAATATGAGGCCTATATGAGTGACATGCCCTATTAACTTGAAAGTAAGTCGGGAAGCAAAATATTTTTTCTTAAGGAATACATAATCCTAATTAGAAGAGCATTCCTTGTATTTCGCATTCCTATGTATTTCTTTTCAGAGCTAAACGCTTTCTCAGTGATGTCGTGTATGCCGGGGTTAGTCCAACAGTACAGTGAATTTCATACAATATGCCTTATTTGTGCAGTAAATATTTGATAAGCTCGCGCCTCAAATTTATGATTGGCCGTTAATTACATAGTTAGTTTTTTAACATATACTTCTCTTCCTCTTCCAATAAAAGGCACCATCTCTTCAGAATCAGTGATTTCTGCCTAAACATGATAGAACTTAGAATCATAAAAATGATCTGTGTCAATCACCCCCATTTGCACGATGCATGAACACCCAATATCAGCATGGGTTATTTCCAATATCCATTAATGCAAGTTAATAATGTTTGAACAATGAATTTTCGTTCATGGATGAATGTGAGCAGGTACATGAATTTTGTATAGAGTCCTGTGGATTAAAGTTTTCGATTTCTAAGGAAATATATTTGAACAAAAATTTATTATAGATAAATATCTATTAAGTTTATAATTATCTATCTTAAGATATGACTAGGAACTTGGCAATTAATGATGTAATTAATAATCCTAAATAGGAAATAAAAAAATGGAATACTAAAACTTATAAGTTTTATACGATACCTATATCATCCGTAATGCCCTTATAATAGGATGCCTACCATCCATTACAAAATTTCCTACAACCGTGAGTTTGAAGACCAATATCTCCAAGATGGCTACAGAGATTCTAAAATAAAGTATATCAAATTAAAGCTTGTTTATTTCTACGTTTACTGGTAGTATTAAAATATTTTTACAATTTTTTTACTGAAGTACGTGTTTAAGAATGGATTTTTAGGGAATTTTTTTTTGATACCGGATGGATCCATCGAATTCGGGCATCGTAAGAACAACACAGATCGAGATATCAAACTTCCTTTTCACATACTGTAGCTAAGGGCTTTGTTAATAGTTAAACGAAGTTTCATACTATTACGTTCATCAATATTTTTGTTATTGATGAATTTGTCAGACTGCGTTATTTTCCGTCCCGCACGCTTTCCGTTCCGGAAATCACCGTTTGGACCTTTCTCTTGCTCTCGAGTCATTAATATGAATCCACTTAAAAAATCTCAGTAGAATTAGTTGATTATTTGATATCGATATATATTTATTTTCAGCTATAAAAGCACGCTCAAATGTCCAGAGCATGCCTGGAAAGGTAGCGCGCGGGTGGAATCACCTGCTGCAAGCAGATCGCCTATCGCTGTGAATGAGTCATGAGGACTCGACAATAGCGGAAAAAAGTATCGCCTTTAAGAATGCAAGTCAGTGTCATTTTAAGAACTGACGGTATCTTTGGAAGCATACGGTCATTATGCCTCCTCGCGCAAAGATTTTGGAGATGGAGTTGAAGATAATTTAAAATGCAATTTGTTTCTTTCGTTGAGAAGCCGAGAAATGTGGGGATAAAAGCTCTCTCTTATCGCTGATTTTATTTTGGTGAATACTGCAACTTATAAACTTTTATTCAAGCATAGGCAAGGATATTTTTCCTGTGCATACTAGAGAAATTTTCTCGCGTGGTGTTTGGTGCGCGCGGTACCTACGGTAGCTTACAACTTGACAACCTCGAGCAGCTTATGTCTCCAGGCCAAAAGTCCTGTCGTGTGGAGCTCGCTTTCCGAAATAAATATATACATGTCAAAAGCATATCTAATTCTCCCAATTTGTTAAGTCATTTTACACGTTCTTAGTTTTCAAACACGAAGAATACCATCAAAACGAACTAAATATCCGACTTCCGCATGCTGAGATAGCGCATTTTTAAATATTATTCGTAACGTAATTAGTAACTGAGTAATCTATTTTAAACTTTGTTTAATCTAAGATAAATATATGTTCCATATCTTATGCGAAGAAAAGAGAAGTGGCTTTTCGTGTATGTTCAAGTGGGCGTCAAACTTGCTTCCCGGAACTTGAATAATATCCGGCGTTTTTATCTGTCTCAGTCGAAAAATTAATTAATATAACCAACTAAAAATATATTTTTGACATTACTAAACGTATAAATAAACAATATTTAGTTCGATATACTATATTTTAAAATTGAACTACTCATTTTTGTGATATAAACCTTCAAACTCATGGGATGGAATTTTACAACGGACATTAGGTGCTTTGAGCTGGAATATAGTCCCCCCCAGACTTTTTCCGCGAAGATTTCGGCTAAAAAGGGGCTATATTCGGAGGAATACGGTTCATATGCTGTTTCATGGACCGTGTAATCACCGATTCATCCATTCGTTCACGCAAACGTACATGAATCCGTTCACGTAAACGTACATGAAACCATTCACGCAAATGTAAATGAACGTACGTAAGTACATGTTCGTACTTGTTATCTACCGCGTAATCAGAGATTTACTCGATTTTGATGATAGTGCTTCCTGTCGGCAGATTTCTGAACCTATTGGCCTTGGCGGCTCCGTCGACAAAAACGACTCGACTCGACTTTCGTAAAAATACTCGAGTGAAGTACCAACTACTCGACTCGACTCGAATTTTCGAGTACTCGCACATCCCTAGATGTTCAAATACGGGGAAAATTTTTTTTAGCTTAGGGGGACTCTGTTATTCTTCTCCCTCATTGTTTTTTAAATGAAGGAATTTACAATTTATCTCGAATCGATCTCATCAAATTACATCCCCAAAACCTCAAGTCGATATAACTCTCTTTGTGGAAAAGTAAGCTCGAAGTGTTGGCTTCTGAACAATTCCCATTCATGCTCATGAGCATGAATAGTCCTAAGGTTATGTATAATTCTTATGTGGTCACCAGTTTCCAAGCAGTTATTATTGACTTTCACAAAAAGAGGGGCTCACTAGATGAAATATGTTGCTCTATCTATCTAACTAATCTAGATGAAATTTCACGAACGAATTCCTCGTCAAAAAATAACAGAAAAATATCCACTGGATTGGACAAAGTTTTGGCTACGCCTTGAGGTCCGAAACCAACAAATGTTTCTCTATTACATAATTTCTCATACCCTCCCATACCAAGGTTTCAGCTTCATCCGCATCCTCAACTTCATCGTAAATTGGCTGGAATGTATCCATTTCATAGCGATCATTGATGTAATTTTCTTAGTCACTTTCCGAACTTACACTGTCGTCAGAATCACTTGCAAGTAATACTTCTGTTATTTCCTCGTCCTTTTTCTACTTGTGGAAGCCATTATAGGAGTACATATTTATAAAAACTGCTTGCTGGAAGTGCACAAGAGGAATATGATATCGTACAGTACGAAAGGATACTACACACCATGTAAGGTTCCAGTGGACTGAACAACTAAGTTTCCAAACTCCTTCGAGGGATGAGTAAAGATTTTGAGGGGGTCCAGTTTATGCTGACTGTTTATAGAGACTCTTATCTTCAATGATTATGGACTGTGAATGAAGGAGCAAAGAAACACAGAGCAAAGCACATGGCCCCTTTGCTTGGGACTGACAAGATGAAGAAAACATCCATTGGGCTCGAGGTGATGATGCACAAGGGAAGGACATCGAGAGAAGTCAGAGAACTCATGAGGAAGATATTGTATCTCATGCACGAAAGTAACTGACCCTTCTTGACGTCTCACCAGAAGAATATGCATATGGTTTCAAGATAGTTAGGAAGGAGGAACGTAAGGACTGGAAAGATCAAATTCATTTACTCTCGGGTTTGGAAGTTTTAATTGCAAAATTAAAAAAAACAAAGGTCTAAAAATGTTGCTTATTTTATTATGCAAAGAATAAACATATCTACACAATATAAAGTAAAAAAATAGGACTAAATATGCAATTTCAGACCGAGAAAAATTATTATATTTCGGCAGTTCAGGAAGCGTACTGGGTACACATGACAATGACATATGGTGATTTAAACATGTGTAATGCATACGCAGGACAGTATTGAGGGGTTAAAAGGGCACCCAAATGCCCCGCATTATATCACGATGTTCATTTGTTTTACAAGTGTGGACTAGACACCAATACCACGTGAACATCAATACTTCCTGACATTAACTGTGAGACAAGTGCTTAGCATTAGCCATGGGAAGGCCTGAGATGAAAAGAAAACTATTAATTGAAAAGCTTAATCTTCTTGGAAAAGTAGACAAAAATCCACATATGAAGCGTGTTGAAATTATGACAAAAAAGTTCTGCCATCAATACTAAACTCAATCTCGTTCTACTCAACGCATGCGTTGTTCAGTATTTCCACCTTCACTCCAGACTCGTTTTCAAAATGTATAAAATTCAAATAAGGTATTGCAGCATGGACAAGTGTTATGACCTTAATGGATTCTCATTAGAACTTTTTAATTGAAGACGAAGATGTTTGCATACTTACAATGTTGCATACTTATGGATAAAATCCAGTTTCGTAAATTCGCTAGAATAACTTAACGAATATAAGTAAGTCATTTGAAACTCAAAGGACATCATGGTATAATACAATTCGAATTATATCAAAATTCTTTTTCATTTGCGCACCTCATATTTTTATGACAACCCCCAAGGCGATGCTGGCCTCTAAGGCTTGAAAAATTTGTTGCCATTTTTCATCCTCTGCAAAATGATGCCCCAAAAGTAATTACTACTAAAAAAAAGTCTGTTACCTGTGTTAAACAAAAACTGAATTATCTACACACTGATATCCTCATACATAGATTGTGCACCAAAAATGTGCTCTTTGGTCATTATTGTTGTAATTAATAATAGAGTATGCACCAATAAAAGATATCGCACATATTTTCTTGAGGGGCATAACAACTGCAAATAAAACTTTGTTACAATAAATGAACAACAGCAATCTACAGAATGAACGAATATGAAGGACAGCATATTTTGCGCCTGTAAGTTATGCAATTCACACATACATCTTGCCCGAGAAGGCCTAAAGGCCTGGTTACACGATACATTAACCCGTACGAGTTAATGTGTAAATGAATGAACACGAGAATGAACGCGAAAATGCACCGTGTAACACACCAAAATGTACAAATGAATGAATGCGTGAACATAAAATAGAACCTGTTCTATTTGGTTCACGCATTCGCACAAGTTGAGCAGAAACCATTCACGCAAATGTACATGAACCCGTACGTGTTAATGTAACGTGTAACCAGGCCTTAACATGTTTGGTACGCTTTCCCCATTACCACGTAGAGAATGGGTTCTTACAAAAACGTGCTAACGAGAGTCTAGTGTATTTGGCGTGTTGATGAACTAAATCATATTAATTCAAGACTGGACAGAACATGTGTTAACACTTTCTGCTCACTTATTAAGGCTTGTAAAATTAATGTAATCAATGGACCAAAATTGGAAGAAAAAATATTTTATTATATATTTGACATTTTAAAACCAGAATTAATTTTTCAAAAATTCAATCAACTTATGTCTTTTTACTGCACCAGGCAACCAATTAATTTGTAGAATAACATTTAGCAAATCAATTGTAATTCTAGTATTAGAGGCATTCGAAATTTGAATCATGATTTAATACTCGAATTCGATATTCAAATTCAAGAAATCTGCTATTCGACCTATGTCTATTTGATATCATAAAATATTTGTAGACATAATTAGATTGAAAGAAATCTCAATTTTTGTAATATAAAAGATAAGCATTTTCATCAAAATTATTGCCTTTTTTGCATCATTACAAGTGATCAGATAATAATTTATTGGTTATTCAAGTGAAAAAAAAACTTACTTGATAAAAATACTGAGTACAGAATATAATACTCTGGCATTGTTGTGATTATGATTACACAAAGAAAGCAATAATCATCAGAGGATACTGCTAAAAGCCATTCAAAGGGTCGCTAAACGTCACTCAAATTAACATGTGCGTCTCAATTTTGAGGAATTCGCTTGGAGAATCGCCCAATTTTATGCTAAATACAGCTGGTCATTAAAAGCTCATTCTAGTCAGGGTTGAATAGCACAGGTGGCCACCCTCCCTGAAAAAGACAACTGGCTGACTACCTGAGATGACCAACCACAAGGATGATCATGGGGGCATCATGATTGCAAGATTTCTTATTCTACTGGCTAACCTTAATACCATGCCATGCATAAAGTGAGTCCTTCTTGGTAGTACAATATGAGTGCTAGAGAAGGTGTCTGTGATAGGTCTGATTGGCAGTTTGGGGAAAATACATGAAAAATTAACAGGTTTCTTTGAATTTCATGTTGCCTAGAAAAAATGTTTAAATCAAAAACAATCACACATAAGTGATTACTTTGTTAATAAATATTTTGATTTGTTGATATTGCATTAAAAATATTATATGAACACCTCCATAACCTAAGAATATTCATTGATAGCCCTCCATTTACTAAATTCCTTCTTCCTGAAAAAATAGGTATTTGCAATAAATTGTGATGGCCACTTAAGACAAGTTCCACTGCATTCTGGAGCAGCTACTAAACATTAGCAAGATTCATTGAAATGTAATAATAAAAATTTTTGCTACTTTGAGATTCACTTTCTGCAGCTGGCCAAATACTGATAAGGCAACACTCACAAGAAGATTCAATAAAGAGTTACAAAAGTCTCATTAGAGGAGGACAAAGCCCACTGAGGAGTCAGCCACCCCTAAGAGTAGTGACCCTGGTTCTTCACAAGACTCTGTCCAATGAATGCTTATCAGGATGAGGTCTAAATCCACCTTCCTTTTCCTTTGGCCACTAAGCAGGAATTATAAAACCCAAAAAGGTGTAAGTATGGTGAACAGATCACAAGCTATGGCAGATGTTGGCCACTTTTGGTGTTTGTTTGCTGGTGACGAAACTCTCACAATGGTGGGGGCCAACACCCAAAGGGTTTCGTAAAAACCATATTTTTTTTACATGGCAATCATAGGGTCAATTTACGGTGCCCCTGCAATCTCTCGTAATGGCGGGGTCTCGCAATAGGCCATACTCGCACTACCGCGGTTCCTCAGTATATTCCAAAATATGTTCACAAAAGAAACTGTTCGTGACTGGCCATGCAAGGATTGACTAGATGGGAACAGTGTGACCACTGACCACTGAAAATAGGGGAAATTTACATTGGTTACATGTGGAATATATTTGGTTTCAGAAAAAAGTGGCAGCAGAATGGAGGTGGTCATTTAGGCAGGTTTCACTGTATTTTCCTAGTAATGGTACATAAAATTCATTCATGAACCCAATATGAAAAAAACAAGAAGCTGATGAAATTTCCTTAATCACCGAAGTTTGCATTTGAAGAACAGCAAGTGGCACCTCCCTTTATTCAAAGGAGTAATATATAGAGACACAGCATTCATACAGAATCATTTTCATTTGCTGAAGTACATGGAGACTTATACCATACAGAAAAGGATATAGACATGCCCACCAGCCCTACATGATTACAGCAGTGAGCATCTATTAACCATCATGGGACACGATCACTTGATGCAACAAATTTGCTCATTGAGAGAGATGCTGACACCAGATGGTCATTTCTTCCACATTTTAGAATCATGTTAATTGCCCACCCAAAAGCATTAACAGACATCGAAATATCACAGCCAGCCATTACCATAAAAAGTTAGAGCACCTGGATTAAATAAAAGTTAATCAGTTCTAAATTTTCAGGGTCATGGAAGAATGAATCTAAATAACAAACCTTGTCAAAAAAAATAACCAAGTTATTTGGCTTTCAATGGCTAACAAGTTATATCCTAAAACTTTGTCCTAATTTGTGTTCCAGATACAAGCAAACAAATAAAATTCACTAGTTGATTTCACATGATTCCAAAAATTACTATGCAATTAGAAATATTGCTCCTTGGAAAATTCTAATAAAAATACTTTAGATAACATAGTACAAACTAAAAACTCACATCCATTACAAAATTTGTATGTTATAATTTAAAAAAATACTCACAACATCAGAAAATTCATTCTGACCAATGTCCAGTCGCTGGAGGTTGACAAGCCGTGCAATTGATTTTGGTAGTGTGTTCAGATGATTTTCTCTGAGTTCTAAAATTCTAAGTTTTTGTAATCTTCCAAAATTGGCAGGCAGAAACTCCAGGTATGCATCATTTAAATATAATTCTTCAAGGGCAAGTAACTGCATGAATCCCTCGGGTAATTTCTCCAATGGATTGACACTGGCATCCACTGTGGTAAGCACCTTGCATCCTTTGATGCTGTCCGGAATCCCTGATATTGCTGAAAAGCAATCAAACAATTTACAGGAACATAAATCCATGGGAACAAAATAGCAGTTTCCAAAAGTTATATTTTACAATGAAATTAAGGCCGAGGTTGTTTCTTTGATTTAGAATGAAACTTCATCACACCCAAAGTATGCCCAATTCAATGCCCACAATTGTTATAACAACGGCCAAAGTGACCTTAGCCTCTGTGACTCTAAACAAATTGTGCCACTTTTTATCCACACTGATAAAGCATGCCTCAAAAGTAATTATATATAAAGTCTGTTACCAACATTAAACGAAAGACTAAATTATCAACACGCTGATATGCTTTGTATGAATATTGCTTCCTTCATTTTTGAGATATAAAGCCTTAAACTTGAGTCTTTTTTTGTGGGACTGTATACACAAAAAGTGCTCTCTGGTTATTATTGTCATAATTAATCATAGAGTGTGCATGAAGGCAAGGTTCATACTCATTTACTTGAGAGGCATAAGTATATCTAATGAAACTTTGTTACAACAAATGAACACCAGCAATCCACGGAATTAACTAGACAAACCGCACATTGTTCCCCTAAATTACGCAACTTACACATACATCTTCAAATAACTCGGGAAGACCTAACCCGTTTAGTTCATTTCCCTCGTTACCACATTCAGGATTTCTGGTCCCCACGAACTAGAGTCCACTGTATAGTTTAAATGAGTGAAACTGTCACTCAGTAAGTAAATACTCAGGGTTTCTAGAAAACTGGAAAACCTGGGAAAGTCAGGGAAATTGAGAACTTAGCCTGGAGATTTACTTTCCTTGGTCAAAATCTGTTCTTTTCATTAAGTGGGCAGTACCATATTAAGCACATTCTTTTGGTGTGCTGGCTTAGTGCTCTTGGTACCTAGTCTAAATGAGTTAGTGAAGCTCTTATTTGTTCTTTAGCAGTTAATCATATGCACTTAAAATATTCAGGTCCTATTTTTCACACTCATGCTTCAGAAGGTGGAATATGTATTTGTTTATCCTCAGATTGGGTTAACGCAATATCTTGCTAACTACTCCCATGTCATCATACATACCAGCATGATTCAGTAAAATAAAAAAAAATGAGCGTCAGAATCTTTCTGGTCTATTGAGTGAGCTGAACTTTGGTGGTTGTCATAACAATATGTAATGCACAAATGAAAGGGAATTATGATAAAATATGAATTGTACTTCTGTCATGACATCTTTTAAGTTTCAAATGACTTACTTATATTCGTTTAAGTTATTCTAGTCAATTTACAAAACCGGATTTCCTCCATAAGTATGCAACATTGGAGGCACCCGAACACCTTCGCCTTCGATTTAAAATTTCTAATGAGAATCCATTAACATCACAACTCTTGACCATACAGCAATACTTTATTCGAATTCTACATTTTTTTTAAAAACGAGAACGGAGCAAAAGGGGAAACGCCGAACGACATATGCATTGAGTAGAACAATCTTGAGTTTAGTAGTTTAGTATTGACGACAATTTTTGCTGCTATTTCCACACGCTTCATACGTGAATTTCAAATTCAAATTTCAATTGATCATTTTATTTTCACCCAGGACCCTCCCATTGCTAATTCTAAGTACTTGCCTCACTTTCACTGTCATGAAGTATTAGTGCTCGCATAGTTTCGATGCCCACTTGACACTTGTAAAACAAACGAACATAATAACAGTAAATTGCAGGGCTTTTGGGTGCCCTTTTACTTTTTCCAAAACATTTTAACCCATAATAACCCATTTCAATACCTTTGCAAGCAATAACAATGTTTTTAATGCAAGATTTAAACTTTCTGCGAGATACCTATCCTCTAACTAAAGTGACTGTTTAGCTGAGGATATCCATCGCCCATGGAAATGTTTTGACCACATGTATGATTTTGCGGTTCAACACACCCAAAAACCATTTGCTTTCATATGCAGCAAAAAATAATTTTCTGATGCATGATGAACATGTGATAGGTAGTGCCATGGGATTATCACAGGATAATAAAAATGACGTGGATAAGGTTGAAATTTTAACAAATTTCCAAGTTGTGTTAACACATTCCCAGACTTTTCCAGGTTTTCCATGACCATTTTTAAATTCCCTGACTTTTCCACCTTCTCCCAGTTATCTAGGTCTGTAGCAACCCTGTATTTTCTGCATTACAGTTGTAATACTATTGTAATACAAAATTTTATATGAAAACTATACAATTTGTAACTGTTGTATTTGTAATTTGTACCAGCGACTGTGCTGTCAGTATAATTTTCTTCCAGTATCCTTCCATGACTATAACATTTTTGATGTTGACACTCTACTCACCATATTTTTTCTCTAACCTTCAGGGCTTGAGTGTTTGCTTATGATATTGATGCCGTGCTTCATTATTTTAAAATTTACAATTTTTCCTTGCACTAGAATTCACTACTTCATACGTGCCATAACCTGTTAGACTGCTATGTTCGAATTGGAGATCTGATAAATTAGCTCCATGATAAAATTACCATATACTAATAAGAAATAAACTCCTGTATCATCCAGAAGTATATCAGTAACTAAAAAAAGGTTTATGTGATTAACAATTAAACAAACACATGAATTACTAATGGAGAATGTTGAATGCCAAATCCTATATCAGGAAACCAACACAGAAGACAGTATTTCATTTCTAAAACTAAAAATAACTAAAAAATAAGTAGTCTACCATTTTTCATAAATAAAGAGAACGGAAGAATACATAAATTTGTATTGAATATTAGCATTTTCAGTCAATAAAAACTGACAAGGCTCTCCAAGGCAAGAGAGGAAAGCGAAGAAGGCCATTTCCATCTCAAATCATGCAGAGCACTATGAAATATGCGGGGTGACCATCATGGATTTTTCTCAAAAAAATATATGTTATAGACCAATAAGAGACATTCAAAAATCTGCCTTTTTTATTTTTATATATTGATTTTTTATGAACTTACAGCCATTTAAAAAATCACCTAAAATGGTCGTTTTAACAAGCAAGGGGAAAACTGTGAATTTTCAAATGTCTCGGATTTGGCCAATAATGAAGCTAGGATGTTGAAGATTTTTTTGTTTTGCAGTGCTTTCTTTGTATTTGTACTCCATGCTTTGAAAAAAGTTGGAAGTTAAATGGGAAATGGAGTATAAATTTCACAATTGTTTAAAAATCAGAAAATTGTTCTAACTTTAACAATTTTTTTTACAGCTATGAAATGTGCTAAAAGAGTAAAATTCAGTTTTACAGGTATCATTTAGTCATATTAGTGACAGCATATTTTTTAATAGCTCTGATAATGTTGCATTTCCATGAAATATGCCTTCAAAGTATGAACAATTGCCATTTTTGCATAAACAAAAGAGGCTATATTTCAAAAAACCCATCTTTAAAAATTATGAAAATTGGCTAAAATATACCAATGGTGATTAGCATTAAGCCCATGCAAAAAGAGTGGGCAATATTTTTGTTGATAATTAATTATGAATTTTATAAGTTAGTGCATTACACCCATCAGCCAAGTTGGCACATTTTGCCTGGTTCCCATGATATTTCCAATTTTTAAAAGCAATGAGGAGTCTGAAGGCAATTGACCCCTCCTGAACTAATATGAAGTTGATGTCATAGAGTAATGTTACAATGTACCACATGCTGCCTCCATTTTTCCCATAAAATGATCTGATTCTATAAAAGTGATTACCGTGCAATACATTAGTATGTTGGTTTGAAACACAAAGAATGATATTCTTACAAACAATGGATGCAGATTGTCACATTTTAACTACCATAAATGATGCATGGGTCAGCAGATGACTGTAGTTTTATCACTGTAACAATGTAACAAAATTACATGGTAAACACTTAATCTGCTGCCATGCCCTATTCACCCATCAACAAGAACTCAGGCAAAAAACCTCATTCCCTTTCTGGAACTGGAGGGGATCAGTGGGTTTTATTGGCATAGGTAGCAGAAGCAGCTAAGCAACCTTGAGGAGACATGTCATCATTACAGTACAGCAGTCACAGAGTACGCTGCGTGGATTATGAAAATCGACACAAAAAAATCATTTATAAATCGTGTGTAAAGCAGTTTACAGTTGTTGGTGATCTGGCTGAACCTCTACAAACAATCCTTGGCCCTAGTACTACTGTATCAGCTAGCCATGATGTATGCAGAAACTGTTTTATTCGCTACCAGAGAAAGGTGCAGGAGTTCAGAATTGGATCGTGTACTGTTGATGGAGATTCAACAGTGCTTTTACCTGTTGCTGACCTTGAAGATCCCTATGTCCCTCCAAGTGAAGCAGTGAACATCATAAATGAAACCATAAATATTTTAAGTCCTCAAATGACTCCTATTAAGCGGCCATGGCAAATTAATCCTGATAGGAGGGTTAATTACATTAAACGGAAATGTGTTGAATTTGAAGGAAGTGTCTCAGCTGCCACTACCGGTATGCTTGGCAGTGCTAGCCAGCAGTGGCTAGAAAATTTGAACTCAGCCATGGCAAAAGCTAGATCCTCAGAGAAAATTCAGCTTCTCACGTTGGTGCCTGACGGTTACTCTAAAAGTGCAATTCATCAACTTTTGCCAGAAAGTTCATTGTACTTAATTGATAAAGCAAGAAAAATTAGGCAAGAAAAAGGCGTGTGGGCAAACCCAAATCCATATGAGGGGCATTCAATACCAGCTGATGACATTGAAACTGCTTTGTCATACTTTCTGGATGATGATAAGGACTGCTCTAAGCAAAGTCCAAATAAAAAAGATGTTATTACGGTGAATTTAAATGGAGAAAAAGTTAAGAAAATTAAAAGGTTTATGACACGGTCAATAAGGGAAGCATATCTCCAGATGAAGATTGATTATCCATCATTGAAAATAGGATCGTCCACATTTTACTCCTTGCGTCCAAAGTGGGTAAAATGTCAGCCAGTGAAAGTGGTATGTGCTTGTGTTTACTGCAGCAACTTGAAGCTGATATGTGGAACTTTGAAAAACTTGACAGGCCAGAAAACTGAAGAAAGGAGCTTATTTATGTTGTGTTTATGTGAGAACCACAAAGAAGAATGCTGGTTGCAGGAGTGTGGAGAATGTCCAGGGGGAGAAGGAATTATAACTGAAGCATTACATTTAGAAGACACAGGAGAAGAAATAACTTATGCTCTGTGGGAAGCTGGTGATTTGATAAGAAGGATAGCTAGTGTGGCGAAGTTTGTATCTGATGCAAGAGTTTGGATAACAAAAGGAGTCTCCCATAGTTACATTCAGAAAATACAGAGAGATGGAATAGCACAAATAAAGAATTCTGCTATCCATGGTAGTACCACCTCGACATTAGTCCTTCATTTTGACTTTGCTGAAAACTGGTCGGTTGTACTTCCAAATGAAGTTCAAAGCTACCACTGGAATGATTCCCAGGTTTCTTTATTTACATGTGTAGCCTACTTTTCTGGGAAAACAAAGTCATATGCAGTGGTTTGTGATGACTTAATTCATGATAGTGCGCATGCACTCTGTGCATTGAATGTGGTAAAGCAAGAAATAATTCAAAGTTATGCAGAGGATTTTAATTCGGTAACATATATATCAGATGGAGCAGCTTCCCATTTCAAGAATAGGTATCAAATGTATGAATTAAGATCAAAGATTCCTGAAAATATTACAAGGAAATGGGTTTTCTCTGCCACCGGTCATGGGAAAAGTGCATGTGATGGTGTAGGAGGCCTTTGCAAGCATTATGCTACAAAGTTCAACCTGCAGAATGACAGTATTGATGCCATTAGAGAAGCAAGAGGGTTTGTCAGATCTGTATCAAACTTGCTTAAAAATACAAGTGTTGTCCTTTTAAATCATGGCATAGTAGAGAATTTTCGCCAGGAGAAGAAAAAAGAATGGAGTAGTGTCAAAGCTGTAGTGGGAATACAATCAACTCATTACTGGTATGTGGATAAAAGAGATACAATGATAGCCAGAACAGTGACCCACGTGATGCAGAAACTCACTGTTAGTGACAGACAGAGATTAGTGTACAAAATAAGTGATTTTACCATTGGCGACTTTATTTCGTGCATATATGACAATCACTGGTGGATAGGTTGTATAACAGTGGTATCAGATGAACTTGGAGATATCACTGTGTCTTTTATGAGTCCTCATGGTCCAGCCAAGGGATATAAATGGCCACTTCAGAAGGATGAGTGCATTATACCTCTTAGAAATATTCTTTTAAAGATAACACCACCTTCTCCCTGTGGCCGGTCAGGGCGTTTGCACAAATTTGACAAGAACGAAGTGAAGGCAACTGAAGAAATATATGCACAAAATTAATTTTTAAGTGTGAGTAGTTATTTTCTAATGTCATTATTATGTATATAACAAGTGATCAAACTAAGTTATCAAGTTAATTTTTTAATTAAGGCAATTCATTTGAAAATGAATTGTCTCAGAGCTTCAATCTGAGATATAATGAACGGCAACTAAATAAACCATAGTAACTAATAAGTAATAACTAAATTAAAGTCATGAATTCTTAACTCTTTTAGGACTAATTCAGAGTTTCAGACTCCTCATTGCTTTTAAAAATTGGAAATATCATGGGAACCAGGCAAAATGTGCCAACTTGGCTGATGGGTGTAATGCACTAACTTATAAAATTCATAATTAATTATCAACAAAAATATTGCCCACTCTTTTTGCATGGGCTTAATGCTAATCACCATTGGTATATTTTAGCCAATTTTCATAATTTTTAAAGATGGGTTTTTTGAAATATAGCCTCTTTTGTTTATGCAAAAATGGCAATTGTTCATACTTTGAAGGCATATTTCATGGAAATGCAACATTATCAGAGCTATTAAAAAATATGCTGTCACTAATATGACTAAATGATACCTGTAAAACTGAATTTTACTCTTTTAGCACATTTCATAGCTGTAAAAAAAATTGTTAAAGTTAGAACAATTTTCTGATTTTTAAACAATTGTGAAATTTATACTCCATTTCCCATTTAACTTCCAACTTTTTTCAAAGCATGGAGTACAAATACAAAGAAAGCACTGCAAAACAAAAAAATCTTCAACATCCTAGCTTCATTATTGGCCAAATCCGGGACATTTGAAAATTCACAGTTTTCCCCTTGCTTGTTAAAACGACCATTTTAGGTGATTTTTTAAATGGCTGTAAGTTCATAAAAAATCAATATATAAAAATAAAAAAGGCAGATTTTTGAATGTCTCTTATTGGTCTATAACATATATTTTTTTGAGAAAAATCCATGATGGTCACCCTGCACCTCCTGCATGATTTGAGATGGAAATGGCCAGAAGAATCAATGAAAAATCAAGCCACTGTTCACAAAAACAAGTCCCACTATATGAAAATCTACCCAATTCTACTAGCCTGACTTCCTAAACTAAATTACTTAAGTATAAATGAGTTCAATAATAAATACTTATACAAAGTTGTGCATTGAACTGACCATAAAATCTTCCCTTTAATCAAATGTGCTACATTAAGACTTGTTTCCAAATGACAATTCACACCACCAATAATTAATCATCAAGAAATTCTTTAGCTGTTAACTGCTACATACCATTTTTACTGATGTCAAGGTGCTCCAGATTAATCAGCGATGACACTGCAGCAGGAATGCTTTGTATTTCGTTGTCACTTAAACCTAGGTGCCTCAGCCCATGGCAATGAAACAATGGCCTGGGCAAGTCCTTTATCTGAAATTGTTTACAAATAGTAAATTTAAAAGATAAAGAGGCATAAAGAGAGACAAATACACATGACTTTAGAGGAAAACAATAGAGGAGATTGAATCTACTGCCCCCTCACATTAGCACTAACAATGAGCTTTAGGTTCAATATTTCATATTCTTAGGTAATGAACAGTTAACGACTACTTCCCATAAAATAACCACCGACGACGGAACACACAACAATAACAGCACTGCATATTTTTCAAAAACGTACCCTGTTGGCATCCAGGTACAGCTCCTCCAACGTTCTTTCGAATGCAAAAACCTCCGGCGGCACATCGGAAAGCGAACAATGACGATAGTCTAAACGAACTATTTCCTCTGTATTAGACTTAATGCATGCAAAGCATTTCCACGGCATGGCTTACGCTGAGGAAACAATGAAGCATGTCGAATCAACCAACAACATTACAGGCATCATTTTCTATTATCAGCTATGTATTTACCATGTATGTCGAGTGTAGAATACCAAGTGTGGCAGTAAATATCAGGCACCAATAAATCAATTCATTGAATCAGCTTCATGAACTTCATTCGTTTCAGGAAATTACTCGGCACAAATTAACCGTAGGTTCTGAAGCATGAAAAAAACAATACTCGCCTTGAAGAGCAATACCTGATGAACTGACAATACACGATATTCTTAAAATAGAGCTAGAAAAGGTATGTCGAAAGACAGGCTGCTCAAATAAATAATTCAAAAATGCCGATAGGATACACTAAATGATACATAAATATTAGATTTATCACTTATGTATTTATCTCTGATTATTTTCTATTTAATTAATAACAACAGCAATGACGCACATGTACATTTGATTCCTGTATTTTGTGGTAATTGGCGAACCCGCCCACCCAAAACCTGTTTCACGTCAAATTAGGAAGAAACCACTCTGAAAAATATTTGTGTCAATAGCCTGTACGTCAAACAGAAACTTATGGCACGCCAATATCTTGACACACCTTTTGTGTAAACTAAACATAACAGATAACTGATAAAGATAAGCGGAAATGAGAATGTAAGAATGGTATAACGGATCTCCTCATAAAATCAATTAGCTATGAAGTGTGAAAAACTTAACTCTTACCGCGCCCCAGATTCAGCAGTACAGTGATGCATGAACATGTAACCAGAAATTACGCTACAGTATAAGGCTACAACTTAGAGGAATATACTTTCCAGCTACATTCAGGGCACAACTCTTCCATATTCGGATTCATAACACAGATCTCGCATGTGAGGGACTGGACGTAACGATTTGACAATAACAGAACATCCTCTAAAAGCGTGACGAACTAACTGGTGGTCCAGCGCAGGGCGACTAACCTGAGCACGTTCACCTGTTGGCAACCAGGCTATAGTATCAATAGTATGTTTGAAGCCAACATTTTTTTATTCGTGGTGGATTAGCTGTTGTATGTGTTGATAGAGATAGCTTGGAGAAGAAATAACAACCTGGTGGCATGGAAGATTGTTGGATCATCAGGGAGCGTTGGTGGTAATTTTAATGAAAACACCGATGACAGAGTACATTCATAGATGAAAAAAGTAGTTTTTATTATGGTTGGTCATTTCCGACGTAACTTATGCTCCAGTTAGTGTCTAATCGTGATGTCGAAATATGCTTTTAGATGACCATCCCGAACCTTCACGTATGTAAGTCTGTCGGTATTTTGTCTAATTATTACCCAAGTATTTATTTTCGGTTTATTTATGCGTACGGAGCAGTTGTTTGACATAACCGTGGTGTTTTTACTCCCAGTCATCTTCAATTCACCAGCCATTCCCGAACGTAAAATTACCGAAATTCTTCTAAAGGCCGCTTTACACGATACAATTTTTTGTACAATTTCTTGTACAAACTCTTGTATGAGGAAATTGTACCGTGTAAAGCGGCAAATTGTACGAAAACTTGTGCGATTGTCTGAATGACTGAACGGGAAATAGAACCTGTTCTAATTCCATTCAGACAAACATACAATTTCGTTAAGTTTATACAAGAGTTTGTACAAGAAATTGTACAAAAAATTGTATCGTGTAAAGCGGCCTTTACTAATGTTCTATGGGTTCAATGTCATCAGGGAGAATCATAGATTTTTTACAAGGTACCATTCTTTGAATTGCCAATTCATTACTTAAGACTAATTAACGACATCAATTTCGTATATTTGATGAATTTTTACATTTTTTATCGCTAAAGCTCCATGCAGTGCGTTTTGTTAGTATATTTTGATATTTTTTCCGATTTTTTTTTGGCGATTTCTCTTTTTCGATTAAGGTAATAGCCGAAAAATACGGACTCATTTTTTACCCGCTCTATGGTGACATCTTCACAATTGTTGCTGCTAATAAATGTGAATGGGGGCATTCCCTGGATGATTCTTTAAAATCTCTTGATTTACATGGTAGTTGATGCTTTGTTTCAATACTTTAACTTCAGTTTTAAACTGTTGTGGATTGATTAAGTTTCGAAAGTTAATTTTTTATGATAAATTAACTTTGAAGTAGAGTTAATCGTTGTATAGGTCTTTAACTTCATACAGGTCTAGCAATTAATACTGAATAAACATTATCAACCCTAGTCTTTTGTCTCTACCTACGGTGCTATTCGTCAACCAATCTTCTCTTTTTGGTTTTGTGAGTGCACATGTGGGAATTGTGAGGCTTACCCCTGTAGCCAATGCTCTGCTGCTTCATGAAAATCCCAGTCAATGGATATCTCCTGAGTAAAGTCTGAATTCCTGCAATACTTGTTATCCCCTATGGAAATCGTGTGAAATAAGGCTTAAGCCTTAAAGAAATATCCTATTGGCCATCATGGATTTCTCCTCACTATTTACCTCCAGCCAACCCCTGCTACACAGAATGATTCACAGTGGTTGCAAGAACCTTCAGAATCCCCTGCTGCACAGAATGGTTCACAAAGGTTGCAGGAATATTCAGAATGGTTCTGCAATGTTTTTGCAATGCATTTTTCTAAATATGTAAAATTATGAATAAATTGATGAGTGTCATAAAAGCTTTCATTATCATAAAAATTAACTTATCTGTATTTAATTAACTATTTTCATTAATCGCAATTTTATTGCAAAAGTAAGTAATGCTTTTGCAACCAAATGTACATAATTGCAATGCTTTTATAACACATTGACAATCCATGGTTCACAATGGTAGCAGGAACGTTCAGTATGGTTCTGCAAAGTACAGTAAAACCTGTATTAGGCGACCACCGATGGTTCCGCTGGAAAATGGTCTTTGAGAGGGGTGATCGTTTGACAGGGATTTGGGAGTCTGGAGGGGATGTTTCTAAGAATATATGTAATTACAAATGACCGGGCGGCTAGTTTGAAAAAATTGGGAAAACTACTGAGCTCAGGATTCATTAATAATAATCGAGTTTGTTTCAATATTTTTTACCAACTCATGGCAAAATTTTGATGAATAGGAATTTCATCTACATTAGATTTTTTCAAAGCACATAATTACATTTATTGCAATGGTTACACTATATTGGCGGAAATGCAGTACAAAAAATATTATACATACATATATTTAAATACATGTATACTTACATCGTTAACATTAAACTGATATTTTACAAGAAATTAAATTGACCAATGAGGTAATCGATACATAAAGAAAACACTGTGCCTCCAAAAATAATATTTTTTTTCTTTAATTCTCATTCGTCTTAAAATTAGACAAAAAAAATGGCATGCCGTACACGAAACCGTTCGAGCCAGCCATTGCTGGCTATGAAATCTTCATCTCCTAATTTACGAGCAATTTGCAAGGCCTTCTCCTTCATTAATACACCACTAATAGGAATATTTTTCGACCGTGCAACTTTAAACCACTCAAAAACACTCAAATTGATCTCTTCGTACTTTTCTTGCCGCTTTCTCTTCACTCCACCGTTCCTGTTACTGTTGTGCCACTCTTTTAAAATGTCACCCCTAGATTTTAAAATTCCATTTATTTGAGTTTTCCCACATTTAAATAAATCCGCTAGCCTTCTCTCAGATGACAATTTATCTCGTTCTTCGATAACTCGAACTCTTTTCTCTATACTCAAACAAATTCTCTTTGACATCTTCCACTCAGTGGTGGATCGTGTGCCGTCACTAACGAAGTTACGGCGTTCCCCACGAAAAGACTCGCTGAATCACCCCTTAGCCCCATTGGTAGCGCAATGAGATTTTCTCTCACTCCAAATTCAAACGTAAGCTCACTTTGTAATCATTAGTTAGAATAAGTTTCCTTTCCTTCTACATAGCTGACTTTTTACCTCTTCCTATTGACCGACTGTCTCAAAAAGTATAAATGAAGCGTCTGCAGCTGTGTAATGATATGTGTCATACCATCGGCAACAAAGAGCACGGAGATTATATATATATTCTATTATCCATGACAAAGAGTTAGACTTTTTCTCATCGCACGACCACTGATGTTAATATTTTCGTGCACATAACTCAGTTGCATCTCTCGCCATTGCCTCGGCGCGGCGCCGCGCCGGAGACCCCGGCATGCGGCCTCGAGCCTTCTCCCCGCGCAAGGCTACGATGACTACTAAGTTACAAATCCCACTTAAATAATCCACACCCGCTGGCAGGCTGGCCCTCCTTTGTCTGTGGACTGACCTAATAGGCTAGTATGATTCCCAAAAGCTGGGAAAAACCCAGGTTTACGACAATTTTTTTGCTGAATAGAGGGAACTTCCCTTGAAAGTGGTGGTCTTTGGTCGGGGTGGTCTTTGAATAAGGGTAATGAATACCATGAACATAGGGGCATTACAATCGGTTCCGGAAAATACTGGTTGTTGAGAGGGGTGGTCGCTTGATAGGAGTGGTCGTTAAGAGGTGTTTCACTGTATTTGCAATGTACGTATGAGATTTTAATGGCAGGCTAAAGTATTACTTGAGAGCAGCCAATAAGGAGTGTCATATGCATCAAATGACATTAAGCCTGGTTACCAAAGATGACATACCCAAGGATTAGTAGCTCACAAATATATATTAAAGGCTTGTAGTAATGACTCCTTGAATATAAATATGATTTGATTATGGTTGAAATGTGAAATCATCAAACTAAGGCAAAGCTTAATTAAATTTAAGTATTTAAAACAAAACACCCTTCCCCATGGACTACGCCTTGTCGTGGTGGGATTGGGGCTTGCGTGTTCCCGTGACCCCTAGAGCTACACTGGCGGGAGTAACTAACATTGCTCCTGGTAGGGTCACCCATGCCAGACAGGTCGAAGGGTAGGAGCCTGACGAAAGGTAGTCCACGTACCGTACTCGCAGCGTCCGTTCCTCAATGAGGCGGCTGTGAGAAGGCGTCTGACCCCAGTGGGGCGGCCTAACAAGTGATGGTGTCACGTTAAAAACACTATTGAGGCAGGCAACGGGAAACCACCTCAATTAAACTCTCCCAAGATCACAATGGACTTGAACAATAGAGAAATGAATCCTGGCAACTACGGGGCCCGGGACCAAACTATTGGAACGGGTGTCGTGCCCGGCAGCAGGGTAAGCAAGGACTCTGCGGTCGTCATCTCACGAAATCCTTGCACGAAAAGAATGACAGTAGCAGCGGCAACAGCAGCGGCGCCGAAGAATAAACCAGAGAAGAGAGCAGCAATGCTAAGGATCGGGACATGGAACGTTAGGACCATGTTAAGGGCAGGAAAACTAGAGAATATTAAGCGTGAAATGGAGAGGGGAAAGATCGATTTGTTGGGATTAAGCGAAGTAAGATGGAGAGACCAGGGGGACTTCTGGAGTGAAAAGTACAGGGTTATATACAGTGGAGGGGAAGAGAGCCAGTGGGGAGTGGCAGTTGTATTGAATGCAACATTAGGAAAAAGGGTGTTGAATGTGGAACAGGTAAGCGATAGAATACTAGCTATCGAAATCAAAGCGATACCGGCAAATATAGTCGTAGTACAGGTGTACATGCCAACAGGGGGGCATAGAGAAGAGGAAGTGGACGAAGTATATGACCAGTTGGAAGAATTTATCGGGAAAGTAAAGGGCAGGAAGAACCTAATAATTATGGGAGATTGGAACGCTGTAGTAGGGGAAGGGGGGGACGGAAGTGAAGTAGGGGAGTATGGTCTGGGTGTAAGGAATGACCGGGGCGAGAAAGTAGTGGAGTTTTGTAGAAGGAATAATTTAGTGATTACAAACACGTGGTTTAAACACCACCCTAGGCGTAGGTACACGTGGAAAATGCCGGGGGATACTGGAAGGTACCAACTAGACTACATCATGATTAGGCAAAGATTCAGGAACGGCGTAAAGAATTCGCATAGTTTCCCAGGTGCAGATGCCGACTCCGACCATAACTTGGTGGTGATGAAATGTGAGATGAGACTAAAAAGGTTGAAAGTAGGAAGGAAAATAAAAAAGTGGGATGTAGGAGCACTGATTGGAGGGAAGAGGAGGGAATACCAGGAGATTGTGGATAGATGCATGAGGGAAGAGGAAAAATAGATGAAGGATGGGAGATGATTAAGACGGGCATAAAAGAAGCAGCTGAGAAAACAATAAGAACAGTAGACGCTAGGAGGATCAAGAAACCATGGGTAACAGCAGAAATGATGGAAAGGATCGAGGAAAGAAGGAAATGGAAAAATGTACATACAGAGCTAGGCAAAAGGCGTTATAAGGAGATTAACAACAGGCTTAGGAGAGAAACAAAGAGAGCAAGAGAAAAGTGGTGGAGCCGGCAATGCGAGGAGCTGGAGAGACTCCAGAAAGAAGGAGAAATAGGCAGTCTGTACTCAAAGGTTAGAATGCTATCGGGAATCAAGAAATGGAAAACGGTCCCGTGCATCAAAGACAGAAGGGGAAATTTAGCAATGGAGCCAGAGGAGATCCAGCGTCGCTGGAGGGAATATGTTGAGGAACTATATGATAGGGAAAATAGGCCTATAAACTTGGACATAGGAGAGGAAAAGGACGTTGATGAGGATGACGTGGGCCCCGGAATACTGGATAGTGAGATAGAGAAGGCACTGCGAGAAATGAAGGCAGGTAAAGCGGTGGGGGTAGATAACATCCCAGCCGAGCTTCTGAAAAACCTAGGAAGAGGGGGAAGGGACAGATTTTATGAACTTGTTCGTAGAATATACGAGGAGGGGGCTTGGCCGGAGGATTTTGTAAAAACCGTGCTAATACCTATACCGAAAAAGAGAGTGACAAAGGAATGTGAAGACTATAGAACGATAAGTTTGATTTCTCATGCGGCAAAGGTAGTGCTTAGAATCATCAATAGAAGAATGGAAAAGAGAGCAAACGAATACCTAGGCGAGGATCAGTTTGGATTTCGGAAGGGGAGGGCCACTCGGGATGCGATTGCAGTGATGAGAATACTAGTGGAAAGGAATCTAGAATACAATCAGGACGTATTCACGTGCTTTGTTGATTTCGAAAAGGCGTTCGACAGAGTGAGGTGGGACAAGTTAATGGAAATATTGCGGAAGATAGGAGTAGACTGGAGAGACAGGAGACTGATCCGTAATTTATACATGGCGCAGAAGGCGCAAGTGAGAGTAGCCGATGGAGAATCGGATTGGGCTACGATAGGGAGGGGAGTTAGGCAGGGCTGTCCGTTATCGTCGGTACTTTTCAACATCTATTCGGAGGAAATGGTGAGAGAGGCTTGGGATGAGCTGGAGGCTGGAGTAAAGGTCGGGGGGAAATTGATAAAATCAGTGAGGTTTGCGGATGACCAAGCGCTAGTCAGCCAGTCAGCCCGTGGCTTGCAAAAAATGCTGGATGCGTTGCAGGGACAGTGCGAAAGATACGGGATGAAGATAAACCAGAAGAAAACGAAAGTAATGCGGTTTTCAAGAACAAAAAGGGCCAGTATAACGATAAAACTGGGAGGTCAGAAGCTAGAGCAGGTAGAGCAATTTAGCTATCTAGGTAGTGTGTTGGAAGAAAAAGGGTATAGCAGTATTGAAGTGAGAAGGAGAATTGCATTGGCAAAAGAAGCTTTTACTCGTAGGCGTGAACTAATGACAGGGGCGTTGAGTAGGGAAGTGAAGAAAAGACTAGTGAAAAGTTTAATATGGAGTGTTGCACTATATGGGGCGGAAACATGGGCTTTGCGGAAAAGAAGATGAAAATAGACTTATGGCTTTTGAAATGTGGGTGTGGAGAAGGATGGAGAAAATAAAGTGGGTCGAAAGGAAAACGAACGACGAAGTGCTGGAATTGGTAGGAGAGGAAAGAAATTTGATAGATGAAATTAGGAGAAGGCAGAAGGTGTGGATGGAAAAGGTAATAAAAGGGGATGGTGTTTTGAAGGAGGTGATTGAGGGAAGAGCGTTGGGTAAGCGGGGAAGAGGGAGAAGAAGAACGGGTAGCTTGGATGGAATGATAGGTGGCAGGAGGTATGTGGGGCTGAAGAGGGACATCGTGTGAAATTTAGGGGGTGGGAAGAATTAAATGTCCATTTAAACCTACCTTCACCGGTAGAATACTTATAATAATAATAAAACAAAACAAAGGTCATGTTGCTAACACAAATAATTTCTCTCTATTGCTGGACTCAGCAAATAAAAGTGTTAAGAACAATCATCATGGTATGGATAGGAAGTTAATTTATTATTGACTATGTGTATGGACATTTGTCAGAGTTTACTATGTTAGCATAACAATGATACATAAGTACATTATTTTATCACATAGGTATATAGTGTCAGCAAATACATACAATAAATTTAGGTGATTATCAAAGTTTGATATTTGAGCCTTGAAAACCAAAATATGTATTTTGATTATATTTATGTGTATGCCAGTAAATTTATATTTTGGTAGATACGGAGGGCATTACATTAAATAAATACATGTTAAAGTTAATGCTAATGGTTATTTGAATCACTTCAGTTTTGTTTATTTAGAGGCAATATATGTCCTCTTTAAAATTTTATTACCATATTCAGTAAACACTGATTGACCCATGAGCATCGAAAGAGCAGTATGAATAGAGAGAAATGGCAACCTTTGATCATTCAAGAATAAGCCAATGAGTTGCGAGAGCAATTTCTTTGAACACTTGTAAATTATTTTGGGGACATTCACTGGATGTGTCATGATGATTAAGGGAACATTCAAAGACCCCTTAAAAATGACTGCAGAACATCTCAGAATGGTTGCAGGAATGTTCATTTTGAATATTATAGAAACATACGAAGTAGTGACATTTTGAACATTTAGGGAACCATTATTTGAACATTATTGTGATGTTCCTGCAATGGATTGATGAACATTCATTTAACACTTCAGCAACATTTCTGAGCAACAGGGGAAGGCATTCTTTCCTAGTTTCCCACACACCTAATTTCCTTATTAACACTCCCACTCCATTCTCACCCATAATGCCATTTAAGTACAACCACATCTGTTAACTAAAGCTGGCATAATGTGAAGTAGGTTAGTCCTGATGCCCATCTTCTCATCAGCCTCCTCCTGCAAAATTTTATAATTACCTACTTCAGCCTCTTTAATGGCTTGGCTACTGGAATTTAATCCCCTGACCACATATCATCAACTTTCTTGCAACTCTTTTATCTTTTCCTTCATCACATCTTCCTCTGTCTCTTACACCTTCGAGACTTCCAACATAGCATTCCGTGATGTTAATACCTTTCTCTCAGACTGCCATACGTATGAAACACACCATTAAACTAAGTCATATTGAATTAATATGTACCAACCAGTTCCCCCTCCAAACTCACTTTTCCCTCCCATCAACCTACAATCCATCACCCTTGCCCTCACTCTTGGTTTCACATTTCTTTGAGAGTGCATTTTTTACATCACCACAGTAGAGGTGCTCTCTCTTGGACGAACAGGTGAAAGTATCTAAACTAATCAGGAATGTTTTTTCTGGGATCTATGGCAAAACATCAATTTATTGTCATTGATACTGAGCTCAGGTGAATTGAAGGCCTTGAAATGCCAAATTCATTTAATTTGTGTCTGATATAATTTTAGTGTTGAATCGGCCAGAATAAAGCCTTAAAAGAAACATTTGATGGGGAGAAATGAAGAAACTACTTTGATTGTTCATTCTGATGCTGAGTCACCTCACCTTTCCCCCTCTCCATTATCAAGTCTCCCTTTTACCCTGCTGATGAAAGTGGCTCTGGCCACCAGCTTTTACGTTATCACAATGATCATTTACTTCAGTCTCTCTTTCCATGGTCCCTAAGGAATTAACATCATTCTTTTGGGACCAAGAGAAGACCATTACTAAGCCTGTCTGCTTCTACCAAAGGGCACTTGTAAAGATGTCCTTATGGACAGCAAAATGCATAAACATGCATGAACAAGAGCTAGTTTACATAATAAAAATGGTCACACTTCAAGTCATGAGACAAAACACTTATTCCTAGATAATTTCGTGAACTTGCCCCTGCATTGACTTGAGGAAAAATAGCAAACGGAGAATGCCGTTAAAAAAAGGAATCGCCTCTTAGAGAATATCCATTTATTACGTAACAGTATTTTTTTTATTTTTTTTAACCTTCCCTTTCTCCCATAATGCTACTTTACCTTCATTAAGAACCATCACCACCTAACACTGCCAATAACAGCAACCAATAATACACCCCAACCCCTTTTTGTGTTACATAATATATTTGACAGACCCTCATTATCCCCTCCAGTATGAACCAAATGTGAAAATATTTCTGAACTTGCAGGCAAAAAAGAACATTAATGGATTTTATTTAAGTGATTTTACTCTACATCTAGTATTCACGAGTTTAACATGTAAAGCAATAAAAATCTGTACATCTGAGATTATTAAGGTAATGTCTTTATTTCCTTTAAGTATCAACAATCAGTCCATTCAAAGCTCTATGAATAATCATCACAATAACAAAAAAATCACCTTCCTCGGACAAGATCTCCACCTTTACCCTTGATAAATACCTCTTTCTTATTTTTAAGCTCTTCCTTAGAAGATTCACTTCCAGAAACACCACTGGAACTTACACTTTCACTAGAGTCATCTTTCTTTCTCTTTTTTTTCACAGAAACAGTTGAATCAGCCTTTCGACCTTTGTGTGATACTTTGCTTCTTCTACCTTTACTTTTCTTATGCATAATACCTTTCTTCAACTTCTTTTTCCTCTTCAGACTACTTAACCTTCTCAGTACAATAGTGCCAGACGAAGTAGAAGTATCCTCAGAACTTGACTCTGATGTCTCTTCTTTCTTTCTCAGCTTCTTCTTGGCTCTCTTCTTAATTTTTTGCCTTTTGCTGCGGCTCAGGGCCAGGTTTTTTTGTTCAGATGAACTGTTGGCTAACTTCTTCTTTCGGTGCTTTAATTTTGCATTTGATTCATCTAATGAACTCTCTGAGGGCTCCGAGGATGAACTCCTTCTTTTACGATGCGTACTTTTTGATGTTTTAGCCCTCTTGGCTTCCACAGCAAGTCTCTTCTTGCTTCTCTTTCGTTTTAACTTAGTGCTACGTTCTGGAGACGTACTTGAACTACTAGCAGATTCACTACCATCTGAATTTGAGTCCAAATCAGTGTCATCACTGTCACTACTGCTACTGAAACAACTACTTCCGCAACTGCAGCTACTATCACTACAGCAGCTGCTGGAACTTGAGTATCGATTTCTTTTCTGCACCTTCTTCCCTTTACTACCTTGACCTTTTTTTTCTTTTGTTAATGACCAACTATGTTTTTTTGCATCAGACTCACATTGCTTGGACATTTTTTTACCAGAGCTTCTTTTAGAAGCACTCTCACTCCTTCCTTGCCTGCCTCCATGACCAGCGTTATATTTCATGCAAGTCATGCTTTCAGCATCACCTACAGAAATCTTATGCTCGTGGTTTTTTTCCTTACTCAAACGGTCTCTTCCTCTACTACCAGTGACCTCTTCATTACATCTACTGCTTTTCTGATTATAATTTGAACGAACTTCATCATTCTTTCTCTTTGACCCATCTACATGGCTAGACCGCTCCCCATCTTCACTTTTCTTCCTTCTCCTTTCACCTCTATCCTCAGTTTCTGAACTCATGTCAATGTCAATTCTACAAATCTCCACATCATTTTGATGAAATTGTTCCTCTCTCTTCTGCTTATAATTTCTATCAACATGCTTTCTCTCATCATTTCTAGAAGTTTTGCCATGGAAATTACGAGCATTCTTCTCATCCTTTGATCTCTTTTCATTTCGTCCACTATACCTTTCCTTATCCTCAAAGTCACCAGCAGTGAAACCCTCTTTACAACTCCTCTTTCTTTCTTCTGATTCACTATCTTTGGCTTTCAATCTGCTTCGAGCAGGGTGCCTTCTCTCCCTTTCTTTCATGATCTCTGGACTCTCAATAGTTTGTTCAGAACCTCCACTCCTCCCATGGCTATAGTAGTCCCTTCCTTCTCTATTGTATCTCTTTTCCGAAATGTAATTACATTCAGGGACCCAATCATCTCTACTGCGGTCATAGCTCCGTTGGCCATAGTAATCATGCCACTTGTTTTTGTCTCCATAATACCTTTCACTTTTATCCCTGCTTTTATTATCACCAGGCTCCCAGTTCTTTTCATATCTTTTACTAAATTCTTCTCTGCCCTTTGCACGACTCTTATCTTGGTATTTATCCCAGTCCCCAGGGGTTCTTTCCTCATGGCCTCTCCACTTTTGGCGAGCTGGAGACCTGCTCCAGCTCCTATTCTTCCTGTCCTTTGAGTGGTGCTTATCACCAACATGGTCCTGCCAAAGAATGGATGCAGTTAATTACTTAGTAGATGACACATTTTCCATAGTCTTCTAAAAAAATTAAAAATTCTCAAAATGCTTTTCTTTAGCTCCTAAGAATTAGAAAATAACATAATTAAAAAACACACTTTGTACATTTCTACAGTGATTTAATAAAATCCAATTATTTTCAACAGATATAGCATCATTTACGAGGATATCTCATTGACTTATCCTTGACAATGATGCTACAGCCTTCAAAATTGATTTGATGTAATAAAACCACTGTGAAACCATACAAAGTGTTTTTTTCATTACGTTGGTCTCATTGTTCCACAATATATGAGTATAGAATCACAGATAGGGTGGTGCCTATATATGATATGCTATAAGTATCTAGGTGTGATATTGAATAAAGAATTACTTTGGGAACAACATATTCAAAAAATGTCGTGGAAATGTTTCAAAGCACTACATTTCATCATGTAAAATCTAAAGAAATCATCAAAGGAAGTTAAAGAAATGGCACACAAAACGTTGGTGCGACCAATACTGGAGTTCGCCACAAGTTTATGGGATCCGCATGAGAGGGATTGATTAAAAAAGTGGAGAAAGTGCAAAGGAAGGCTGCTCGATATGTCTTAGGTAGGCACGAGAGATGCGACAGCATGAATGAATGATATGCTGAAATGTTTGAGCTGGGAAAGCCTTGAGAAGGGACAGAAGGTGTTTAGGCTAGGTAATCTGTACAAGGCATACAGAAAGGAAATGGGATGGGAGGAAATCATCAAGAGGCTGCTCGAGCCGTACCAAATAGGGAAAAGAGACCATATGTTTATAAGGGCTGGGCAACAAAGAACAGATACAGGAAAGTTTTCATTCGCAAACAGAACAATAGAAGAATGGAATGCCTTACCTGCAGAAGTCTTAAACCCTTTCCCAAAAAGTCATAAGGATTTCAAAAAGAGACTTCATCTCGCAGACTGTAAACGGTAATGGGATTTTATATTTTTATTATTGTATTGCAGTTTTTTTCCAATGTGTTATAAGTTTTATTTGAAAATATTTCTACTTCCAAAGTAAAGTGAGTTGTTGACCATTACCACCAGGAATAATGCCTTATGTAATGCATTGAGTAAATAAATAATAAATAAAAATTATATCATTGACTCCATCAATTTCATTTTTAGTGAAAATAATATCAAATAAACTTCACATAAAGAAAATTTTCATTTCATCCACTAATCAAGATAACATATGACTCAAATTCTTAAATTTGATTTATCTGTCTTATATAAGTGAGGACAAGCTGCAATAAATTATAAATCACCAAATGTATTCCCACCTTAGCCTCCCTTTTTGGCTGTTCTTTCAGCTTATCTGGGAAGTAATCAACTCCTTTACCTATTTTTCAGAAGAAAAATTATGAGTATTAACTGCAGGCTATAGAAAACCTATTTATTGACAGCAATTATGAGAAAATTTATTAACTTCACCTTTTCCTCTCCACCTCATTTTTGCTACACTCTGGCTAAAATCCACATGGATTCTCCGGTCATCGATTAGAACATTATCCATCTTGAAATAGGCATTTTCACAAGCTTTCTTATCCTCAAATTCAATGAAAGCATACTGCAGAGAATCACCAGTGGTTTTATCCCTGATGACTTCACAACTGGAATGAATGCAAGCAACATAATGAAAATCAAAAAGATTACTAATTGAAATTCCTATTTTATTGCTTCAATTGGATTGCATAATCTAGATATTTGTATAGGTAGTAACTTTCTCTTTGAGTTAAAGTTTCATTCATAGTATCTCAACTCATAATGCTCATATGACTGGTTACAATTTACCTACATTGCATTGTAAAAAGCATTAATGCCATCATGGTATAAATAGCAACAATGCCGGCACATTTAATTCAGAGCAACATCACACATCTTAGTTTTCCACCAATTAGATAGATCAATTCAGTCACAATCACACCTGTGAAAGTGTGTTTAAACACAGAAGTTGACTGCTAATTCCAACATTCAGGTGTAACACATGCTGCGACAAGGGTTTAGGTTAATACAGGACATTTTTCAAACACATTCAATCCATATTTGAGGTATTTGCAAAGTACAGGCATTTCCAATATAAAGTTACCACTTCAGAACTGGTTTAATTTCGCACCACACTTGGAATGGTGATTATTGACTCAAGTGATGTGTGTATTCACTTGTCAATGCATTAATCGTTCTTAAGTTAAACCTCGTGTACTTATACATGAAAGCATCGTAAATGTTGGAGGATCCAATGTGACAATAATTTATCATTGTTATTTTTCAAATCAGGGCAGTATAAATGTAGAATGAAATAAATATGGGAACATTAAAGCAGTCCCATGCATCTTTGCAACAAAATGATATTTTGTTAGAAAGTTGGTACCCAGAAGCAAATAGGGAAAGAGCAATCATATGAAACAACATTTCAAATAATGCAAAAGACGAGGTGGAAAAAGTAATAAATAACATTTGTGCTATCTTAAACAAAAATATATCTTTGAAAATTGCATTTCATTTGTATACATGTACAGGCACTTCCAATATAAAATTACAACTTCAGAGCCGATATTTTTCTAAGTCCCGAGTTGATGGTGATTTGACAATGCTGGGTCACGGCTTCCCTCTGATGGAGCCTCGGGAAGCCCTAACGAAAAACAAACCCCCTCCCCCCCTCCTCACCCCCCCCTCTCCTTACCCTGTTTAGCATAAGGGATTACTGAACAGTCGGTCTTCTAATACCCTAAAGAAGGGGGCTATGGTGGGCACTCCATGGTCGTTTTTTCCGACTCGCGCTGCACGACATTTGAAGTCCTGAACATATCTCTATGCTCACCCAAGTTGCATAGTGGTCGGAAATCGATAATAAAGCTGGACAAAATTCAAAAATAGCTTTCTTCGAGATATAACATGAAACTTCACACGAATACTCAGAAAAGATTGCTAATTAACACATTCAACCCAGAATATTTCTAATGTGCAATCATGAAAAACGGAAAGCTTTTTCTGCCACATTAATTTGGGCAGTCACTAAAATGTAATTTAAAATTCGTTAAAAATTTTTTGAATAACAAAAGTCGATAATTTATTAAAGACACTAGTTCACGTCCTTCAGAGAGATCATTAACAGACGTGAATGCGCGTTCGTCGGTATCCTGGAAACGCACCTCGGATGCGCATTTGCGTCCATTGGGTTGAATGTGTTATGGAATAATGCATCATTTGATGTGATTCTCATCTGTTAGTCAGATACAGGGGCTCAAACATGACCAAATTTCCAAATAAACACCTGAACTAATTTTGCTCCGAATGTCTTCCAAGTTGTTGGTGACGTTATGAGAGGAATTTGACTGAATAAACAGGGTTTGTAGGAGTTTTCATTTTCCCTGACTTTTCCAGGATTTCCAGACCATTATTAGTGATTTTCCCTGACTTTTGAGCACCTGAAAACTCCAAGATTTCGGTTATTTATAGAGATACAAGAGGTAGTGAGGAAGCAGAGAAGTCTAAACTTATGAAATATTGTAGGTTTATTTTCATATTAATCTTATGAACTTCCAGTAATAAGAGATCAACAACTTTAAGTCCACAAAATAAAAATTATGATTACTTACATTGATACGCCTTCAGAAAGGGTTTTAATTGCAGAAAAATATATGCAAAGAAGGCTAACCTGGCTTTTCCTTCAAACCTGATGTCATTTTAAAGTAGCTCTTGAATCAATCTTGATTTTTTCTTCCTCACATCCTTCTACAAATTTGGCTAAGTGACTTCAAATTTGACTGAGAATAACTTTTTCCTCACCAGAGGGACAAAGCGAAGCATTCCTGGCGAAATTGCTAGCGAATGTAAATGAGAATATGAATTCGCACACCTTTTGCCAATCTTTTCACCAAATCATGCAGGCTATAGCCAGAAAGAACCAGAATAGGCACCCTGGGCTGCCTCCTCCACAGCGAAGCCAGCCTGAGGCCAGCTGTCCCCTCCTTCACCCTCCTCCTCCACTCCTATGTGCAGTTTTTGATCTCTTGGCATTTTCAGGTGATAAATTTAAACATTTTGTGATTTTTCCCTGACCACACGTTAAATTCCCTGACTTTTCCAGGATTTCCATGACCGTTTTCATTTTCCCTGACTTTTCCAGGTTTTCCAGGTTCCTATAAACCCTGATAAAGAATAGCATGATCTATTAACACAAGGCTTTGCCTTTAAATTACCTAAGCTTCTAATATTTTTTGAAGCATTAGGGCAATTCCATTAAAAAATGTTGGACACTATTCTCAGGTAAAATTTTTACATAATGTAGAAAGTATCTAGCGTTTTTGGGAGAGACCTGTCAAGTGACTTAGAGCACTCGTTGAAGACTCGACTGAAGAGAAACTAAAAATAAGTCAATGACACCGAAAAATACATTAGATTTTTCCGATCGCGTGTCTGGGGTCTGGAAGTGCCGTGACTCGCTTACATTGCTCAAGTGACATGGACCCAAAGCTTCCAATTCGTTGTTTTTCAGGTGTACTCATTGTCACTAACCTCCACTGACTCTATGTTGATGAAATCATGAGAATATTGAATCATGGGACTGGATAAGTTTACACAGAATTACTTAAAATTTTTCTTCCCATACGCTCCAGGAAAATACTTCTTATTCACACCCTTCAGTCGAAAAGAGTGTAGTCTTTCTAGGGCCCATGTAATATCCCAGAAATACATTAGTTTTTCTTTTGAATTCCTTTTGCCCCCCTCTTTTTATTCACGCGGTAAGAGATGCACCTACAAGTTCAGAGACTTCGCGAGCACGAGCCTTCGCCTGCCCATTAGGCTCATGCCAAAGGGACATTTATTGACCCGCAGAACCATTGACATTGTTGACAGGCATTTTTTGTGATCAGTTTTCTTTTCATTGGAGTAATGTATTTTTGAAATTCAGTTGTAGCTTGGCAGTAGTGAAGAAAAATTGTCCCCAAGTGACTAATCAGAATTTTAAAATATTTTTTGGACTTGTGTTTTTAGTTTTTCAAGCCTCAACACCTTTGGTAGTGCTTTTTGTTCATCGATCAGCAGTGATCTATATTTATCTAGTGGTCCAATTTTTTACAATGTGGTTGGAATATTTTTGTATTTTTAGTTTTCGAAAATATTTGTATTTAAGACACCACAGTGCTGTATTGTTTTTCATAGCAATGTCATAAAGTGTTTTGAAATGTTATCCTTGGAATCATCTTTACAGTATATCTTTTACCGCGTACACATCTGTATTAATTAAACTAATGTTTGTCAGCATCGAAATTATATTTTATATTATTCCCTGGACCTCTCAGCCCTTTTCACGGGTCACTTCAGGTATTGGTGTTATGTAATGGCTTCTTATGAATTATCAGGTTTTGAGTTGGATGAAAAAGTGATAGAGGTGCAGAATGTGTCAGTGACTGATAAGAAAGAGTATTTGATGGAATTTTTAATGAAAATATTACATTTAGGACCTAATATAGATGCTATATAAGCTATCAATGATTACACATGGATTGGTTTTAGTGCCCTATCTAAAACACTGAGAAGAATGTTTCCGGACTAATGAGAGAATCAAGATTTGAAAAAGTAAATGGTTAAGGGGTGCATTAATATTCCTAATTTTGCACTTACTCATTCTCAAGCACATATAAATCCGATTTTGAGTCCCGGTCAAGGTGGATTTTTCCTCTGTGGAAATTCTGCTATTGTCCATTTCAGCGGGTAAGTTCGCTATGTTATTTACCGTTAGTTCACAATTCTTAAGTTTGTTCAAGTAAGCACCTTAGTGTTTAAAGGTTGCCTTAACTACATGGACAGTGACTGTGGCTTGCCTGTGATATTTAACCCTCATATGGATTTACAAATTTAGTTACGTCGTTGGATTTACGTTGCCGCAGCGGTGCTGTGTTATATTTTGTCATCATCTTTCAAATTTAGCCTCTCTTAGCATGTTTTCTTCTGATTCTGATAATGCTAGTGAATTCTATTTTCTTTATTTCTAACCGTGTTTTGCTAGATTTTATCCATTATTACAGAAGTTATAGCTAAAAATCTTTAACTCTGCATTCTTTTCCCTTTGTTGTCGTAATACTCTCTTTTTTGGTCTCTTAGATGGTTATTTTCAAATGCAGGTTTTAATTTCATGTGTAATGGTTGTTTTAAATAATTTTTCTGATATGCAATGCTGGATAATCTGTTTTATAATGTGCACATCGTTTTATTTTTTATGTATCCAAATACTAAAAATGAGGACCGAATAAAAGTCAGACGGGTCCATGTAAAATAATATTGCTTCACTACGTTCACCCATATGTTATATCTTTGTAGTTTGTGTAGAAGCCTGAATTCTTAAATGTTAATAATTGAAAAAGGGTAGGTGGAGTAAGAAGAGACAAGTGATACCTTCGTAATTTTTGAGGGCTATATTCTGATGATCAAGGCAAATGTAATGGACATTCTGGGAGCTTATATCCTGCAATTTCTAACAAAAAAAAAGGATTAAAGTCAGAAGGGTTGTGAAATATGAGGAATGTGGGAAAATCAGTGACACGTCAAAGAGTCCAGCATTGGAGGGGGGCTAGGAGAGCTGGTATTTTGGACCCAAAGGGGAGCCCATTCCCTCACTGAGGATGTCTCCGTAGAGATGGACATGTAAAAGTGATGCAGGGGAGTGTGACAGATGAGGTTTTGCTTCTGGACTGGTGGGAAAGGCCAAAATAATTATTTCTAAGAAGTTTGGATTGTAGGAGGTAAGAAAGAAGGAGCAGGAAATGGAAAAAACAAGGAATATGATGGTGTCTATTTTCTTCGGTCCAGCGCTACATATGTCCGATGGAGAAGAAGCTAGTGTTCTGGGTAAAATCTAGTAAAATACCCTCATGCTGGGAGGACCCCCTCACCTTTTCTTTCCGTAGAATTGCACTGGCCCAAAAATTGAGACCATCCGTACTTTCCTACTAAGCTTCCTTATTTGTCACCACTAAGCTTCCTTATTTGTCACCACTAAGCTTCCTTATTCCTCCACCTACTTTCTTCCCCCCACAAAAACTGATTGAACTTCTTCCCACCTCCAACAGAACACCCGAGCTAGACCTTCTCAGAATGAAGGGAGTGCCACCCTGGGGCGCTTTGCGATAAGGCTCGTATTCCCTGTCCCTCACGCAGCAATGGAAGGATGAAGAAAGAGCCTGTTACCGAATCATTAACCCAAATTATTTTCATACCATATATGTCAGGTTTTGGTGGAATATATTGGGGGAAAGGAAAACGCCCACAAAAGCCAGTCAATTGCTCATCAACAGTGAGTGAGAGTCCAGGCACAAAATAATGTTGAAAATATTTATTCACCTCATCCCTGACGAAGCGAATCATGGCAAGTTTATCTTTTTCTCTTCTATCAGCGCACGTGGTTTTATCGTCAAAGCGTATGTATCGAAGCAATTGCTTGAAGTGATTTTCTGACATAGTTGCATGAAAAATCATGGTACCATACAATTTATTCCACAAGCGACTGACATTTACTTTTGACGATTTTAGGTGTCCAGTTGCCAACCAAAGTCCAAAAAAAGCAAACATTTCTATAATGTTCGTACGTTACCAAGTTGTTTTCAAATTTCCCTCTAAATGCACTCGAACTGCTTCCTGATTTGTGCAAGTAATAATTTCAAGAATAATGCTTTTGACATATACAAATGGAATGCATCAATTGGGTCCCTAATAATGGATTTTTTTTGGGGATTGCTGCTTGGTATAATTCTACACATAGTGACCCTGGGATGTCCCCAAAGGTGACTATCACCACAGCAGGTATGTGGACTCAGAGGAGGGATGCGGAGCGGAGAAGGTAGCCAAACAAAGTAATGCCAGAGGCCATGAAAAAAACACCCTTAGGCTAGCCATGAGTTTCTAAGAATTATTCTTGCAAATAGATGAAGTTTTGTCATTGAATATTATAAACTGGCAAACATTAGGATTATTAGATAAAAGACGATGCAAATTTGACATAGTATAATTTTCACTGTGTTAAACAATTTCATTTTGTTTATAAAGTTAAAACATTTAAATATTATGATTATAAAAAGAAGACACCATTTCATACGATACATAATAACTTTTAAATTAGCGTTGAGAGTGCAGTCCCCGACATTGCGATGAGGAAACTTGGCACCACAGCAGCGCCGTAAATCCAATGACATAACGAGGCCAATAAAAAGAAAACTATACACACTATACATACAAAAATATATTTGTTGTCTAAGAAAGCAGAAAAATAGACTACTGAAAGTTTCAGAAGGATCCATGGGAATGGAAAATTTTAAAATTATTTTTAAAATCATGAGTGCCGCTAAGATGCAGAGAATCCATATGAGGGTTAAGTACAGCAGGCACGTAGCATAATGTCCATTAATGCCTCTAGAAATCCACATGGGAGAAGGTGGAGTATCACTAAACAAGATAATAGTTGAGTATCTGGCCAGGAAACAGGGGATTCTGGGTTCAAGAACCGGTCTTGGAGGATTTTTTCTCTGAGAAAATTTTGCCCTACACCCTTTCTAACATATACTCGCTTCATGGATTAGTAGATACCAACCATCTAGTTATACATGACTCTTATTTCTAACATGTCTCCGCGAAGCAGTGGCATTGTAGCTCTAAATTGCTTGTAAGTATTTCAGATTTGATGATCTTCACCCTCTGCCACATGCCCTCGAGGTGGCTTGCACGGCGTTACGTAGATGTACATATTAACCTGTTAATAAGTATTTTCAGATAGGCTCAAATGTTGCTTAATGGAAAAATTCCAAATTTAAAAACATTTACCTCTACTGTTTAAATGGAATTTGCAACTTCCATGAGTCTAAACGTGAAAGGAAACATTGCAACAGCTAAATTACTAGTGGAAATAACAACCACCATACAAACTAGGGTGACAAAAGTTATGTAGGAAATGTGATGCTGTCCAAGCTGAGATGTAATGTGAGAAGGCTTTGTCACTTATAATTTCCAGGGAGATGAACAAGAGTCAACTTAAACTCCGATAGCAATAGACTGTGTATATCCTATATGTGGCCGAAAACTAGAAGCTAAAAGCACAGTATACCCGAAAGGTAAAATAATCACTAATAATGTGTGCGAAGTAAATCCACTACCCATACTGAATCACAATGCGCCAAGAATCCTAGCGTGTGTCCACTGTTCAACCACTCTGTAATTAAATAAATTTTGCGTGTGTTTTAGGGAAATCTAGGAAATCACTCCGTGAGGATATTCGCAGGATATGGTGTGATAACTTTATATTGGAAAAGCCTATACAAGCTTCAAATTTGATTTTTTCCCTTGCAGAGTTGCAAGAAGGGGGGATTTGTCTTAGATTCACACAAATATGGTATTATTACCAATATTTAGTCAAATACACCAAATGGTTCTACGAGACAACAACAACAACACACAGTTTTCTAACAATAACACATCACCAAAAGAGCAATAAAAGAGAGGATTGGGTTGCTGAGGTGATTAAAGAACTGGCTTTGAATCCCAGTAGTGGTAGATTTTTCTTTGGAATACTAGTTCCTGCCTGAGTGATGTAGATATCACTTCAACACATCACCAAAAGAGCAATAAAAGAGAGGATTGGGTTGCTGAGGTGATTATAGAACTGGCTTTGAATCCCAGTAGTGGTAGATTTTTCTTTGGAATACTAGTTCCTGCCTGAGTGATGTAGATATCACTTCAAGTTCAGTATTTCAAAGGATGTCAAATAATGTACCCCTTGGCGCCTTTCATTAAGAGCAGACCAATGCTGAGTTTCTCTCCACCCCTTCTTCATCCCTATAATACCTACCTCTGTCAAATAGCTATGATACTGATGAACTTAATACCGTAGAAGCCCGTTATAGTGAGTAAGGCATATAGCAAGAATCTCGCAATAACGAGTGATTGGCAATGTAGCATCGAAAGACCCAAGATTAACATGTAAAAAAAACAGATATAGCGAGGCCAAGAAGCTCCTGCCATGGTATACGCTTGGTATTACGAGCGATATTTCTTAAGGGTGATTCACTGCAAAGTACCATTTAACGCATGGTATTTATCTTTAGTAGCATTATTTTTCAACTACAACTTAGAATACAATATTTGTACTACCTGTAGATTATTTAAAGTCCAATGAAGTCCATGCACTGATGATTTACGGCCGGCCCTGGCATACCTTGCGCGTGTGCTCGCGCTTATTAGTTCTTCTTTTTTAATCCAAATTCAAACAGAGGCATAGGAGAGGAATGGGCGGAAGATGTACAAGAGGAAAATCATCTAGTCAGTCACATGACAGTGGAGAGCGGTGGTGTGGGTAAGGGGCGGAGTTCAGCCCGCCTGTTTTTGTCTGCCAGTGCAAGAGTAGTTGACAGACGAGGAGCTGATTAATTCGGTGAGAAACGAAGGTGACGACTAAATTAGTTCTCTTTCGGAAGAAGAAACAGTGCCTATGCCAACTAGAGTTAAGCACATCAAGCTCTTAGAAAAATTAGCGCTGTTTACCGGTCCAGTGATGCTTCCGCCTATGACTTTAGTAAATTTAGTGAAGTGGAAGGGTCTGGCTCTTTTGCCAACTACCAGTAGACTGAAGCAGATGATTCTTGAATGATTTTTCAGCGACGAATAGAAATTGGAAGTACTATGCTGTTAATCATTGTTTTTCTAGATCCTCCAGATGGCAGCACTATGTTTTATCATTGCGACTAAGTCGCCAAAGTTTTCCATTGCCAAAGAATTATTTATATCCTTAAAATTTTAAGATTCATCCTGGTTTCGATTATTTGCCCTGTTAGCAGAAGTAATGGGAATAACTACTTTTCTGGTACATTACCTTTTTTCTGGTGCACTTGCTAATTCGTGCACATTTTTCAATGTTTCCGTAAATATTGCCAGGGCCGATGTTATGCAAATAGTTAAAATTTATCCCGTTCAACAAGTTATTATTTTATGATTCATGACTTCTTAGATACACACAATTTTGAGTGAATGCATCGATAATTCTCGCCAACAGTATTACACGGTGGTTACCTCCATTCGCTCTAGATTCTCCAGATGACAGCACTAGTATGACACACGATGTGCATCGCAACCGACGGAGGCATGCTTGTGTAAATAAATACTCCCTTGAACTAATTTTCGAGAGATATCTAAATGTGAATTTTAGGAACGGCTAGGAAGAGGTAACTATGTAAGAAATATTTTCGACCGCCGAAAAATGCTGTATTTCTGCGAATCATTACGGCAAATTTCATAACCCTTGGACGTACTAGTTAACGCTTGAATACTTCAGCAAAGCATAAATTATTGATTTGGAAGATTTAATTCGCAAAATAAATAATAAATATGCAATTGTGCATGAAAACAGCCCTTCTACCTGTTTCTAATGTCAGGGTAATGAAAGAAAAATAGAAAGTAGGAACAACTGTGGGAATTGAGAGGCTTAATGCATCACCTTCGGATATAACGAGCGCTCGCTATAGCGAGTGATTTCCCAGCCATTGAGAGCACTCGTTCTACCAAGCTTCCACTGTAGTATGAAACTTCATATAAATATTAACAAAGCCCTTATCTACACTATGTGAAAAGGAAATTTTGAGATCTCAATCTGCATTTTTGTTACTATGCCCCAAATTCATTGCATCCATCCGGTACATCAAAAATACACTTAAAATCCATTCTTAAACACACTGCAGCAAATATAAAAAGTGAAAAGTAGATATAAACAAGCTTTAATTTACTTTAAAATATTTGAGATATTGGTCTTCAAACTTGCGGGTAATGGAATTTTGCAACGGATAGTAGGCATCCTAATAAAGGCATTTCGGATAGTACATTTAACGGTTTCATTTTTTTAAATTTTCTATTTAGCATTATTTATGACATCAATAATTACGAAGTTCCAAGTCACTGCTTACACCTATGCGGTAAATATTTATCGAATATTTTTCCTTGAAGATTGAAAATTCTAACCCACAGGACAGTATACAAGATTCACACACCTGCGCACATTCATCTGTGAATGAAAAATTTATAGTTCAAACATTCTTAACTTGCGTTAATGGATGTTGGAAATAACCCATTCCGATTCCGGGTGTTCATCCATCATGCAAACAGGGGAGATTGACTAAGGTGCTTTTTACAATACCAAGTTCTATCATGTTTAGGCAGTAATCCATCGATTTTGAAGAGATGGTGTCACTAATTGGAAGAGGAAGTAAATTACGTGTAGAGATATTAGACATGCAGTCTATTTTTCTTGACAAAATGTTACTAGGAATATTATTCTGCCACCGATACAAATAATAAAGACAAAAAATAATCAGAATTTAACAAGTGCAACAACAACAACCAACCTGAGTGGAAATGGGAGTAAAAAAATGTCCCTATTCAAAGTGTAAAATTTGGTTTAAAAATATTCATAGATTGAAGCATGAAATATTTGAATGGACCCATGAACATCTGTGAAGCTTTAAGTTATTCTACCGTATTTATCTGTGTAAGCCGTGCACATGTTTTCCCGCAACGCCGGAGAAAAAATGGGGGTGTGCGGCTTACACGAATCCTCCAGATTTTTGTGTAAGCCACGCACCATTTTCCCTCAGATTCCTGTTATTTTTTCTCCCAAGTTTCGCATTCTGTCTAGTAGTATGGTTAGTAGTCTAGTAGTATGGTTAGTAGTCTAGTAGTAGTGGTATACTAGTCTTCGCAGCATGGTCTAGTAGTAAATCGTACATTGTAAAGTATTCTGAAATTTTGATTAAATTAAAAATAAAAATCCGCCTTTAACAAAGTCTGAGCGTACAACGGTACTGGAAGAAACGCTAGATCAGAAACACCATTTGTCAAAGCAATAGATTTATTGTGTATAGATCGTAAGTAGGACAACACATTGTAGCACTGATATGTATTTAAATATACTGTATCCTGTAAGCAGCCGCGAGGGGTTTTATGTTTTTTCAAAATCGCAAGCGGAGTTTGTTTCGGTATCACGTATCTGTAGCAACATTTTTACGTAATAGATAGCTCCTTTTGCATACACATTAAAGCTACATTGCCAAGACAAGACAAAAAATTTGTTACGTGGTGGCAATAGTCGTATGCTCAGAGAATATACCTCCTTACTATCCGTGCTATCCACTCCAAGCGTGAGAGTAGTAAACGCATTCGAATCGATCATTTAGCATTTTATGAAATGAATATTCATTAGTGATTTATGATTCTATTTCCGCAAAGGTATTTTTCTTTAGTTTTATAAGAATTATAATTGCTATTACATTGAGCTTAGTTTTTTCCGTGTGTTCACAAGACTTTCTGGTGTTGTTAAATTGTCCTAGTCCACAGCTACTGTGCAGAGAGCAAACGATACCACCGCTATCAGGTACCGATGGCATTCTGTTTTTATTTGTTCATATGCCAATGGATTTCCGTAATAATAGAGTAATCACGGGTTGAAATTGTATATATTTTTGCAATTATTTCAGTTGGATGTTATTTTGAACAAATGCTATTTTTATAGCTGGATGATGTGATTGTATGTAACTGTGATTACTGTGAGATGCTACGAGAAACAGATGCACAATAAAAGAGGCCGTGCAGGCCGTGCATTGATGCACGACGCGATGACGATCGTGATGATAATAACACGTAATTCAATCAATTAATGAGAAAGACGTACACGTAATTTAGGCACAGCATTTCTATAAAAGAATGTGCATTCATGTTATGACAAAATGATGCAGACTCAAGGGAAAAAAAATTGTTTTCGATAGAAATAATTTCTTTCCTCTCGAGCCTGCCCGAAAATAGGGGTGCACGGGATACACGAGGGCGCGGCTTACATGAGTAAATACGGTATTAAATTTACGAAACCAGGTTTCTCCGTAAGTATGCAACATTGGAGGCACGCAACAAAATGCCTTAGTCTTCATTTTAAAATTTTCATTGTGAATGAATTAATGTCATAAAACCTGACCATGCAGCAACATTTGCCATAATGCCGTAATACTTTATTTGAATTTCATATTTTTTGAAAACAAGTAACGACAGAAACACCAAACAATGTAAGTACTACGTAGAGTTAACTCCAGTTGAATATTACAGTAAAAATTTAATTTTTGCCAGTATTACAATATGCTTAATACAAGGATTTTTTACGCTTTACTTTTTGGAGGATGTTGAGATTTAATGTCATGACGAATTGGTGCTCCCATAGTTTTGATGCCCAGTCGATATGATCTTACACATAAAACTTATCAAGACACACTTATAAAACAAATGAAGATAACGATAAAATGGATGGCTTGTGTGTGCCCTGTTAATTTTTAATAACACTTTTAAACACAATATTCCTATTTAAATATTTTTGCAAGTGATAATCTTTTCCCATGCAAAATTTAAACCTCTTACTAGATATCCATCATCAAATCACCTTATATAGTGATTATTTTCCTGGGACAAATTTGGATTCCTGGGACAAGTTACATTTACATATAAACAAGGAAACATGCTATCAAGGAATGTCCTAACAAGAGTCCACAGTATATCAGTAATGCTCAGCTGGGATCTACAGGGTCCCTGGGTATGAATAATTTTTACCCCAGTGGGGTTGCCAGATGTCCCGGATTTTATGGGACAGGCCCATATTCATGCTAAATGTCTTGCGTCCCGCGCAAGAAAAGAAAATGTTATTTTCAGCATATGTAACGCTGGTAAAGGTATTCATTATTTATTAATGAACTGCCCTGTGATGTCAATATAACATCTGTAAAATCATTCTTAAAGAAAGTTCACTAGTTGTCGATTATGTCACATAATGATTTCCTCAACAGCACACCTGTCGCTTATTTTGTTTTCAGGAATCTGGCAACCCTGACCCCTGTATAGTTTTAAACAAACTTTCCTGATTTAAGTTTTATGTTTAAGGTGTTATATGACTCTGCAGAGAGATGGAATCACAAAATTCATGCTCTCACAAAATCTTGGTCACTAAGCATAATACCAAATTCTTACACGAGTTGAAGCATGGTAATGCCGGAGACTACTAGGAATTGTTTAATACTGGCACCTAATAAGAAATACATCAGTGACCCTACAAACTCCAAATATTATTACCGAGGGTCATGTTTTGTGTAGAAAATTAGAATACTTAATAGGGTATGAACTGAATCTTACATCAACAATACCTTTTTACAACTCCAAAACGTCCAAAAATTATTTCTAAATCTTCATCAGTAGTTACAGGATTCAACTTGCAAACAAACAATATGTTCTCGGGGGGTGCTATATCTGCATCAGGTATATCTCCAACTATTTCAAGAATTGTAGCTCGAGCCTGAGCTTCTCTCTTTTGCACCATTTCTTCAACCTCTTCAATGGTTTTCCCTTTAGTGTCATCAATTTCTTCATCAGGGGCAATACGCCCATTCTGGAATAGTAGTGAAAAGCAGCTTAAACACCGGAAGAATTAAAAAACTTTGATTTCACACCAAACACACACAAAAATATTCTTTCCTCTTCTTATGCAGATCAATAAATACCATGAGAAAGGAAATTCATGGAAAAAATTAATCCAGAAGCATCCCACCAAACACAAATACAGTTAAGCCCACTTATATAAAATCTGTTTATAACAAAGTTCCAGCTATAACGAAGTGAAGGCTATTCCCCGTCAAAGAGAGGCTCTGAAAAACTGATCCACATATAACGAATTTCTGTTATTACGAAGTAAATATTCGACCCCTTCAACTTCGTTAAAAACAAGCTGTATAAATGTCAATGCAAAATGAGCACATACATCAACTTGCATCTTTTAAAATTCCACATTAGCCCGACTAGTGAAAGAAAGCTACACAAGGAAAAACTACAAACACTTCATCAAGCAGCATAGAACTGGTTTCACCACCTATGACTTCATCAGATACAATATTTCTACTTTTCTTCCTTAGGACATCTAAGTGAAAGAAAAAAATCACAATTCTTTTTTAAAAAGTACAGTATTTCTTTTACCAGTAGGCTGAGGTACCAAAAAATCGACCCTGACAAAGTTCAAGTCACAGGAGCGATCTGAATAACATTGGCCCAACATCTTGCAGGGTCACACCGGGTAACATGAAGATGGGTATTATACTTGCTGAGATGTAATGAAAACAGCAGCCAAAATACATATTTATGTCAAGTTCCTGGCAAATAGGGTTCTTACAACTTATTGAGAAAATCCCAGACGGCATGTATTAATAATACAGCTAAAAATTAATTCACTTTTTAGCAATCACATAAAAGCATAGCTATTTCTCCTTCTCTTATGGTTGGCTAGCTGAAATCACCTCCTTCATCTTTCCCTTATGCAGTGACTGGCAACTGAAGTCTTAACTGGTCGATTAATATGAGCAGCAACCTCAACTCAATTTTTTTTAAGAAGGCTTTCATATCTAGTCCCATCTTTCAGTACAGCTGAAATGGTCAGCATCTGTTGACTACATTTTCTCCCCTATTAGAGGAAGCAGCGTCGAGTCAAAGGACCAATGCAGTTGTATCGAAAGATAAACCATACAGTCCCTATTTTGATTAGTTATGAATATTTCCCATTTTGGCAGGGTTCCAAAAGAGTAGTTTGCTATTTTTTATTGCCTTGACTTAAAGTTTATAACATCCAGAGTATGTACTTGAATCAGTTTGATTTTAAAATTATGTTAAGTATTTTTCCTAAGGAATTAAAAAGTGAAAAATTGTAATGGTGCAAAAATATGAAGGCAAACTATTGCAAGCTGGTCAAATCTGCAAGTAAAGTTACTCAGAAAAGGCAGGGAGAGGAAAGGTACACTTTTGTCTCCCTACTAATAGGGGCTGCCCCTAAGCTACAGATGATACGCTCTGTGAAAGCATAAAGCATGCATCTGAAGAAAATTTATTATTATTCATTTCACTTATAATTATTTTCTCCATTTAATGACTTTAAAAGAGTAATTTAAGTCAATTAACATGGTACAAACTTTCCTTGTAAAAACAGTTGGGCTTTGTGGTAGCAGAAGACTGGACTAGCAGGGAACATGAGGTTTGAAAAGGACTATTAAATCCATGTATAAAAAATGGAGGGACTTTCTGAGCCTCGAGAATGTTCATAGGTGAGTATTAACACACATTTACCAGAGCTTAGGGACTCTGTTAAATGCAGTTGTAAGTTCAGGTGATTAAAATTCCCTATGCCCACAATGTTAACTATGTACCTGCAGCAACAATAACATGACTAACACAATCCTGCCATTCAGGGCTTTTTCAAATAAACTTAAAATTATCATTTAATTTTCTTGCACACAGGAATTTCTTAATCCAAATAATTAGTGTATATTCAAAGAGCAAGCTACTACTCGTCGTATAATAAATAAATTCATGGCGGGCTGCAAATGACAATCAATGCCTTCAGTTTTCTTTATCGAAAGAAAATACCCTATTAGTAGTGATGGGGCGAATCCAAAATTTGATCGAATCCAAATCTCGAATCTGAATCCTGATTTTATCGAATCCAAATCTCGAATCCTTATCCCAAATCCTAATCCTCCTCAATTTTATTAAATTCAAATCTTCCTTATATCTGTAATTTGTTAAATAATGCTTCCTTTTTTGTGAATTCTCTAATTAAATCCTTGAATTGAAGCTGAATCTTATTTCTTAAAGTAAATAATAAATGCATAATGGTCATATAGTCCCCACTCACTGAAATTAAGGACATGTTTGAGGTCAAATATAAAGAATTGATAATTTCAAAAGTAAATCAAAGTTTAATTTTTCTTAAATAAAACTGAAAAATTAATGAAAACAGATTACAAGTTTTTGTTTACAAAATGCAGCATTTTCACTGTCAGGATCTAATCGATTTCTTTTTTTATCAACCGAATTCCAGCAGTACTGAAGGCTCTTTCTGAAAATACTGTTGCTGGAAGAATGCAGAGGAACTTTTTTGTTAGAATTTTCAAATTAGGGAAATTCAAAGAATTCATATTAGGACAAGAAACATTAGTTTACAATATGCTGCTTAAACATTTCCTACCATAATATTTATGATTTAAATGCTAAAAACGAACAATTACAGTAAGTCCTCGACTTATGTAGATCAGAATTACATGTATCCGGAGTTACGCGGATGTTCAGTTAGGCTGGTGACATGCTTGCCGTTCTCCGCGTTTCTGTTGCCGCGACAGATTATACCGCGTGACCACCTGCGACTCATTGCCAAACACGCAAGATTTAATGCCAAACTATGGGTCTCCGGAACGCCAACTCTAATTTAATACATTACACAGTTCGATATGTGATATTTGATCATCGTGATGGTGAAAAAGTCTGATGTGATCGGACATCGTCTTTTTTCAGCTAGTTTGACCTTCCCACGTAAATCGACACGTAGTTAATTATCTACTCCATAGATGACGCCTGTTGTCCATTACAGCAAAAAAAAGTAGAAATCCACACAAGTCGAAATACCACAATCTTACCCTGATCTTACCTATCAATTTTTTAACCATTAGCGGTGCCACATTCACGACGGCAATCAGCGACGAATATGGAAAACCCCATCTTATAAGAGGCCGTTAAGTCAACATAATACGAGAAAGCCAAGAGTATCACAAATCCAATCTTTCTTTCACTAGATATGTAAATCTAAAATAAGAATAAATACCCAAAACTTGTTTTTTTGCTGTAATGGACAACAGGTGTCATCTATGGAGTAGATAATTCACTATGCGTCGGCGTACGCGGGAAGGTCAAACTACACCGAAAAAAAAACGTTGATGCCCGATCACATCAGACTTTTTCACCATCACGATGATCAAATATCACCCATTGAACCATGTGAAGTCTTAAATTAGAGTTGGCGTTCCGAACACCCATAGTTTGGCATTAAATCTTGCGTGCTTGACAATGAGTCATGGGTCGTCGCATGGTTCAATCTGTCGTGGCAACAGAAATGTGGAGAAACGCAAGCATGTAATAGGCCTAACTGAACATTCACATAACTCTGGATCCGTGTAACTCGGAACTGCGTAAGTCGAGGACTTACTGTAATGCTCTGCCACTGGTACGTAGAATCCGAGGGCAAGGGCCTAGCCACATTGATACACCGGTTCCCATCAGATCACAGAAGTTAAGCAACGTTGGGCCCGGACGGAGGTTGGATGGGTGTCCCCCTTCCATACCTCTACTGTGGTGTTCTTGTCCCCTGTCTGCGTGTGGCGGGCAGGTTAAATGTGGGTTGGCACAATGGATCCAAAGAGGTCTAAGTGTCAGGGGGCCTCCAGAAGGCCTCCACCCATCCAATTTACATTTTTACATTTTACGTAGAATCCACATGACTGGTATTGAAATCTTTAATCAATTGATTCGATCGAATCCCGAATCCATGCATTCAATAGGATTCAAGCAAATCTTCGAATCCCTGCCCCAACTCTACCTATTAAGTATAATTACTACTTGCTATGGTTCTTTGCTTTATTTTCTGCCTTTGCTTTGAAATGGTGCCACAGCAAATAAATCTATTTCAAAGAGCTCCCATACTTACAGGATACGATAAATCAGTTCTAGATACCCCTAAGGACAGTTATCAATTCACAGCGTTGACAACATTGCCATTTTCGTAGGGATAAAAAAAAATTATTTTACCCTCAATAACTGAACATTTTTCCTGCCATTACATTTGGAGAAAATATTTACGACAAATATCTCTAGCAGCAACAAATTGACATAAATTTAATGCTTCAATCCATGACAAAATCATCTGGTTTGTCATTACCACATGGTGTTAGTAGAATAAAGTCTGTGTTACAATTGGACATCACAGATATGTGAACTGAAAACAAGGAACTGACCATTAGTCTTTCTTTGGTTGGCTCTGGGGACCTATCAGGAAAAGTCATATTCGGTGGATCATCAAACGGGTCCTCCAATATAACAGTGTGAGTGATCCTATAAGAGAAAAGAGCAGTTCAGCATCATCACCAAATTATAATAAAACTATCACTGTTTACAAAACAAAGATTAATTTCTCTGATGGGGAATAGGCAGCTTACAAAAGATTAACACTCCTCAAGATTTACAAGCTTGTTTACAGAGCTATATTCCAGAAAATAAAATTTACTAGTATACATCAACAAAAAACTTAGTAAAAGGAGTCAAGTAACACCAACAATTATACTGAATGCAAATAACTTACCAATCAATGAACAAACTACAGATAAAAATTCTAATATCCTGAGTGTAACTATGAATCATTTACCTCACCAAAAATAAAAATCCTACATAATGAGAACATAACTGGCACAACAGAGTTTACAAAAGACAAGGAGTTACTCATGCTAACATAACATGTTTGACACCTGACAGGCAACTTTTCCAAGTAGGCATGTTTGGTACATGACATGATAAAAAGCCCACCTCATCATCTACAACTCATAATTACCATTATACCCTTCAATTCTAATGAATACCATATCAAACAACATATATTTAAGACACAAAGGGATATTATCAGCAACAAAAAATTAAGAAAATAAGTCAGAATTTTTCTAGCATGGGCTAACGAATAGAGATGGAAAATAGACCATACATATTAAATTTTCCACAGAGAAATTATCTTTTGCCTTGACTGGAACCAGGTTTGGCTCAAGGCAAGTGATTTTTTTCACCATGAAAATTCTGCTGTTGTGCATTTTCAGAGGATAGCTCTATTAAGGTTTCACGACAAGTTCCCAATCCTTAAATATGTTATAAAGGAAAAAGTCTCAATTCAAACTTTCCAAGGGCCAATGCTTCTAATCCATAAACATCTATAGTTCCTCTGCCTACATTACACAGAAAGATTCATATGTCCAACCAAATTGTACACACAATCACAAGGAGAGACAAACAGACTGATCTTTCGGGTTTATTACTTCGAAGGACTTTTTAGTTGGCTCCAATTAAATTAAAAACATCCATTGAAAGGGTAATGAGTCAAGAACGGGAGTAATAAGAGACAAGGACAACTAGGTTACCCTGAACACATTACACGCTTGAGAAGGTCAGCAATGAAGCAAGATAGACAGTGTTAATTAAAGTCTAAAAAATAAACAATCTTGAAAATCATAATCACAAAAAAGTATTTGAAAAAACCATAAGCTTATCTCAAAATTTATAAAAAATGTTTTTTTAACCCTTTGAGTGCCACATGACGATATATCGTCGTTTGCAGATATTGTAGTCTGTGAGGAGACCTGTTAAACTATGTTTTTCTCTTTCTTTAAGTGTACATAACACAAGAAGTATCTTTTAATAACTACGTGGAACAATAATTTTGATTGCTAATTGAAATGATTAACAGCTTTGCTAATTAAAATAACTATATGTCGGATTGAATTTTCCGAGTGCCACATTTGATTCTATGGAACTGCTTCTGGTGCGACACTTTGGAAAGTACATTGTTTGTTAGCCTAAAACCAATTGACTATCATCTAATATTTTGAACATTGTATATATGTCGGAAATATTATGTTTTCCATGTTATTATTTTTGTAAATGCTTAGAAACATTTTATTCATTGCAAAGTACACTGCATTCTTGTTCTTTTTGTGAACGATTCATGACATAGCAAAAAGACATTAGGGTTCAAAACATCTCTGATCTGTCACTTGAAAGGCAAAAGAAAAGATACTATGCAATTGCTATCATGCTATCTCTCACAGCTGGTGTTGGGTCAGCTAGGGTGTTCAGTCAGCAATGTGGCTCTGATTGTCAGCCTCGTTATCATAGGAGGAGATACCGCAGTAGTAACTGAAAGATGACGTTGGGCATAAAAAATACAATGTGTGCCATCTCTTGTTGCTGTTTACACAATGAAATTTCACTAGTGGATTTTTGAATGTGAAATAACCCTTTTGCCCAATAAATGGTGTCAACTTCTAGAAATGAATTTTCACCTTGTGCTGACAATGACATATTAGCTGAATATATGAATTCACTAAGTAATGACAGCGACTCTGTGGAAAGTGAAGACAGTGCCCATTTTCGTCGAGACACTAGTGAAGGGGAAGTGTTATAATACTCGGATGAAAGTGTGATAATCCTTCCTAAGAAGTGACTGGCAATTATTGACTATAGTAATGATAGCGACAGTATTGATGAACGTGACAGCAGAAGCCGTGATCATTCTGCAGAATTCACTGAAGTTCAGGACAACTGTGATTCACTCCCTGCTCCAAATTTTGAATTCCTGGAAGCTCCTGGTCCCAAACATCTACCGCCACCAAACTCTTCACCAACCACGTACTTCAACCTCTTTTTACCAGTGCATTCTGAACAACTCAACCCCTCAAAGAAAACTTTAGTGTGGGCAAGAAAAATTATTTTATAAGTGACGAGCTTCTTATTCTTGGATATCGAGAAAATAAATCACAAAAAATTCAGTTGCCAGAACTCGATAGCCAAAAGCAATTCAGTCATCCACAAGGGTCAAGAATTTCCTAAGGAAAGTCCACAAATCATTAAGCAGTACAATCATTACATGGGAGGCATTTATTCCTTGGATATGATGTTGTACGTGTACTTAGATGAGAAAAGATAATTAAAATACTGGAAGAAAGTGGCCTTCAACGTAATTTCTAGAATGGCAATAAATGCTTATATTGCATACAAATCAAACAATCCTGAAAAAAATATCAAGAGTACAGTTTATGTCGGAAATAATAGATAGCATTGGGAGTGAATGGCTACATAGATAGAATAATCCCTGTCAGTCAACTCCCAGGACAGTACCACCAGGAATATATGGGACAAGGAAACTGCCAGGGTGAAGGGAAAAAGTTGTGCTGTATGCAGTAGGAAAGACGGTGGCCATGGCATTTCTGGGAATACCCACAAAAAAATTGGTGGCACTCAAAGGGTTAAACCCATATATTGATAAAATACATTCAGAAGAACATCTGCCCCTCCTTACTCCAGTAAGGGCCACACCATTGGATTGTGTTTTATTATTCCACTCTCACTGGTTATACTGTTTGAAATAATAGGTAATTTGGAATAAAGGATTGACAGAAATCAAGGTTTGGGTCCCATACCTATAAGCACACTGTGACTTTGATAAATTTCAATACTCTTCTAAGAAAAAAATTTAAAAATAAATTAATGCAATTTATTCCAGTTCAAATTCTTTTTTAAGCACATAATTCATATTACTGCAATAAGAGTTATCATGTACACCTGTCCACATAAAAATCTTAACACTTCAGAGGATAATTTTTTCTAAGTCACAAGTTGAAGTAGATTTGACAACAGTGCAGTTCTGTCCCTTTAAATGCCTAGACCACAAAAGACTCACAAAACTGGGGCACAGTCCTCTGAGGAGAGCCACCTTCTATCCTTGCATTGGTTTGGGGTGAGACCCTTCCTCAAGTATCTGGGCAGGGATTTTTGCATTGGAGGGGGGGGGGGCCTAAAGGGTGCCCTGAGGCAATTAGTCATCTAAAAGGAGTGCAGCCTCCGGAAAAAGGCAGCCTTCTTTTGGAGGTTAGCCAACCAATCATTCATTGAGCATAGTTTTCTGTCACCATTGGGGTCGTTTACCATTTTTTTTAATTGCCGAATCTGATAGAGTTTGTAAAATAAAAAGACCCGTATTTTTCCGTTTTTTTATCTGTCAATTAGGCGTCGAAAAACTGATGTTTTTAACCCTTTCGGAAAAGTGGGCGTGGTGCAACCTCCGATGTACATCGACTTCGTCCAATCACAACTGAGCCCGCGAAGCTACTTTGCCTTATTGCAATGGGGGGGACACAACTGACTCGGCCAATGGGAGTGATTACGACAGCATCTGTGCGAGCAGACCTTCCGAGAATCCCCCTCCACTCCCTTCACCTCTCCTAAAAGCAGTCAAGGACAGGAGGAAAATGACGTCAATGTTATCACAGCAGCATTTTCGGTGGGCGTCACCTTTTGCTTATTTAAAATTTTGATATATGAGTGAATGGTTGCGGTTAGAAAATTAATTTTTTCACTAAAATTATTTTTTCGTTTCCATCTAACGATTTCATGTACAAAATTGCGATTTCAGTTCTGAGTAAACGCCCCATTAGTGACAACAATTAATTATATTATAAATGAAATGAACTTAAAAAACAAAGTAATGGGGATTTACTTTGACTTAAGTAAAGCTTTTGATATAGTAGACCATAACATGCTACTGACAAAATGAGATGATGGGCATAAGAGGTGTTGCTCTGAATTGGCTAAGGACATATTTAACTAATCGAAAACAGAAAGTTGTCTCCAATAAAGAAGGCAATATTTTTTACTCATCCTCAATACAAGTCACCAAAGGAGTGTCACAGGGGTCTATGCCTGGCCTAGTACTCTTTTTAATATTTATAAATGACCTACCCATGAACATAATGTCTAAGCACAATAAATGTGTCATATATGCCGATGATGTGAGTGTCATGAATTCCTGTAAAGTATTGAATAACCTATTTGACTATAGTGAACTGATTATTAAGGTAATGCATGATTGTTGTACAGTAATGGCATGATCCTTAACAATGGCAAAACACAAATGATGTTTTCTCCATGACAAGTTGTGCTTGAAGATCTTGAATGCCAGAGTATGTGATATCATAGTTGGTGGTAGAAAAATTAAAATTTTTGGGGTTAGTATATGTTGATCCTCATCTTAAGTGGGACAAACATATCGCCCAGGTATGTAAAAAAATTAATGTAGCTTACTATCAGATATCTGTGTTGAAACACACTGTAGGCATAGATGTCTTCAAAATGTTATGGCCTGTTATCTCATATGGAATTGTAATATGGGGATCATCATCCTCATTAAACCAGGTATTTTTAATTCAAAAAAATAATAAGAATCATGTGTAAAATCAGCACTATCGTGCACACTACCCACCTCTTTTTAAATACCTAGGAGTATTGTATGTATATACATTTACCATGCAGTGCATATGTAATGAAAAACAAGAATGACTTTACACTGAATGATAGTTATCATTGTTACAATACCAGAAGATGTGATGGCATACATGTGATATCAACAAACTTGCCTATGGTGGTGAAAGAGTCAATATCAATGTGCACAAAATTGTTCAATGACCTATCTAATTGTTTAAAAAATGAACAAAGATTTCCACTGTTCAAGAAAATGTTATTTGCTTATCTGGTCGATTAAGTGCTATTATAGTGTAAATGAATATTTAAGTGTATACCTACAATTTGATCTTTATTTTGTCTTACTAGTTAATATAGCTTTTACTCTTGACGTGCCCTACACACCTGCCATATGCATTTATAATACTGTGCATTGTGTCTGCTAGACAAATAAACTTATTATTATTATTGGACATAAGAATGGTCCCACATTAGCACACCACATCATAAATAAAAGAATTGCAAGACTCTGGTTTATTTATACTAGTTAGAAGTATTATTTTTTAATACATGCATTAAAAGTGTCTGCAAAAGAAATTTTTATAACTACCAACATATTATTGCCGAAGAAGCAGCATTAATATGTGTGATTGTTTTGGTCACTTGGATAAATCAAAGCAAAATTCTGACTGGAGATTAGCCAGTAGAAAACAGAACTAGCTCTACAATCCAATAATGGGTTAGAAAATGTCGATAGTGGGATTGGGAGGGAAATGGGTGAGTGTCAAGCGGGCACAACCTTATGTCCAATTTATTGGGCAATAAATTGGACCAGGCCCAATGAGCTTAAGCCCGTTTCACATGACACTTGATCCAGCACAAGGTTGAGGATACTCGCTAGTATGCTAGCTTTCCAGAATCGTGTGAATAGAACCAGTATACTGGCTGGTAAGCATGATCGCTAGTATACTCTCTGAGCTACTGGATTTCCTACTTGATGCAGTACTAGTTTGCTACAAGACCCAGTGGCCATTTACCAATCACGTTCACGTTACAAACACTGTGTGATCTTCTGTTTTTAATTAGTATGGAATTATATGGAATAACCACTTCATAGCACGCACAAGATCGATGATCGTGTGAAACCTCCTAGCAGGGTTCCAATCATGCTAGATTCCGTCCTCAATATCAAGTAGCAGCTATCACACTAGGTCTTGTGCTGGATCAAGTATCGTGTGAAATGGGCTTTAAGCATCAACTTTATATATTTATATGCATACAAACATATTTTGAGCAAAATTTCCACAATAGTCATAGCATGAACTTTGATCAAAAGAATAACATTATGCTTTCAATTTTGGTGAACCAAGTTTTATGATAATGCTCAAGTTAATCACTCACGATGAGCATAAATTACAACAAATACACAAAGAACAATGGTTCCATGTACAATCATTATGGATAAAACAAGTAACTACCTTGTAAGTAAACATAAGAGTGTACTAATTAAAATTATGACCAATTGTTACTTTTGTAGCATGCTGAAAAGTGTTAACATGACATTAAAAACATCAAAGGAATGAAAAGTACATACCTACAAAGTAGCTACCTACTTAATAGAGCCATAAGTACCCATTTCTCTCTAGTATTCTCTCTCCTCCACCCTCTCATTTCTCAAAAACCATCTAAATCTCATGATATCAATTTGCACTGTTAACTAACCTAAGTTATCAATGGACACTGGCACCAAATGAAAGAATTAAAATGAAGTTCCATAATAATTGACATTATTATTAGTAACTAGTTTAGCATGTCACAGTTAAAAAACCATTCATTCATTTTGATACCTGATATCTCTGAAAGGATGATGGGCTTCATCACAAATTACTTCCTTCAGTTGAATAAGGACATCCAATCCTTCAGTGACTTCACCAAAGACACAGTGCTCTCCATCCAAGGAATGCAATTCATCCCCCAAGGTAAAGAAGAATTGGGACCCGAGCCTAAAATAAAAAGAAATTAATCCATAGGAACATAAAATATTTAAAAATTGAAGGTAAATATACAATTCCTCAAAAATTTCAAATACTAAAGATCATAATGGGACATACAAAAATGACTGAGTTTAACACTGACAATAATCAAAATAGTTAACTAAGAATACACTAACTGTGTGCTACATCATTATATGCATTATTATTTTCTATTTGCTATCCCGCATTAATATTCTCAAAATAATTCATATTCAATTAATTACTCAATGAGAAAACATCAGATTACATGACTTAAGGGAAAAGATACAATGTAGTTTTCCACTGATGAGTACTTCATTGCATCATCAGCTTCAATGCTTTACATCATTTTCAAGCCTGAATCATGAAATGAATCATTACATCAACGTGATCATAACAACACAAACAGAGGTGTCCAACCAGCTGACTTCCTCTATGACTCTCTTTTGAGGGTATTTTATATACATATAGTGCTAAAATATTTGATTAAAGAGGGCATTTACGACATTTACCTATTTCAGAGGGAGAGCTGGTGATTTTTATGCACTCCCCTGGTGAAAATAAACCGCGACAGATAGTGTGACAGACAATGTGATAGAAGCGTGACCACAGTATGCTTAGAATGTAACAGGAGTGCAGAAAGCAGAAGTGCAGAAAGCGTGATAGACACTGTGACAGTACAGTGTGAGGACACCGTGCACACATTGTGAGGACACTGTGACTAATACCCATGTACTGTGTGCTGCACATTGTGGTCACACTGTCCATCACGCTTTGAAGGGAGCACACTGTGCGCACAGTGTACATACACTGTGACTAATACACTTGCACAGTGTGATACACATTGTTGTCACACTGTTGTCACGGTTTATTTTGACCGGGGTCAGGGCACACGTACATCCGCGTACCGTATTGCAATTACTACCAACTTAAAACTCACACAACAAGAGCGTCTCTGCGACTGCAGGCAATACAACATTCCTCCGCCCCTTGAGATTACGGTTCTGGGGAAATTTTCTTTTTCAATGCTGCCTCAACATTCACCCTTAATGTCAAAGTTGAGGGCTGGAGTATACATGAGGAGGATAGAGAGCTCAAATGCCTCATACCCCTATGGTGTAAGTGGAAAATTACTCAATGAGCTAAGTAACGCAGGGAAATAATGTATACCTACAACACAAACAAGCGCAGGCATCTTCATGAAAATCTAATTTACTACATTATGACATCCAAACTTATCGTTAAAGCGTCAGGAGACTGATACTAATGCACGGACAAATCCCATACTCACATGTTATTCCCACAGTTTACCATTGACACCAGGCCTGCTCTGCTGTGCTTGATTTTGGGCATAACTTCTGCTTCGTAATATTTCGCCTTTTCGCCATGAACCATGCTGCAAGAAGCAAAAATAAACCTCTTCAGCTGCGCCTCACATAGCTTTCATTAGAAAGATTTACTTTCAAAACGTATCCTCAATATCGGTCGGTGCAAGCAATTCAAATCACTGATCGACGGTGAACATTTTTTAGCAAATCGAGGAATATCCGTATGCAGAGCTAAAAATCTCAAGCTAAGAACTGCGGTTTACCTGAATATGGATTCCCCACCGTTTCCTGTACCAGTTGGATCGCCCGTTTGAGCGATGAAATTGTTTTGAACGGAATGGAATAAACAGAAGTTGTAGTATTTCATCTTGCATAACTTCAGGAAGTTGGTACACGCTAAAACAAACAAACAAACAAATTACCATTTGACAACAGAACTCTGTGTACAAAACTATTCACTGATTCCTTACTTATCGGCCTTTCCTCTACAAAGAGATCTACCGTTAAGGATCCCATTGTCGTTTCAATAACAACCGCCATCCTAAAGGATTATTAACTGAACGCAGAATCACTGAAAATTATCTTATAGTCAATCAAGAAGCATTCCTATTGCGGAGAATCGTCAGTTGCAGATTTAAAAACGGACTCATCATTCATACAAAACGAATTTTTCAAATTCACCTTACGAGCTGCCTTCAGTAATCCCTAGAAGCAAAACATATGCTTGGAACGGCTTATGTGGCTTCCAGGGAAGGTTTAGAAGAGTTAATAATGGAAATAAGTCTATATTATCCGAATAAGTTCCTCCTTAATATATATGATCATATTACTATGCATCAAAACAACAGCTGCCGTAAAAATCCCTCAGCGGAGGCAACCGAGGCAACTGTCACGTCAACTAAAAGATGCCGGCCGTCATCGAACTTCACCAGGTTCACGAGCTTCACATCGCCCTCTATTGCTTCTCTTTAGTATAATTTCTCATATTTCTCATACTTCACAGTTTTCTTGTTTTTTCAATATTAAAACGTATACATTACCGAATTTTTTGGTTTAAAACTGTTAAATTATAAAATGTATGCATATGAAAATTATATTACATATGTGATATGTGATTCCAACGCACATCAATGGGACAAGTTGGGTCTCAAACACGCAGGTAATGCTAACGCGGGAAGTGTAAAATTTGCCTTGTTGAGATGAAAAATTGTATTTTGGTGTTTTTTTTTCTCCGCAATGCTTGCGATTACTGCACTAATTTTCCGCCTGCGGAGTATCTCATTTTGAATTAACATCCCGATAGATCATTAAACGTACGGTGGGATAGATAATTAAAATTAATCATTAACACTTTTAATAGCAAGATAGAAAAGTAGACCTTTCACGCAAGGTTTTTGCGGGAGAAAAAATGCATCTAACTCTTTAAAATGCACTCTTAACAAATACTTTTACCCAAGGACTTCGGATAGCAGTCTTCGTCCACTAAATGCTGATGGGTTCGTAATTTTAGGAGTGCATAACATTCGTCCAATACGCGTACATAATAATTGTTTTCGGATTGATATGAAGTTTATGTAATTTCTGGGATCAATCTTCATTAGTACAAAAGACCCAGCGCCTTGCAGCAATGGTATTTAAGACTCGAGGAAAATTATTTCCCTCGTTGATTAGAAGCAGTGAAAATGGCAAGAGAAGGTGACTACAGGGACTATATAGGCGCCACGGAAGAAGGAGGTGTCCTCCTTTCGTGGACTAGATTCTTTTTAGTTGTAATAATGGCACATTTGTCCTGGGGTGTCTATCATACCTATTCAAGAGCCACTGTTGCTATACCAACAGTGGCGCACCAAGGAAACTTGGCGACCGGGGCTAACTAGATGGTAGCCGCCCCCGGTAGAAAAAATTATTTTTTCTTAAACTAAAAAAGATATACGTCATATACGTTTTTCAATTTTGGCGCCCCCCTTTACGGCAACCGGGGTGGCCGTTCGCCCTCTTTGGTATGCTTCTGCATACCAATCAAACATAAGTAACGAAATAGATGGTCGGGCAGGTAATTTGTGATACCAAGTTATCTGACATGAATTCGAAATACATAAATAGGTATTTTTCTTCACAGGTAACGTCTCATTGAGCTCTTTATCATTCACAGACGATCCGCGAGGAGCGGAATTAATAATGTCCATCGTATCCACGGTCAGGGACCATGAATGGATCCCTGATACTGACACCCCTTCGGGTACTATGGGATAACTTCCTTGTTTGTTTATACCGCACATTAGCCTAAAGCCCGTTGCTACTTTTTATCCTGTTACCAGCGTTACTATAGTAACGCTGGAAGTTGCCTCGTGCTCTCCCGCTACCCCCGCTACTATAGTAGCGGGAGAGCACGAGGCAACTTCGGATCAGCTGTTTTGGGGTTAATAAAACCGCTCTTCAGAGCGAAGACTTTTCTTGTTTTTGCGGAATTTATAAGTGTTGGGATCGTATTAAAACATCATTTGTTAGTTGTCGTTATGTAAATGTAAGTTTCATCATTTTTTTTAGCATTACGTGTTTGGGGAAACTTCTATACTCTGCTATCAATGGGTTCACTCCTGTTCTATCTCGTTATATTACTATTGAAGTTCATCATGTTAACTAGAGTGTTCATCATGCCTAACTTTGTATTTAGCAATGCCTGGCCTGCTCTTTGTGGGAATAGAAGTAACGGAGACTCAGTAAATTACGGGATACATTGCTTCTTGTGATTTTCATTTATTTAATGTTTACCCTGAGTGGTTAATGCAATGAGGTTTACTTCCGAAATAAGATAACTATGTCGCAGAATTTTTCTTACAGGTCATTAAGCAATAATGGTCACAAGAGAGAAGAATCGTGAAAAGATCCCAATTGGGCTGCCTATGAAGAGAAGTAACCGTGTTTCGGCGATATCTCACCCACCAGTTGATGCTCCTCTGTGTAATGGCTGCAGGCAATTTAATTTGGCATTTTTCGATGCATATTGCCCTGGCTGCATGGAAATCATTAAAAACCCCAAAACGACAGTGGCAGAAATATTCGCAATAATGAGACAGTGGGTGCCGCAGACTCAAAGGAACATAGGACTTTTTGTCGAGCAAGTAAGCCTACGAATCGTGTACTTAGTTAAGATCCAACGTCATATGACTTTCAACTCTAGTCTCTTTGTATATAACAGTGTTCGTTACACACATAACATGTTCATTTATTCATTTGCTTTAGTAATGTGGTGAATTTCATAAACTGGGACGTATCAGTGCACTTACCTACTCAGCTCATTATTAACACATGTACTGGCATCTATAGATGCGAGTACATCTAGCTCCCACCCATTGCAATGATATCCATTGGATGTCCAGCATGGATGTTACTGATATCCATTTGATGTCCCATGGACTGCCTATGGATGTCCATTTAAGGATTTGGAAAGGATGTAGGCAAATATTTCAGTTTCTTGGAATCTACAGATGCAACCCATTTGCAGTGCGATCATAAGAGAGAAAAATTACGTAATTAAAAAAAATATTCAATAAATTATCCTTAAATAACATGTACAGCTGTAGCTTGAACTTTTTCTATTGCTACTGTGCCTCAGCCATTCCCTCGTCACTCTATCCACTTTATTTTTGTGTCTGCAGGGAATTGGTTGACACCTGTCAGTATAAGCAAATTATCAGAATAAGACATAGTTTTAAACATCCTTGATATATGTAACAGGTTTAACATTGCACTTGTCACCCAGGCTAAAGCCCACGGATTTGATTTATCTAAGGCAATAAGTACCTAATTACATGACAAAACAATAAAAACTCCCCTGATAGGTCAGCTAAGTTGTGCCAATTTTTTAAGCTGGTGTCAATACTACTATTTCTTGAGATATTTTAATGATTGTGATGATTTATTTTTCCACATTATCCATTAGGTAATAAATTTAAGGCCCATTACACAGCAAAACCAAGTCAACGTCTTCCATTTCTTTCACTTTTTGAGTCTTGTGTGAGCACATATGTAACACAACTCACTAGTAATAAAAAGACCATCTCGATATACAGGTCTGACACTCACTTCTACGACGTCATGAGAGTGATCGGACGAGAACACGTAGTGCGGAGAAATGGGAGATATGTTTTGAATACGTTGACTCATTTAACGTTTTTACTTAATGTGGTTTTAATTCTGCTAATAATATTTTATTGACTACCTGTTATACACATACCACCCCAATTCGAATGAAACAATCTAAATATTATTATAATTTAGGGACTTACGGAACACAACTTTTGCTACGTTTTGTAACATTTTGCCATTTTATTGCATCACTTTTATTTTTACATTAATTATTAAAAAGCATGTTACTCATTGTCTCAATATTTTTCTTATCACCATTGTAATTTTGAAAGTCAAATACAAACCGCTCCGACATACCTACATCACACGTTTTATTTTATCTAATTTTGCTGTGTATTTTTCTATTTCAAACTAGCTCTGCTAAAATGCATAATTTTATACAATATACCTTATTCATACACATGCTTGGATAGATATTTCTCGCCAGGGCAGCTTTCGCCGACCCTTAATTTGCCGGCTTCTTCACATAAAACATTAGCGCTAAATTAAATTTTTAAATAATTTAACATGAAAATTGTCGTCAGTAAAAGTGTTTTAATGTTCAATTAAGTTCAAGTTAAAGTGATGTATTGTTCAATTAAGTTGAGAACTTCATTTGATTCTGAGCGAGTAGCACTGCATACTAATAATGCCACGGAGGTTTTCTTAATTCAAAATGTTCTCGGCAGCCATTAAACCATGAATACAAAGTGAATGACAGGTTATTGGGAACTAAAATAAATACAGCTTTCAAGCTTTCCTGAAGGTAAAGAATGCTGAGAAAATATATATACAAACCCAAAGAAAACAAATAAAATATTACTAAATGACAACAGTTATGAGGAAACTGAAAGGATTTAACTTGCAACCTAGTACGCCAAGGTAAAGAATGAAATAGACATGTTACTTACCTGTCTAATTATGTTTTACCACCGTGCATGTCACCGTCTTAGGATTCCAAAACCACAACAAAACATATAAAATAGTAATATTGCACAAATAATGCAAATAAATGCAACTGCATATACAATTGAAACAGAACATTACACAGTCCCAACTGTGAACATACAAATATCAACAATAAAAGTCTTATGAACAAGCTGGGGAAACAATTGACCAACACCTTTCGTTCACATTTATTTCATGATATAAAAAGTAGTTTTCGTCTCATGCAGCAGGCATGCACATCGAGATTACCCTTCAAAGCCCATTCACAACTAAAACCTTGGACTATTGGACATCATTTCCTGGCCTCCATATTGATGTCACCGCATGGACCTTTTTAGGATGTCATTTTCATGGCATCTGATGGACATCCAAAGGATGTCCTGCATGGGCCTTTTTAGGATGTCATTTTCATGGCATCCAAAGAATGTCCATAAGGGACTTCTGGATGTTAAATGGACGTCCATTGGTTGTCATGTGAGTGGTTGTGGCTGCTTGAAGCCCAAACATGCCGACATGTTATGAGTACAAAATATTCATTATGTTTAGTCATTGCTTCTTCCAAATGTGCTCTGAAATAGATTTAAATTATCTTAGTCTGAAATAGTTGCTCTCCTGTGCCCAATCCAGTCATCTCAAGCATTTTTATCAGCTTTTTTTCTTCATCTTTTAGTGTCAATTTCTAGAATTTTAAACAATATTTGACAGATTCATATTAAGATTCCTCGGGCCGTTTTACCAATAGTAATAAATGTCATAACTTGGAGCAGCATCCATTCTGGATGAATGGCTTAGATGTAGAGCAGGGCCTAGTGAGAACAAGTTGGTGGATTCCACATGAGTACCAAGTGGAAATCTGAGGTGGAATCCACGTGAATATGGTCACCAGATCCACAACATTTCCACCAAGATGCCAAATTTCCACATGGGATCCGCATTGATCCCACATGTTTTCCACTTGAAATCCATGTGGATTCCACCATAATCCTTTAGCCTACTAATTTCCACCAGGGATCCACATAAACTCCACTTGGGTCTCATATCAATTCAATGTGGAATCCACCTCTACTCAACACATTTCCACGTGGTATCACATACTTCACAAGACAGATGCTGCTGTAACATTATGGAATGGGTTATGGACACTTAAAAGCGTATTCAAACATTTACGTAGTAGCTATTTAACACTTTCAGTGCTGCCCTAATAAAATGTTAATATGATCATTCTGACGGTGCTCATTTTTTTTCACATAATGTTGCATTTAGTGCTACTGAAGTTGATTATCGTACTTATATTTGCATATGCATTTTAATTTTTGTTTAAAAAATTTTTAAAACATGACGTCATGGAAAGCGGATTGCATACTTTCTCAAATTCCCCTGAGGGCTAGTGGTTCCTTTAGCCTCATATTTATGTATTACCCTTACTTCAGGAAGTTATTATTCACCATAATTCATAATATTATAATTGCTTCCATTGACATCATACCGTCTTTTTTTGCTCGCAAGCATTACAAATATCTGCGAATCACGCTTTCTTCTCAAGTGCATTCTGTTGCCTTTATTCGAGCAGAAAATTGGAAATGAAGATATATTGGGGTTTGTTAACCAGAAAACATAAATAAAGTAATTGCATAAGTTTACCTAAATTACTACCTTTATTTGAATTTTTAACATAGTAATATAACCTTTTTGCACAACAAAAAAATGAAAAATTTTGCATTATTTTCTACAGGTAGTGGGACGTTGAAAATATGGCTCCAGTAATTAAATTGTACTTATATGCTTGAAGCATTATTTTCTTTTTTATGGTATTCCCCAAAACTCTCAGGGCAAAGTGGAGAAGCACCCTGGCAGTCAGGGCAGGTATATGCCATCTCCCTTCTACGCCCCTCTCTTTTCCTTTCAGTGCAGGGCATTTTCAGTGCTGCCCTAATAAAATGTTAATATGATCATTCTGACGGTGCTCATTTTTTTGCACATAATGTTGCATAGTGGCAGGCAGTTTCCTTTCCGGTTTGATCTGAGAGTCCCTGTGCAATACATTTTCCTCGCTAGAAGAGCATGGATCAAATCAACACTGGTGTAGTAGTTGTCCATATTCAATGAATGGCCCTTATCTAAATGACCATCCATTAATTTATGGACGACGTTATCAACATGTCCACGCCCTCCAATTTCAGAGTCTCCTGCACCAGCATACACAAGGAATCGCAGAACAAGCCCAGAAGGTTCGGTCAGCATATACAGCGATTGCAATTTCCATATGAAATCGCAATCTCCCCGCCAAAGAAGCATAGACTCGTCAATACAAAGAACATGGGAAGGAATAATGAGGGAGTCCATTATGGAGTGGAAGAAATTCAGAAGTGGTCATTAGGGTGTCCCTTATTTTGCAAAAAAAAATTTTTATGCGAATTTTTTTGGGCTCACCCCCTAAATATTTTCCATTGGGTCATATTTACTCAATAACAAAATTTCATCTCAATAGGCCTATAAATACCCGTGCCGACTTGAGCTTGAAATTTGAATATTAGGAATAATAGGTTTTGTAGGTTAAAGTCAGGGAAAAAGCTAATGATACATGTTTTATGTATAATTTTATGTTACAATTTAATACAATTTCACTCTTTAGACTATTATTGTTTTCAGTATTCTTTAGCTTTTAGTATTATGTGGATATTTTCTTTTCAGTGTTTCTTTCTTGCGATCTGGGTAAATTTTGCGGTGTTCTTGAACACAACACAAATTGCTTTTGCTCTTCATCTACCGTCAGTAGTCCATGAAAATCTTGCATTAATTTAACACCCCTTTCAGCACTGTCATTCACAGCTTTCAACTCCATAACTATCCTTTGAGCTTCTAAATATGAAGTGTTGCTCGTCCATGTCGAAGGACATTCTTGAATAAAACTAATGTCCAACTTCAGGCAAGAGAACAGATCTCTGCTTTTGGATGACACAAAGTCGTCTATAGTTTTCACTGAAATGAAGATAAGACTGAATTAGGAGTAGTATATTAACGAATTAAAAATTAAAGAATGGTAATCAGTATAAAATTGAACTTACCATATAATTGTCCATCCAATTCTCCACATAGAGGAATATATCTTTTTTCCACGTGTAGATTCTCTCTGGCTAAATTTGCTACCATTGATTGATTTTTATTTGTACGTCTACTTCATCATCAAAGAGTGATAGGACAGACAACTCTTCTGATAAATACCACATATGGTGACTAAATTTTTTTAGAGCTGCTTTTGAAATTGTGGAATCTTATCTTTTCATATGATTTTAGAACTTTTAAGAAGCGGAGATCTTGATAAGGAGCTTTTACAGCTGCACTGCACTGAAGCCACGGTTTGACATAAATAGTTACAATGAATAGAGATACATCTCTTAAGGCATTTTTAATTACACTGGATAATTTAAGTTGTGATCTTAGCAGAAACATTTTTAAACAATAAATAGCTCTTGCCATCCATCGAGCTTGATGCATCGCCCCAGGAGGGCGTATTTTTAGTTTTTTTCCAGAGTCTCCTCCCAAGCTCTATGAGCTCACGATAATCACCTCTCTGTGTTAGTTTATCTAATTCACTTTCATAAAAGTCTAACATTTCTTTGATTTCCGACTGACTAAAAAACATTTCCACGTTCTCCTTGCCACTTTGAAAATTATTGGCATTGACACCTTCCCAGCTTTCCCTTAAATGTTTAAAAAGTGGTGTGCCAGGACTGCTTGTTACATCACGTACTTTACATTCAAATGCACATCGTAATATAAGTTCATATATGTGATGACGGCACGAAAAAAAAACAATTCCCTGTCCAATTTTTGCTCAAGTAAGACACATGCTCCATTAAAACGTCCAGTGTTTGATGCAGTTGTGTCACAGCAGAGAATGTGTACATTGTCTTCTATACCCCAATACCATAATGCGTTCCAAACAGCGTTCACTTGCTCTTTACCAGAAGAATGCTGTAATTTTGGAACCCCGATGAGCTGTTCACTGTCCCCAAATGTAACAACAATTGGAAGTGTTTCTTCTTTTGAGTCCCTGACAATTAATGCAGGCAACAGTTTACCATCTCAATGAACAGTAAGAATGGCAGGTAAATTATTCTTGAAAGCAGATCTAATTGTTTCAGAACGTTATTTTCTCTTCTTCTGTCTGATTCGATGAATAGAAGATTTATCAATAGAGAGTTCTTCGGTATTATGGCCAAGTGCCTCTGCTGTCACCTGAAGGATGTATACAGAATATCTTACACTCAGCTGGCATCTATCCAAGGCAGCCACTAATTTAGGAGTGATAAAATCTTTCGTACCACTCCTTGTAGCATTCTGCATTGATGTAGTCTCAGAAGTCTCTCCTAAAAATTTACCAGTGTTGATTTCACCTGAACTTGGATATCCGTTATATGAATCTTCAGATTATGAAGAAGGAGGTACAGCAGAAGATGTAAACTCTGCACACAGTTGTTTCTCTTTCCTTTTCTCTTCTTCTAATTTTCTTTGCCTCGCCCTTTCTTCTTTATCCGCGAGCTTTTGGTCTACTCCTGCAAGGTAGCCTTTACGTTCTGGCTCTCGCTGCCGAAGTAAAAAACATCCTGTCTTCTTCCAACTTGATCATTTGAAGAGCATTGGTATGTGCAATATCAAATAGATTTTCCAAATTATTTGTAAACTCCTCTTCACATCAAGTTAAAGTAGAAGGTTGGCGTGTAGGAATCACCCCGTGCGCCCTTCCCCATGTCCATGTAGTCCATTAGTACCATGCCCATGTCCAACTCTGTAGTATTGTTGACGAGTAAGAAACGTACACAGACACATTGTAACAGCTACGGTATTTTGAGTGAACCCTCCCCATCTTTACCCACCTTAGGTTCTTAGGCGACCACTCGCCCCCCAAAGTTGGTGTCGTAGTTTCTGCACGACCCCTAAGGACAAGCTCAGGCCTCAGCGCTGGGTGGAAAATCCAGACTTGTTCTTCATGCGAGTTCGTGCTCAAGTCGGCACGGGTTAGAATGCTCCGATCTCAACAAAATTTTGTACATGCATCTTTTATAGTCATTAGAACAAAATTGGAGGGTGAGCATTCAAAAATTTCGAAGTCGGAAAATAAAGGACACCCTAGTGGTCATACTTTATAAAGTATCTGGTGTAGGTATCATTGGGATTGGGGTTAGGTGAAAAGTACAGGGCTTGAAGGATGGGAAGGAAACAATCACGACTCATGCATTTTCCAAAGCAAGGCAGGTTAAACAGAATATCAGTACTCCAGTAATCTGATAATCTGCTTAGAGGAATAGTCCCCATGACGAACAATATTCCTATGAATGTTAAAACTCTTCAAAGGTCAATTATTTCCACTTCCCTATCCTTGCTTTCGGAGACACATTTGTCTACATCAGATGATCAGCGAACTTATTTGTCTGATCAACTACTGCATAAAGGAGAGAATCAGGGAAGAAAGGCGAAAGAAATCGTTAGGTTCCCTCGAAGACGGTGATATGGCCAAGGTTTGCAATGAAAGGAAAATTTGGTGAGGGCACTGAATTTCGGGACCATGTTGGAGGACGTCATGTTAAGGAAGAATTGATGGGTTCCGGTGGAGGAATAGAAGAGCTTGAGGCAGGGTGGTTGGTACCGGGCGTAGAAAGAGACAAATGCGGCATATCCGAATGCCCAGACAAAGGTCGTTCATCCTCTTCACTGTCCTCAGCACTGTCTCCATACTCAGATTCCCTGGAGAAACCCGACTCCTCCAACTCCTCCTCACCAAAATCTCTGATATTTCCTCTTCTGTATACTCTCTCCTGAAATAGGCAGAGATTTTGGAGGGGAGTGAGAAATCCCCATTGTTGAAGGCTGATAATGACAGGTGGGGAAGCAATGGTTGTGATTCGGAATCCACCTTCCTCTTCATCCCCCATTGAATCATCTGTATAAAATCCAAATAAAAAATTGTACAAAGGTGGAGATGGAGAATTATAATTTCAAATAGGAATAAAAAATAAAAGGAAAGGGAATATGGGGCCGACATCGGTAAATCCCTGGAAATACATGAAATTATTTCATGATTTTCATGTATGTGTTGTGTAACCACTCGATGCCTGTCGTGATATTTGAGCATATTTCAGCGGAAAACTTTCCATGCATTGAAAAGCGCACCTAGCAGAGGATGAAATGCTTGGTTTGGAGGGTGCGTGTTGGAGCTTTGAAGGGTATCTGAAGTGTGAAAAGGAAATGAGTTGGGAAGAATAACAGGGTGGATAGAGTGAATTCGGGTTTTCCAAACTACTGTTATGCTCTTGGTGGCCAGAGGGAGCTTCTCCTGCCTGGTGTCCCGTGGTCGTCCATGAGGGTGGGAGGAAGGGCCTGGGGTAAGGCAAAGACTAGAGGCAGACGGCTGGGGGAAGGGAGCGCAAGACTCTCACGCGCCACTGTCAGTGGTGACCATGTCGGAGAGGGAGGGAAACCCCTAGTGGTCAAGATTACAGTCTCCGGCAGAGAAACAACCCTCCATTCCTGAGGACTACCCTCCACCCACGTGTGGATTCCATCCTGCCCCCTCTCTCCAACCCCTTCCAAAGAGAGACGCTCCCTCAGCGACATGCAGACGTGACGAAACAATGAGCTGCCATTTCACAGTTCCCCTCTCAGTACGCTGCTTTCAGGATTCCCAATTTTTATTGCTTTGGCAGCTAGTGAGGTTTGAAGAGCAGCATCCTCAAGTTTCGGTGTGGTCTGAGAGACTGCCACAGAAGAAAGAAAAGAGAGGAATGGGAGGGGTTGGGAGAACGCTTAACATCGCACATGTAGGTAGAAGTTTAGAGCAAAGGACTAGAGGTGCATGTGCTGGTTTTTCCAACTTCTTTCATTTTCCTGTTCTTTTCTTATTCCTTTGGAATGACATAAATGGCCCTTTGGCCATTTGTAGATGTGTTCCAGATGTGAAAGTTGCTCCTAAGAAATATTTATCTGTCACTAATAATAATTTCATCACTTGTCTTCCCATTTATAATGTATCTCTGTGGGAACAAAAATGAATGATATTCACGACGGGTCTTTGAGCATTCTGCAAATAATTTCTATTGTCCACACATTGAAGATATTTTCATGAATTCTCCACTTTATACATGGCGGAATCAGAATACCAACACGCAAAAAATATCATCACATGGTGTTAGATGCAATATCCCCCCATTTTATCAATGTGATTTGAAGAGCCCCTGCTGAAACCCCACTGCTGAGCAAGTAATGCACACATTTGAAGATCTTTCATGCAAAAGATATGAAATCTAACCAACTTGCTGGGCGCAGTAATATAATCTCCTATGGTATATAACGACGTTTTACTCTATTTTGCTGTTAGTGCAGAATGACAATGTCTTCAAAACCACAGCATTGTAAAAAATACTTTACAGAGGATAAACATAAATATAATAATGTGTTTAGAAGGTGCTCAAATATCCACTCACAGAAAATGCTACAGCACAACCCGCGTGCACTTGACTTTCACGGGAAAATCGTCCCTAATTCACTAAAAATTGTATCTGATGGATGCTTATATCAAGTGGCACTAATGAAATAACGTTGTTAGAATACTCCAAACATCAGTGTCCTTAAAATCAGAATAGAAAGAGTACGAAGAAAATTAACCCCAGAAACTTGTAAATAATTTAAAATCCTATGTCCTTAACTATGAGTGTGATGTTTTATATTTGACTAATTATAAATAATGAAAAAGTAAGGAAACGAACATCAAATACCTTGCCACAAGTTTCTGATTGACACAAATCTCCAAAAAATTTCGAAGTAAGGAAAAGAATCTCTGTGAGAGACACTGGAAAAAAAGACAGTTAAATTTAATAAAGTTTGCAATATGGTGACAGTGCATTAGTAACAAAGCATTCATGCAGCAATACAAAAAACATTAATCAATATATATTTGATGTTTCACTGGATTATCCCTTGTGATATATTAGGTAATTCCTCCCTCTGAGAGAGAAAACCAAAGTTTGAATTAATTAGACATTTGAGACAAACTTAATAGCCATATTTAATGTTGGCTTTTGTTTAGTCGGGTTTATTTCACATTGATTCACTTTGGGGACTAAAGTTTCACTGGTCTAGCATCTTCATGTCTGCTAGCGGAAATGCTGGTGAAAATGTAGCCACAAAATAATAAACGCGGAAAATAATCTGAATAACCAAAGCCAGGAAATCACTGCAGAGCCTCTGTGAATCAACCTCCGTATCAATAATTGTTTATACCATGGCATATTAAAACAACCCTATCATGTACTTTAAGTAAATATTAAGATTCTTCAAAAGAACTGAGCGTCAAAGATAAAAGAAATGCTTTATTTGTCTAAGAGTGATAGCAAATAAATAACCCAGTTAGTTATAAATAATAAAAAATATAACTTTTTTGAAAAAAAAAACATTCTTATAATCCTGCAATTATTATAACAATATAAATAAAGAATAGCAACTAATAAAGTAGCCAAAATAGAATTAATATTTACAAAATAGAGTATGTACAAAGTTATAGTGGTCGGGTACAAGAAGGTATTTAACCAGGCATTAGTCATTCTCATATGACAAAAAAACAATCACTCGTATGACTACTGAAAGTATAGTAATGCTTCATGAATCTCGTGGTATTTCAATGGTATAGAAAACAATCAAAATCTTTCCTGACATCTAGTAACTTTTAAGATATCTAAACACCGTATGAAAATAAACTATAGGTAGTTATTTAGTTAACACTGTGCAACCAAGGATATTTAAACTCTGGGCCACGGTAATTTTTAAGTACACAAATTTTTTTTCTGTATGTTATCCATTAGATTATTTAACCCATTGGCTTAAAGAGGCAGCGATTCGCTGGCTGGCGGAACTTGGCCTTCCGTTAAGGAGCCGGTGAATCACCAAGTCCCTCATTTTATTTATTACATTCTTTTTATCATTCAGAGATTTTTCACATTTAGTATCATTAACGAATAATTAATATTCTCTTAATTAAAAAAAATCCACGATAAGGGCTGTAAAACATTTTTAATTGATTAAAAATAAATACAAAATATGATTTCAATAAAAAATAGTGAAATAAGTGGCAAAAAGGAGTAAAAAATACTAAGCCAATGGGTTAAACTATTAACACATAATCCATTGTTACACTACCCCTTAAACAGCCGATCCTTCTGGTACAGTTCCCCTTATTCCCAGAAATAACCTTCCAACAGTGTGTATGCATTATTCATCATAATATTCATTCCTTATGTAGACATTGAAGAAATACATGTTTTGTTCTGTAGACTATGGAGAAATAGATTACAAGTGCAGGTGAAAAGTGACATGGCAACATTATTCTGGCATTATATGCCAAGTGACAAAAATATCCAAGAAAATGAAGGATGAATTCTAAAATATTTATTCAAAGAGTCATCTTCACCCCTAATCACACTATTGGAGATGCATATTCAAATAAAAGCAAGATGTATTTACACAGTTACTGGAATTTCTATTTCCACATAGTATCCACAGAATTTCCATGGTGGCTAGTAGGTGGAAATTGAGAAAATTTCCACCTTCACCAAATATCCTCACACTCAGTGGATTCCATGTGGATCCACGAACCTGTGTTCCCTGAGGGGTTATTTTCCATCTAGTTATACATGCATTTGGGAGGTTTTTCCTGCAATATCTCACTTTACATGATGCAATTTTCGCAGAGCATCCAGAACTCAACTGCTCAATGATCAGCACTGTATAAAATGGTCTTAATTTCTAGCTGTGATATTACTGCCTCAGGATTTGTGGAATTATCCCAAATTCTCATAGAATCGTCAGTCAATCAGCCAAGCACTTCCACACTACATGCTTGGCTGAAAGTATGCAAGAAACATCAGCACTGACATTCACAGTATTCATTGGTTTAGAGATTGTCAGATTTTTCCATTCATGACTCAAGGCATTAAAGACGCTTGCTTTTGGTATGGAATTTTACATACTTGTATGATTCTTTGGTCCAGTGCTTGTAGCATTATAGGGTTGTGTTTGGGTGAGGAAATGGTAGTTTTACATTGAGAAATATAATACTCAGATAGAGGCTGGAACCAAAATATATACCTATTGTCTTTTAACTTATTAATATATTGCCCATTTAATTCTACCCTTTTCCTACCACTTTTCATCAATTAAATTGTAATTTATATTTTGTTGGAGAATTGTACTTCAAGACTGCTATTCTGAATGATTCGGTGACCTCACAGTGAGCCAAAACAGTCTCTCTGGTTGGTTTTTGGAGAATAGTGTGTTGTTATTTCTACTAACAGTGAAATAGCCCAGTTGCTAAATCTTTCGGAATAGCAGCTCAAAGATATCTCAATTGGCCTGTATTTTAACAGCTTAACTTATATAGCATTTCTATTCAAGTTTCCCCACTTTTCTCTTCTTCGCCATGGAGAATGTCACCTTAAGTGATCACAGTCATTCTTTTGGAATGTCAAAACACTATTTTGTATCCATCTCCATCGGGACATTATCATGTTCAGTCAACAATCCTAAGATTGGTTTGATGCAGCCCTACACTCAATTATTTATTAAGCCTTCATCTTCATATTAACGTAATTTTTCTCTTTTACATCCTTCAGAACTTGCTCCATATATCTCATACGAGGCCTGCCTTTTCTATTCATCTTGTTCACTTTTCACTCGACGATTGTCTTCATCAGGCCATCGTGTCTTAATATGCGGCTGATTAAGTTGTCCCATCTTCTTTTTAGGGTTTTCAGTAGGCATCTCTTTTCTCCCACTCTTCTTAAGACTTCATTTGTCACTCAGTTGATCCATTTTATCTTCATCATTCTTTGGTAGAACCACATTTAAATGCTTCCGACCTTGACTTCTCAGCTGCTATTATCATCCGTGCTACACTGCCATATAGCTACATGCTCCAGATGTAAATTGTTCTAATGAAAAAAACCTCACTTCCACACTAGTATTTGCAGCTGCAAGCAGAATCTTCTTTGGGTAAAATGCCATTTTTACCTGGGCAATTCTACTGGCAATTTCTCTTTTACTTCATCCTATCCTGAGAAATTGTGTGCAATACCACAATTAGGTACTGCACAATACCTTGTGGACAATGATATTCAGAAAGGACAGTATGGACATTGTGAAACAATGTCCATATTGTCCTTTCCAATATGATCTATTCAACTAACAAACATTTTTTAATTAAATATTATAATTATATTAAACCATACTCCAACTTTTGTATGGGACATTAAAACATGGACCCCTTAGATCCTGTCATCAAGAGCAGGCTAATGTCGTTGCTAGGTTTTTCTCTGCTTTTCCATCTTTCCCTTAAAATTTCCTACCTCTTCCTAATTATCCACTACCTATTGGAATTTAGCTGTCAGTTACCTACACTAAATAACTAAAACTTATCCTGAGTTGACACGGTGTTCGTATTTGTTCATGGACAGGCTTTAAGTATATTGTTAAGTAATCAATGCTGCTTTATTAAAAACAGATTACTCAGCGAGGGATCCATGTAGATGACAGAGATGGCCTGACAGATATGACTCTGCTCCATTATGTCTGCAAGGCTGGAGCAGGTGGTATTGGAGATGTTGATTGTGCTCTAACAGTGAGTATTCATCATTAAAAATTAAAACAAACATGTCTTTAATTGTTCAGCAAATTTAGGACTCAGAAGTCCTCGATTAAAATTGACTGGATGAACCACACAAACATCTATGCCTCAGAAAGTGAAAATCTTCCATGGGCAGGACTCAAATGGGATTCTTGAAACATAATAATAGAATTAAATACAGCAAAACCCCGTAATTGCACTCTCGGAATGTATGTTTTCCTGCAATTTACAACAATTTTATCAGGTCCCATCCAATTTCCTATATCTCCAATGTATGTAGAACTCTGTATTTGCATCTTGTTATTTTCCATTTTCCCACCTGGGAACAACAATTTACACACGTTAGATGTGGATTAGGTCATGGTAGATTTAAAAAAAATTAACTTCTAAGAACTTTATCCATACATACTAATGTATATAAAACTCTTTTTTTTCTCGTTTTGTGCATATACTCTTCAAAAACACAAGAGAGAGAGAAAGCAGTAATGTTCTCTGTTTTATGGAAGAATTTGGACATAATAGGGAACACTGCGCCACTAGTGACGGAAAGATGAAATATTTACACTTGCAATTTCTTTGCCGGGAAAAGATTCCTGATATGAAATTAATGCAAATAGGAGGCAATTTATACAAATTAGGCACCTGCAGGAGTATATTTAAACTATATCAATGTTACTAATACTTTAATTTTTAATTTTTCATATTAGTAACATTGGTATAGTTTAAATATACTCCTGCAGGTGCCTAATTTGTATAAATTACTGTTAATGTCTGTTACCCAGACATTATGAAATGTTAAAAATACAGGAACTGAACTGGTGGCTGATAACATGGGATCATTTGCCAGATCATCACACTATATTGATTCAACTGTTTAACTACGGGTTACTAAATACAAAACTTATTGAAACTTGTTTTATGGTGTGAAAACCACATTGAATAAAAATTATTTTGTTGAGAAATTTTTGAAGCTGGATTTGATTTGGATATCCTGAAATACAAGAAATGCAAAACAGAAAATAGACTCATCAATGCTATTTCCAAATTTGGAAACTCCATTCATTGGAACAAAATCGAGAAAGAATATGGAAGAATAACTAAATCCATTCTGTTTCCAATTAAAAACTAAAAAAAGCTACCAAGCTATTAGGAATCCTAGAAGGTAATTTTTTCATCTTAGGTCGCAAAAATCTCAGCGGACACAAACTGTTGTTACTTCTACTGCTCAGCCAATACAATGAAGATGGGGGCATTAGGAATCCTGGCACTATAATATTCATGTTTAAAACAAATTCATAAGTGCTTAACCTAATACACACCATTGAGGAATAATAGATTTCACTCACCTTACATTACACTCTCAACCTTCCTTAAAGCGTCTGTGACTTGGTGAGGATGAGTGGACCCAAAACGTCTGCATAATGTGCATAATTTTTAAATGTCATCTTATGAGGATAGGACCTGGCTGTGTACTTCACCATGTGTTTAATCGCATTCATATATAAGTCCAACATCGACTGAACTATAAATAAAGGCTACTGAAATTATTGATACTGACTTCATAATAAGGTGCTTGCAATGCCTTTCATGATACATTGCATTCTTAAAAATATCCATTCGCCTCTTCATTGAACAAACTTTTTTTCCATATCCCAACTTCTTATTTTCTCTTGTTGTAGAGTGCAGTTATGAGGTGCAGAAGCTACAAAACTACATCATCATTTGCCCTTGGTTCCCTCAGGATATCTGTATGACTGAATAACTGGGAAATTTCGAGCACTCCTTGGACTTACAATACCGAAGGGATCACATTTTTCAGATGCAGTAAACTTCTTCCCTGATGCATTTTTCTAAGAAATTCTGGAAAAAAATCTTTTTTATTTAGTGACATAATTATTTGAAATTCGTGAATATATTGCCTATAGCTCTCATTAAAAAAAATTATAAAACAAGTTTTATTTGATAAAATTCAGGTTATTTTAATCATAGGTAGGTAGGTATTGTAACAATTAATTTTTAAAGAAAAATCCTCTTTCTTTTTTGATTATTGGAAACATCTTCATGTACATTTCTTTATTCTTTTGAGTGTATTTTTTGATAACTTCAAATGCTTGCAGTTGTGTGATACACTTTGAAGCAAGGTGTGACACACAGAGACACTTCTTACTGTGGGCAGTGATATCCCATTTCTTTGTGAATTTATACCCCTCTGTCTTTTTACTACACGAAAGTCATCATAGCATCATTAGTATGATTTGCCTGTTTTTCATAAGGAGGGATTAGCTCCGGAAAATGCTTCTCAGTGAAGAATGGTGAATGTACTCTTGGAATGAGAATATTTGGATATTAAGCGTTAATTTTTTTTCAATTACCTCCATACAGAACTCAAGGTGGCTTTTCTGTCCACCGGTCTTTCAACTCAGCACAAAAGAGTTCTGTATTGAAAGATCTAATGGTTAGAAAACATTTTATAATAATACTTTTTTCCATGCTTCTTTTGAAAAGGGTAATTGGCCAAGTGTTGATCGACGTGGTCTACTTCCCCATTGTGTCTTTATATGTAATCAACCAACACCTTTGGCTTTAGGTTTGCCTATTCCTGCTAGATGATTGCGTGAAACAGCTGTACACTGTAGATAGCAGTGTCTTCCTTTTTATCCTTCTACCACAGAACCATCACTTTATCTGCCTTCAATTTGTTTATAGCTATAGGGGGTAACATTTTTTAAATGATTTTCTTGAAAAATGAACTTAATTAAGATAAGCTTTTGGGTAACATTTTCAAAATATTATTTTGGAAACCTTACCTGTTGGAAATTCATCCAGTATTAATCTAAAAATTCATATTCATCCATTATTTGTTATTTTTAGTGTTTAAACTGAGTCATAATTAATCTAATCATAACCAGACTAGCACATTTTATTTACATTTTAGGTGGTTGAAATGCTCTTAGATAGTGGTGCCAATGTGTTCTTGAGATGCAAGTGGACAAAAATGAATGCTTTGCATTATGCTGCTTTCTTTGATGTTGCACCAATTGTAAAGGTTTTGATAGAGAGATGTAAAGGTAACACTTTCTGACAAATGCTAATGTAAAACTTTCAATTAATGAAACTGTAATATGTGATTGTAAATGATATATTTTATTTTTTTTAACAAAAATTTCAGGACTTGATGTTAATAGCCCCTGCCCAAGTTATGATAATGGAACTCCATTACACATATGTGCAATGAACCTTTGCCTAGATGCTGCCCAAGTTCTGTTGGAGTTGGGTGCAGATCCCTCATTAAAAGATAAATTATCTAGAATTCCATTAGGTAAATTTCATCTTAATAAAATTGGATTCCATTTCTTAAATAATATTTACCTCACTTTGTTATGAAAAGAACAAAAAGATGATCATGCATACTTGTGGATAGTTTGAGTTCTTGAGACCAAATTATTTGTTAGAAATTGGGAGTGCAATTATTCATGATTAATACTTTTTAGATTTTGAAATCCCAGCCCAGGAAATAAATCTGAGTTTTGTGATTTCAAATTTAGAAGGATAAGTTTTTTTTAATTCAGACTTCTGTTTTATTTTATTAATATTATTTGAAATCTAATAACCTTTTCTCGTGTTTGTATAGATAAAAATTGGTGAAACATATCCAATAGAATTTATATCTGGCAATTATAGTAAAACCTCGCATTTACGTCCTCGATTTGTTTTCCCACAATTTTAAACTATTTCTTCTAGTCCCATTGATTTCTCTAACTCAATAATCTAACGCCTTGCCTTTATTTACACTAGCAAATTTTGAATGGTCCAACATTTACTTTTTACATACAGATTTTTCCGTGATTGTCGTCCCGGTTGCAAAACTCGCAATTCAGCTATCACTTAGGTGATGAAATATATTATTTCTTTATGAACCATATGATTTTCTCCATTTATCAGTGGTCTGTTACAGGAAATACAAAAAATTATGTTGGTCATAATGAGCATGCCATATGCAAATTTGCTGCTTTTATCTGCACCTGTAGCAGACGCTATTTTTTTATGTGAATGCATACTTGGCAACAAGTACATGAAATGAAATTTTGACCTTATTTGCCTGCGTAACCCATTCAATGTATTAAGTTATCGCTCTTGGTGGTGGATCTCAATATTTTGGGTTAACATTTCTTTATTGTATTTTTAGTTTATATTATGCATGCAACGTGGTGGTTTAGTGGGTAGAGTGCTGAGCTACTGACCGGAGGGTCCCGGGTTCAAATCCCCTACAAGAGCCATTTTGGACACCCCCACCTAAATCCTTGCGATTCGTTTTCTGCGTGTCAGAACTTCAGGTTGGTGTGAAGGCTTCCGCGATGCAATGCCAATGAAAGCTGCATCTTCCAGTTTTCACCATGTTGCTGTTGATGGGACTATAGTTTTGGCTGCATTTCAGCAGGCGTCTTCAGGTCGGAGTGTTTGATGCCATGTTTTGGCCTTTGTTATATAGGCTGTTGGGTGAAGTGACTCCTCTCTGATTGGTCAGTTGACGATTGCCTTTTCTTCGACCAATGAGGTGTGAGTTAGGGTTGAAAAGCCTCTTTCAGGTGTTGTGGACATTATAGTCATCGTCTCGGTTGAAATTTTGATGATGTTTGCTGATTTCTATTGATTCTCAGATAATCCTGGGGAAATAGCATGATTCTCTGGCAATCGCCTTGGTGTCTTCAAAGTTGATGTTGTGACCTGGTTCCAACCATGTATGCTCTGCCTCAACTGAAAGGTGGTAGTGTTTGTTTTTCACAGCTATTCTGTGCTCTTGTAGGTGGCACTTCACAGTTCTTCCTGTCTGCCCAATGTAGGACATCCCGCAGCTAAAATCGATCTTGTAGACTCCTTCGTAGGTGTGGGGAGGAATGAGGTCCTTAGGTCTGGGAAGGACTTCTCCTGTCTTCTTCACGCAGTTGAAGCGGGTTATGACATCATACTTCCGGAGGAGTCTGGCAATCTTGTCAATGCCACATATGGTATTGTGGCATAAGCCGCTGGTTTTGGCTTCTCTTTTGTCGGTTTGAATGTCGTATTCCAGAGTTATTGTTCTTTCTTCGCAGTCCTTTTAAGGACCAAATCTCTCAGGTATCCATTCATTGCTAAGGCATTAACCAAATGCCGTTTTTTGGAGGGCAGAGAGAGTTGATCAGAGATGGAGTAAGCTCTGTGCATGAAAGTTGTGATGAGTGCCACCTTCTGGGTGGGGTGGTGATGCGAGGTGGCATGCAGGTAGCAGTTGGTTTGAGTCTTCTTTCAATGGACCCCATGGCCGAGTTTGCCGTTGAAATTATTCGTCACCAACACGTCCAGAAAAGGCAGGCAGCCATTATTTTCCATTTCCATAGTAAATTGGATGCAGTTGTGCTGATTATTCTAATGCCTCAGGAAAATATTCAGTTCATATTCTCAATGTGGACTAATAACGAATCATCATGAATGCCCCCTACCCTGAATTTGTGAATTCCACACGCTAATGGCATAGTACAGGGTGAGCTCTACCCTCACCTATCAAAAATCAACCTTCGGGTTGAACAGAATCTTAAAAAAATTATGCATGTAAACCATTTTTTCCTTTTTTTTAGAATTTTTTTAAAATGGCTCTCGTAAATGTCATCTGCTCCACTGACATATTTTCACTCTTGCAACCCAAATTGCTCATTTTCTTGCTGCTTAATTTTTCTGAACCTTTTTATGAAAATATCATGTATTTGCTCTTTATGAGCATTTGAAATTAATATTTTTATTCATTTACTGCTGCAAATACCTGTGGAATAAGGATTTATTCCCAATGGGCTCATATACATATTTGTTTTCCATTGTAAGCATATATTTGATATGCGATCAATGCCACTGTCTGTACTAAAAAATTTGCTTTATGATGAGATTGGAAAGACTGGCATCATAATTATGTTTTTCATTTTACCTTTTTATTAGGTTTGGAGTAGTTAATTATTACTTGACTTCATATAGTACATATAAAGTAATGAAGACTTGGACCACAAAGTGCTGAGATTAATTATTATTATGTATGTACAAACCAGTCAACCTGTGGTTTTGTATTAATAGAGGGAAAGGGATGTCAACAGCAGAAATAATATATTTAATTTCCAAATGAAAATTTATCAAATAAACTACCTTTTTCCTGCTGTTATTTAACAGCCTCATGTAAAAAGTGTCATGTTTTTTTTTGTATCATGTTCCATGTTTTCAATTACTTATTACTCTACATAAAAAAATATATTGTCTATGAATAAAAAATGCTATAGTGCACTGAAGGTAATCTTAGACATTTAATAGCTGTAATTGCTAATGCTCTTATTATTTCATATTTATACTTTATGAACTGTTGATGACCTAATGATTCTCAATTTCGTTTTCACAGAATGCATTCCAGACAAGTCTGTGTTTAATCTTGTACCTGATATTAATGAAAGGATCATGAGGATGCAAAAATTACTCACTTCCATGGACAACTCTGGGGCAGAGGAGAGTGGGAAAACAAGCTTTGGTGTAATTTCTGGGAAAGCTGTTTTAAAGGCAATGAATTTATGTATTAATGACAGAGTGGTCATAAGTGGTTGCAAGCCTGGAGTTTTAAGGTAAGGTGATGTTATGACTAGTTTAGCATAATTTTTCTCTTAGCGAGCAAAATTTGCCTGTTTTGAAGATTATTTTGAACATTCAATCTGAATGGGTGATATTTTGGCCTGCACTAATAGGTTGTGATTTTTTTGTTGATCTCATGAATGTTGATGTGTGCTGTGAAGGTAGGGAATTAGGAAAATGTTGCTTAATAGCTTTTGGTAGCATGAAACAGCTTGGTAAACTCATTCTCTTTTGAGTTACAGATTTGATAGACCATTTTTTGTTAATAGTTTGCCTGTAGCTGCCTGTAGCTGCCTGCTTCTTGCAGGGAGATGTCAGCTTCTTTTTGTGTCTGCAAACAATACCACTGTTACATGATGTTTCTTTATTTTCTATTCATTTAATTATTTGTCTTCCTGGGCAAATTTTATTCCACATAGTCCTCTCTTTCAATTTGCAAGTGTACCATGAAATTCTTGCCTTGAGGATGAATGACAAGTCGTCACATGAAACTTATGCAAACATGGATAATTCAAAATGGTAGAGGTTCCAAAAAGATCTTACAAACAGAGTTAAAGTATTAGCATCAGACTTATCCTATTACCTATGTTAAATTTTCATGCTGAAAACACTATTGGGGTTGAAATTAAAAGAAATCTATTACAGAGCTGCTTTTAATGTAGCTGAAAAGTATTTTACTCCTTTCCCTTTACTCTTTTGTGCATTTAAATCTTAGACTTTAGATCGAGGGCTATTTATAAGCCACTAATTAGAATATTTAACTGAGCATGTCAAATAAAATGTCATTGTTGAATGATTGTATCAATGCTTTTATGCTACCAGGCATGTGACTGCTGCATAGGTGATAAACTTCCACCAATAGATTGGCAGGAACTAGTAAATCATTTAATTTGTGCTGGCTTAATTATAACCATGTATGTATGAATTTTTATTTTCTGAATTATTACATTTTTAATTTATTCTTTTAACTTTCCTTCATAAAATTTTAATTATTGTACCTAAGCATAAGGCATACTTAGTACCAGACAATCCTGGAACACATAGGTACTGTAAGTTGGGGCAAGTTCGGACAATCGCGCCGGTATGTACTTACATAGTTTTTTCTCCTAAAGCTCTCACTGTTGTATAATTTAATCTTTTATCAGAGAATAATAATGATACAACATAGCATATTTCGTATAAAAGCAATGAATTCTGTGTTTCTTGTTGTAGTCAATCCGATTAGTTTTCCACGAAACAATTGGGTGAAATTTCATATAGGCGAAAATAAACTACCGTGCTCTTTGGTAGGTGCTTCTGAATTTTATGAGATTAATTTCATTTTAAAGCTACATCATTCCTCATTATTTATGAAAATTTACGTTTAAATTCCATGAATATTTTATCCACTAGCATTATTCAATTTTACGTAGCACCATGGGCGGAGCAGTGAGAAGTTGCACGGGGGTCATTGGCGGCCGGCACGGGCACGATGAGTGCAAATTGGAAAGGCTGTGAAATGTGGAAGCATGACACTTTGGGTTGCATGCAAGGAGTTTGGAGCACCAAAAATAAAGGTCCATGATAAACTGAAGAAAAAGTCCACGAAAAGAAAATCTGCGAGACAAACTGTCCTATCCATCAAAGAAGATCAGCTAACTCTAGGATTCCATGATGTGGATTCTCTGACCTCATGTTACTCATATGAGTTCTTGAATAGGAAGGGATGACTAGTAAAAACATTTAAAGATAACTGCCATGGAATGGAATGGGTGTGGAGTTCCATGCCGAGACGGCGAGAACTCACAGCACGTTTAGGAGAAAATATTAAAAGGGTCCATGTAGCAGTGACCAAAGAGGGTCTAGAAAATATTGGCAAAATTTAGAAATGGTTTTGGATGGTGTTCCTCCAAAGAACATAGTTAATTAATTATTCTGTCACAAATTTCATTGACGACCTTGGAAAATCTGGAGAGTTTGCTAAGAGGGGAGAGAAACACCCATCAGTTGATATGGACACCGGCAAAATGAGTGTCTCTGTGATGATCGCAGCATCAGCAAGCGGGGAATTTCTTCCACCGTACTCAATGTACAAAGCTGTGCACTTGTATCATACGTGGATAGGAGGAGGCATTGTGGGAGCAAGGTTCAACAGAAACATAAGCTGATGTTTCCGTCAAAGGATGCAATGTCAAACCATCCACTAATGGATTGTTTCATATCGAATCCTTTGAAGACTGGTTCACCACAAAGTTCATGACATTTTTCAGAAATAGGCAGGGGCCAAAACTTTTAATAGGAGACAATCATCAGAGTCACCTCTCAATCAAAGTGATTAGGTTATGTAAAGAAACGGGAATGCATTTTGTGATGCTTCCTCCTAATGCGACCCATTCATGAGCTTCATCCTCTTGATCTTGCTTTTTTAGATCGCTTAAGATCGCATGGAGAAATGTCTTCACCACTGGAAATGTAAAAATTGCGGGATTCTTCCTAAAAGTAAGTTCCCCAGGTTATTGAAATTTGCCATGAATCAACTGAATCTACCTTGTCTGGCAAAGTTCGTGCAGGGTTTAGAGGCTCAGGAATTTTTCCTGTCAAGAAAGGTCTAGTTGTTAACAAAGTCCCTCCTTTAAATCCGGAGGAAAATTCGGCCAATGCTGTCGGAAGCATTGCATGGTCAGATGCATTTCTGCAATGGCTTGCATTATCCCACGTAGAAACATCTAAGGGTAAAAAATCTAGGGGGAAAAACTTGTGAAGTTCAAAAAAGTTCAGCCAAGGAAAAGTGTGGTTGCTGAATGGGTGCATGAATCATTGTTGATGAGGTGAAGGAATTTTAAATTCCTGGCTAGTTCTGAACTGAAAATTCTTTCATTTTGTTTAAGCTCAAGACTAATATTATTACATTGCATTGCAATTGCATTCCAACATTGCATTTCCGTTTTCATCAAGTTTTTTCTAGCCTGCATAATTCTAACATTCTGTCGGTCTGATGTAGAGGTTAAAATAAAAGAAATATTAACCATTGGACATTTTGTCAGGTTTTCAACAATAAAACACATTAACTTTCATCATTTAGAATATATATAATTATAATGTAAAGTAACTTAATACTAGGTCACATCTACCAATACAACGCTCATAATATTTTTCGATTTATTTTTCCATTTCAATGGTTCGCTGATAAAAACAAGGAACTAAAAGCATATTCCACTGTTGTAACATAACGAAAATATTAATCAAGTATTATTTTCAATTTAAGAACGTATTTAAATAAATATACGTTCTTCTATTGTCACAAAAGTGATTACTTGGCACGAAAACATAAGTATTTGATGCGTGTCCGAACTCGTACCACTCCATGATGCGTGTTCGAATGGTGTTATTGAATATTTTTCATTGTTGATAACGAAGTGACATCAGTTTTTTTCCCTTTGCGGTGTTTCTGAAAGGTTTATAGATATACAATTCCGATTTTCACGCATATCGGCAAATATATCGGTGCATAAATAACGAATACATGTAAAAAAGTGTCCAAACTCACCCCAACTTACGGTAAGTGTTTTAGTTGAAAAATATTTACAATATTCCTTTCAGGTTGCAGAATGATATTTAATTTAGGGCAATAGCTGTGGAAAGACTTATGTAAGGATTTAAATTACATTTGCTGGGTGGCTAAAAGGCTATTTTCATGATAATTCTGTCTTCAACACTTGCAAACAGATAGATTGTTATGAATAAGTCCTTAAATGCAGCTTCTAGTTAAACCCTATAAAGGTAGGAGGAAATTTGATATGCTTATAGCAAACCGTTAATGTCTCTAATAGGAAAAACAGCCAGAAAAATTAGCAGATAGGTCGCCAATGTTGCTATGAATGATTTAAATTGCAAGGTGAAATATGTTCAACTCTGAGATGAGGTAGAAATAATAATAATTCCTTACTAATTCCTTAATACTAATAATTCCATGCTTACAGCGGGGAAGCATGCGACAAATCGATCTTGTCGCAAAAGACCCTGTTCCGCAAGCATACCGAGAAGCCCATGCATGGAAGTTTCCATCGAAACTTGGAAACGCATGGCCTATCGAAGGAGCTCACATTCGCCTTCCTGCGCTCCACAGGTCTGAATTCCGAAACCTAGGGATTCATGCTCGCATGCCAAGATGGTGTCATTAACACCCTCATGTACCATCGATGAAGGCGGACGTGTTAAAGCTCAAAATAAAGAATGCGGAGCAAAAGATCCTGCTCCGCAAGCATACCTAGAAGCCCATGCATGGAAGTTTCCATCGAAACTTGGAAACGCATGGCCTATCGAAGGAGCTCACATTCGCCTTCCTGCGCTCCACAGGTCTGAATTCCGAAACCTAGGGATTCATGCTCGCATGCCAAGATGGTGTCATTAACACCCTCATGTACCATCGATGAAGGCGGACGTGTTAAAGCTCAAAATAAAGAATGCGGAGCAAAAGATCCTGCTCCGCAAGCATACCTAGAAGCCCATGCATGGAAGTTTCCATCGAAACTTGGAAACGCATGGCCTATCGAAGGAGCTCACATTCGCCTTCCTGCGCTTTTGGGAGAACGTGACAGACACGAGATGCAGAGCATGCTGGAGGCAGCCGGAGACTTTAGGTCATCTACTCTTCGACTGCAGCTTTTATGTGAAGAACGCATATATAAACCGGCACAACTCTGCTCTGCGGGTGTTGTATTACCATCTAAGACACCATTACGGTATAGATGTGAATCTGATGCTGCCTTACGTCCCTGGAGACATCGAGTCCATCATGGAGAATTATAAGTGTAAGATCTGGTGGAATTATTCCTTCTCCACCTCCAGGCAGTTGGAGGCGACGAAGTCTGGTATCGTTCTCCTCGACAATATCTCGCATGCCATGTTCGTGATCGAGTTTTCGGCACCAGCTGAAACGAACATTGTAAGCGAAGGAGATTGAAAATAGGACTAAATATCAAGATCTGCTGTACGAACTCAGGCAAATGTATGCATGCTACTCTGTGAAACTGGTAGTCCTCATCGTGGGCATGCTTGGTGGTGTCAAGAGCTCATTGGTTGAAAATCTCAAGTGCATCCCAGCATGCCGGGCACGAGCCGATGCACTTGTGAAGGCAATGCAGAAGGCTGTCCTTCTTGAGTCCCTCCGCCTGCTTGGTGCGCATGAATCTAATGCTGGGTAGTCACCTATCCACTGGTCGCGGACGTGGCTACCCTTAGGCGCGACCCCTCTCGATTCTCCGGCAATTATGATGCCAATGAAACCTGATGTGAGCCGAAGACTCAGGAGGTGGATGATACTTTACTGTAACAAATAATAATAATAATGGGTCAAAATGGACCACTAGCCTCCAGTAATGACTTAGGCTGGCTAATGGTGGCCGTCTGCTTGTGGGGTTAATCTCCCCCACTCACAGAATAACTGGGTTCCAAAGAATTCAGAAAACACCGCCTACAACGGGCCCTTCTTGGATGAGGACCCTAGCAAAGTTGGGTGTGGCAAACCTATGCCATCAAAAAAGGGAGCTCGCATGGAGTGGACGGAGACCCTGAGGGGAGACCCTCGAGCTTGCCCTGCTGCCAGTGAGCCAAATCGCAAAGGATACATGGTGAGGATGCACTCTTTGTGTTGTGAGATGCATCCTGAAGATAACCAGCTGTCGCAGCAAAATCTGCACGACTACGCCAATCACCTGTGCAAGAAAATGACACCCCAACCACAAGGTCAGAGTAGTACACCACCAGCCAAGGCTCCATCTCCTACTAAGGCAGATGACTCTCCAACTGCCATGGCCACCGCCAATTTTTCGGTGAAGGGAGACAAGCTGAAGGCTGATCTATTTAAGCAGTTTAAAAGCACGATAAACTACTAGGAGACAACTACCAGGCAGAGAAATATCCATCATAATATTTCCCTGCAGGACCTACAGCTGTCCCAGTTGAATGGCATCGTAGAACTGGTCTTGATGAAAACGTCCAGCCTCTGGGAAATAGACTGTGTGGTATGTGCTGCTGCCACATTGTTGGCCTCTCCCACAGTGTCTACCACTTGGAAGACGAAGGCAGGATATAGGTTGAAACAGCTTAATGCCAAAATCACGCTGGCCAGACAACAGGTGTCGAGATATCAGTGTGTGTTGGACTACATTTCTTCAGGTCGGGCCTTTACACTGAAGGTCAAGGGCATTGCACTTGTAATCCGGAGAGACCACCACACACTGAACAAAAGATTGCTGCTTATCCTTAAGCAGCACGAGGTGAATAGAGTGCAGGCACTTACAACGGCACGGAGGAAGTTGGTCAAGAGGACCAACGCCAGGAAAGAACTCCACCTTCTCCTTTCAGCTGTCCCATCTCTTTCGACCCCCACCACTTATTGTACAAACACCACCTACTGTCTCGGAGGTGGAACATTTCCGGAAGGACATCTACGAGACCACAAAGCCATTCAATGAAGGTATTCCAGCTATTGCCCAATATAAAGAGTTTTGTGACCGCCACCTAGTGGATATGGATACCTGCCATCTCATTCACAGAAAGTGATGGCAGTGTGAAGAAGGCCTTCTCTGGTAAGAAGAACTTCACTGCTCCAGGAATGGACGCAGTGAATAACTTCTTGTGGCAAAAGTTCCCTTCCACACACAAACACCTTGGCCAGAATCTTCACATCATTCCTGTCAGGGACGGTGCCAATTCTGTCCTGGCTGACTGAGGGGTGAATGGTTTTAGTACCGAAAAAGGGAGACTTGTCTCCAATCCAAAGAACTACCGCCCTATAACCTGTCTCAACACTGTATATAAGGTGTTCACTTCCATCTTATCCGACCTTATTCTCCACCACGTCCAACCGGTATGGGAGGAAGTGTACGAGCAGAGGGGCTCAAAGAAAGGTAGCACAGGATGCAAGGACAACCTGCTCATTGATAGGTGTGTGAGTCAGGACGTTTGTCAATACAAGCGTAACCTGTCAATGGGCTGGGTGGACTATAAGAAGGCTTTTGATACCACCTCTCATGAGCTGATTGTAACCATGCTGAGGTATATGAAAGTCCACCCAGAGATTGTGTCCTGCATCGAACGTCTGTTACCACTGTGGTGTCCCCTCAAAAAGGGAGCGTAAGGTCACCCATTTTTTCTATGTGGATGATTTGAAGCTTTATGCTTCAAGCACAAAAGACCTGTGCTTGTTGTTGGACACCGTATGCAGATACAGTGAGGATATAGGGGTGGAATTCAGATTGGACAAGTGCACGACCATCCATTTAGCGGAAGGAAAGATTTCAGAAGACCAGGAAGACGGGCAGCTTGTTGACGGAAATGCTTTTCGTCATCTTGATGATGACGAAGCATACAAAGCGTATGAATATCTCAGCGTCCCCCAGCGCCGGATGCAGGAGGTGAGAGCAGTGAAGGAAAAGCTTACAGCCAAATACAGGCAGACTCTCAGGCGAATCTGGAGTTATGACCTGCCTGGCAAGAACAAGTTTCTTGCCACCAACACCTTCGCGGTTCCAACACTGCTCTACACCTTTGGTTGCATCAAATTGAATGTCAACGAGCTGCAAAACCTCGACAGGGGAACAAGGAAAATGATGACCATTTATTGTAGTCTTCATCTGAAGTCTTCCATCACCAGATTGTATCTCCCGAGAAAGCTAGGTGGTAGAGGGCAAAAAGGGCAGCAGACGGTTTGGACTTGGACCTTACTTTCAGTGGAGAAGCGTGCGACAAATTAATCTTGTTGCTGAAGGTGGACGTGTTAAAGCTCGAAATAAAGAATTCAGAGCAAAAGACCCTGCTCCGCAAGCATATTGAGAAGCCCATGCATGGAAGTTCCTGTCAAAACTTGGAAACGCATGGGCTATCGAAGGAGCTCACGTTTGCCTTCCTCTGCTCCACAGGTCTGAAGTCCAAAACTTAGGGATTCGTGCTCACATGCCAAGATGGTGTCATTAACACCCTCATGTACCATCGCCTCATCTTTGGGGCAAACGTGACAGACACGAGATGCAGAGCGTGCCGAGGGCAGCCGGAGACTTTAGGTCATCTACTCTTCGGCTGCAGCTTTTATGCGAAGAACGCATATATAAACCGGCACAACTCTGCTCTGCAGGTGTTATATTACCATCTAAGACACCATTACGGTATAGATGTGAATCTGGTGCTGCCTTGCGTCCCTGGGTTTGTATTACAGGTCTTGTATATAGTGTGAGCTTGCCAATATTGTGATATTCTGATTGATTTCATTTACTGGTTAGGGTAGGACTTTGATAGAACAATTAGGTTATAGTGAACCAATATGTCGCTGCTAGTTGGTTCAAAACTTATATATTAGGAAGCATTGGTATGTTAATATCTTGGCAAATTTTACTTAAATTGTATGCATTGTAATGGTTATGCTTTATCTTGCACTTCCATCCATCAATATCGTATAACCTGTTCATGCAGTCTAAAGGAATATATGATGATTGATGTTTTGAAGCAAGGGCCTAGCCACATTGATACACCGGTTCCCGTCAGATCACCGAAGTTAAGCAACGTTGGGCCCGGATGGAGGTTGGATGGGTAGCCCCCCTCCATACCTCTACCGAGGTGCTCTTGTCCCCAGTCTGCGAGTGGCGGGCAGGTTAAATGTGGGTTGGCACAATGGATCTAAAGAGGTCTAAGTGCCGGCTCCAGAAAGGTATTGCTAAGAAAGTGGGGCTCCAGAAGGCCCCCGCCCACCCCTCCAATTTACATTTTGATGTTTTGAAAATACAAAATATTTCTTAATTATATTGTTGATATAAATATGAATTCAATACAAAATACAGTTGTATCAAGCATTTCTTTGACTACCTTGAGTATTTTTATTGCCTATATCAACCAAGAACTATGGATTGTGGTGATTAGTAATTTGATTATGATCTCTCATAAATAGACCATGATGACAGAGAATCAGAGTCCCAATTCTTCTGAGGCTTAATTTTAAATGTAATCAGAATGTGAGTTGCCTACATCATTAGTTTGAATCTAAAAGGGATGGATTGAAATGGATGAGTTTCTTGTAGGTGGTGACCATATCAAGTTTGCAATGAATCATTGTAAATGACTATGCTATTATATTTTATGAAATACCTTCTGTTTCACTGTCCATTTAATTTATTTTTGAGTAACTTGTTATTGAATTAACTCAATGATGAAAGTGAACATACATTTAGTGCATAGAGCAAAATATCATTCATGCTATGTAACAGCTTTGCATTCTTGTATGGCTTTTAATTTTGCATTTCTGGATTCAATGTGCTTGCTTTAATTTAGATATTGTGGAAGCACTGAATTTGCTCCTGGTATTTGGGCTGGAGTTGAGCTCGATGATAGTGAAGGCAAGAATGATGGATCTGTGAATGGTGTGGTGTATTTTAAGTGCTCCAGTAACCATGGTAATTATTGGTATATGATTTTTTTTTAATATTATGTATTATCATGATATAACATATTGATTATGCTATGGATGTATCTTGTATTTTACTATAATCTTCGGTCTTGTACCTAGCAAACTATAAAAGTTAATTTGTAACAACTGCACCCCTCCTGGAAAATTTTTTACTTGCCCTCCAACTAAACTTAAGTTTGCTGGAAAATGTTTTACTTGTTGACAGCAGTGGGAGGGGAGTGGGTAGACAGGGATGAAAGGAAATATATGGTTGTAGGTGGAGGATGGGAAGGAATATTATTTCGTTCGGTGACACAGTGCATGTTAAATGCTTTCATGACCTATATTCTCGAAACTTGAGAGGTAATTCTTTGAGTACCAGAAGTGTAGGAAGGTTTGTATCATGGAGTATTTTGCTAGGCTGTAATAAGTATTTATCAGATTGCATGCTGTGTGGAAATAGTTAATGGATGGTTATTTTTTGCATATTGATACTGAGTGACACTGTGATAAGGGGTAGTAAAATTTATATCAGTTTAGAATACACCCAGCAAAAGATTTAGCAAAATTGTCAAACCCTCATGAATATGATTCTCTTTTCTGACAAATCAAGAGTTGAGATTTACCTCATTTTCCAGTGTAACTTGATCTGATTCATTAGTATTTTTTTTTAAATATGTTTTTGTGTTCTTACAATGTGAGTAGAGAGACAACTGAGTTTTTTTGCATCATTAAGGATAGGCAGATAGTTTGGTATTGCTAAGAATTTCAGGAATGGAGGAAGGTAAGAGAAAAACCCACCGTCAGCTTAAACCTGTGACATTGCAGGTAGTAAGCAAGTGTGTGTGACTCTAGTCAGTGATGGTGTACTGATTTCATGCAGTAAGCCATGGTAAGAGGAAACTTTTTGGTTTTATGGGCTGAGCAAGGAAAAGGCTTGGCATGTTATGTAGCATAGATGGAAATGGAGTGCATATTAAGCTGATAATATAAGTGATGCTGTACCAGATGCGTTTAAATCATGCATAGGTACTATCAAAAGAACTACTATTAGATGAAATATAGTTTTCAATAACAATCCAACTCATAACTCTAAATGTAGATTCTTTAATATAATAATTTTGCATTCCCAAAACTTCACCCAATCATCAATTTGAAGGGCTATTTAAAAAATGACAGTAGACCTCACCTGCTATAATACTCTATGCTTACCTGCTTACCCTCTAGAATTTAAAAATCCCATGTTGTGTAAAGGGGTTAGATTCTCTCTCTATATTCCCCTGTGCTCAACTGTAAGTTCCAATAGAGTAGAGTGACGATTATTCATGGTAATGGAGGGGGAAGCCCAATTGGATAATTGAAAGTGCCGGATAATCTGTTCATGATCATTTTCCTCATAGTTGTGACCTTTGTTTCAGTGCCATGCCTTTTCCACATCTTTTGCACCCACTGCACTCTTTTTTGTGTACAATTAAGTTAATTGGCCAATAGTTCATTGAATTTATTTCTCCAAAACATTTAAACAACTATTTATACTATATTAATGTCTGTTGATTATGTACAGTGAATATGCTCCATCAATTCAGGTAACATGAAGTGGTGAATCTTAATCTGAGATGTGCAATGCATCCCTTTTTCTACTTATGATATTTGCCTATCAGTAAGTGTTTCAAGTTATGATCGCAACGTATTGTGCTCATTGTGAGTAATATTGCTGATCGGAAAAAGTTTGTGTTATATTTTTTTACTTCAGTCTCTCATATCAAGGTCGCTGAAGCACGATTATTGTTTGTGTGGGTTGTCTGAGTCTAATGCCTCTACCCCAAGCTGTAGCTGACAGCATGCATCTCTTTGGTAGCTGTCGTGAGCATGCTCAATGACATGAAATTTAATGGAACTTAGCTATACCCTTTTAGACGTGTCCATATGATCCGTCGTCTGAGGCTCTCGAGCCGGCCTGCAGCTCAACCTCCTGGGTGCCGGCAACTGGTGGGGAGCTTTGCAGTGTTCCATTGGAGAAGAGGATTGAAGAAGAGCATCTCCGTATTTGATGCAGAAAGTTTCATTTTTTAAATTAAAGCACATCCTTGTCTCTGGGACAGTGGATGCAGTGAATTCTGCAATCAGACGCAAAAGATACCAAGGCAAGACATAACAGACCGAGAAATGACAGGCTTCAAACATAGGCACAAGTCAAACTTTCAAAGAACGACAGGACCTGAGGAGCATTGCTGGAGTAAGTGGCGTTGTGGTGTATTGGAGCCTTTACCTGGCTCACATGAGCTTATGCATTTCCTTCTGGCTCTCTCAAGCTGCTTTGGTGAGTGAACTCACAAGGGCTCATGTGAAGGGTGTCTTAGGGATTACTCAGCCTGCTCTCGAAGCAAACAAGTCAAGGTTGCAGACCAGCCCAATTCCCAAACACTTAATGCCACAGACACAATAGCATGTGAGGCATCATGTGTTTAAGGGTGGCAGCTTGTTTGGCATTATATTATACTTCTTGGGAATGTCTAATATGACGCTCATCCTATTTAGAAGGGTTTGGAACCCTTGGAACGATTTGGGATGAGACGAAAAGTTCATCCTCAGAGGCGAAGATTTTACTGGGACAGAACGGGATGGGGAGAAATGTTGGGACAAGATGAGACGTTTTCAGAACAAAAAAATGTCAGGTTGAGACTGGACAAAAATCCTGGAACCAAGTAAATAATTGTGTAGGACAGGAGGAGATGACAAAACGGGACGAAATATATTGTGGAACGAGAGAAAACGAAATTTCAGGAAGAAGAAACATTTAACGAGAAAAAAGCAGTACTAAGTCTTTTTACATTTTATTGTTTATACTGACCAGAGACTAAAGAAATCTATACTGAGACGAGACCAACATTTTGGGATGTCAAATTTACTGGATGAAATGAGTTGAATATTGGTCCACTGTCACTTCAAGCCCTTCTATTTAGTGAAGAATTAGTTATTTCAAATCAATTATATTTCTGGCTGAAACTTATCAAATATAAAACAGTTGCAGAAGCAATATAAACTCACTCGCCCAGGCTGTGCAAATAGTTAGCAGTGATTCAGTTGACCCACCATAATGCAACCTTGTCATGTGTGTGATTGGATTCCCTGCTGCAGGATAACCTTTTGTGTGGGCAAAAGTTAGCAATTTTGTAGACCTAAACATGGTCTGCGACAGAAGCAGGAGGGGAGGGTAGGAAGGTCAGAGTAGGGACAGGAGGAGGGGACTTGTTGAGGGACTGAAGGACGGATAATCCAATGGTTGTTTAATTGAACGTCGGATAGGTAGAACGTCGGAAGGTTTAATGATTGAAAACAATTAAGTAGGGTGAAGAAAGGGACAAACGAAAAACCTTTTGGAATATATTTTGTACTAAGAATTAATAATTATCAAAGCAAGTATTAGAGCATATGTTTTAGTTATTTGGCTGAGCAGAAGTGTCGAATCGTCGTCAGAGGCTTTCGGGTGCAGCTGCGTATAGCGCGTTGTCAGTGGGCAAGCTTTCGCGGCCATTGCAGGACGCATCATCAGGCAATGATGAAAAATATATTGGGAAGTTGATGTTTTTATATCTCTCCATCCCTCCCCCCTTTACTGTGAAGTGGAGGGGGTGAATGACGTAAGAAGTTGGCCGCCACTTAGCCCTGTCCTTGGGGGGTCGGTGAACTTTCCTTCCCCCTCACAGTGCCAACGGGTGTGTCATTGTTTTTCTTGTGGAACCATCCAGGCGTATCTTTACTCCGGAAGAGTCTTCTCCAAGTCGGACTTAGTCGAATACCCTCGTCCCGGTTGAAGTTCAGGGGGCATTTCTCAATCTCTATGGCCTCGCGGATCAGTCGTTGGTGATAAAAGCTGTCGAATGTACAACAGTGGTAGATAATGTGAAAATTTCATGTCTGAGTTATGAAACAGGAAAATTAAATGTGTTCTTCTCCAACTTAAAATCATTGGTATTAATGAAATACTCTTTTCATTTTGTAATGGAAAAAGTTTTTTATCACTAAATTAAAACCTCAAAAATATCATTGCCATTGAATTATTAAAAATTATATATGTAAAGCTGGTCCTTGTATCAAAGCTAAATTTACTGGCATTGACGAGTGTCTGTGTTTCATTGCCCCTTAATGGTATTTGCTGATGTTGGGTCCTCTGGGATGGAGCATGAATCATGTGTATTTGGTGCATTAGTGCTAAATTTTTAGCGGAAAAGGATGTAAAAATATGATCCCAGTATTCTCATCTGTTTTCCCGAGACACTTTTGTGGGTGTCTGATCAACTTAGGTCATATTAATCATGTATTGTGTGATTCTTTTTTCCTTCTGTTTAGCATTGTATAGAATTTACTCCAATATTCCAAAATTGTGTAACTTAAAGTCAAACTAGGCTATTCATTTTTTAGATTATTACATGCTTACTATGTGGTATTCAAATGTAACATTAGGTTAACCACCCTTTAAATCAGTTTGAGAATAACACTGCTGTTCACATGAATGCATTGCCTATACAATCAGATAGCCTGTTTTGGTAGCTGTAACTTATTTTTGGTCAGCACTTTGAGAGTACCTGCTATTTCAGTTTGAAAGCCTTGGTCTATATGATAATTTTGGTTCAAATAGTTGAACAAATGTCATAATGTGCTGTTTTTTCCTTCTAGGCATTTTTTCACCAATTGATCGAGTCAGCAGAGCAGGCAAAGTGCCAGATTCAAGTATACCTGTGCCTAGCAAGTCACATTTCAAGCAAGTTGTGAATCATGGAAAAATTGACATTTCTCATGTCACCCCGAAGGTTTTTACAGGTTTGTTTTTTGAATGGCAATGAGGCTTTCAGCCTCTCTAGTCATTGATGCCTTTGCTGATTATTGTATTTGCCAGTGTTTAGGATGCATTGTTCCGCCTTAAAATGCACTCAAAATTTGGGATGGGTCTTATGTGCCAGTAATAAAAATAATGAGTTCATATATAAACAGGTGTAAATTTTCTGGTTTATAGCAATACATATGTATGTGTATTCAATGGAATTTTGTCCTTTTGCCAAAGAATGGTTTCCATTAAATTGTTTCCACATTTTGTGTTTAAATAAAAATTATAATTAGTGTAATGTAATTTATGCTTCATTATTGAAAGAAGGAGAATTTCAATTAATTAATCAATAGAATTCAGATCCAATAACATACCCATGCCACTGTTCATCTTATGTACACAGTCATGATCATAAATTGCTCAAATGTAGGAAAATATGGCATCTGCCCTTGCAGTTCAATGGTGACATAACCACATATCAAGTGATTTCACTTTTGAATTATTTTAAACTGTCATTTTAGCCACTCTGATTGTTTTAAACATTAAAGACATGCATAGCAATGGAAAATAGTCTCAAAGTCACTCAACATTTCTATGCTTAATGTTGATTTGAATTGGTCCTTGAAAATATGTACAAAAAGAGGGTAAGTTGTCCATGTTAATTTAATATTATGTTATCATTTCTGGTTTCCTTGTTTTGGTTTAATTCTGAGTCACATAATTATCCTCCATGAAGCATTTGTGGGATTATTGGTGTTGCTACAGTAGAACCTCTTTTTTACGAACCTCTAATTTACGAAATGACACCAATTTACGAACCATTCCGCCGGTCCCGATCTTTGTATATAGGAAAACCATGTAAAATGGCCTCTATTTTATGAAACCTCGATTTTACTGATTTACGAAGTGAGAGGCCGGTCCCTAGGAGTGATTGACCTCTGTTTTACGAAGTTTTTGAAATTATTTTGTAGCACTGAACTCAGTACAATGGAATAACGATCGCTGTATACCGCGACAGGAGCAGCTGAAGCCAGATAGGTCATGTTGAGAGGGCCCTCGGTCCAAGTATTTCATATGGGAAAATGTGGAAAAATCGAATGTGAGCATAGTGCTTTTTGAAGTGCTGAAACTGTAGCAAAATCCCAGAGACAGATCATCCAAATCGCAATTCAATTCTTATTATATGATCCAAAGAAAAAATGTTCAAAGACGATTGGCACGATGCCTACTTTCTCGAAAACAATGCCCCAATTATAAAATAACCGGATAAAATACCCACACATAAAATAATCGGATTAATGCTTGATAATTTCTATTCTATTTCTATCATTCTGTGTATTGCGAACACCTAACTCGTCGTCACAAAGGATCCATATTTTCTCTGGAATTATTAAATATTAGCTTTAAGGTAGCCGCCGCCACCCCAATTCAGAACTTTGGGCCTTTCATTTGAAAATAGCATTCCTGTAGGAAGTTCTTTGCTGCAGCTATCGTGGAGCTTAGTTTCATTAAAAAATACTAATTTTGCAATAATAAATTACTTGTATTCAAATCTTGATGCAATTTGATTATTTAATTTTTCATGAGAAGTGTTTTACATCATTAGGTAAGAATTTGCGATCGTGACTTTGAGATCGCGGTCGCTTTCTGTAGCCGCGAGTAAATAGTTCTCGAAAATCACCGCTAGATGTCAGCACTGTAGAATGCATCTTAAAAAAGAGGGAATTTCAAATTAACTGAGTGAATTTCTAAGATTGACTTTCATCAGCTGCGAAATATTATTAAATGTATTTCAAATGATATGCTTTCTTCAAAAAAGGCATTTTCTGGTCTTTTCACTGAAATATACTAGGGCAGTTGGAACTTGGTTTTGAAATTTCGTAGTTAAAATGCATCCCTGGCTTTCCCATGTTGAAATGGCTTCTTTAAACACCAATCGACTATCACTTAATGTACCCCTTTCGTTAATTAATGCATAACTGCATATGCTTAAAATACTCCGTGGGATGAGTTAATTCTCTTATGAGTTATTCCCCTTATTCTGAGATCTACCAACTGAACAGCTATACAAGAACTTAATTCAGTTGCAGCAGCCAAGTTCATACCATTATAAATTTGTAGAAAAATATTCACCTGTTTTTTTAAATTCATGGCTGTTTCATTCTCTTTTACTAAAGTGAGTCTCCTAGCCTTAGGAATAACGCCTATGCTATACAGCGAATCAATACAATTGAGGTGTAATTTTTAAATCCTTTCAATTGGATGTAGATACACTGCACACAGAATTTCACATAATATCTGTTGTTTTTTCCCAGAATGAGCAGATGACTATTATTTGTTATAGTAATTAGTTTGATTTCAACCCTAACATAACTATTTGACAAGTTTAGTACAGCATAGTGTTTAATTGCATAGAAAGTATACTCGCATTACTGTCAGCAGAGTTTTAGTAGATGTACATTTGTCGCAGATCAAGCCTCTTATGTGCATGATGTGCCTCCATGGACATTGCTCCATGCTGTGCGAGGTGTTGCCAGAGCATGGGAGTGTCACCGCAAAAACTATTTCCAACTGTTGGAGATCAGCTGGTTTTGTTGACACATCAGTTCCGGAGACAGAGGAGTTAGTGGAAGATAACCTCCAATTTACAAACCCTCTAATTTACAAAGATCAAATTTTTGGGTCCCTTCAACTTTGTAAAATAGAGGTTCTACTGTAATTATAAATTCATTACACTTAGGATTTGGATTATTTTTCAACCTTGTTCAAATTTTTGTCCAAAGCTTTGTGTATTTTCATAAGTTCATGATCTTTACTTTCTGATGCAAGATTTAATAGTTCCTTTTTTTCTTGACTTAGTTTTATAATACCTGATGCTAGCCACTTTTGCTCGCACTTGTTAGAGTTCGATATTTTATACTTCATTACAGAAAATAAATATTAAAATAGCAAAATATTTTTTTTGACATATTTACAACAAATGTATTATTTAATGAATCTATGCTATTGCGTTTGCTGAAAAATAATAAAGCTATTATTATCATTATCATGTGAAACTTATTACCAGTACCAGATTTGAATTCTCGAGAAACTTATATCATCTTTAATTCAGTCATCTTTCTTTAACCTCATATTTTCACTCCTTTTGACAAGTTAACTGAAATTTGGTATTTTGTACCAATCAGGTCTTAACCTGGGAAGCCAATTGAAGGAGATGAAACTTGGTGACAGAGTGATTGTGAGAAGGAATGGGACCTCAAGAGAGAATGAAGACTGTTCTGGCTGGGTGCGTTACATTGGCACAGCAGACTTTGCTTCTGGTATTTGGATCGGCATAGAGCTTGACAAAGAGACAGAGGGTAGACATGATGGATCGATTGGAGGCAAATGCTATTTCACGTGCCCCCCACAGAGAGGCATCCTGATTCCAATTTCTAGGCTCAAACGGTATTCATTCACAATGTCTTTTTTTACTATACACAAATAACTTGGCATTAATGCATACATACATGATATGCATATAGGTATGGTACCTATACTCTGCCTTTGCGTGACTGCTTGTTAAATCTAATCAATGAACCAGTAAGAGAATTGAGTTTAATTAAAATGACTATTGTAATGTTGCATAATTACTATTATGTCATCCTGTGCTTAATCATTGATGTGACATCTTATATACAGAGTTTTGAATTTGATGGGTCCTATATTTGCTTAGTGAATATAACCTCTATTAGTGGTGAATGTTTTTTCGGTAACTTTCCAGGTTTGTCCAGCTTAACAAATTCAAGAATAGTGACCTAGCATTAGTGATCTTAATGGGGTTACCTGCTCAATGCACAATTGTAGAATTTCCAGTCACATTATATTATAATTATATGTAAAGTTATTTACACCACCTTACAAATTATTTTAAGCACCTAAGTGCTTAAAAGTAAGCAGTTACCTCATGGATGCACCACTGTGCACATGACTGTGGCTGCTTCATAACATTGTATGTATGCTGTTTGTATAACATATTGTGACAGATCACGCCCCTCCAGCCTGCACTATTAGGAAGGATGGCCGCACACATGTGATACATGTTTCAACCTACCATTTGGGGGCATATTCCGCGATATCATAAGAAATTTGTTAAAGCACGCGCAACATGCACTGCTCACTTTAAGCTAGGGAACTGGGACTCGTTTGACACAAATTTATTAATCACTTTTAACATTTGGTAAGAGATTACATGCATTGGCAAGACACACAGAAAATAGAAAAATCACTGCATGACATACAAAGAATAATGGATTCACTGATGAGCATGAACGAAAAATGGGGGGTGATCGAAACACAAATGATATGGATGATTGTGAAATACCCTAGAACTAGTATGACAAAAAACACAAACATAATTATTCTATTTTGACAGTTGTGGTAGATAATGAATAAAAGATGAGGGTGCTACAATCAAACGAAGAAAATTACCCTTTTTACATTACACAAGACAGTTGTCTGATCCCCGTGCCACGCATGACACGCAACGGGATGGGGAAAATGGCACTAGTTCAGTCAACAATGAGTCGTGCGGTAAAGCCGCTTCACAATTATTTCCTCCGACGATGTGGCTGGGGCTAATTAAGGTGAGGATGTGGAAAACTCTCTTGTTCACACTGGGGGGGGAGGGGTGGAGAGGGATATGGGGTTCTGCCGCCGGCAGCTTACCTGCTGTAGCAGGGATCAGGCCAGAAGGAGAGAATCGGCTGCACCGACTTCACGCCGGGGACTCCTGAGTCACAATCCTATGTGGCTGCGCAGCTCCCTGGTCCCACGAATTTAGGCGATGTCGTGCTCGATGGGGATACTCAGCGGCTTGGGGGCGCTCTCTCCCGCATCTCACAAAAGGAGATAATTAACGGAATACCTCCGTCTCCTGTCCACGTCCTGTCTTTGATTGTATGCTCCACGGGCATAGGCTTCCATGCCACTTGCCCAAAACGTCTCTCCCCGCTTCCGTGCACCCAGGCCCTTATATACCCACAAGTGGTGGGGTGGGCGTCCGAAGGCACACAAAATGGGAAAGGGGGGGAAATTTCACATTCGAGGGAGTCGAAGCGGCACATACGAACACTGCCTCTAGGGCCACTTGATTTGACGGCGGCGATGGAGATAGCCTCCCGCACACTCGTTACATCACCAGCCTTGCATACCTGTACCGGCGAGCCCGAACGTGGTCTGTCTCTCCCGAAAAAAGGGGGTGAGAAAAAACACTGCGGAAATGCACAAGGATGCGAGGGGACCCAGAAACTAATATGCGACGGCGCAACCGCTACTGTCACAATATTGTTCCTTTAAAACCTTGAGAAGTCATCAGGAGAGGAGGAGGTTTCATGGAAATTGACTGGCAAAAGCACCTGATACGAATTTTGGGAATTTGGGTTTGAATCCTAGTCAAGGTAAATGATATATTTCTCTGTAGAAAGTCTGCTATTGTCCATCTTCATCAATGATAGTTGGTTCAAAATGTTGTTCCACAACTTCAGATCTGAGGAAGGGAACATGAATGCGTGTGGAAATGTCATCAATTGAGATTGACTGATGCGGAAAGTAACCCAAAAAACATTCACTATTTGAACTCTACTGAAGCCTTCATTTTAATAACCTCTAATAATGCCGCACATGTTGATTTATGGGGCATGGAAAATAATTGGATGGTAATGGAAACTAATGTGGTATGCTTTATTTACCCTACCGGTTTATTGAGTCCTCTATGTTGAAATTTATTCTCCTTTACTTCTGAAAACCTGGTACAAGTTTTATCACTTTCTATGAATGTAACCAAGACAAGCTTGATGGGGGGGGCGAGGGGGGGGGGGGGGTGTTTATGGAGTCTTTTGTGCCTTTTTTTCTCAGAATAATATGTCATTTATATTGATAGTCGTGATTGAGTAGAAGGAATTTAATTCACATTCATTTGGTCCATTATCTGGTATCTCATAATTATGTAGACTACTTAATTAATCAAGAGTAAAATGTAAACAAGTGGCATCTAAGCACTTCATTTCTCCATGTCCAATCCATTATGGGTATTTATGTAACTTGGAATGGACCTGGTTTTTCACTTTTATAGTTTAGGAAATTGCACTCCTTGAAACTTGTTTTTGAATAGACAGTCAAGCCTACTTTTATGAAACACGTTTTTAATGAAGTTCCGGTTATAACGAAGTGAAGGCTATTCCCCATCAAAAATTTCCATTTTTATCATGTTAAAAATCCCACTTTTAATGAATGTTTATTTATCAGTGGTCCGTTTTTTACTAAGTTTTTTATATGCCATGGGTAACCCATTTCTTTCTGTAGTACCCCCCAGTTGTTGTTGACTAATTTTCAGTATTATCTGCAAGCTAAAGGTGGAGGTGTGATAATTTTATCCATAAATATGCCCACCCACCCCTTACTCTTGCTCCCATTAATGCACACCATGAAAGCCTTCACTGCTCCGTGATTACAGTTGAGTCAGGTTGGTCCGATGACAGGCATATGGGTTGAGTGAGAGGCAGGGGTCAAAATTGCTAGGTTGTACAGGACAATGCTCATGGCTAGAGATTGACAAAATGGTCTTGCGAAGAAAGAATACAGGAAGGAAGAGAAAGGTAATTATGGTGATTCATTCCATTTGACAACGTTCTAATACAAGGCGTGGGTGTTGAGTACAATAAGGGGACAGCGATTGACTGTGAAATGTGCTGGCATCAGGGTTTTCCACCCCTCTGACTTTCTGTTTTGCCTCGCCATTGCACAACTTTCTGCTGTAGCTCTTCCTGTGGTGCTGCCTTCAGTCTGTGGTCATCAGCCGTTGCGTCAAGCAAGACTGCATAAGCTTGTGCCTCAACTTCCATCCGTTTCCCCTCACCATTAGTTGATGACTCAGTGACCTTGATGCTGCGGATGGCATGGTAGCCGATGCTTAGCGAAAATGACTTTGCTGCTGATTACACTGTCTAATTTGCTCGTCCGAGGTAATTTCATTGAGTTGACAGATTCAAGTTAAAGTTGGAGACATATGCACTATCAGACATGATCACGCAGAAAATAGAAATAAAATAATATTTTCGGGCATGTTTCCAGTAATATCACATTAGGTGTATTTTCCAGGTCACCTTAATTTTCGTCGTAGATCTTTAAATTTATCGACCTGCTCTCAGCCCATTTTACCCAAGACTTTGCTATGATGATGAACTGCAGCATCATCATCCTTCCCTGTTGGAAGTCCCTTATCAGTTACGACCGTGAAAAAATTTCAATCACATTTCAATCACAGAAAAAATCACATTTCACTCATTGCTTTTCCATGCTCTAACTTCCCAGGTGGCTTCCAATAGAGGAGGGGCTTGAGAGAGGGTAGAGAGGGGTAGGGGTCGAGCATCACATCATGGCCAGCAACAAACCCAGAATCCCTTAGCACTACAATCATCCAATCACAGCCTGGAAGAAGGGGAGGCTCGGAAGGAAGAGATGAGAAGGCATTATTTATGGTGTGAATGGCCCGAAAAAAAAAGGTAGGGATGGAGTGGCTGAGATGCAAATGTACTCGAGTAATGTTTGATTGGGGGTAAACAGCTGCTGGTGTGTGCACCATAAGCATTAGCAAATGTTCAAAATAGCTTGGCAGCCCTTAAAAGTAATTTGAGCTCAAGAAAGCGATACCAAAATCACAATGACGAAATAGGCACTAACTAGCCATCGAAGTGTACTGCCCTGGTGAATCGGTGAATCATTTTGAAAGATATGTTGAGGCATCATGGGACAAAATTCGACTTCAGAGTTGCATATTAAGCATATTTTGAATTATCCGTATCATCAAGTATGCAAGCCGCAACATTACAGCAGTGACCTCCAAAATAGGGCTAGGAAAAACTGGCCCCCTCGTAATGAAGTTTGGTTATTACAAAGTAAATATTTGCCCCCCTCAACTTCATTAAAAACAGGCTTTACTGTACATGTATCTTAAATATATTGCAATTGTTCCTCAGTATGATTATTTCCTCTTCATGAAACACTCATCTCATTAATATGAAGCTAAACAGTGAATGCAATTGGTAGTTTTACAAAGAAATAGTGCATTGCAGTAGTTATAAAGCCATCCAATGATGACAGCAGGAACCAAGAATGTAACTGGGTAACTGAATGCAGGTAGACATAGTAAAATCAGATTCAGGCTTTTCAGTGCAGTCAAATCACCAAAATGTAAAAATAACTCTTTCATGCTGGTGTCATGCTTAGACTGCTGTATCGTATATGCGGAGAAAATTTAAAACCGTTCACTATACCCATACTCACATGTTTATTTTCTTACTTTCTATGTGTGAACATTCGAGATTTTGTGATACTGATTCCACCTGCAAGGTACCATTGTTAATACATGACTTCCCAGAATATTTTCAATTTGTACTGATAACATTCTAGATGATCTGGTGCAAAGTCAACTAATTATTTAAAAGTTCTTTTGGGCACTGTCTTTAAGCAATTCTGCACAGGTTATTTTCTTATGGCATTGCAGAAAATGTTTACAGTAACCTGACAAGTTTAGGCCCTAAGAATTTTTACTGACTTTGATCATCTGAGGCATTCTATCGACCAGAATTATGTTGTCTTGTACTTTTCAGGCCCCAAGGCTGCCGAATTTAAGAGAACAGTATTTGGAAATGCATATAGAGTCTTAATATGATGTTCATATTTTATGCAGTATACTTTTTTGCACAGAGCAGGGAACTATCAGTTCAACAAACTGTCAACAGCATAGTTGGGAAAGTTACCAAAAAAATTAACTGATTAAAGTTAAAGTTAATCTCTGTAAAAAGTAACTAGTTATAGTTAAAAGTTACTTTTCTGAAAAAGTAACTGATCAAAGTTAAAGTTAAAAGAAAGTAACTTTTATGCTAAAAGTTACTAAGGAAAATTGGATGCTGTGGTTATAGAGGCCTTGATGGTTTTTTGTTTTGACAAACAAAGCAAACACTGAAAACTGTCATTGCGGTTTCTTCCATCCATATCCCATTGTTTTAAAATATTCGAAGTGGGGATTTTTGTTGTCGTTCCGTTTAGTGTCCAGAGTGTTGTTAGTCAGGTTTCCTAGTTTCTGCTGAAAGGATTCGGGGATTTTTCTGAGGTGGAGCTCCAATTCAGGGATTTGAAGTTGTTGTGAATGTAAGAATATTTCGCAGACCATGGCATGCCTGTAATTTGCTGCAAAAGATAGTTCTGAGTGGTAGAAAGTACTTTATGGTTAGTTTTTGATATCCATTCACATTGCGATTTGAAGTATCCCTTCACAATTGTAAAATTGCAGTGGAAGCAGCTTAGTTACATAGTTATAGTAGATAATAATTTAAAAAATATTTTTAAGCATGCTTTTCTAAAAAAAAATAAAAATCTAAGAAAAATAAATCTTCACATCCTACTAAAAAAGAAAGAATAATATTTTCTCAAGTGAATTAAAGTTTGGCCTACTGCTGGAAAGAATTAAATGCAATTCAAGGAAATTATCCACACAATGAATTATTTATGAACATTAATAGGAAGTAATTTTGGTTTCAACCATATAAAATATTTTAAGTAGTCTATTTATGCAAGGCCACAACGAAAAGCATGGGGTGCTCTTTCATATCCGATATCAATATAAATTAATTAAATATAAAGATATGGGTATTCAGTGGAATAGAGCGCTTCAATATATTATTTCTAGAAAACCTTTAAATGAACTAAAGTTAAGGAGCGAAATATAAATGAGAGCAGTTTGTCATTGCATCGAAATTTTATCATCTTCAATTTCAAACCCTTACATCTTAATACTCACAGTTTTATACTTATATTGTTTAAATTAGATTTACAAATCCGAAGACAGTATAAATTCGGATCCCGATCAGAGATTTTTGAGTTTTGCGGCTCAGCAATCGAATCACCCCATGATTGGAATGTAGGATACTGGATACTGACAAGGAGAGGACTTGTAACTCCGGCCACGAAATGAGATGAAATATTTTTCCGTGCACTAGAACAAAATAAAGAAATATATGTCTTGGCTATTTTTCTCCATAGGAGAGTCGGGAAAAAAAAGAAGAATGTCACGTGGGTCGCCTACATTCGCCAGACTCGCATGAACCAATGATAATGTAGTTGTTACAAATGAGAGCTGGTGTACTGTCGGTCGCGAGTTTGCCCTTAACACTGCCTAGGAATACAGTCCATGCTGTATCCCTAGGGTAATTCAAGCGGGCCTTAAAAAAAGTAGATTATCAGGAATTGCATGTCAGTTTATGAGTCAATATATTAAACAAAATTAATAAAATTTGGCATTGGTGAAAATGATTGGAAAAATATTTTATTACAGAATTAAAATCGTGGAATCAATATGTTAACTTTACAATGTATTTTTGAGTGCTGCATTTGTAAATCTAGTTTAAGCAATAAAAGTACAAAAAAGGTAGTGTCCACATACAAGGGTTGAAAATTAAGGATGATTAAATTTTTGATTCAATGGCCGAAAGAAAAATTTTAAACAGCGATAAGAATCGAACTTCATTATCTGCAGTACACTACCTCACTCTGCTATTATCAGTTTACCTGAGTTGGGAGAATGCAGGCTCCCTGCATGTCATTCTACCTTTATCTTGCGATCAATGGAGAAAAAAGTCAATACACATATTTCTTTATTTTGCCTCTAGTAGCATGAAAAAAGGCTCATCTCATTTCATGATCTGAGTTACACAACCTCTCCTCACGAGTATAAAACTCACAAATATCATTTTAAAGGGTATTATTAATTAGACATTGCAAAATTTCTAGTTTTGCAGCTTGAAATATTCTATAATAATTTTATCGTCTTCAAAATTGAATCCTCAGATATTCCATATTTCGATTCTCCTGACCGCATTAAAAAGTTTTTGTTTCTAAAAAAGAATTTGAAAGCATTCAAGGAATTGATTAACAACATCAACCCAAGTTAATGTAAACTCATTAATGACAATTGTGTGCGGAATTAATTTTAGGTTTTTGATTTTGTTTATTATTTAATGTTCTATGTTATATTATTCCTGGCATATGATATGCTTGGAAGGCTTTTTTATATAATTGTTTTTAAACCTTTCTGTATATAGGGTCATACAATATGGAATCTCTGGGATCTTATATTTTGGAAAATAATTCAAATTAGGGTTGGGGCTGGGATTCGAAGATTCGGTCAGATCCTATTGAATCCATGGATTCGAGATTTGATCGAATCCATGGTTAAAAGATTTGATCAAATCCAAAGATTTCAATGGATTAGATGTTAGTGGATTAAAGATTGGAATACCAGTCGTTCGGATTCTATGTACCAGTGGCGGAGAACTACAGTAAGTCCTCGACTTACGCGGATCCGAGTTATACGGATCCGAGTTATACAGATCCGGAGTTACGGGGATTTTCAGTTAGGCCAGTGATATGCTTGCATATCTCCGAGTTTGTGTTGCCACAACAGATTTAGCCTCGTGACAACCCGCTATTCATTGCCTAGCATGCAAGAGTTGATGCCAAACTACGGGTGTTCAGAAGGAAGCCTTTTTTCTATAATTGCATTTAAACCTTTCTGAATAGAGGGTGATACAATATGGCATCACTAGGATCTTATACAGTAGAAGATCGATAATCCGGAATTCTAAATAACGGAAGATCCAAACAACGGAAGGTTTTCCGGAATTATTTTGGGTATGCAATTTTTTAGTCGTACCGCCGAAAATACCACTTTGTAAGCGGTTTAAGTGTTGCTTCAGAGCCTATTAGGTTTCTTCAAGGAATTATTTATATTATTATTATTCATGGAATGCATAATCGTTAGGGACATGACATTTTCGCGAAACGTTTTTTGCGACAGGAATCACGAAATAAGCGACTTTAGGGTTTAATCACGAAATTAACCGTGTCTTCTTTGAAACGCGATTTTTTTAAACGAAATTTGAGATATTTTGCAAATGCCGAATTTTTGTAGCATGAAATATTTTCTTTAGTGATTGTCGGATCGGATCTTTCATTTTTCTCGGTTCCGGATTCGGATCCAAAGACACGGAGTAAAATCGGATCTGGATCGTAGATTTTAAATTTTCGCGGCTTAGCGATCCAAGTGCCCCGTGAATGGAATGTAGGTGCGGTAGATATTGACAAGAAGAGGATGTATAACTAAGGTCACGTAATTAGATGAAAACGTTCCCGTGCAACTAGAAGAAAAATAAAGAAATATGACTTTTTTCCCCCATTACCCCGGTATCGCGGGGAAAAAAATACGTAGGATGTCACGCGGGTAGCCTACATTCGCCGGGATCAGGCGTACAACGAGAGCTAGTGTACTGTGCGAAGTTCGATCCCAATCGGAGTTTTAATTTTTTCTTTCAGTCACTGCATCGAAAATGTTATCATATTCAATTTCAAACCATAACATCTGAATACTCACTTTATTATACTTTGTTGTTTAAATTAGATTTACAAATGTACCATTCATAAATTAAGGATGGTCGGGTCGGATCCAAAGATCCACGGGTCTTTCATTTAATTCGCTACTGAAATCATATCCAGGGACAGTAAAAATTCAGATCCGGATCGGAGATTTTAACATCTCGCGGCCTCGTGATCGATGCGCCCCGCGAATGGAATGTATGTACGTATGGTAGATACCAACAAGGAGACTCGGGTCACGACATGAGAAGAAGATTTTTTCCGTACCACAAACTAGGAAAACAAAATAAAAAAATACTCGTCTTGACCTTTTTCTCCATAGGCCGGATGTGCGAGAAAAAAATTAAACCAAATGTCATGCAGGTCGCCTACATTAAAAATGAGGGCTAGTGTACTGCCAGTCGCAAGTTCGATCCTTAACATTACCTAAGAATACAGCCGTGCTGTATTCCTAGGGTTATGCTAGCAGGCAGTTAAAAAAAGTAGATTATCAGAAATTTCATGCCAAATTATAAGTAAAAAAAATAATTAAATTTGGCGAAAGGAAATGATTGGAAAAAATGTATATTACAGAATTAAATCGTGGAATCATTATGTTAACTTTACAGTGTATTTTTGAGTGACGCATTTGTAAATCTAGTTGAAGCGATAGAAGTACAAGAAAGTCAGTATCCACACACAAAGGTTGGAAATGAAGGATGATAAATTTTTTTATTCAATGGTTGAAAGAAAAATTTTAAACAGCATAAGAATCGAACTTCATTACCTGCAGTCCACTACTCCACTCTGTTATTGTTACTACTATTTTCTCATTAATTTACCTTTAACTTAATTTTTCCTACTGTGTTTTTTATGTTGCGTAGGGTAGCCATAACTTCTGCATTGGATCTCAAATGTATGTACTATTAACTGTTTGTTCACATTGGTATGAAGTCTTTATTAATAATATTTTAAAAAAACCCTTCCTTTAAGACTCCTTTTTCCCAACATTAAACACAGCTTTCACCTTTTTAAAACGATTTTATTTACCGCATTTGTCATTTTAAACACCGCTTTTGATGATTTTTATTTACCATTTTTCGGTGTCCCTAATAATCGTGTTTCTACCCATCCCATGGCGTCAGCCACATACGACATCTATTCTGCGAACTTGCGCGATCTCTCTACGAGAGGAGGAATGAAGTGGGGAGAAAGCTTACATTGCAAGCGCCTCGCCTCCAAAATTTCAATGTATCATGGCCGAGTAGATGTTACATAGTGGGTACCTCTCAGTCGCCTAGTCGTAATTTGATTACTTTTTTCTTTCCTTCCCGGAGAGGAATAGCCCTACGTCCTTCACCTTCACGTGTTCTTATACCATGATAATTCCTTACGAGAATTAAAGTATAAAAACGAATTATTTCAGCTTTAGTTTTCAGGGTAATGAGAACGAGGCAATTAAAAATGAGAAATCTTGGAAATATGCTTTTTCTAAAATAAATATTGTTATAACACGTTTATTTTTATCATTGCTTGCCACCTCATTTACCATAGACAAATTCTCACTGCTCACTTTCGACGATACCCCAGCGCTCTTACCGCTGAATTGCCTACTGTATTGCGGTGTTGCCTACGTCAAGTAAAGCGATCTATTCACCGGAAATATCTTTATACCGGAACGTGTCTGGTCCCGGGCATTCCGGATTATCGATCTTCTACTGTATTTTGGAAAATAATTCAAATATTAATTAAATTGAACTTATAATGTTTCCTCTAACAGCAATCTAAAGAATAGCTGAACAGGTTTAAGAAATGTATTGTTGATGAGTATGTAATAAGGAAAGTGAACTTTATATTAGAAGTAATAAGATGATGTTATTGCATCCGTAAATGTTTATCCAGGAAAATATTATCTACATAGATGATAGGAAGTAGATTTTTTCTACAATAAATTTACTTGTTATTTTGGAAATACTATTGTTGCTGTTTTTCTATATTGATATATGTATTTAAAATGTAGCATTAGAAAAGAATGAAATTCAGAATCCAGTATCCGAAACTAAGGATCAAAAACCAAGATAAAGATCCGATACCCAGGCAAGGATCCAAATCCAGATTCAAAAAATATCACGACTCTTGATGCTCGTTCAAAAAAATCTTTTCTTTCATCATCGAATCACTTGGGCCTACAATCCAGACTTAGTAATTAAATAATAATTTCAAAATGGCTGAATGAATAACAATAACTAACTTCTAAGACCAATTGCTTTCTGATATTTAATAGAAACTTAAAACTATATTCAGTTTGATCTTTGTTCTTACGTAGTGATATTTTGAAGAAAAATAGTTGGCAAAGGAAAAAATTAACCTATTATTCACAGCCGATTTTTAGTAATCAATTCTCCTGTATAAGCTGGTGCTTGTATGTAGAAGATTAACTGACAATAAACACCATTACGAAATCTGCTATCGAGTCTGCCAAGTCCCATCATTGGCCCCCTTCTGTTCTTGCTTTTTGTTGATGACATTGTGGACTGTGTTCTCCCATCAGGATGCAACATCATATTATGCTGATGATTGCAAAATTTTCAGGCGGATTGATACCTCTTCTGACTCAAATTCCCTCCAATTGGCTCTCTCTTTGGTTCTCTCCTGGTGCTCTACTTGGCAGCTTCATATTAACCCCTTTAAGTTAGCTGTTATGACCTTCTCATTGAAGCATTCCACCCTTTTTCATTCCTATACCCGATCACTAAACCCTATTCCTCATGTCAATTCCCATTGTGACCTAGGGGTAATCTTTGACCCTAAACTCTGCTTTCATAAGCATATTAAAAAGATGGTAAGGCAATGGCAGTTGTCAGCCTTCTTTACCGTCATACTGACATACATTACCCGTTTGCACTACGTGTGATATTTTTTGGATGTGTCCTCCATATATTAGAATACTGTGCGCCAATTTGGTCAACCGCCTGCCCCACAACCTTGAAACAGCTTCGACCTCGACCTGTCAATTTCTTTCTCACCATTGTCTGTCATCGCATCCCTTCCCTCAGAGATTCTACGCGAGAATCTATCCTTTCCTCCCTCACTATACCCCACCTCTCCCTCCGCCATGCTCTTTGCGACATGAAGTTACTTCGCAGTGTTTGGAGTGGTACTCTCCATACTAATAACCTTCTTCCTCTCTTCCCACTTCATGTTCCTCCTCGTTCCACTCACAATAGTTGTCCCCTTAAAATCCCCAAATTTGGTCTCTCAATATCCCAGCACTCCCTATTCCACCATATCCCGAAAATTTTCAACTCCTTAGCCTCGCATTCGCCCTCACTGGACCTCTGCTCCTCGCCCTCCGTGTTTGAATCCGTAATTACTAATCAGTTGGTCACCCCCTCTTCTCTGTCTACAACCCGCTAAGTCCCTCTCCATGTTGTACGTTTTGTTTATATGACTAATCTGTCACTTTCTATTGTAATCTTCCTATGTATTTATTGTTTATTTTTATTTGTTATTATGTGTCCACCAATGTAAATAGCCTTAGTGCCATTTTTGGGGACTTTTTTCAAATAAATAAATAAACACTTGTCAGTGGAAAGAGGTCAGGAACCAATTTCAAAATGAAAACTTTTTGACAGTTTATTATACATTTATTATACAGTAATCAAAACTACTGTTGGTGCAGAAATTATGTGCACTCGAGTTTGAATACAAATAACAAATTGATTGCTAGGCCTATAGAAAAACTAATCACACTGTAATATTCCTTATTTCATTCTTCGTTATTGTGTAGCAGACCTAGATTTTTAAATCTCATTTTCATATTTTTACAACAGTTGTAATGTAAAAAGTGCCGGTTTTAGACAGTGTTTGAGTGAAGAGCCCTACTTTGATGACCCGTAAATCAATAGTAAGGTGATCAATTGCAACCAAAGTTTGAAGAATGAGAGATATATAATTTTTACATGCATTCTGTAAGTTTTCAGTGTATGACTTTAATAGGAGAAAAGTTATCAATTTTATAAAAAGTTAGCATCTCTAACCTGGGATGTCATAGAATTTCATTCTTGGTCGCGTTATAATCCACATGCCCTGAACATATCCAATATTCAGTTGTCTAATATTTCAAAACATGCGTTTAAATCGTTTGGTAATTATACTGGTGAAAACGAGCTCCCTCGGCAAGGCAACACTGCACGGCATATAACGCAGGTGTTTTTTGTCCACAAGACCCATGTTATGACAGAATTTTATTCAATGCAGTTGGAAATGGAACTTCAACTACTGTCGTGGAAAAAAGTCATGACACTCGAGTTTACAAGTCAATGACAGTTGTACCCGTAGTCCCACATGAAAACAAATTACATCAAAAATTAGCAAATTTAATTCTGCGTTTAATTGTGGAAAGTGAAAATTTTTATTTTAACTTGTTAAAATTTTATTGTCTGTGAAACAAAAAAAGTGCCGGTTTTTTCACCGTTTTAAACGGAATGCTCACTTTAAAAATTCATAACTTTTAAAGTATTTATTGGATTGTAACCAAACTTTAAAACAACATAAAGGAACTTGTTGTTAAGGTATGTACAAAGTTTTAAGATAATCAAAGTGTAAATAAAATTGTTCTTGTACATTTTGTGAAACAACTTTTTCTCAGTACTGCGTGGTCATATCGATACGAATCTTGTCCTGTCATGGAGCTTATGGTAATACAAGGCTAATCGGTTCTCGATATTCAGAATTTATTTAGTTGTTTATTTTATGTGCGCTTACATTTAATTCGGCGTTTCCATCAACAAGGGGAGTGAGGCGAGCGGGAGGAAGTAGACGCATGGCTTTGGGATTCCGTGCGACGTTGCCACGTTCGACACCATAGCTCCATGTGTAGAATCGTAGAATCCATACATTTTCGTTGCATTGTAACTTAAAACGATTTTCTTTCATTGCAGTGGCACATCTCTTCACCGTCTGCTGCTTCACCGCTTCACCGCTAATAAGCTGTTGTCATTATATTACATTGTGATGCTTACATTCTGCTGATGGCGAGGCCGAATGACCCGCTTTGTCTCAGCGATGAATCATTTGTATTTGTATGTCTGACCCGTCTGACCCTACACTCATTCTGTCGCCGATTTTCTTTGGATTAACATCTGACAGTATGCCTGCTAAACCATTGACGGAGGGCGAGTTTGCCATGTTTGCTAGTGCGATTTGTTTTTTTTAGAAGCGAGAGTGAAAAGATTAATGAAAAGAGGTATCCGGTCTATCATAAAGTGTCCGACTGTGTAGGAAGATCGTTATCGACGGTGAAGAGATGTGCCACTGCAATGAAAGAAAATCGTTTTAAGTTACAATGCAACGAAAATGTATGGATTCTACGATTCTACACATGGAGCGCGGGTATGGTGTCGAACGTGGCAACGTCGCACGGAATCCCAAAGCCATGCGTCTACTTCCTCCCGCTCGCCTCACTCCCCTTGTTGATGGAAACGCCGAATTAAATGTAAGCGCACATAAAATAAACAACTAAATAAATTCTGAATATCGAGAACCGATTAGCCTTGTATTACCATAAGCTCCATGACAGGACAAGATTCGTATCGATATGACCACGCAGTACTGAGAAAAAGTTGTTTCACAAAATGTACAAGAACAATTTTATTTACACTTTGATTATCTTAAAACTTTGTACATACCTTAACAACAAGTTCCTTTATGTTGTTTTAAAGTTTGGTTACAATCCAATAAATACTTTAAAAGTTATGAATTTTTAAAGTGAGCATTCCGTTTAAAACGGTGAAAAAACCGGCACTTTTTTTGTTTCACAGACAATAAAATTTTAACAAGTTAAAATAAAAATTTTCACTTTCCACAATTAAACGCAGAATTAAATTTGCTAATTTTTGATGTAATTTGTTTTCATGTGGGACTACGGGTACAACTGTCATTGACTTGTAAACTCGAGTGTCATGACTTTTTTCCACGACAGTAGGGCCTATATGTCAATTGGTAAAAAAAAACAAGATGTCACCACAAGTTTTATGTCGGTACAATGTGTTTCAACCGTTAGGTCATCAACAGGTACACACATCTGTGAAAGGTGTGTGAGCCGTATATATACTGTAACGAATTATCCCTCAGGGGTGGTTGGGCTATCGATCTCAGGGCAGGGTGGCGGTGAAGATAAAATAGTTCTCTAAGTCCTGAATGAAGGCCAGGGGAGGCTCGGATGGCCTATCCCTAAAAATGGGTTTAGTCATTGGAACAGGAGACAGTGCTGGGGGATTGAGCAGGTTGTTCTGTAATCAGCTCATCTACACGGGCATTCAACTGGGCCACTTCACCCTCGACACGTGGTATCTCCTGTTTTACCTCCGCGATAGTTTGTTCCAGGTTCACTCATCTCCGCACGGAAATCAGAAATCTCTTTCCGTATTTGAACGACATCGTCGTGATATGTTGCTAAGTCTGCTTCCATATGAGCTTTGATTTTATTAACCTCTACGGACTTCTCGCGTGAGATATCCTTAAGTTTAGTGAGAAAATTATTCTTTACCTCCTGTATTTCCTGTTTTGATTCCGCGAGTAGCATGGAAATTTCATGACCACACACTTCTAACTTCCTATCGAGACTGTCAATGGCCCTTTGATGGGACTCCACAAGTTTCGCGAAATTCGTCACCATTTCTTGTGAAACGCAGCCATCTCTGACATCTCACATTGAGTTCGACTTAATTTCTCTGACATCTGCTGCATGAGGACAAGCAGAGCATCAAATTTGTCTGAGGAAGGGATTGATTGAGGCTGATCCCCTGCTGTGAGAGAGGAGGCGATTGGCCTGTCGTCTCTTGTATCCCTCGTATCCACCAAAGGGGTTGCTCTCTCTTGCACTGAATGCATTTCAAACTGATGATTTAAGGTCTTAGATGGGGACTGTTCTTCGTCTTCCATGCTCTCCTCAGACTGTGAAGCAGTCGCCACGTCGCGGTATTTCATGAACGCCGACTCTGAATCGCTCATCCTATCAAAAACAAGATTATCGTCATCATTCTTTTTCTTTACCCATCCATCTCACAATTAGGGGTTTCCAATGAAAGTAACACACAATGGTGGCAGGGGCAGGAGTTGCCTGAGTTAGAATAGTGCCCCCACACAATACGACTGGGGAGGTCATGCACCGCCATTACAATACCAATCAGAGGGAGAAGTGGGGGTGGGAAAAGAATAATTAGGACTGGGGAGGGGTGAAGTTATTATTGAAAGGATGGATGCTTGGGAAATGGAATGGTGAGGAGTGGGGAGTGACACAGAAATGTTTGTTCATTCAACAGAGTACTGCTTCCTCCGGGCACAATTTCCAATCTTTCTAACATGTCCAGTCTTTGGCCTTTCCTCTCCACGTGGAGTATCTCCGGGTTAAATACACAGGTGTGGCGTTCTTCGAGGAGGTGTTTCGCTATGAGAGAGGTGGAGTCTCCTTTCTCCCAACATTTCTTGTGCTCCGACATGCAGGTGGTGAAGCTTCGGCCCATCTGACCAATATATATTTTGTCACAATCACAGCACTTTATTTTGTCTCCGGGTTGGAGGGAGGGAAGTAGTTTGTCTTTAGTTCGGCACAATAACCTTTCTAAAGGGATTGGGTTGTAAAAAGAAATCCTTAGTTTGTCTTTCGGGATCAATTTAGCAATTTTATACGAAAGGTCACCAATAAACTGTAATTTGCACCACTTTTTGGGTTTAGTTGGGGGCACTGAGAGTGTACTCAAATTTCTTAAAGCTACATTCTGTTGTTTCTTATTCAGAATCCTGTCGATAATACTGTCTTTATAACCGTTGGATTAAGCGATGTGAGTTCCTTGTGGAATTCTGGAGGTTGAAGAGGTAAGGGCACCAGGAATTGAAGGCTGCCAGTTTATGTGACATTGGATGAACTGAGTCACTGGGGATAACCATGTCATTGTAGCACTTTTTACGAAGCACTCCAAATTTATGTTTGCCATTGATTATCGTTATTTCCAGATCTAAAAAGTTCAGCCGTCCACCATTGTCTTTCTCTAACTTAAAATTGATGCAACGGTGTTGATTATTTAAAAGGTTTAAAAAACAGTCTAACTGGCGATCACTCCCCGACCAGTAACAGATGACATCATCAACATACCTGTACCAGTACGTCTCATTTTTTTAAAAGTTGGTGTCCTAAATTAAAAAGCTTAGATTCAACATTAACATCTCTATTGCACACTGACTCACGCTCTACCTTGATTTGTTTTTTCAGTTTTAAATGACAGAATTCAGTATTCTTTTTGGCATTTAAATTTATTTATACTTAAAATTTTTATTTTCTATTAATTTTTTTGGCCCAAGCCCCTTGTCGCCGGCCCTGCCTGTGAGTAACTTATTATAAACTGCAGCAACAGAGTGGCATGGACCTTTCTGGCATAAGCTAGATGAATAATGGTTATTGTGTATGTCATTCTTGGAGCGTGTCTCATAGCTGTGGAAATGAGAGTTGACATGGAAAAGATGGGGATAGCATTTTACAAACGTAGCACACGTAAGAATGTAAACACATGGAAGTGTAAGAATCCTAAGTGTGGTAAACAGTGGTTTACCTAGTGCAAATAGATACTCTGCAGATGGCCTTCATGGCCTGTTTTTGGAGAGAGAAGGCCTTAGTAGCAGTTGAAGAACTACCCCAAAACATGATACCATAGGATATGAATGAGTGGATTTTTGCAAAGTACACTGCATTTAAGGTGTCGAGAGAGATATAGAAGACAGTTTCCTTATCATAAATGTGCCAAAAGAGAGTTTTTTAAGGTCATCAATGTGAATTGACCAGTCAAGTGTGTTTGCAAGCTGTAGTCCTAAAAATTTAACAAATGTGGAAGTGGAGAAAGTGGAATGAGGTGGTAGAGGAGGAGTCATTCGAGAATTCTTGTTATGAAATTTGCAAACATGTGGTTTTAGCCTCATTTAGAACTTCATTATCATTCAGAACAGGATCAAAACTGTATTGGGCCATCTTTCTGACGTGGATACTGTAATATCTGAATATTCAATGGAATATGAACATGTAATAGGAGACTTCAATGCTAACTTCCATTTTACATGGTACATTTTTTTGGACAATTTCTTGTACAAACGCTTGCATGAGAAAATTGTACCGTGTAAAGCGGCAAATTGTGTAAATGCTTGTGCAAATGACTGAATGGAAAATAGAACCTGTTCTAATTCCATTCAGACAAACATAAAATTTCATTCAGTTTCATACATTCGTTTGTACAATAAATTGTACAGTGTAAAACAGCCTAAGCTGCTCAAAAAAATTATCTAATGCTATTTACTTTTATTACAGGCTTTCAAAAACAGTGAAAACCACTAAGGATGGTGATTTTGGCTCGTCTACAAAAATAAATCCTGAAGACATAATTTGGGAGGCATACTGTATATCATCTTCAAAACAGGATGGCCATGCTGGAACCAAGGCAGTCCCTTTGTATTCTCAAGATTGCAGACCAAAGCATCTTCTCCGTAGTTTCTCAGTGGGCCATTCTTTCAGAGTGCCTTCTGCTTCTGCATCCCAAGGGGGAAATTCCAAGAATAATGTTCTCAAGAGGGCAAAGAGTTGTGAGGGGAGTGGTGCCACTGCTGCTCTAGGGATGAATGCTTTGTACAATCACAAGATAGGTAAGCATGTCTCAATATTACAAAAATTACTTGATTGAAATTCCATGCAAGTCTATTTAGATAGTTATGAGTTCCTCCTCAATGTAATTGGCTGATGTTCTCAAGTTTCCAAATTTTTAATCAAGCTTTACTGATATTTCTCATCAGTAATTCTGTCCTCTAAAAATCTCAGCACTAGTCCCATCTTTTTTGCATTTTAAACGCAAGTTTTTAAAGAATTATTGGCATTATAGGTGTAGTCAAATACGTTGGACCAGTGGAATTTGCCAAAGGCAACTGGTTGGGCTTGGAGCTGAGAGAAAATAAAGGAAAGCATGATGGACTTGTAAATGGAAAGCGTTACTTCACATCAAAACCTGGACATGGAATAATGGTTCAATCCAAAAATGTTACTATAAGAGGTATTAATGGCGAAAAGTTAATTGGTTCCTAGTGTTATGTATTTTAGCTTACACACTAGGAACAATTTTTACACAGTTGAACATTGTACATATTTATTATGTATCTTTCTTGTTGGAATAAATGCTTTATTTTTACCAGAATGGCCTAAAATGTGAACCTTGATCTTATCCATTAGCATATCTAGAAGCATCTGAAGGAGGGGTCACCACCAAAACCCCCATGTAAACGGGGGGTCCAGAAGTTTTTAAATATATATATTATTTTTTTTACCAATGGGGGGAGTTACAACCCCCAAAACCCCCCCTGGACACACCTATGATCTTATCTACTATGGGATGAGACAAACTTGATTCTTTAGATTTCATTTCTTTCAGTCAGAAAAAAGTCCAAATATGAGTCCATTTTATTTCAATGTTACATATGAGCAGTTTGTTTACAACTCAAAAATATTAGTTCTATTATAGGGCACACATTCATGCTTTGCCTGCAGGCAGTTAATTTATCCAAGTGAAAGTTATACTTTTTTCTGTTTTCCTTTTTTGACACTCTTGAGTCAAATGCTGAGTTGGACTAAGTTTGAATGTGACAATTGCCTATTTCCAATAGCAAAGATAAATTGTAAATATGAAATAAATTGTTTAAACACTTTTTCACATACCATTTAACATGCCTTCAGAAAAAAATGTTTCTGAAGGGTGGGGGCACATAAGTGCCCACACAGTTCTACCAAGTGACTTGTGTGTTACCTCTTCTTTTACATTAAAGCATTTTTCTTCTAAGAAACATGAGGCATAAGTTAACAGTGGGATGATAACAAATTATGAAGATACTACAACAACAAACAATTATTTTGCTGAAATATCAACTGTAGACTTATTGGTCAAAACGCCAAATAAAGCATATGTGGGTTAATCATTAGTAGTACACCACTGGTGTTGGCCACTTATCAGTAAAACTTCCTTGAAAAGATGTCACTAGTAGCACATGCATGTGATTAATTAAATTTGAATGACTTGACACTGCTTCATTTACTGTGAAATTTTCAGTTAGTCTCAAGAGTATGATGATGGTTTGTTGAATTTATGCCACATTTCTTGAGCTATGGTGTGCACTTGTCCACTGTCAGGCCTCTGTTTCATATCTTTTTCTAAGCATAACTTTACAAGGCTTCTCAGCTGTAAATAGAAATATAGTGATTAATGAGGTTGATTTTAGTATGAATATCTACCTACCTGATGTAATTTCTTATATGACTATCCCCTTATTTTAATAAAAATATATTAGTTTGGCTTTTGTAAAACATCATATCCTGCCCCTTTCCCTGTTAGTTTTGTAATTGAAATGTGCACTGCCTTACTATATTAAGCCAGTTTCACTCAGTACTTGATCCAGCACTAAGTCGAGGATACTCGCTAGTATGATAATTCATGTATCACATTATATAGAACCAATATGCTGACTAACAAGCCGGATCACTATTATACTTGCTTGTCTACTTGATTTCGTACTTGATGCAGTAATAGTTGGGTACTACCTCCCAGTGGTTGTCAACCAATCATATCATGTTACAGACGCTGTGAGATCTTTTTAAATTAATATGAAATACAGCTTCATCACAACCACAAGTTCAATGATTGCGTGAAACTTCCTAGGATGGTTCCAATCATGCTTGATTCCATCCTCAATATCAAGTAGTGGCTAGCACACTGCTATAAAAGCAGTCTTGAAGTATCAAGTGAAATGGGCTATATTTAAAAATAGCTAAAATGTTTTATTAGCCCTCTTTGTGCCACCGAATTTCGTTAGTAGTAGCAAAAAGTGTGACGAACCAAAAATTCCAGCATGAATTTGAGAGTCTCGGAACTACTTTTGAAAAATATAAATAGTATGAAGTTACTTTTTAGATATGAATGAAATGTTTTTTTATTTGACAAGAAATGGATTGTTTTTTATGGCATTCTGATGCATTACATAAAGTATAAAAATAATTATTTCAACAAAACTAGAATCTGTTCAAAATATCTTTGCGACTGTGGGGGAAGGAAAAGAGAAAGTTCTGTATGATGCTTCTTCACTTCAGCCAATAGGAGTGAAGAGGGAGTGGCTTAAAGCAGCCGAAACCTCAGTTGTTTTTTGACTACTGTGCAGTGAACTTTTACTCCTTGAGCCCTGTGTTGCCAATTGTGTTTCCTAAATATCCGGAATCCATTTTGCGGCAAACTGTTTACTGAGCAAATTGTTCTTCGCTGTTTGTTAGCAGCCCAGCCAAGGACTTTTAGCGTTACGTGGTCGGATATTTATAACAGTTTTCAAGAAATCTATTTGAGTAACTCGCTGCTTTGCAATGGAGGATGAGAAATTGAATCTTCTGCTTCGTAGTCAAGCAAAGCTGATTGTTCACAATGTAGTGAATTATTTCCAGAGAGAAAAGGAGTTAGGAAGACCTTTGATTTCTCCTGACAAGGTGCAGGAGAGGGCTGCAGAGGCGTGTGGCTTGAGCAAAAGAAAAATCCAAGCAATTGTTCAAGAAGGTAAGTAAAATTGTTTAATTACCACCATTTTCAAGGGCACATGCATTATTTAGCAAATTTGAATGAATTTTAAAAAAATAAGAATAACGGTTATGCCTTACTTGAATTTTAATTACTGCACGTTGATTCTGCTCATTTCTCATGCATTTTTAATTCATTATTTTAACAGCCAAGGATTCCATCACTAAAATTAGCTCACCTGCATTCAAATCTCCGTATAAGGAGAGGAAGCCGTGGTCCAAAACTGTCACTGAGTTTGACGATTTTCAAAAGGATGTGTTAAGAAGAAAAATCTTAGGATTTTACGATGAAGGAAAATTTCCACAAATCAATGATATTTTGAAAACAATGCAAGATAGCGGAGAATACGAAGGCAGTAGAACATTGTTCTGGAGTGTTGTGAAAGAAATTGGTTTTCGCTACAAGAGGATGGTGGACGGGCGGAAGTTTTTACTGGAAAGGAGTGATATTGTGGCTGCACAAATAGCATTCCTTAGGAAAATGAAAAATCTTCGCAACCAGGCAAGGATGATATTTTGCCTTGACGAAACATGGGTTAATCAAAATTACTCTCTCGGTGCTGCATGGGTTGGGCCAAATGAAGAGGGTGGGAAAAAAGTTCCAGTAGGAAGAGGATACCATCTTATAGTGTGCCATGTGGGTTCAGCACAAACTGGCTTCATAAAAGAGTGCAAACTAGTATTCCATTCAAAAGGAAAGAAAGGAATGGATTGCCACTCCGATATGAATGCTGAAGTGTTCACAAAATGGTAATTTCTGTTTTATAATGGCAGTATACAGTGCAAATTATCGTTACTATTTACATATTCTAATATGTCATTTTGGGTCTATAAATATTAATTATGGCTTATTTTAATACTTAATTTTTTATAAATTTTCAGGGTTGAGAATTTCCTGTGCACCTTGAGGGCAATGGAGATTAAAAACGCCGTCATCGTTATGGACAACACCAGCTACCATTCTGTGATTTTGAACAAAGCACCAACCATATCCACCAAAAACCAAGATATTCAAAGCTGGCTCAGTGGAAAGGAGATTCCCTTTACAAATGATCAATCCCGGGCGGAATTATCGGCATTGGTGAAATTGGCTCAAGTCAGAAAGGAGTATGCTCTGGATAGAATGGCTGCTGAAGAAGGGCATACTGTTGTACGACTACCTCCATACCATTGCCAATATAATCCCATTGAACTGGTCTGGTCCCAGGTTAAGAGGCATGTCGCAGAGAGGAATAATACCTTCAAAATGATTGACCTGGAAGCCATCACTCATGAGGTAAGGCAGATTGTAAATTGCATAAGTGAAGGAATTTTGAGGTCTCTTACGAAGGATGTACACTCAATCACATAATCTTTTTCAGGCACTTGACAGAATCACAGTGGAGGCGTGGGCAGCATGTGTTCGTCATGCTGAAAAATTGCAAGATCTTGACTTCGCAAAGGAGATAGCACGAGATGAAATCATCGAACCAGTCATTATAAATACATTGGAATGTGATACTGATGACGATGATGAAGAAGACAATGCCGCTGATGATATGGAGGACTTGGCTCGTCCTTTGGATTCAACTTAAACAAGCTCTGATTGTACTCTATCCTGATATATTATTACATTGATAATAAAATTATTTCCCAAGGAAAAACCTCAAATGTGTTCAAAATAATTTTAAAGAAACTAATTCCCGTTCGGTTAATATCTTTTGAGTTTATGTAACAGTTTTCACCGGTTGGAGAGCTTCTAAAATTCTGTTAGAACTTAGCAATATCTACGGTGGTAGTTATGTATATCTTTATACATATATCGTTTTTTGGCGTTCGAGCCCACGTGGAAGTAAACACAGTTGATCTTGCCAGACGAATGGGTAAACTACTAGCTCCTTTCACCACTGAATTCCAAGATTATTGGCAACGTCGGCTTAAGTCCTTCCACCCCCTGCCTACCCATTATTATTATTATTATTATTAATAATTCTTTATTCCGTTAGGTCTTATAGACATGGGAATGTCGTCAATTACATGGATACATACATACAATTTAAAGAATATATATATATTATAAAAAATAATAAAAACAACATAATTATGCACAGTTTACAAAACACAGTTAACCATTTAAATATTCAGAGGTGCTATAGAAAGCATTCTCTAGTAGAAAGTTCTTCAATTCAGATTTAAATTTCCCTACTGTGGAAATGCCTTTCAAATTTGGAGGGAGATGATTATAAATGCGGGCACACATGAAGTGTGGGCCATTTTTAGTAAGGCTAGAGTTAAACCTTTGGAGGTGCACGTCGCCATTAGCCCGAGTGTCATGGGCATGGAAAGAGTTGTTAGGCGGGAAGATAGTGGGGTTTTCTTTAACAAAGGAGGAGCATTGAAGGATGTAGATGCTGGGTAGGGTTAAGATTTTCAATGTTTTAAAAAAGGGTTTGCCATGCTCTCTGACAGAAACACCAGCAATTGCTTTGACAGCTTGTTTCTGCAACCCCCTTTGTAATTCTCCCCTTTTCCCCCTACATTCTCCCCTTTGTAACGAGTTTGTTTGAAGAGCTCTGAATGTTGTCGAAGGTTCGGTCGCAAAGATATTTTGAACAGATTCTAGTTTAAACAATGTGTCCCTCGAGCCAATATATTGGCTCATGGCACTTTTCGCCCCGTGGAGCAAAAGTGGATATATCGGTCCGTGGCACTAAGAGGGTTAAGGATATATAGGTGAGAAAGTGCACCATATTTAGATTCTTCCAGGAATAAGTATAAGTGATAGTCCTTCTCGAGAGAAGCGAATTAGACCTTCAAGAACATGGTCACTGACTTGTTTCTGAGTAGACTACATGTCTCATCAACATAATGTGGAGACAAGTTAAATTTCATTAGTCTAGGACTTTAATGGCATGTCGTAATAGGATTCACTCAAACATTTCAGGATTGGAGTAAAGCTTGAGGAAATCCACCTATAGATATCTATGTGGTAATGAAGTCACTGAGTGCAGTACATAAAATCCATTGTAATATGCAGACTTAAAAAGATATTGTTACCACCAAGATAGTCACATTCTTATGAAAACATATTATTTCCTCCATTGATAAACCACTAAGTATGAAAATGTGATTCATCGCTTTCCCAGGGAACATTGAGAATTTGGCTTTGTACATTTACACTCCCCCATGTGGTGAAATTGGTGCAATTATGTAATAACAAGAATGGATGTAGTTGTGCCCATTTTAAGCATCTTATTTTCATTTGTAGAGTATATTAATGCTACAACCACAAAGTTGATTAATGTTCCTGTTTTCTGAGCCTTTATTTATTAATTATAAATGAAACTTATGAAAATGAACTTGAAATATCTACTCACCTCATCTGAGTACAAATCACTTGGAATGGGAGGATAGATTACATTCTCTATTCTTTGGCATATATGCAGTAGATTCATTTCCCTTGAGTGGAATGGAGATTGTAAGGCTGCCATCTATGGAATTAATATTCAGACAAGTAAAGCATCATTGAATGAAATAGAGTAATACACAAATTTTTTCTTGTAATTTGAATATTGTATTCATGAGAACAAATGACCCTTATTCCCACTGAGTTAATCATGGCAATTTCATTATAGCTTACTTTATGTGAACTAAATTTCATTTACTTTCTAAATATTATTGCCCATGGTAGTATATTATTAGTGGAGCTGATGGACAACCTCTGACTCTTACCTCATAAATCAAGCAACCAAGTGACCATATATCACTCTTGAAATCATAACCTTGCTCCTGGATTCGTTCAGGACTCATATAATAGGGTGTTCCTAGGAAAGAGTGGACTGTAGATGTTTCTGGACTGAAGTACCTTGAAATGCCCAAATCTCCCAACTTAACATCACCTTTCAAGTTGAGGAAAGCATTTGCCGGCTTGATATCTGTTGTAAAAAAGAAATTTTGTGACACAAGCTCTCTTGTATTATTACTTACAACTAGTGAAGAGCATAGCATGAAAATAACCTTGCTTGATAGTTCTAAGATTCAGTCAATGCAGTTCTTCTGTTTATACTCCTATAATTGCATGACACCATTCTTCTAAATTATATGATGCTCTTTATTCCAGTTTATCTATTAAATGAATTCTTAAATTCTACATTTACTGTGAATAATATTATCCATTGATATCTCAATGAATATAGCTACAAAAGCTTTTCTTTTATTCCTAATTTTCTGAAACTTTGACTGAGATTTCAAGAATCTCATCAGAATTTTTCTACTTTTTGTACCATTCTTCTGTAGATAAGCTTTGTTAATGTTTTTGAAGGATGTGATATCCATCTCTTGTTCTCACATTTTTAAATATATTTACCCTCTTCTTTTTGGATATGGCGATAACTAATTTCCTCTGAAAGACTATTTTTCCTGCTGAGTACATGTCAAAGATAGTTCTGTAAAGTTGCCATAATACTAATGAACCTGGCAGCAACACCATTTATTTCAGGAGCCTTAAATATGTGCAAATCCCTAACTTTTGCATTGAACCTATTGTTCTCTTTAACATTTTTTTCTTTCTTGATTAACTTTTATACTGAAATAATTTCAATGTTAAGAATCACCGAATATCCAATCCCTTCAACATTGCAAGAACCCCAGTCTTGTCCTAGATTATATTCCTGTACTAATCCTTGCATTGACTAGGTACTCATTGTATCAGTAGCTTTTGCTTTTCCTAATGCTGATTGATACTGATAAGGCTGTGAAGGTTTTCATCCACATCACAAACTTATCTTGCTTTCTAATTTAATTCCTTGTTGTTCCACAGAATAATTAGGAATTAAATTAGAAAGCGAATTTGTAACCAGGACTTCTAGTAAGCTTTCCCGCTATCCACTGCTTATTTTGTAGCTTCTACCTGTTAGTTTTTCTTGTGTTTTGCCAATTCTAATGTGTCCTTCCTCTCGCTTCCTAAAATTCCTCAAAAACCCTTTGAAAGATCATTTTTTTATCTCCAATAGTATATTCTTGCCAGATATTTTCATAGTTACCTACATTCTGATTCATGCATTTCAGAAGGTAAGTAGCATGTTAATAAGTTCCAATTAATAAGTATTTTATTTATCATCACATTAATTATGCTTTCATGCAAAAGGCCTATGTATAAACTTCAGGTTTGCTTTCTACCGTCAACATCACTGTTATTATGCTTTTTCTTTTCACTTACCCTTATATGCAAACTTCATAAAAGATAATGCAGTCAATTCTTCAGGCAGAAACCATTATCATATCTTAATTCACTACAGCTCATGAGTTCAAGATTTTTAAGCATAAAATTTTAAAAATAAATTGAGACAGGAGTTTTTTAAAACCGATAACATAACTTTTGGCTAAGTTTGGTACTAGGCATGTGTTATGAATGGGAAATGACATTTTATGTTGATGCAGTATTCTGAATAAAATATTGTAAATGTAGTTGATGAGAGTAGAGATCACCAATACCTATTGTTTCCCAGAGAAAGACACTCAGAAAATCACTTTCCTAAGGCTTAGCTGAACCTGTTCAAAAAGGGTTTGAGCCTAATGTTCCACCCTCTGGCAGGCCATCTAAGTAGATAAAGTTAGATAAAATACCAATGATGTGACAATTTATTCATTCCTAAACCACAGGGAGTCATTTTATGAGTTGGCATTTAAAAATGATATTGTTACACAATTATATTGAAGTGAATTAATTTTATTGATGCTACATGAAATTAAATTTGCACCATTGGGAATCAGGTTCACAAAACAATGAATTTCAATTAAAAATAGATGATTGAGTAAGCTTTACATGCAGTGAGAAAAGAACTACTGAGCATACTTTACCTCGGTGCATTATCTTTTGAGAATGCATGTGCTTTACTGCACTAGAAATTTGCAGTAAACATTTCCAAATAGTTCTTTCAGGTACTAAGTACCCTGACTTTGAAAACCCTTTAATCAACATGGAAAGATCCCCAGCATCTGCCAATTCAAGGGCAATGTTGAGCTCTGAACCCTCAATGAAGGCAGCAATATATTCAATCACATGAGGGTGATTCAGCTTCTGCAAGTAAAAAAATTCTCCCTCTAAATGAGCTTTACACTACAATGCTGTTCATAGAAATGACCTTCACTTTGTGGAATTTTTGCATAATTCAAAATAACAACTAATCTTTGTAATGTTCCACAAAACCTTTTAATGTTTCCCAACCAGTTTCAACACATACGTGTCATTCTCAAGGGACTTCTGAAACTGGTTGGGAGATATTCAAAGTTTTGTGGATCATTACAAAGTTACTATTTTCTATCACATAAGCTGTTACTATTTCATACCCGTAAGTTCTGGAGCATCTCACCTGAAGTAGATATGCTTCTTTAACACAATCTTGGCGAGACTTAGAATCCACCATGTTCCATAAGCTGATTTTTTTCAGAGCCACATTTCTTCCATTAACTTTACAGCAGGCCCGATACACAGTGCTGAATTGGCCTTTGCCAATTGGTCCTTGGATGACATAGCTAGAGAGGGAACACAGTTGATGGTTGATTGGTTCTATGCTTTTCAACTGTTGTATTTCCTCTAGGCTTAGACAAATATCGTCACTCATTGCTGTAGCAAATAAGGTCCTGAAACAGATTTGAACTTTTATTGATTCTTCAAATTTCATGCTTTTGCCCAAGATTTTGTTTGACTGTAAATAAGGCATTAGGATAGTATTCTAATGAAATTATCTTCTTTGAGTACCAATGTATAGTCAGATGTCATAGCCAGAAGGCTCTCACAAAATTCCACTGCTTTTTTTATCTTAAATGTCCCTTTTAATGTAAGATGATTTGTGTGTATGTATTGGCATTGATCATCCATATTCAGAGTACCCAAGCTCTGATGTACAAGTGTTCATGTATTTGTGTATTACTACAATTGGCATAAATTACTTCCTTAGTCGCAAAATTTAGAATACAATCTTACTCGTAGTAATGACCGTAGATGGGATTATTGATTTAAAAATTAACATTTAAAATAAATCGTTAAAAATGTAGTTAACTATTTAATTTAATCGTTGCTTTTTAGAGGAGTTAACTTTTAATCATTAAAATTACACATTAACGGATATAAAACTAACTTCAGAAAATTTTTTTTGTTAATTTTTGGCAAATATAGACCAGTCCGAATTTGGGCGCAAAGGCTGCTCCACAGAAAAATGGGAAAATAAAATGGTTTCGAGGAATGCAAGGGTAATAATCGTGCAGGAAAGCAATGAATAGGCCTAGACGAATACATCCAAACAAAAGCAGGGCTGAGGGGAGTGACCGCCAAAGTTTAGGAATGCACCCTCAGACGAGAAAACACAAAACCACGCTAAGTCAATGTCCTGGAGGGCTCGTATGCCTTACTCGGTGACATCATGTCATCAATACTACATAGTTGTTGCCAGCGGTGTCGGAAGTGGGGGACTGGGAGAGCTTTCGGTCCCCCCCAGAAATTGCCCCGGGCCCTTGAGAAATGAGTCTTCATTAATAAAAATTAAATTTCACTGGTTTCTATCTTGCCTTTTTGCTTCGGGCGCATATTCTACCACCTTCATATGCACTTTAGGTGGAATTCTAGTCTCTACCCCCTCCTATCTGCAAAAAATATGCGGGCCCTTTTCAAGGTTGGCCCCTCCCAGCGAAAATAGTTCCGACGCCCCTGGTTGTAGCCGAGGAAGAAGGGTCGCCTAAAAACCTACGATGGATTATGAGGGGGAGGGCAGTTCATTCAAACTGACGTATGTTACAATGCGCCAGTCTACGTATGCCTTACTTGGCGACATTGCATCATCAATACATCAGCCCCCAGTGAATCACAAGAAAATGTGCACAGGCATACCCTCAGCATCTACTGTAACTCTATATAACTAAGCCATTTCCACTGCAATTTCACAATTGTGAAGGGATATTTCACATCGCAATGTGGGGATCGATATCAAAAACTAATCTTAAATTACTTTCTGCTGCTAAAATCAATATTTTGCGGCTAATTACAGACGCACCATGGTTCGTCAGAAGGTCTTACATTCACAATAACTTAAAAATCCTGAAATTGGAGCTCCACTTCAGAAAAATCGCCGAATCCTTTCCGCAGACTATAGGAAACCTGACCAACAATGCTCTGGACACTGAATGGAATTACAATGAAATTCCCCAATTCAAATATTTTTAAACAAATGGATACGGATGGAAGAAACTACATAGACAGTTTTCAGTGTTTGCTTTGTTTGTCAACACAAAAAACCATCAAGGCCTCTATTACCACGGGATCCAATTTGCCAAAGTAACTGAAAAAGTAAATTTTAACGTAAAAGTTACTTTTTTAACTTTCACTTCAATCAGTTACTTTTTCAGAAAAGTAACTTTTAACTTTAACTAGTTACTTTTTACAGAGATAACTTTAATCAGTTAATTTTTTTTTGTAACTTTCGCAACTATGGTAATGAGTCACCAATGGCCTCTTATCACTTTGAGTTGTTCATTATATAATTAGTATACCTGTCTACATTTGAAACGTGTCATTTTACTGACATGGGATAAAAATCTAATGAGCGTATAATTCTTGCCAGCAAAACAGATTTGTATGCTACGGACTTTACTCTGATGCATGCCAAACCAATTTTTTGAGCGCACAGGTGAATGAACTAGCATAGTCAACGATTATGTATTACTACCCATGCCTTATAGTCAATTGGTAAGAACTTGATACATTTAGTCAGTGCAGTAATTTTTCCTCAGTAAGGCAGTTGTAAAAAAGGTGCCCTACCACATTGATGGAGTTCAGCAATACATTGTGGAATGATGAGACAAACTTAATGAAAACACATTTTGTTCAGTTCCACATTACTTTTACGGAACCCAATTGATTTCCATGACTATATCATTATTGACAGCACTGCATCTAGTAAGTAACTTCCTGATGCAAAAAAATGGATTTAAGCTAAATAACAAGAATCCCATGCCATCTATTTCTCCCTTAACCCTGCAAAAGCTAGAACCTTGGTATAATCAGACAGCCAATCAAGGAACTTTTCATCAAATACAAAATTCCTTGGCATCTATTTGGATTCTCATTTTTCATGGGAGACTCACATAAGCAGCTTGTCAGGAAAACTAAGTTCAGCATGTTTTCTTTTAAGACCTTGGCCTCTTACCACTTCCATGCATATGCATACTCTTCCTAGTTTCTTATATCAAACAACATGCAACAGAATATAAAATAAATTTAGATTATCACAATCAGAAAACTTGTACCTCTCTCACCTCCACATCAACTAACTTAGACATATAGAACAAAAACTCTGTCCTAGGACCCAAGTCAATGGGACCAGTCTCTTAACTACCTCAATCATGTAAACAAATTCAAAATATATTTATAAATTATTATAATGCCACTGACCTCATGTTGTACAAGGTATTATTCACATGTGAATATTGGTGTACTTACTGTTTATTTGTATTTTATACTTCATTTTTTAATAGGCTGTAAATAGTTTCTAGTGTGTTTATGGCGTGTCCTACATTGGACTTTGTACCAATCCTCAGACAAAAATAAAATTATTATTGTCAAGGATAAAGGAAAAGAACTCCTGCCTGCAAGAGCCTTAAGGCTCTCGCAAGCAGGTACCTACATAATTATGTACTGTGGAAGGTGTGTTTTCATTATATGTATTTATATCTGACCGCATTGGTGCAACCATTCTAGTGATAGTTTTACATAAAACTCTATTGAGAAACCACCCTTATTATTCTTTCCATGATTTATGAGTCACAAATCATGGAAAGAATGATAATGCCAATGCCATCATGCCACTATGAAATCTCACTCACTTTGGTGATTGTAAATTCAAGACTAGTACCGTGAGTAGGAATAGTGGATTGAGACAGACATTTGAGAGAGATTTGAATGGAAAATGGTAAGATATCGAATAAGATAGCTCCCAATTGTTGAGAGTACTCTTCTACATGTGAATGAAATTTTGAGAGAGGCCCAGAAGAGTTTTGCAGTTGATGCAGGAGTTAAGTTGGAGAGAAGCTGATTAATAGAGGATGAGTAATTGCCTGGAAACAATTTGCCAAAGGAACACATCAACATAGGGATGATAAGGGTGTATTTATTCATCATTATTCTCATGATATAATCATATAAGTAGAAGAGATTGAGAGCAATGTTTTGAGTCTCTTCCAAGCGAAGCAATTTTTTTAAAGATGTAGGGATTTTTGTAAGTACATAATCATCACTTATGCATTCCTGATTCACATACTTGTGAGGGTCACAAACAGATATTGGGAAAATGCACAATTGCTTGGGTTGCTAATCTTCACCATTCCACAGCCTCATCCAGAGTTGAGACATAAATGGACCATTTTGCAAAACCTTCTTGTATCATTTGCGGATCAATATAGAAATCTTTCAATATTCACCTGTGGGTAAGTAAATGGATTTACATTAACCGGAGGAAGTCCATAGACTTACTTTTCTCCAATGCCATGACTAATTGGTATGCCTTCTTGGCATTATTTTGGTAGTAATATGGGAGAGTCGTGGAAGCTTGTTACAGACTCATTGTGAGTCTAGCTTCTCAGATTTAAAAAAATAGTCACAGGAAATAAAATCGGAATTACCAAAAAAGTACAAAGCATGAATTCCTTGCAAGGGTATTATAGTTGATTTTGAGTAGAAGGAATTCCTCTTGGGTCTTTCTTTGGGTTATTGTCTCAATTTCCTTCACTGTTTCAAGGACTGTCTCAGACATTGTCTCCAGGATTTCTGAATGATTCTGAGACCCTGAAGACGATGGCCAAATTAGTCCTCAAGACATTGGTGGAAATGAAGACAATCCAGTGGAAGACATGAGAGGAATTCTTTCAGCAAATACACCAGGAAATCTCAATATCTATTTTGAGTTGGTTGTCTTAAAAATTAATGATTCAATTTTATGATAAAAATTCTATCTTCATTCTTTTGGCATTAAGGTCATTCCATATGAAATTAACCAACACATTTTCTTTGACCTTCTTGGATTTTTGTGAAATTTGGTATAGTTGTTCACACCAGTAAGTAACAAATGTGTTTTTTTTATTTTTGGGATAATCGGATAAGGATTTATGAGGGGTCCAAATTTGACCTTTCGGTGGCCTTTTCGTGCATTACTTTAGTTTACCGGCAATAAGTCAGCTCCTATCTAAGCTACAGAGTAGGGGTTGGGCTCATTGAAAAGGTAATTAAATTTTCCATGAAAATGATTGACATTCAAATACTAATTGCAAATGGCAACGCAGCATGCACCTATAATTAGGTTTGGACAAAGATCAAATACACCATCTTCGATTTTTTTAAAACTAGGTATTGTTAAACTGCACATATATGGGTACAAGCACACAAAATTTGGAGATGGCTAAAAATATGGATTTCGAGATATGTAGTGATAAGTGAACAAGAATTTTCTTCTAGGTGAACGGCAATCCACCCTTTTTGCCTGCTATTCAAAGAAATAGACCACCAATTAGTTTTGCTTGGTTCGTCATTTTGCAGTTGCACATACAAGTGAGACCTGGTTCCTCTGTAATCTTACCTTGATCTCATTTCATTGCTAGCCATCTAGTAGCTGCTTTTTTGTCCTCTTCTGAGATCTTGTACTTGCATCCAGACATCTCTCCTAGCTGGACACTCAACTCTTGTGAGCACATGGCTAACAGGAAGCACAAGGTCATCGCCTTTTGGGGGGTATGTGAAGGATGGATGTGGCCCATGGGAACAGAGAAATCGAACTCATTTGAAAAGTTCTCCAGGGATTATCTTCTCTAAAACGATGTGAGCCACCAATGTCCGTCATATTGCACGGTGACATATTCACCAATGCCCTCAATAGTTAGAACAGGTTCTATTCCATCTTCATTCACATCTGACTCAAAATCATCCTCATCAGACTCATCTTCTGTGTCTTCCTCCCCTGGGATCAGCAGGACATCTTTGCTTTCCACAGACAAAGACTATTGTTTCACTCGTAGCATTGTTCCACAACAATGCTACGAGTGAAACAATCAATCAAAAAATATCAGTTCAAAGCAGTGGAAACTTTGCATTCCGGCAATTGGCTGAAGAACTTTAAACCTATCACTAAGAGATTGACGCGTTGCTTCCATCTCTTCTACAGACATGAACCAAAATGAATGGGTCCTTAGGGGTTCTGATTTGCCTATCGTATGGCCTCTGCAAGCTAGCCCCGGCAGCCAAACTCTTTACACAATCACCTACACCATTGCATGGCCCTTTCCAAAAAAGTGCTATGTAACAGGCACCCCAAAGTCAGATTCATGCAAGCACAGGTTAATAAAGTTTTTTGTATTCTTTTAGATTCTGTGCAGCACAACCATCAGAAAAAGAAATAATTTTCTTTAGTTCTGGCACTTTTTTTATGTAGAAGGGGCATTATCTACTCCTGACATGAGTAGACTGCAACAGCTTTGTGTGTGAAGCAGTCAGATATGTATACAAAGCTTCTATGCTCCAGCTTGCCACCTTCTAAGTAATAATACACAAACAAATGGAGGATTTGTTTAAGGTGTTGGTACATGATGGGAGGAAGTGGTCATGTGAGTCTTTGGATTGAACATCACTAGGCCAGATATACAAACAGAAAATAGAACCAATTTTGTTTCTCATTTCCAGAATTCATTCCTTCCTGAGGGGTCATATAAAATAGTATGCTACAATAGAGATAGTTTATCTGTGAAATAATTAGCATAAAAAATTACATATCTAAAACCACTAACAACAAAGCCATATCCAAATTTTGTGTGCTTGTACCTACATATATGTATATTGATAATACCAAGTTTAAAAAATCAATGACGGTGTATTTCACCTTTGGCCAAACCTAGATGTTGGTCCATGCTGTGATGCCATTTACAAATGAGAATTTGAAAGCCAATCTTTTATTAAAAAAATTAATTACTCTTTCAAAGAGTCCAACCCCAACCCTGTAGCTATTATAGGGGCTAACTTAATGCCAGTAAACTGAAGTAATGCACGAAAAGGCCACCGTAAGGTCAAATTTTGACCCCCTTATAAATCCATATCCGATTATCCCAAAAATAAACAAAAATCACATTTGTTACTTGCTATGGTATGAACAACTGTACTAAACATCACAGTAATTGAAGGTCACCAAAAAAATATTTAATTTTGGTTGATTTCAATTTGGAATGAGTCAATGACCCATTAGCAGTCTTTTTCCTTAGGGACCATAGGTAAAACAACAGAAAACACAAGGGTGTACGCAGCAAAAAATTCCAGAAATTTATGCATTTAACATGCTAATTTTATACCACTATAATTTTCAAAATGATAATGTTGTTAGTTATGTCATCGAATCATGACAGTAGTTCACATTAACTGCTGCCTTCCTAAATTTTAAGTAAGGTCAATTTCACTCTGTAAAAACGATAAAAATCACAATCCTGATGTTTTTTGATTACTTTGGCGAAATAAATGAAATATGCTCCGGTTGGTAGGTAACTCAAGAAGATGAAAATTCATCCCAATCCTACCTATGGAATTAGTCCAGCTATTCTATGCTTTTTGAAACGTAATTGGTACCTTGTTAATGCTTTTTCCTTGAATTCTTACGGCATCGAAATATGCTAGCAGTAAAGAAACTCGAAAAACAAACGAAATCGTGAAATGTAATACTGGTAATACATTAAAGAAATTTAACGAGCTGCTTTCTTTAACTTACCTATAGAACGAATGACTTATCCGCGAGGAAATAAGCAGAGAAGGATTTCACACGGCGAGAGTACCACAAACACATCAAATATAGAGCATGAGACTGACCAGACGTATGAAAAAATGAGTATCTATCAAATGCAGCAGTTTCTTTCTCCTCTGTTCAAACGGTTCAAACGTTCAAATTTGCCGGAGTTTCCTCCCCCCCTTTCCAGGCCATTGGCGTTGCCGTCAGTGGAGCGTGACGAGTGCAAACGCGAAAACTTTCAAATGAGGAAAATTCGTACGCTATGGTTTGAGTGGTTTGAGTCACCAACAAAGTTACTAATTCCGAGTTCTCTGGGTACAGATGACATAAGTTAGTATTATTAGTTTGACACCAATTCAAAATGTTTTCTAAAATGTAAAGGCGCCTTTTACAGCTTTCTTCAATCTATTCAGAAAATAATAGAGTTATTTATGCTACGCTATTCAGGTTGTGCTGACTAACGCGACATTCCTTTAGTTTTATGTTACGTGAAGTCGTTTCGTACTTATCTCTCATAAATTTTTGCAATGAAACACTGCTCTTGAAAACGTACATAACGAAAAATTAAAGAAATGCTGCTAGGAAACACAAAAATTATCATTTTCTTCTTGGAAGAAAAAGCCATCACACATTATAAGATTCTTTCTGCCCCTTGATCAAAGCAAAAGTATTTGAATAATAAAATTTGAATGTTAGCTTAATATACATATTGGCTCGCGATTCAAAACCGCCAGCCGCGGTAGTCCGGTCGGCAATTCGCGCCAGTACGGGAACACAAAAGTCGTGGGTTCGAATGTTTGTTTGTATTAAAAATAAGATCTTAGGTTAGATGGTGATATATGCTCTTAGTCGTTAAAGCACCTCTAGCCAAAATGTACTATGGATATTCAAAATCCTTCCTGTTGCATTAAAGAAAATTACATTCTCAAAGTAGCCAACCTGAGGTAGGTATTGATTAAGGGAAGAGGCATGGAACGATGAATAAAATCTAAGAATGGTCAGGTCACACTTAAGTTCACTCTTTCATCTTTCTAATTACTCTTTTTCGATCTCACTGGATCCAAAATACCTGCTTCTGCTGGTATAAAAAGTATTAAAAGATTTTTGTGTTCCCTCAGTGACATGGTTTACCTCCCATTGACAGAACTTTGAATTAAATTACTTCACTCTTTTGAAACTTTGTGACATTCCACATTCAAACTTGCAAAACAGTTTCTTCTCTATCACAAATGTAAAACACCTTTAGGCACTTAAAAGTTCTGACAGTGAATTACTGTAGTAGGTATTTCAATTGAACCAATTCCAAATGTCACTGATATTCAAGATGAGGCAAAACCGTTGAAATATCATGGGAGTGGCCAATAACCCTTTAAATTCCCTGGAATTTTCCAGTAGCTTTGTCGTAACTGTGCCTTGAAGCCCCAACACAATATGACAAAGGGATTCTAACCCTGAAATTCAAGGTAAGATGGCACTATTTTCAACCAACCAGAATTTCAAAATGAATTTACATTCTACATTATTATTATTAGTATTCTACTGGTGATGGTAATGGTAAATGGAAATTTAATTCTTCCCACCCCCTAAATTTTACGTGATGTCCGTCTTCAGCCCCTCATACCTCCTGCCACCCATCATTCCATCCAAGCTACCCGTTCTTCTCCTCCCTCTTCCTTATTACCCAACGCTCTTCCCTCAATCACCTCCTTCAAAACATCATCCCCTTTTATTACCTTTTCCATCCACACCTTCCACCTTCTCCTAATTTCATCTATTAAATTTCTTTCCTCTCCTACCAATTCTAGCACTTCATCCTTCATCTTCCTTTCGACCCACTTTACTTTCTCCACACCCACATTTCAAAAGCCGTAAGTCTATTTTCATCTTCTTTTCAGCAAAGCCCATGTTTCCACCCCATATAGTGCAACGCTCCGTATTAAACTTTTCACTAGTCTTTTCTTCACTTCCCTATTCAATGCCCCTGTCATTAGCTCATGCCTACGAGTAAAAGCTTCTTTTGCCAATGCAATTCTCCTTCTCACTTCAATGCTTCTCTATCCTTTTTCGTCCAACACACTACCTACATAGCTAAATTGCTCTAGCTTCTGACCTCCTACTTTTATCATTATACTGGCCCTTTTCATTCTTGAAAATTGCATGACTTTCGTTTTCTTCTGGTTTATCTTCATCCTGTATCTTTCGCACTGTCCCTGCAACACATCCAGTAATTATTGCTAGCCACGGGCTGACTGGTTGACTAGCGCTTTGTCATCTGCAAATCTCACTGACTTTATCAAAATCCCCCCAACCTTTACTCCAGCTCATCCCAAGCTTCTCTCACCATTTCCTCTGAGTATATGTTGAAAAGTAACGGTGAACATGGACAGCCCTGCTGAACTCCCCTCCCTATTGTGGCCCAATCTGATTCTCCATCAGCTACTCTCACTTGTGCCTTCAGCACCATGTACAAGTTCCGAAAGTCCTCTTGTCTCTCCAGTCTACTCCTATCTTCCTCAATATGTATTTCCATTAACTTGTCTCACCTCACTCTGTTGAACACCTTTTCGAAATCAACAAAGCATGCAAATACATCCTGACTGTATTCTAGATTCCTTTCAATTAGTATTCTCATCACTGCAATCACATCCCGAATGGCCCTCCCCTTCCAAAATCCAAACTGATCCTCGCCTAGAAATTCATTTGCTCTCTTTTCCATTCTCCTATTGATGATTCGAAGCACTACCTTTGCCACATGAGAAATCAAACTTATCATTCTATATTCTTCACATTCTTTTGTCACCCTCTTTTTCGGAGGGTGACAAAAGAATGTGACCATATCTTGAGACATGATGGCCTGATGAAGGCTATCATCAAGGGAAAGGTGAACAGGAGGATTGGAAAAGGCAGGCCTCGTATGAGATACATGGAACAGGCATGGGCGTAGCCAGGGAATTTGGCTGGGGGGGGCCATGGGACCACCCACCCTCCACCCATGGGACCACCTCTGGGGGGTACCCCCACTTCAAGAGGGGGTGTTTCTCCCGCGGAAATGTTTTTTTATTTAACCTTCTCAGAACTGAAATTAAGCCTAATTGGTGATGACATTTTTGTAAATTACTGCACGGGATTGTCGTAGACTAGAAAATGATCACACCGAGTTGGAAAATAAAATAGCTTTTATTTTCAATGAGGATTCACACATTTTCAGAGGGATCATAGTAAACTTTGGGATGGTTATCTGCTAATAAATTAAATACAACTTCAATATTAAAGTGAAAACAAAGAAAAGAAACAAAAAATTTGGTTTAAAGGAATTTTTCTTTTTTGGACAAAAATTTTCAATGATGGTAGTGATGGGAACCCTTTCTTTAACAATTTTTTTTTCGATTTGGAGAATGGATGGATTTGAATATCTTGATTGGTCTTTGTAGACCGAACCCACGACTTGATTCTTTGCATGACTGAGAAACTTCTTTCACATCCACCCGAGCTGACAGGCAGGCCGATTGCTACTTGGAGAAGTCTGTAAATATTCGGCATGATATCTTCATTTATTTCTGCTCAGACATTTTTAAGTTTGACCTCTAGTTCCTTGTTTTTTAATATTTTTTTCAATAGTGTTGCCTCGGCATTTAAGGAATGGGTATCAATATTCAAAATTTCTTTTAATTATTAATGAAATCTTCAGCTTCAGTCAAGTTCAACTGTGTAAAGGCATCCGCTGCCTTTGCCACGGGAACGGACTCAAACCTGTGCTGAAAATTTGAAATAACGTTATCCAAAACCCTGTTGTACACCTTGATTTTCCAGTAATCTTAAGTGTTGGGGTTGGTCAGATGGTAGGTCGGTCAGCTAGCTTTTTCCTACGGTAGTTTCAACATAGTAATCGCCCATTTTTGCGGACGACTGCTGCCTTCTTTTCTTTGAGACAGACACAGGCTCTGGCAAATTGTCGTTATTGTTCGCAAATTCTACTATCTCGGCCCATAAACCATCAAAATTATTTCTGCTCTCTGCGAAAGTAGTTGGAATGCTGGCAACAACCGAACTTGCTCTCACGAGCGTCGCATCTGGGCCTTGCAAATACTTACTCAGCACGTTGGTCTCCGATAAAACTGAATGGATTACGAAAAGATTAACTACGAATTCAGGTTGTGCGATAGATCTCAACAAACCGATGGCCTCCACCATACCCATCTCGTGCAGCGTTGATTTCCTCCTCAAGGGCTTCTTTGATTGCGTTTAAGTTATTTATTACAACGTTACAATTTGTGTAACGGCAGCACCATCTTGTACTACTTAAGTTCCCCATTTCTTTCCCCGCAGAAAACGGCTCTGCAGACCCTTGCGTAATCGAAGATAACGAGTTAGCCTAGCCTTCTAGCCTGCCTAGCTTCTTTTGAATCTCTGCTGAGATGGCATGATTACCAGGTTGTGAATAGTGCATATGGAGGGCTTCAAGAGTATTGAAGAAAATGTAAGCTGACTGGATATCGTTGCAGGAATAGACAACGGCCAAATTTACTTTGTGAGCTAAGCAGTGGATATAAATTGCCTGTGGGTGTAGTTCTTTCATTTTCACCTGGAGACCTGCATTCTTGCCTGACATTACGTTGGCAGCATTATGATTGTCCAATCATTGGTATATCGTCCAAGCTGTATTTAGTTAAAAAATCTTGAATCATTTGGCTTAGAGACTCGTAATCTCTTGCTGCGGAACAATTTAAGAAACCCAGAAACCTTTCGATGGGCTCCAATCCTCTTACGTATGTCCCTCAAAACTGCTGACAACTGTTCTTCTTTGTAACATTTGGCTTCATCAACCATCAATGAATAAAACCCACACTCCCACACTTCCTTTACAATTTCTTGAAGAGTTAGTCCGGCTGCAACTTCTATTATTTCGTTCTGAACCGTTGGGTTGCAGTAGTTAATGCACTGCTCAAAATGTTTTGCAAAAAAGTCATCATACTTCGCAAAAAGCTTACACAATTCAACAAAGTTTCCCCTATTCTGAGATTCAGAGCTCTCATCACGTCCTCTCAGTGGCATGCCTTGACAACTGAGATAGGAAATAATGTCAGCTACTTCTGTCAAGTAACGTTTTTTCTCTTCAATCTCTTCTTTACACTGATTTACGACTCTCTCGTGTACAGTACCAGATGCGTTAGCTATTTGGTACCCCAGATACTTTTGATGACAATCCGAATGAGATCCTGATTTTTCGCGTTTTTCGATCGCATCTTTTAATATTTGCAAAACCACGTTTTAATAAACTTTTCGTTTTGGTCTCGCACAACCCCGGTAAAGAAAAGTCTACACACAAAGCAGTATGCTCGATCTTTTTCCACAGTGTACTCCAACCACTGGTGCTTTTCATAGTAAGTGTCGGCAAATGATCGGCTTCTGTCTCCAAATAGTGTTTTCGGGAATTAATTTTCAGTTGTTTCGGTCCAGTTTCCAAAGTATCAAGATCCATCGGTTCAGATGCTCTTTCCTCGGTTACTTCCATTTTTTCATCTGTGGGTTTAGTTGAAGTTTCAAACGTTGATGGTGCAGAGGAGGGGAATGTGCGGTCGTCTCTGGGAGGATCATCATCTTCACGTTGATCATTTCTTGGAGGGGGAGAGAGAGTTTTCTTGAAAAATGATCGAATATATCTGAAACTTTCTTCATCTTGCACTTAAAGAAAAACAAAATAGAAGGGAAAAATCACAAGATTTCGCGAAACTTAATCAACTTCACAACACTTATAGTGCCATCCGCATTTAATTGACAGTATGGGCTCTCATGGAGATTCGTTTCCCATGTTAATCTCCACAAGGGCGGAGGTGCGCTGTTGCCAAATGCAGCATTAAAATTAATATTGCACTATGCACTGTATAAAAATGTGCCATAATGCATAAAGAGACGCTTTATTTAGTGGTGCCAATAGTTTTTCGACACAGTTTATAAAAAAATTGTATAAAAAATATTTCCTTAAACTTCCCCTAGAAACGCGGTTCTTTTCACTTTATTTTTTTCACTCGATTGTCGGCAAACCGTTCCTCATGCTGGATTAAAACTTGTGCATAAAGGTTTCTCATACTATTTTCTTCGTAACAGTGCACATGTTTTTTGTGGTTAATTGAGCTAAAAGGTTGTTATACTGATGTAAATATCTTAAGGACAAAAATTTGAATTTTTGTAAGGTAAAAAGTAGTCGCCTGCTAACTTAGTGAAAAAATTATTTCTTTATCTCAATCGTGAAGGGAGTTACAACGTTTTTATCTTAAGAAATATTATTACGGCGCCGTCGAGGCGCGATGTTTGCTCAGTCTGCAAGTGAAGACAGGAGACAATTAGTAACGGCAGCATCATATATCATATTTGAGGTGTTTTGTGACTTGACTAAATTGCTTCGAGAGGGAGGTAAGGGGACTATTCAATGAGCGTGAAAGGTGGGGAGGGGAGGAGGGCTCTTATCTCACGAAGGGGAGTATGGGAATCGAAGATGATCTTGCGTAAGTTTATGTTTACACATGAGATCATACTTGTATTACCATTTTAATAATAATCGTGTTTTTAGAACTGCAAGAATGTATTTACTACGAGCTAGTGTGCTCCCGCTACCTCTCGGCCTGAGTCTCGGAAGTTAAAAAAAAGAGGTAAAATTTTCAGGACAACATAGCTTCGGATTCCTTGTGATGAGCGAAATACATTGTGATCATGAATTTTGACACAACTAGGCAAATATCGCAACACGGATATACAAAAGGGATTGTACCTACATCTGATTCACAACTAAATAACTCTAAGATTCACTACTGAATGCTCCACGAATTACTACGGCTTACGGCCATGGAGCTTATTCCATGCACGTCAGCGACGGACATTAGTTTTACATGGTGAAATAAAGGGCGGGAAAGACTGGCCGATAAACGTAATAGTAGAAAAATAAGAAAAACTTCCTATCCCAGTTTCTCCCTGACTGGTACGAGGATTCCCTGATTTTTCCAGAAATTCGAAATTCGAAAGCCACAAATTCAGGTAACCTGCGCCAAACCTAGCAACTCAAGGGTGGTAAAATCAGTTTACCAGCGTTTCTCCAACCTGCGTTCATAGGACGAACTTGATACTTAAGTTACAAGCATATAGGCACGGGTTACTGGCTTTCCAACCTAGTAGTGTGAACGGGGCCAAAGGGACCGCTCCGCCGCGCGCCGTACTGTGGCTCGGCCGCAGGCGCGCGGTTGCCAGCGCTGTGTGAAGCGTGGCCAACACAATTTCGATTTGTCAAATTTTTCTGGGGGGGGCCACGAACCTTCTGGGGGGGGGCGGGCCCCCCCAGGGATCCCCCTAGCTACGCCCATGGGAACAGGTTGTGAAGGATGTAAAAGAGAAGAATTATGTCACAATGAAAAGGTTGGCCGATAGAAGAATCGAGTGGAAAGCTGCATCAAACCAATCCTAGGATTGTTGACCAATGATGATGATGATTCCCGATAACATTCTAACCTTTGAGTACAGACTGCCTATCTCTCCTTCTCTCTGGAGTCTCTCCATCTCCTTGCATTGTTGACTCCACTTTTCTCTTGCTCTCTTTGTTTCTCTCTGTTGTTGCCTGTTGTTAATCTCCTTATAATGCCTTTTGCCTAGCTCTGTATTTACATTTTTCCATTTCCTTCTTTCCTTGATCCTTTCCATTGTTTCTGCTGTTACTCCTTGGTTTCTTGATCCTCCTAGCATCTACTGTTCCTATTGTTTCCTCAGCTGCTTCTTTTATGCCCGTTTATCATTTCCCACCCTTCATCTATTGTTCCTCTTCCCTCATGCATCTATCCACAATGTCCTGATATTCCCTCCTCTTCCCTCCAATCAGTGCTCCTACATCCCATTTTTTTATTTTCCTTTCTACTTTCAACCTTTTTAGTCTCATCTCACATTTCATCACCACCAAGTTATGGTCGGAGTCAGCATCTGCACCTGGGAAACTGCGAATTCTTTACGCTGTTCCTAAATCTTTGCCTAATCATGATGTAGTCCAGTTGGTACCTTCCAGTATCAACTGGCATTTTCCATGTGTCTAGGGTGGTGTTTAAACCATGTGTTTGTAATCACTAAATTATTCGTCGAAACGTTGTGCAGCGTTTCTCGAAAGAAGAACAGCAGTTCAAGAGAAACGCTTGTCCAGGGGACAAAAATTCTTTCCAAGACGGGTGAGCATGATGAGGTCAAATATAGAACAAACAACAAAAGTATGAGAATCTAACTAACCAAACACTGTATTTAAACAACAAAAGACAAAGTACAAACCAACAAAATTGAAATACTGTTCACAATTCAGGGAAAAGCTAATAACTTGCACCAACAGTCCATGGTGCTAAGGAGACTCGAGAATCACCAAGTCTCCGCTGACCTAGCCACGAAGTGAACTCGTTGCCGTCTCGACTCGAACAGAGGGCGTGAGAGGGGAGGTATTCTCTGGGGTAAGGAGGGGGTATTTTCTGCAAGGTCAAAGTGCAATGGGGTTTAACGTGGAATTCCATAGGTGCAAATTGAGGGGAGGGAAAAGTGGCATGATGTGAAGAAGGCGAGGTGGAAGCTTATGATTGGGTCATCTGGAACTCTTTTTTCACTCCGGCGGGGGAACACCAAATAACGGCTCGTACGATGGCTTAACTTCTGGTCTTCTTCCGCGCTCTGGGGGCTATATAAGTGACAGCGGCTCTGGAGAGGGGACGGCGCGGTTTGGCAGTGCGGTTTGGCAGCACACTTTGTCGGAACGCTACAGTCCGGAATCGATGCATTTTGGAATCGCAGGCATTGCTGGCGTCGTTGGCTCCGCCTGTCGTGCAAGTCCTTCGGCTAAGTCCGGAGGGTAATTAGTCCGCCGAGGGGTTATGTCCAACGAGGGGGGCGGGAGGGGTACCAAAAAATGCCACAGTTGGCTGAAATGGATGCCCTTACCCCGTGGACAACCCGAGAAAACTTCTTGAAACTAAATTATTTCTCCTACAGAACTCTACTGCTTTCTTGCCCCGGTCATTTCTTACACCCAGCCCATACTCCCCTACGTCACTTCCTCCCTCCCTTCCCTTACTACAGCATTCCAATCTCTCATAACTATTAGGTTTTTCCTGCCCTTTACTTTTCCGATTAATTCTTCCAACTGGTCATATATTTAGTCTACTTCTTCTCTCTGTCCCCCTGTTGGCATGTATTCTGTATTAGTAAACCTGTACTATGACTACATTCGCCGGCTTCGCTTTGATTTCGATAGCTAGTATTCTGTCACTTATCTGTTCCACATACTCTTTTTCATAATGTTGCATTCAATACAACTGCTACTCCCCACTGGCTCTCTTCCTCTTCACTGTATATATGCCCCAATTCCACCTTGACAAGGCGTATTCCATTGGGAAGGGACATACTACATATATGGCAATTATTATTTTTGCTTCGAATAATACCAAAGGGGAGTAGGCAACAGTAACATGGTGACTTTGCAAATGTATTCTGTAGGTATTGTTCTATATTTTGGTACTTTTCATTGTCATGGTAATATTAAATATTATGTAAGGAGACTACCAAGAATAAGCATAATAGTAATAAATAATCACCTTTACCCTTACTTACCAATCTTTGGGTTGATCATTTACTCCATGATCCACAGTAGACTCTTGAAAAAGTGGCCATAAAACATCAGTAGTCACTTAAATACGACAGCAAACTTCATGCTGAAATTTGACTGACTCTTTCCTGTCTATGAGAATACCAATTTCATTTTCAAGTTTATGTTGTCTGTGATATTCAACATCATAGTAATGATAAATTTTGCTTCAGATTAACCGCAAATTTCCAGGTATTCTTCCAAAAAACTCTACACTTTAATTTTGACCTTTCACTTGAAGGGGAAAGCGACCATCACATGAATTAAGAATGATTTTTTCAGATAAATGAAATTACACAAAGTAAAAATTTTGCCACTTAAGTTAGTTCCCTCATTAAATTTCATGACTATGCTTCTGGATTGGTGTTTCAAGAAAACACTAGATCAAGAGCAGCACCTTGCACATAATCATGTCAATAAAATATGAATGAATGTGTAAAAAAATGCATTTTACATTAAATGAAAACATCCACATGCTGGTTGTGATAATTGCAAAATCATATACCTGCAAATTTAGATACCAAGCTCAAAGGAGAAACAGTAGTTCAGCATAAATCAGTAATTTTTATTAAAACTGTTCGTTCGATGGTATCTAACACCCTAAGAAATAAGGTCCTGTACACTGCTTTCAATTGTACAGATCACAACAATTTCCATTCTCCACAAGAGGATTGAAGCTTTCAAAAATTATAATCACAGTGTAGCTCAAAAAATAAATTGATAGCAGTGCTACGTACTGAAATAAACACTTAAGTCAAATGCGTAGAACAGTAAATTTTCATATTGGTTGCTGAGAGGTAGAAAGGAAGTAAGTTATTACGAAAACAATATGGTTTTGGGGTCCTGGCTGTACTAGCCATTTCAAAGAAGAGGGTGAAAATGTCATGACCTACCAACAGAAAACTGATAAGCTCACCAGAGCTCTTAATAACATAATAATGGAGGCCAATCCACACCATTCTTACTCCAATCCTACAACACTACCAATCCTACTATACACCAGATCCCTTCATCTTAATAACACTATGCAATGTTTGATGCAATTTTAATGACGTGGAGGATTATGACTAATCACTGTGTTATTTCACTCATTGTTCAAGCTGTTATCAGAAAATTTACTCTAGTATGAGGAAGACCAAACATTGCATGAAAAAGAAATGTTTGGGATCAGGTGCACAGTACAAGTAGTTGGCGGAAATAACTTTAAACTATCAAAAATTGTCTCTAATCTCAAGACAAAGGGTTATAAAATAAATCGCACCCACCAGAAAAAATTGACATTTCTATACATGTTACGCTATGTTATTCGGGGGAGGTGACTGACAGCTGAGGTCATCTGCACCATTTAAGATAGGTGGGTAATTGGGTAATGGTAGCACTATTTCAGGTAATGGAGGAAGAGTGGAGAGAAACCCAGCATCTGTATTATCCTGCTATTAATGACAGGTGCCAAGGGGACCACGGCTTAACGTCCCATCCAAGGATGGAGTACTGATCCTGAAATGCCCTCCACTAGGCACCCAAATAGTGACCGGTTTGCCACTGAAAAATCCACCACTGCCGGGAATCGAACCCAGGCGCTCAGGATGGGAGGCCAGTACTCTAGCCACCACACCAACCTGATCCCCATTTCTATTCATCAAACATAATCTGGTACTTTCAGCTACAATAATGGGTGTAGTAGTTCACACTTTTTAAAATGTATTCATGAATTTCACCTGAAAAGTCAATGCAAGAAGTTGTGATTGGCTTCAACAAGGAGGTAATGTGATCATACTGCTCAATTTGGAATACAGTCCTTACATACTTTGCTCTGATCCAAATAGCATTGAACACAAATTAGTGAAAAGCATACAAATGGAGAAATGGACAAAAGGATCACTTTAACTGCCAATATGATTCCAATGAGTATCATGAAAGTTACAAAAGATAAAAAATACTAATGTGTAAATTAGGAACCAAAAATCCAAATGAATGACAAATAAAGGCAATATAATTTATTTTGCTGTAAAACGCTTCTCAAACCTTCATTACACAATAAATACATAAAATCCAATACTAAATCTTTTGCTGAAAAGCTATAAAACAGATTAAATTGTCTCAAAAATTTTAGTAATGGTTCACGCAAATCTCATAAATAGATCTGGATGATTGAAAAGATGATGTATGAAATGATTTACCTCCTACTAGGAGGAACTCTCCCAACATTACAAATTGTAATTAGTGGCATTAGGCGATCAGTAAAGCGGTGATAATTTCTTTCTAGTTCTCTTTGATAGTCACGTTGATCAGGCCCAATCAGATTTTTATTTTTACGCAGAGCATCAGCACACCTGTAAAAACAATTGAGAGAATCAAATACAATGAAAAAAGTTCATCAATACATAAAGAGGGAGTAAAAATCTCTGCTCTGACACTCACTTTTTGGAAAACTCTTTAAAGCATAGCCTTAATTTATTTTGGGTCTTGGTGGGTGCTTTCTGATTGTCAACTAAATCTGACAAGAAAACTGTTGCAACTTCCATTGGGCCCTGGTTAACAGTTGTTCCTAGTTAGAAGAAAAAAGAAAAATTTCGTGAAAGAGGCTGGCAAACTCCTTTAACACTTTTATTGTCAGTCCTAATCACCTACATTGTGCAAAAAATGCCAGTGATTTTTTTAACTCTATAATGGTATATGACTTGCAAAAAATTCAATTATGTTGTTTTTACTACATTAAAATACAGAATATTATTTTTCAAGAGGGAAAATTCATTGGACCGATTGATCAGCCTTATGGCATTTTTCATCCATATCCCAATGAGCTGATTGGCCATTTAAATATGCATGCATGTATGTCTTTCCACTAAATTTCACATCATACCAAAGGATATAAATTAGGGTTGGGGCAGGGATTTGAAGATTCAGTCGAATCCTATCGAATCCATGAATTTGAGATTCGATCGAATCCATGGTTAAGAGATTCAAATCCAAAGATTTGAATGAATCACTGGATTAAAGATTTGAATACTAGTTGTGCGGATTCTATGTACCAGTGGTGGAGACTACAGTAAGTCCTCGACTTACGCGGATACGAGTTACACGTATCCGGAGTTGAGCAAATTTTCAGTGAGGAAATGCTTGCGTTTCTCCGTGTTTCTGCTAACGTGACAGATTCAACCTCGTGACGCCCCATGACTGATTGCCAAGCAAGCTAGAGCTGATGAAAAAACATGGGTGTTCTGAATGCTAACTCTAGTTTAAGACATTAATTAGTTCTATAGGTGATATTTGATCATCATTATGTTGAAAAAGTCAGTTGTGATCAGGTATCAACGTCTTTTTTCAGCATAGTTTGACCTTCCCGCATAAGTCGACGTGTAGTTAATTACAGTAGAACCTCGGATATACAACCCTCTTTTATACGACAACCTCATTTAGCCACCGTTTTTTTTTGACCCGGTAAATAACCCCATAAGACCCCATGTATTTCCAACCTCACTTATGAAACTTTTCATTTATATGACGAACTCAATTATGAACCATTTTTTTCCAGTCCTTTGGTAGGAAAGTCCTCACTTATACGAATTTTCAGTGACTGACCTATGGAAAGACGTCGAATTTGAGTTTTTGTCAAAGACTATTATAAGTCTCGTATTTTCATTTACACACAATTTCAATAATTTGTAATAACTATGACTTTTTCCGCCATTACAATGGTATCGCGAGAAAAAATTATGTAGAATGTCACGTGGGTAGCCTACATTCACTGGCATCAGGCCCACAACAAGATCTGAGCGAAGTTCAATCCCTATCGCAGTTTAATTTTTTCTTTCAGTCATTGCATCGAAAATTTTATCATCTTCAATTTCAAAACCTTACACTGAATACTCACATTCTTATACTTATATTGTTTAAATTAGATTTACGAATGTGTTCTTAAAAAGAAACCTAAAACTATTTTCAGTTAAATCTCTGGTCATACCTATTGATATTCTGTTTTAGAAGAAAAATAGTGGGCAAATGAAAAACACTACCTATTATTCACACCAGAGTTTTTAGTAATCAATACTCCTGCATAAGCTGGTGCTAGTATGTAGAAGATGAACTGACAATAAACACCATTATGAAATGTGCCAAGCATTAATTGAAACTAGGCCCTGCTGGTCAAAATCAGGAATGCTAGATAATAGACCAAGAAATTCAACTTTGGGAACAGATCTTAGCACATTTCAGGATTGCCAATGCACAATGTTTCTGTCTAAGTGTCATGAACATACATTTATTTGTATAGTTGCTTGTAATACAATAAATTATTAGGCTTCATTTGCCTGGATCTAAACATGCAACCACAAGCATGAAACAAAAAAGACTAAATTGGACATTTGAAAAGGGTTTCATGTTCCCTTACTATGAAACCCCTGTAATGAAACTTGCACACTTATGAAACTTTGTTTAGATGTCCGCTGAAAGTTTCATAAGTGAGATTCTACTGTATCTGCTCCTGTTGTCCATTACAGCAAAAAAAGAAGTTTTGGTTAATTATACTTATTTTAGATTTAAATATCCAGTGAAATAAAGATTGGATGTTTTACTCTTGGCATTGTCGTATTATGTTAACTTAATGGCCTCTCAAAAGATGGCGTTTTCTGTGATTGTCACCGATTGCCGCCATGAAAGTGGCTCTGCTAATGGTTCAAAAATGGATATGTGGTGTTTTGACTTATGCAGATTACTACTTCTTTTTTTGCTGCAATGGACAACAAGCATCATCTATGGAGTAGATGATTAACTACGCGTCGACTTACGTGGGAAGGTCAAACTACACCGAAAAAAGACGTTGATGCCCGATCACATCAGACTTTTTCACCATCACGATGATCAAATATCACCTATCAAACTATGTGATGTATTAAACTAGAGTTGGCATTCCGGACACCCCCATAGTTTGGCATCAAATCTAGCGAGCTTGGCAATCAGTCAGTCAGTTGAATCTGTTGCGGCAACAGAAACATGGAGAAACGAAAGCATGTCACCAGCCTAAATGAACATCCGCTGAACTCCGGATCTATGTAACTCGGATCCGCTTAAGTTGAGAACTTACTGTAATTGCTCATTTTTTAGCATTTAAATTGGAAATACCATGGTAGGAAATGTTTAAGCAGCATATTGCAAACTAATAATTCTTGTCCATATATGAATTCTTTGAAATTCCCCAATTTGAATATTTTAACAAAAAAGTTCCTCTGCATTCTTCCAACATCAGTATTTTCAGAAAGAGCCTTCAGAACTGCTGGGAATTTGGTTGATAAAAAAAAAGAAATCGATTTGATCCTGACAGTGAAAATGCCACATTTTCTGAACAAAAACTTGCAATATTTTTAAATTAATTTTCTTTAAATTTTCCATTTTATTTCAGAAAAATTAAACTTTGATTTACTTTTAAAATTACCCATTTTTTTATATTTGCCTTGGAACATGTTCTTAATTTCAGTGAGCGGGGACTATATGACCATTTTTCATTTATTATTTACTTTAAGAAATAAGATTCTACCATGAATGGATTTAATTAGAGGATTCACAAGAAAGGAAGTATTATTTAACAATTTACTGATAAAAGGAAGTTTTGAATTTTTAATGAAATTGAGGAGGATTAGGATTTGTGATTAGGATTCGAGATTCGGATTCGATCAAATTTTGGATTTGCCTCATCACTAATATAAATTGCTTTTTTATGAACATCCAGAAGGTGCTATAGTGCATTTAAATCAATTGAATATACTCTTACAAATACCTCAATGTATTGACACAACATAGTGAATGTGCTGAGTATACATCACTCTTACCAATACAGCCCTGAAGAACCATTTGTAGAATTTTGGGATCAGGTGGCTCCTGAGTCGTTGCTAAAGCCAGTTCCACAGTCTTTTTCTGAATATCTTCAATTGCCACCTCAATTGGCGTCAACACAATCTGTAATTGAGTTTTCAAAATATATATGAACCACTTAGTTAACCCACAACACAGTAATAGACCACAATAAACCACAGAGTTCAACATAATGGTTGGTTTAGTGGGTGAGGGTAGAAAGAAGTGCTCCTCTCCCAAGGCAGCATGTGGTTTCCCAGATACTTTAAACAGGGATATGCCTCAAGGTTTCTTCTGGATTTAAATAAAAAACCTCCAGTCAGTATCCAATTCTCAACCCACTGGGCTACAAAATGTCTTACACACCACTAATACCAACAACATTTAGGTATCTAGAGTAGCTGCGGTTGTGTTATTTGGGCAAGGGACTAGCCACGTTGAATCACCAGTTCCCGTCAGATCACCAAAGTTAAGCAACATTAGGCTGGGACGGAGGCTGGATGGGTGACTCTCTTCCATGCCTCTACCATAGTGCTCTTGTCCCCTGTCTGCAAGTGACAGACAGGTTAAATTTGGGTTGGCACAATGGCTCCAAAGAGATGTAAGTGCCAGGAGGGCTCCAGAAGACCCCACCCACCCCTCCAATTTACATTTCAGCCAGAATTAATGGGCATTCAATTTCTGCAGTTCACATTTTCTGAAGTTCTTATGAAAGCATAAAAAAGTTTTGTACCCTTCTTTCATTCCACTATCAACATAGAGAAAAGATGTACAGGGAATCAAGATTGAAATTCTCTGGTGGGAAGTAAAATGCATAAAAAAAAACAAAATGAGTTACTTCATATACCGAAGTTCTAGAAAAAGTCCTAGTATAAGCATAAAAATCTCAAATGAAGCATTTTTCTACCTCATAAGACAAAGTGATTAACAAAGAAGCTCGTCGAAAATGCCCTTCATTATTCAAGTGCCCTAAATATAATATGGTCAACATTAGAGTTGGATTGGCCTCAAGACTACTTGTCAAGATTTTTGGATGATTCGCTATGACATATACTGAATCTTGAATATCTCCTGATTGAAATTCACACCAATTTTCCACTTCATTTGCTCCTAAAAATTATTTTATTTATTTTTATCAATCCATGTAAAGATGTCTTCATAGTTTTTCATTGAAAGTATTGTCAGTAATGGACGTGCAATTAATTTTCCTAAAATTTGTTGTCACATTTACAGTATTATATGCCTGAGCATCTTGTATACTGAAAAATATATGGGGCCCCCAGGAAGCCAGACTTTAGGATAGAATCATGTCATTCACTCAAGTATACCAAAAAATATTGCACACATCTCTTAAAATTAAGTCACTATCCACCTCCTCAATAAATCATAGGAATTTAGACTTCACAAAAAAATGGTCTTTAGTGAAGATTATGATGGGAAGGATAAGTATGGATTACACTGCAATTCCACATGTCTTTACATCTACAGTTACATAATACCCTGCAAGCCACCACAACGATGTGTGGCAGGGGGTGAACCACCATCAGGCACATGTTATCAATCTGAGAGAATAAGTTTATCCATGCTACCATACATGCATGATGCTAAAAATATTATTCCATGCATAAACTACTTACATACAACTGAGAGAGAGAAATGCTACCTCCCCAAAGCAAATATCGGACATGAAGTTACAAGAAACATGAAATATTAGCTATAAATGACACTAATTTGTTATTTTATACTATCAATGTAATTTAATAGTTGTTGATTTTCACTCATTTATACAAATACATTACATTATTACTTAATATTTCCTAAAGCATGAATGTGTTAGTAATGTTAAAAAATGTAAAAATATCACTACATTTTAATTTCTATATAAAAATCTGGAATACCTAATTTGATTTCCACGTGCATCTTCACTGTAATGAATTTCTGTCCCTAACTTTTTAGTGGAAATAATGAATTTTTGAACCTCTCTGATCTACTATTGATCTTTCTAATTTTATCTTTATGATCTGACCTGCCACAGTGCACTGGTTACTTTAATGTTTATTCTCATGACCCAATGCCATTGCAGTACAGCATTTTCAGGTGAATAAAACCAACTCATACTTACTTTTATACACATACAAGGTATGAGATGAACAAGTAGAAGGGTGGGTGTGCTAACTAAAGGGATGGCTAAGGTGTAGGGGTGGGGAGACTGGAGATGGAGGGCATAGGGGTGTAATCTAGGGTAAGAATGGTGGAGGGTGATTAGGGAGGAATTTAGGTGGTAGCCTTGGAGACAGCAATGGTTGAATGTGGGCAGAGGAAGGGTTCTGTGAATCAGAGAATGAATATGAAGGAGGGAGACGTCGGAAGGGTAAAAAAATTCATTGACTATTTCACAAATATTTGAAGGTCATGAAATTTTCACAGTACAATTGCTGAGAGGGCAAAATAACAGGCATATTGTCACTGTTATGATATCATTACCTGCTTCCTGTCAACCACTTGTATTCTAGTTTTAACATACGGAAAGTGGTTTGCTGTCGTCAATATTGTCTTCCTTTTATACTGCTCATGAAGCTCTCCATGTGCCCGTCCATCAGGAGTAAAAGGTGTTGCATAGAGGAACCTCTCTGGAAATGAAAATATGAAGTGCATGATGAGATAATGTTTACAGTATTGAGCCCTCTAAACAATTTGTTAGCAACTATTTTGAGTAGAGGGTCATATAAATACCATACAATACTGACTGTCATGACAGTAACCCACAGAAACCTGATTTGTTAAGGCTGTGAATATCCCTCCAGGGATAAAATAAATGCCAGATTTGAGGGCAATGAGCCACAAAAACGTACGGAAATTTTTCTCACCAACTTTTGTGACTGATTCACAATTACTAAGTCATAACATGTGATTTAAAATTAGATACCTATATGGTCAAGCCCATTGCAATTTCCCATGAAAATGGTCATTTTTGCAATGTTATTCATCCAAATTATATGTTTACTTTCCAATGGTCCATTTTTAATAAAGTTTTTTTTGCACAACAGGAAACCTGATTCCCATAATAGCACTCCTCAGCTGTTGTTTGCATTTACAACATCATCTGTACATCAAAACTTAAAAGAAGGTTTATAGTGGAGCACCACTGTATCCAATGTCCCCCATCCCAAGTTTATTGACCTTGATACCATGCAGGCTGGCACTACAGCCAACCTTTGAGCTTTTACCGCATTGCCACTGACTATGCCACCTAATTTGTTAATTTAAGATAATTTCGAACTACACAATGGCAAATACTGCTGCAAAAGATAACAAAAAAAGCATCACATTCATGTGAAGTTGGTTACTCATTGTGGCTTGGCATTGTTGATGCCAAGCCACAATGTGTAACCAACCAAGCCACAATGCCAAGCCTCCAACATTTGTGGGTGAAAATTCATTGAATTCAACCCAAATACCGAAAGGCAGGTTCCTGGTTGCTCCTCCAACACAACATCCCAGCACACAAAGCAAAGATTGTACGTGAGTTTTTGGCCAGCAAAGGGATCACAGACCTGGATCATCTTCCATATTCGCCATATTTGGCCCCAGCAGACTTCTTGTTGTTCCCCAAATTGAAGTTGGCAATCAAAGGACACCGTTATAATGCCATTAAGGACATCCAAGAAGTTTGTACTGCAGTACTAAATACAATTCCAAAAAAGGACTAGAGTGACCATTTCAAAACACTTTCAAATGGATTTCAGCAGTGTGTTGATTCAGAGGGAGACTATTTAGAATAAATACAGTGATTTCTTTAACATATTCCTTGACCTTTATTTTTTATAGCCACTGTCCTAATGGAACTGGGACACACTGTGTATGTGGCATGTGTAATTCTGTGTACAATCTAGCCAACTGTTATGAGTCTCTTCTCTCCTCTGCACTACTGCCACGGTTATTCATTGGATGATGTTGTTAATGCTACATAATAGGTTATAAATAAAATAAATTTTATGACACAACTGATTTAAGCTGTTTGAATTTTTTTGTTCTTTAAGTTTTTTCAACCAAACAAAATTTCAGTGTAAAAATGTACTTAAAAAATGCATTGCCCTTAAAAAAGTATGAAATGAAATATTTTAAGATTACATAAAATCTTGTTATGATTATATTCATTTTTAGACTAATGTTAAAAACATTATCCTTTGAACTACATTTTAATTTTTTAGCGAAATCTGCTTTCAAGTTTTAAAAAAAATGAAAGGGTAGAGGAAAAATTCACAACCAAATTAAAGAGAGAGATCGTTCCTTAAAAGTAAAACTAAAAATACAGTTTAATAGCCAATGCCCAGTGCTCCAGAGCAAACACAGCCTGCTCTCTCAGGACTAGGTCTACTGTGTTTGCTTTAGGCCAGTACCTAACCTAATCTTACAATATAATTTACGTACCTCACTCTACAATCTGTCTTCAGACAACAAAATCACATATCTCACGCTGACACGGTCATATAACAAAACAATTTCATTTGCAAAACAACTAACTCACACTCACAAAACTTGTTATCTTCAAATCAACACAACTATGTGGTGGCGATGAATGAATGAACTACTAAGGCGATGAGGTGAATGAAACAGAACACTGAACTGAGTAGTGGGCTGGATTGATATTGGTTAGGTAGGATAAGGTGAGGGGTAGGGGTAGAGAGGAAGGAAGCCCGTGAGTCATAGGCTATATTTGGATGACGACACTACACCACCAAACCTCAACGTACAGCCGGGGCATAAAGCTATGCATTGCAATCCTACCAAGCGCATAGTTGACAGTAATATTATCAATCAGGACTCGGCAGCAATGCTCAGTGGTCAGTTTACAGCTGGTGCCCTGGAGATAAGTCTGGCCTGGTCTGGCACCGTATTAAATTGAGTAGACGACTTCGCCGTGTTTTTATATGCAATTATTTTTACACGCTCTGAGTGACAAAGTGATTAAATACATTATAAATAATCTTTCATCCAAAACAAATTATTTTTAAAAGGTACGCCAAGGTCATAGTTTGGCGAGGGCATGCCAGGAAATTTCCTGGTAGCTTATCAGACCAGTCAACCCCTGGCTGCATGCATACAGAATTATTCATATTAGAACAGAGAACAAAATCATAAAAACTATGCTTGAATACCTTCTGACTGACCTTTTATTCACTATGCTACTGAAAATTTTAAAATACCATGAGTAATTACTAGACTCAACAAACACAATTTTAGAATTCCCCAGTTTTAAAAACAAATTTTCCCAACCCTCCATGTTTCCCAGGATATTCATCCAATCTTTCACCCATTTATAATTTTTAAAATTCGTTGTAACCATTGCCACAATGCTAATATAGTGAAGATTGCAATCACAAAAAGCCCAACAAATAATAAATAAACATTCAGATAACTTACTGATATTGTAGTTTCTATCAAAATGTGTAAGCCGATATCTCATTTCATATGCTTCAAAGTATGGCTCCACGTAAGTGATTTGAATGAAAGCCTTCTCATAGTCCAGATTTTTTGGATCTACTGAGTTGGAATCTTTGATTATAACAACATTTTCAGAACCAAATCTCTCAGCATAAAAATTCTGAAATAGTAAAACATTAATTTATAATTACATTCCATAAATTCACTTAAAGTTATGTACAACTTTGAAAGTAAATGACACTTGTCTATAGTACAAATGAGTTCATATGAAGTCTATAACATGTACTCAAGCACTGAGGTGAAGGCTTCCATGGACAGTAGATGCTTTCTGGGTTTTCTTCCCCTTTTGTCCATGTCATTCAATGGCAGTATCACCACTGTTCCACCTAGCTTCTTCAGGTTGTTTCTGACATGGACCAATAGGGAAGAAAACCTGGAAAATCTTTACTGAATACCCACATATCTGTTACCTGCATAGCAGGTAATATGCCTTTAATATTATAAAAAATGGTATTAATCCAGTTATAGTCAGAAATTAAATAATGGTGCACTAGAATCACATACATTAATAAAAATTATACCAAATGAGTAACTCTTGTACACATTTTGAGCTCTACACAGATTTCTGCACCACTAAAACTTTCCTTTAAAAATGGCTTACTATTGAGTTTATCAGGATTAGAATTCTGACTGTTAACTTCTTCTTTTCTATAACTTAAATTTATGAAAAAGTATTTGGGCTATAATTCAGAGCCTTTCCCTTAACTGCCTCATATTTCAAATAAAAAATATAATAAAGTGACAGCTTAATAACCCAGTCAAACTCCTACGTCATATGTAAGGCTTAAATTTTTTAAACAAAAAATTAATATTAGGCACTATGGCAGTTTAGCACTGCAGCTCTCTTAGTGCTAACCTTCTTCCTGGGGTACTAGCGAGAAATGTGGAGGGTAATTTAATAAAATGTAGTACTTAAGGAAAAAAAATATGAAGCCATTGTTTTATATATACATATGAGGTTTTTTATATTATTTAAGTTGAACTAATTAATAATGAAAATTTTTTTACTTTGACTGAAAAATAAATGTTATTATTTCAGTGTCCTAAATTTGAGCAATATTTTTATATCAGGCCGATATATCAGCCTTCTGAACTACTGTCTGCACCAAAATCTTGTATTATCATTCAGCTGAAGTTAGCACCTTATTTTCTATTGAATTTTATGTTTTCTGAACAAACGGGCAAGCCCAGAGCAGGACACTCCGCTGGCAGGTGCGTGGCGTTGCCGCCACCCCAGAACACCATGTGCTTGGAGAGAGCCATTCATTCCTAATTCGCTCCATTTCCCATCAACTTTTCTCATGAGGGCCTGCACCGGCAGTTTGAAAAATGCTTACAGTTCTAAAAATATTTACACTATTTACAGTTATTTACACACAACATTTACACTGCCATAACACTACAGCACATTTCCATATTTTTGCTGAAGTCCTTGTTAGTCCAAATCTGATCTTTCGGCCCCAGAATCTTCTAATAATGAATCTGAATCCAAATCATCATAGAGCAAATCTACAACAACAGGTAGGCTTTCCATTATTTCATCCAATAAATAATCTTTCTCCCAGTAGTGCTCTTCTATTTTGTGAGTGTGCACGATGCATTTATTCCACAATTCTGGAGAAACTGAATTTAAAGTTTCTTTGCAAAGGTCACAGGTAACTTTTACGCTACTGCCCTTCTGTGCTGCATTGACAATATTTACTTTGGCTATATTACTTTTCACAAAGATCCACACCAATTCAATAGCACTTAATTCGCAATGTGCGACAGGCATCCAAATCAATTCCACATCTGTACAAAGTTCTCTGGCGAGGATGTCCAATATTTTTGTGGATTTCCGAAGAATGGCTTAGCATAATTTATGAGTGATGCTTTGGTGAGGCTTTCAAAACTAGGTGCTTCCATGGGAATTTCAATGCTTCTTTTTGTAAGCCACTGTATGGTATCTGTCTTTTTCCAACTCATTCATGGATTCTTGGTCTCGGGGTCCAGCATTGTATGGTACGGACCTTGATTGATGACGATCGCCGACTTCTGAGGGAGAAGGTTTAAAACTCTACGGAACCATTCCTCATAGTGATTTGCATTCATTTCATTATGGTAGTCTGAGCTACCCTTTTGGCCAACAAAACACAGTTGATCGCCTTCCAAAATGCCAGGCTTAATCCAAGGCACTCTGAGACTTTCTGGTACACAGGGTAGCCAGTCACCCAGCTTTTACCCATCAAATGGAAAAAAAATATTGCACTCACAATCATTCGAACATCCTGTTCAGAGAATGGTACTCGATGAGCCATTTAGCCTTAACTAACCTTGCCCTTAACATCCGAGCTGTTGGACTGAGAAGGTATTTCATAAGGCATAACCACTGTGTGCAATTATCGTCATGGGTATCTTGTGAGTCATAGCCAGGGGCTTGGTAAGACATCGGCCACCAAGGCAGCCCTCACCAGATCATGCAATGACTCATTTTGAAAAATGGCAACGCCACCCACCGTGCCAGCGGAGTGTCCTGCTCTGGGCTCGCCCGTTTTTTCAGAAAACATAAAATTCTATATAAAATAAGGTGCTAACTTCAGCTAAATGATAATATCTGATTCACTCTGGAAATTTAAAGAGGAAGATGACAGTTTTAGTCTCGTGGCGCCATGATGCATAGTTGCCAAGAAAAAGTGCAGTTATAAATGGAATAGAATACCAATAGGTACTAAAGTTAAAACCTTGAAACTTCGCAGATGTAATAATAAAGGTGTAATTCACCTGGTATTAAAATTTTGTTTGAGTCAAATGCTTTGCTTGGCAATTATTAGACATCAAAGTGACCCTCTAAAAAAATGGGCCCTTTTTTTACTCTAACGTAAGAAACATGTCCAAAATTTGTTTTAAAAAATTATTCTAATCATGTATTCAGTCAACAACAAAATATCTAAGGGATATGTAAATAATAATAATAATAATAAAAGGTCTTTATTGGGGCGAGATTGAGACAAAACTGTCCCTTCTGCCATCTAACCCCTAAATAATGTGAAAATGTGAAAATCCGATGAACGGTTTCGGAGTTATTTAGGTTTAAACTCAAGTGTACAAGATTTTGGTGTGGACAGTAAAAGGGTTAACTCCCTGGTTTAAAAAAATGGATTGAAGCTAAATAACGAAAAATCCCATGCCATCTATTTCTCTCCCAATCCTGCAAAAGCTCCAGCCCTCAGTAAAATCAGACAACCAATCTATACACTTTTCATCAAATACAAAATTGGCATTCTTGGCATCCATTTGGATTCTTGTTTTTCATGGGAGACTCACATAAACTGCTTTTCAGGAAAACTAAGTTCAACGTGTTTTATTTTAATAACTTTGAAGGAAACTGTTAGCAGAGATGTTTCAATAATGCTATTCTATGGTATCATATACTCCTACAACATATATGGCATCATCTTTTGGGGCTCATCTCCCCTTCACAAAATATTTTAAGTTGCAAAATAAAAGGCCATCCACATCATTGCTGCTATGCCTCCCACTTCTCCTTTCCTCCCAATATTCCAAGACCCTTGGCCTCTTACCACTTCCATGCATATGCATACTCTTCCTGGTTTCATACATCAAACAACATATAACAGAATATCAAATTAATTCAGATTATCACAATCACAAAACTCGTACCCTATCTAACCTCCAAATCAACCACAATAGAAGAAAAACTGCCATCATCTACATATCCTGGGACCCAAGTCAATGGGACCAGTCCTTTATAATAAACTGCCTCGATCATGCAAAAAATTCAAATATAGCTCAATTTATAAAGATTTAAATTTATAAAATTTTATAGCTAAGCTTCTAGCTAAGAAGCAGTATTATAGCACCGCTGTCTTCATCTCAGATAAAATATCATTCCCATGTAGGTGTACTTATTGTTTATTTGTATTTCTACTCCTTTTTTTTGTAAGCTAACCGAGAGCTTTCTGGGAGGGAAAAACATAAATGCTGACAGTGTGAAAGGGTTAAATTTTCTCTGAGGTGATTGTGTAGAGTTATGCTCAAGAAAACTACTATGCTTACTTATGTAAGCCGCACCCTTGTGTATCCCACATATCCCCCATTTTTGGGCAGGCTACCGAGGAAAAAATTTATTGCAACAAAAAATGAATTTTTTTGCCCTTGAGCCTGAAAAATAAGCAAAGAAATCAATTAGAATTTTGGGACAAATGTGTACAACTTACACAAAAATCCTGAGAATTTGTGTAAGCCATGCCCCCTTTTTTACACTGGCATTTTGGGGAAAAAGGTGAGAGGTTTATACAAGTAAATACAGTATGTCAATCCAAAACCTTAATAAACTTTTACCTCAAGCCTACTAAATATTTCTGGAAGCTTAGTGAGGGTTGGCTCCTTATAAATGAATTCTTCACCATTTAAGTCCCCAAACTTGGCACCATAGAAGCCAACACGGAAGTATGTTCCAAAAACTCGCTTCCCCTGCAGCTGCTCAACTCTGTTGAAAGCTTCGTGTAACTTCCTGAAAAATTCATCAATTTTCACTTTTGCAATATTCTTCAACCTGATGAAAGCATCCTATATTTTGAAAGTCATATTCCTCTACTTTCAGGAACATTTGATGAGAATTTTTGTTAAACTCCATTTAAATTCCATTAATCAGTTTGATTGATAACAGCAGGTGAAAGCTATTTTTTGTTTTATTTAATATTAAAATGGACTTCTGAAAGAATGACACAAGCCATGAGTGAGATATTCAGTAATTCTACAAAAATTGCCACCAGTATAGCTGCAGATCTGATCTGATAGAAATTAAGACAATAATAAGAAGTATTAGTCACTGTAACTACTTTGAAATTTCTTGTGAAGGCTTCCGCGGTGGGTTGAAGTTAGATTTCACTTTCTTCTGTATTGGTCCATATTGCTAACATGACAGTTGCACATAACTTCTGACTAGAAGATATTGAAAAAAACTACCACAAATCTGTTATCCAAACAATATGAACCAATGTGGAAGACATCCGCAAAAAAAACAGACTTTAACTATTTTGAAATTTTATAGAAACTGCAATGGAAACAAACTGAAGAGGGTTAATACTATATAATGAATTTGGTGATAAACTGAAAGCCATTGATAGATAACGAACGTGTATGAATGAACTAACACACTAATAGTCTCCCTGTTCTACTCCATCCATGAATTCTTGAAGAGTGGTAGGATAATATAGAGCATGTAATATTTGATTGTTGCTTTTGGTGTCATTCTTTGAATTGTTTGGTAACGTGACGTGTCTTATATAATGTGTGTTTTACACAATCTCTGGGCAAATAAACAATTATTATTATTAATTCATCGTCCAGTCATAGCTCTAAAGCCCACCTACATTAACAGCAATTTTATAACTATTGGTGACAGTCAAAAACTGTTGTGCCAATAGCATTTTAATTCTACACGAAGAGGACATGGATATGAAGCATTGTTAGGGATTCACAACATAACTAGGTAGTCAGGAAAGTATAAATGATATCGACTTCAAGTCAGGTTTTTATAATTTAGTGATGGGTTATAAGTAGGGACCCTGAAATTTCGCGATGTGTTTTTTCACAAATTTTTTTAAGAGCATAAAAGTTGTTATTTTGATGTTTAAAGCCCTAATAATCTAAAAATTGCCATTTTAACACTAGCAAAGTTCACTGAAATTTCGCCAATAGCTTTTTATTCGTGAAATTTAGCGGTGTTTGGCTGTTAGTGCAATATTTTGTGCAAACTTTCAAATTTTTAAAACCTATCGTACAATATTTTGCGAAAAAAACATGAAATGCTTTAAGTTTTATTTTGACATGTATGTAAACACGCATATTGAAAGACATCCCATTTGGTGAAAAAATGTTTGAAAAATGCCTTGCTTAGTTAATGTTAATTGCAAACCTTAAATTAAATAAAGAATGCACAATTATTTCAAAAATTGAATTTATAAAATGTAAGCATAGTCATGCAACAAGGACTCAAAAAAAAGAACAACCAATCTCGCAAGCGTTTGATCATTTGCTTTTTCATGTAATTCTCGTGAAGTTATTATGGATATATATTTTCATGCTTAACTTAAAGATAAAGTTTCGTTTGAAATATTAATTAGTGAATTAGTACCAAAATCTGCTAGCCCAAACGCTTTGGAACATGCAACCCAACCGATGCACAAGAATTCAAAAAGCATAGAGGATTTGTGTAATGTATTCGAGATGGTGAAATTATTACTTTGTGTCCTCGGATATCAAATAGTGCAAATAGCTCACTATTCGAGGTATTCGAGGATGCGACTATTCGAATGTCCCATTCCTAATATACCTATATATAGGTTTATATATATTTGACACAACTTTGAATGCACAGAGAAGCAGTACCAAGGAAATTGACCATAGGCAACCCACACAACACTGTCCTTAGACTAGGTGGCCATTGAGTCACCTTTGTTATGGCCTGTATTTTGCATATATCTCTATGTATTTTGTTATATATCAATGAAGATTAGATTGAATAAGATAGATATATCAATTTATGTCTCTAATACAATTCTTTGTTTGTTTAAATTGAGAAATACTTAAAATATTTTTTCACCGCTGGAGCATGAAATTTGCGATTTTTGCATGGTTGGGACAATGATTTTTACACCGCTTTCCCTCGAGTTCATTTACCACTTTCCAGGGTCCCTAGTTACAAGCAATTAATATACAAAAAGAGGGAGGGAAATATAATAACACAACAGAATAAAAATTAAAGATGCAAAAATTAATAAATATCCTTCAAATCATTCTTGAATAAATTATTCAATTACACTGTGCTCATGTCATTTTTCAAGTTAATTCCCATAAAAATGCTTTGATTCTCAACAGAGAATACTTAAGCAAAATAATGCAATAAAACAATGCAGCCAATTCCATTCTTACCCATGAATGTTGGAGAGTTTTTTGTAATCTCTATTAGCTTCAGCAACAGGAAGCAAAATTTTGTACACATAATTCATAGCTTCATACATTCCAGCCTGTAACATAAAGAACAAATAAGTAATAAATGGATAAAAAATCCAAAATAATAAAATTTATAAGCACTTCTCTGATTTACCGTATGAAATGAGTTGGAAGCATGTTCCAACAATCCAACTAAACCACTTTCAGTGAAGTCTTTGCCAAGACAAACACCTTCTTCATCTGGACTGAGAACATCATCAGACACTGCACTTTCTTCCAAAGCATTAGGCGTTATGCGCTCAAAGCTTACAGCTCCAACTGGGAGGTGGGGCACATCTTCCAACATGTGCAAGTATTCTGATACCAAAGCAGCACTATGAACCAAGCACATAGCAGCTTCAGTGTGATTGTTTCTCTGGAAAGCATCAAGTCCATTTATTATACATATATAGGATAATTACTGTCGGTATAACATGAAATAATTTTCCTTGTGAACCATTATAAGTGATATTATATAAAAGATATATTCAGTGTTTGTAACAACTATTATTACCTCCATATGCTTTTGAGCCATATTGGCAAGCCATGTCAAACGGAGATCAGGAGAATTCTGATACCCTTTAGCAATGCGGTACATTAGATCTAAGAGCATTTCAGGATCTTCTTGGAACTCTTTCATTTTCACAGTGTCAGATAATATCATGTGGAGATTAAACACCAAGTCTTTAACCTAAAATAAAATTAAATATGGTCAATATAATGGAGCAAAAACTAGTAATATAATTCAAATTCTAGGTTGGAATCAGGAGATATCACTGGCTTCAAAATCAGTGATGTTTTCTGATTACAATTTTCACCATCTCTTCAAGGATTAAAAAGGAAAAAATAAATCTGGTTTAATTTTAGCATAGGCCTAAATACTTTCTCATCATGGACATAAAACCAGCCAGGTCAATAAGAATAAAAAGAACCACAATGAGGATTATACCTATTATCCATAGTCAGCATTATTAGTTAAATACAGTAAAACCTCCCTAAGTGGCCACCTCCTTATGCGGCCAGTTTTTCCTGGAACTAAAGGTATTTCCTTAGTAAGCAATGCTAATTTCCCCTCTTTCAGTGGCCATCTCCATTGTATTTGGTTCTATGGGCCAGCGGTCACATTGTATTTGACTATAGGCCAATCCATACGAGATCAGCCACTGATACTTCTTTCAAAAACATACTTTGGGAATATTCTCGAAGATTTATTCTCTTCTATACTTAAATTCATGTTCTATTGAGTGCATAGTGGTAACTAGAGTCTTATCAGTGGACCACCTCCACCTCCTTGACTGGTATATGACTGCTTGATTTTCCGAAAGTGGCCACTGCCCTGTGGCCAGTGACCAGTTTTTGTTTCATTCACACTGCTGACTGTAAAAATCTAATTCAGTGGAAGAAGCAGCAGGATGCCTCTTCTGAGTCCCATAATGTCCTATGGCCAAGATCCCAGCAGGAAAGCCTGAGCCGGTAGCCTGTGATGGTGATCAGCATAGAAAATCAATGGGCATGTTGCATGAAATGCAGCATGAGTGCTAAATCCTTATTCTAGGGAGCTGTAAATGCATTTTTTTCACTTTCCAATCCAGTTTTTATTCAATCAGTGTAGTTGAATGCAATGATGTATCATAGTGAAGGTGTTTTGTTGATAGGTATCTGAGACGCAGAACACAATAAAAGGGTTTCTAAGAATTAGAGATGAGTTGACACCAAAATTTATCGATTCTCTATACTGATTCTGATTCCTAAAAAATTGATTCTCGATACTGATACCATCTACCTATAAATATGTACCCATTTTTACATAGTTTTCCTATGCATTATTATAAAAATGTTGCATAAAATCTAAAAATACAATTTCACAATACGAAATTTTGAATATATTATGTATTAACTTTGGGAAAAAGCTTAATATTGCACTCTGAGGACATTCTGAAAATAAAAAGTTTTTTCTTACAAAAGCATGTTCAATAACAAATCATGTTTTTACCAATATGTGTTTTATACCGGATTAAAAATGTCATAACATATTCAAAATAATATGACTGTCATGTCATAAATTCAATTTTAATATGATTAACAATTAGTTATACCAGTAATAAAAATACAAAATTAATTTATAAATGGATAACAGTCATATGATTACGCCTTGTGTCGATAGTTTTCACGAGGTAGATAAAAAAAATTAGTAGAGGTGTAGTTGGTAGGTACAGGTAGTTGCTGGCACCCTATTGTTACTACATGTACTGCTTAAAGGCACTACTGAGAACAAATCAACCATTAAAGAATTCCTTATGGCAGAAACTGCTGTATGCTGCTGTAACTCCAATTTGTTTAGAAAAAAGGATGACAATCACCATGGCAACCGGCTGTGGTGAAGTCAGACTCTAACAGTCATGTTTTGTATAGTTATTGCCGGTATTGATTTCGACTTTAGGCAATCGATTCTTGATACCAATGCCAATTCACAAGAATCAGTGGTATCGAGAATCGACACATCCCTACTAAGAAGGTAATGCCTTATCTTAATACGCTGGTTCTTGCCAATTAGTAATTTTCCATCAGGCTTACCCCCAGATCCTACTTATTTTGTGCGGTAAAGTGGTCAGACACTTAACTGTTCACACCAAATTACACGGTGGTCCCAGAAAAAGTACCAAGTATGCAACCAGTTGGTTTATGTACTAAAATAGGAAAAGTTAAGGCATGTTACAATGATGTAATGGGCAAAGATTTGCAACAATAAGTATGTGCTGGTCGTTGTCTGATATCAGAGTGGAAGAGGAAAATTAAAATGCAAGGAAACCTTCTCAGTAGCAGATTGAATGCCAGGGCATTATCTGTTGGCTAGGGTAAATCGCTTCCAAGAAATGTTAGTTTCACATTGCAGTTGATGCCGGACAGCAGTTGGAGCATTTCTGCATTTTCATTCAGTGCAAGTGGTAACTAAAATGAGTAATGGTAAAAGCATGGTGGAGGAGAATCTCGAGGAGAGGAGTGTTATCTTGGAGAGGATGAAAGAAATACTGGCAAGGTAAATGGCAGGCATTTTTAAATAGGCAATTAAATAAATGCAAGTAAATACCATTGAAAAACAAAAACAGATTTTGAGAGATTGAGAGGAGAACAAAAAGTTTCGAATGAGAAGGAGAAGACAGTCAAAGGCTTTGGGAAGTGAAAGATACTGTTTCCAAGAGGTTTAAGTGAGGGCTAAAATGCTACCAGTGAGTGGATCAATGCTACAGGAAAAGGCTTGGCAAATGGCTAAAGAATTAAGTAGAAAACTTTGCAACAAACAATTCGTGGTTGAAGTGCTTTAAGAAATATTAGTTTATTTTTTGTACAATTTATAGGTAAGGAAAGGTTTCCACCCTAGCGATATATCTAATGCTGATGAAAGTGGACTGTTCTATCAATTGTGTGATTCCAAAAAGGCCTCTAAGATTCAGAAATAAGGTATGGAAATGGGAAAATATGGCTAAGAAGGGACTTATTATAATGATTTGTGGATTCCTCTGGGGGAAAAGGAGTCTTTCATGATAACTGGGAAATCAATGAAACACCTAACATTCAAAACCTCAATTTGAACCTTTTAGGTATTTTGTGGAAAAACCAACAAGAAAGCTTAAATGACATTTCACGTTTTTGGATTCATGCACAAAGATTTCAACAAAAAAATAAAGAATGCAAAGAAAAAGGTGGTGACACTACTGGTCCTCACTTCCATCCAAGTATTACACTGTCTAATGTGAAGTTAGTTTTTCTGCTACCAAACTATGGAACTTAACTGGGAGATTACAGCCTCTGGACCAGGGAACAATACAGACAAAAAGATAACAGTTCAGATTGAAGGTTCTCAGGTCTCTGGTGTTGAGAATGGACAAAATAGATAGTGTTTCAGATTTTTTTAAGTAAGTCAGTGTGGAAGATGTAGTATAATGGCTAAAAACATCTTCGAATACAGTAGGAGGAAACACTATCAGCGAGTGCTTTCAGAAATGTGGCATGGTTAATTGGGAAGAGAAGGACACATCCAATCTCATCCCATTATTCTAACCCCATCTCATGTTTTTACAGAAACAAATTCAACAGATGATGAAAATGAGGGGAAACATGGCAATCCACTGATAAGCATTGAGGAGGGACTGCAAAATTTCTGCTGGATGAGGTTCGTTTGTCAGAAGTTGGACAAGACCTTTGGAGGGAGGACCTTCAATAAATTGGAGAAATTAATAATTTTTTGGAATATTGTTCAAGGAAAAATGCATGAATATCAAATAGCCAAAATTGAAAATTATTTTTGTTTGTATGAAATTAAATAAATCTGTGATTTTCATGCATATAAAAATTATAAATGGCGAATCTTATAGCTAATCCTTCCTTCAAACCTTACACCTCCTCCCTGTACGATGTTGAACCTCATCTGAAATTTTAATTTTCCTGTTCCACTCCGAATTTGGAAGACATCTGTCACATACTTTTTTAAATTATAAACAAGAGTATACAAATACAATTTATTATATCCACCGACCTCTATCCCATCCAAAATAAATAAAGAGTTGGCGGTATGCGGGTTGCATAACATTGGATTGGAAAGGGTTAACCTCGATTCAGCAATCTCCTACGTAATTGGTGACCTTTCTTTTGGCCCAACTGGCCATTTAAGATAAGCATGACCGTATAACATTATCAGGAAGTACTCTATGAAAAAAATAAGTAGCAAACAGAAACAAGTCACTATCAGTGGTATGAATGTATATAGTGTATTTCTCAACTTCTAGCTCCTTTTAAGCCACTAGAAATTCACAGGGAACAAGCTTAAATAGCTTTACAAGCAAGAGTACAAGGCTGGAAATAGGAGGATATAGGACCATCTTCTGGTAAAGATGGATGATTATTTTCCATTGAAATCTTGCAATGCCTGTAGTCATATAATATTTCCACTGTCGGTAATGGTGTGATGCTAAACTATTTTCATTCAATTTTCAAAAAATATTATTTTTCATGGATTGTGGGAATCAAAACTGAGAATTCACACCGATCAACAAAATGGTACCTAATTTCCACAATACTGAAATACATTATAACACATTTAAGCTGATTCTTATTAAATACATGATTTTAAGAGCATATATGACATATTCACTTCCATATCTGAATAAAAACATGAAGTAACAGCAAATGTATAAAATTTTTTATCAAAATCAGCTTAAGTATAAGAAGTTTTGGACAGGCAGTCAGCAACTCTACAATAAACTCTCAATTAGCTGGCCTGCTGAATTAAGAGTGAATGATTAATAAATGTTGAATCTTATTACCTGCTCAGGAAATGTAGTGTCCTGTAATTCAGAATCCTCCTCAGCATACACCAATATGGTTTTTAGAGATCTTCTAAGTGACTCCTCACTGAAAGTTTGACTAGTCCCAACTAAAGATGACAGCGACATGGTAACTTGCATTTTTACCCTAGCAAAATTCTGTCAAAAGAGTTTAAATTATTACTTTACATAGTAACCATTTATACAAGATTTAAATGAACAATTTTCCTGAAAAGGAGTAACAAGGAATAGAATATACTGTATTTGCTGGCTTTTAGGATGCATCAGCATATAAGACACATACCCTTTTTATACACATTTTTAAGAAGAAAAATTATGCTCTTCATTATTCTACAGCTTCTCCTTAGGCAATTTTTCTTTTGAAAAGCAAAAGAAGCAGCAATTTTATTCCATTAGCAAAAAAGACAACACGAATGCGTTTTCTCATTCCACAAGTATTAAAAATAACAAATTGGAATATTTAGGAATCTGTTTTGTTTCAGGATAAACTGAATGTCACTAAGACCTTATCCATGTTTACTATTTCTGAAGTTTCAATTTTTCCCTTTTTTACATTAATGACATATACAAAACTCGATAATTTTGCCTCCATATCTCTGGGCATCTTTTTTGCTATTTTTGTTTTAGTTCCCATACTGTAACAAACCGGTCCCTCAGTGGTAAGTGAGTTCTCGGCCTCAGGGCGGGGTGACGTCACAACGGGCAAATTGAGGGGCAAATGATGGAAAGGGGTTACAAGGGATGAGGGTTAGGAAGACGATTGGGAATAAAAAAAACTGAGATGGAGTTGCACGAATGCACATTTATTTCTAAGGTCGAGTAACAAGCAATGGCAAAGAAAAAAAATACACTAATTATGCACTAATGAAAGATGGATGGAATGATAGGTGAAACATTAATGAGCAATGCCAGGTAATGATTAAATTAACTAAAACTAGGGATGGATGAATGAAGCGAACACAAGTATATAAAATAATGAAACCCTTTAACAAAATTATACAAGTTCCTCATCCCTTCGTTTCTTATTTCTGCACTGTTTGTCGGACGGGAGATCAATTGCATGAATAAATCAGGTTGAACTTAACAAAAGGAAAAACTGATGCTTCCCAAAGTTCACGGTCTGAGACGGTGGGGTTAACTCACTTCTGCCCCACTTCACTGGGTGATAACTGCGGGAATGGGGTTGCACATACAGTAGAACCTCTATTTTATGAAGTTGAAGGGACCCAAAAACTTGAGCTTTGTAAATCAGAGGTTATCTTTCACTAACTCCTCTGTCTCCGGAACTGATGTGTCACCAAAACCAGCTGATCTCCAACAGTTGGAAATAGTTTTTGCGATGACACTCCCATGCTTTGGCAACACCTCGCACAGCATGGAGCAATGTCCATGGAGGCACATCATGCACATAAGAGGCTTGATCTGCGACAAATGTACATCTACAAAAACTCTGCTGACAAGAATGCAAGTATACTTTCAATGCAATTAAACACTATGCTGTACTAAACTTGTCAAATAGTTACGTTAGGGTTGAAATCAAACTAATTACTATTACAAATAATAGTCATCTACTCATTCAGGGAAAAAACAACAGATATTACGTGAAATTCTCTGTGTGCAGTGTATCTGCAAGAAATTGAAAGGACTTAAAAATTAGACCTCAATTGTATTGATATGCTGTATAGCGTAGGCGTAACTCCTAAGGCTAGGAGACTCACTTTAGTAAAAGAGAATGAAACGGCCATGAATTCCAAAAAAAAACGTAAATACTTTTCAACAAATTTATAATGGTATGAACTTGGCTGCTGCAACTGGATTAAGTTCTTGGAGCTGTTCAGTTGGTAGATCTCAAAATAAGGGAAGTAAGAGAATTAACTCATCCCGCAGAGTATTGTAAGCATATGCACCTATGCATTAATTAACGAAAGGGTATATTTAGTGGTAAGTTATATTTATTGCTAGTCGATTTGTGTTTAAAGAAGCCATTTTAACATGGGAAAACTAGGGATGCATTTTTACTAGGAAATTTCAAAACAAAGATCCAACTGACCCAGTGTATTTCAGTGAAAAGACCAGAAAATGCCATTTTTGAAGAGAAAGCGTATCATTTGAAATACATTTAATAATATTTCGCAGCTAATGAAAGTCAATTTTAGAAATTCTCTCGGTTAATTTGAAATTCCCCCTTTTTTAATATGCGTTCTACAAGTGTTGACATCTAGCAGTGATTTGCGAGAACTATTTACTCGCGGCTACAGAAAGCGATTGCAATCGCAAATTCTTACCTAATGACGTAAAACACTTCTAATGAAAATTTAAATAATCAAATTGCATCAAGATTTAATCATAAGTAATTTATTATTACAAAATTAGTATTTTTTAATGAAACTTAGCTCCACAACAGCTGCAGCAAAGAAGTTCCTACGGGAATGCTATTTTCAAGTGAAAGGCTGAACAAAGTTCTGAATTGGGGTTGCGGCGGCTACCTTAGAGCTAATTTTAAATAATTCCAGAGAAAATATGGATCCTTTGTGATAACGAGTTAGGTATTCGCAATACACAAAATGATAGAAAAGGAATAGAAATTACCAAGCACTAATCCGATTATTTTATGAACTGGTGCACTGTTTTCGAGAAGTAGGCATCGTGCCATGCATCTTTGAACATTTTTTCCTTGGATCATATAATTAGGATTGAATTGCGATTTGGATGATCATTCTCTGGGATTTTTGCTATAGTTTAAGCACTTCAAAAAGCACTATGCTCACATTCGATTTTTCCACATTTTCCCATATGAAATACTTGGACCGAGGGCCCTCTCAACATGACCTATCTGGCTTCAGCTGCTCCTGTCGCGGTATACAGTGATCGTTATTCCGTTGTACTGAGTTCAGTGCTACAAAATCATTTAAAAAACTTCGTAAAACAGGGGTCAATCCATCCTAGGGACCGGCCTCTCACTTCGTAAATCAGTAAAATGGAGGTTTCGTAAAATAGAGGCCATTTTACATGGATTTCCTATATACAAAGATTGGGACTGGCGGAATGGTCCGTAAATTGGTGTCATTTTATAAATCAGAGGTTCATTAAAAAGTGGTTCTACTGTAATTGCTGTCGGTATTGTCAAAATGGGAGGGGTGGATTTTGGACATTGGACAGTACTTATGATGTTGAAGTGGCATTCGGAGCATGCCAAGAGACGTATGATCTTCCCGGCCTTGGGGTGTGGATGCGTTGGCACTGATCCTTGACCCAACTTTCCTTGTCCTTTCTTTGGGGGCCAACGGGAGAATCCTTCCTCTTACATTGGGTTGTATGGTATATGGGATGGCTACTTTCCCCGTGTCAGTCCTCCCACCGGATCGCCTCTCCAGCTCCACACCAGCTGACAGCTTACTGCCACCAACCAACTTGTCCACTCTTTATCTCCACCAGGTGCTTCTCCCTAGAGAGTTCCTTTGTTTCTTCTCGTCTGTTCACCTCCCAAATCACACCCTCACACACGGTTGCCGATTTTAGTTCACTAGCGCCACCTTTACCTATGCGATTGTTGGGCAGTTGAGCACGATGCGGCAACTTTGCTCGCACGTAATACAAATTAATAGTCACAAGTAGTACACAAGTAATCAACACAAACATCATTAGACCAAAAGAAACTATAACTAACGGGAAGAAACAAACACGGGGCCATATAAGTACTTTGCCATTGCCAAAAAAAATTAAATCAGATGTGTAAAAAAAGGAAAGGGGGGAAGCGCCACCGTTACATAGCCCCCACAAACAAATTTTCAATTTTTTTTCATATCAAAGAAACATCAGATAAGGATGGCAGGATAAGAAATTTGGAAATTTTGTCCGTTGGACGGCAAGCTGACCAAAAAAAAAGCAGCGGTGAATTACAAGAATGGGGGAGAAAAAAAATGCGAGAAGATCAGAGGATGAGGAAAGGTTTAGGAAATGATGGGGAAAGGACATTTGCCCGCGGACGGATGCCCTGAGACCTTCACGCCTGAATATAAGGCCTGAGGTTGTGGAAATTATAAATTCCAATTTCTTTCCCTTCAGAATTTGTTAAATAACATGCATTTGGGCCAGACACTTTAGAAATTAGGCAAGAACCAGTGAATAAATGGAAAAACTTGTGGAAGCTCAGTACTCGATTCACGTGGAGTTCTCAGGACTACTTTTTCTCCTAATTGAAATTTGCCAATGCCATGGCCAAAAAAATGAAATCAGACACGTAAAAAAAGGAAAGGAGGGAAGCGCTGTTACAATACGTAGGTCATTTTTTCTTGAAAGTTTCTGGAAACCTGCCACTCAATCTTGGATTGTAATAACATGCATGATAGAAATTATTATATTCTTTTATTAAGCTCAGTAAAGTAAAACTGTGATGCCAATTTTAAAAAATTTATCCTGTTGAGCTACCAATATAAATTGGTAAAAAAATTCATCAGAACACTTATTCTCAGCAAAACAGATGAGTTAGCATCATTGATAATGATAGCAAAAATACAAAAGAAAGATCTGTGATCTCAACCCTGGTACACCAACATACTCCCAAATCAAATGAATATTAAACAGAGAAATGTTAAAGTGAAAAAAATTAAACGTCTTTGTTTATACAGGGTACTGAGGACTATAAAGACCTCCCCTATGATTAACAGTGATAAAGAACACATCCATGCCCTGGAAAGAGAAAATCCTCCCCGGGCAGGACTCAAACCCACAACCTCGATTTTGACAAGCATGAGTATTAACGCTAGTGAGGCTGGCAAATTCTGGGTGATTTTAAGATCATTTTTCATTGTTATGTAGGCCTTTAATGTTTAAAACAATTACAGGGTAGATAAAATGACAGAATGTAATGAATTTAAAAGTGCACTGGCTTCTGTCATTGAATCATGACTGAACGGCAAGAATGACCCCTATACTTTCTAGATTTTCCTTAGGTTTGAGTGGTTTATGATCATATGTGCATAGGATGATCCATAACCTGGAGATGTAAGTGTACATGAATTTTTTTACTGAAATTCTTCCACTTTCAGTTATTAAGCATAAAATATATCATAATTAATACCGTATTTACTCGTGTAAGCCGCGCCCTCGTGTATCCCGCGCACCCCTATTTTCGGGAAGGATCGTGAGGAAAAAAATTATTTGTCAGAAAATTATTTTTTTTGCTCTTGAATCTGCATCATTTTGTCATAACATGAATGCACGTTCTTTAAGAGAAATGCTGTGCCTATATTACATGTACGTCTTTCTCATTAATTGATTTAATTACGTGTTAATATCGTCACGATCGTCATCGCGTCGTGCATCGATGCACGGCCTCTTTTACTATACATCTTTTTCTCGTAGCATCTCACAGTAATCACAGTTACATACGACACATCATCCAACTATAAAAATGGCATCTTTTCAAAATAACATCTAACTGGAATAATTGCAGAAATATGTACAATTTCAACCCGTGATTACTTTAAAACGGAAATCCGTTGGCATATCAACAAATAAAAGCAGAACGCCATCCGTACCATAGTGGTGTTCTCGTCTGCTCTCTGCGCAGTAGCTGTGGACTTGGACGATTTAACAACACCAGAAAGTCTTGGGAGCACACAGAAACAACTAAGCTCAATTTAATAACAATTATAATTCTTATAAAACTAAAGAAAAACATATTCGCGGAAATAGAATCGTAAATCACTATAAATGAATATTCATATCATAATAGTTCCCATTTTTAGTTTTCGTCACTGCTAGATTCAGATACACCATATTTCCTTCCTGCAGCTCGATTATCTACTTTTTCGGCATCGCTTATAATATGTTGTTTTGTACTCACGGGAAACGATCGTAATTTCACATTCATTCATTTCACATTCATGAATTCATTTTTAGGGTGATAATTGCAAATTATTTTAAAATGCTAAATGATCGATTCGAACTCGTTTACTACACTCACGCACAGATAGTAAGAAGGTATAATCTCTCAGCATACGACTCTTGCCACTATGTAACAAATTCTTTGTCGTGTCTTTGCAATGTAGCTTTAATGTGTACACAAAAGGAGCTATCTATTGCTTAAAAATGTTGCTACAGATATGTGACCCTGAAACAAACTCCGCTTACGACTTTGAAAAGACATAAAGACGCCGACCCCTTGTGGCAGCTTACAGGATACAATGTAGATTTAAATACATATCAGTGCTACAAAGTGTTGTCCTAAGTACGATCTATACACGATAAATCTATTAATTTTTCAAGTGGTGTTTCGGATCTAGCGGTTCTTCGGATCTAGCGTTTTCAAGTACCGTCGTACGCTCCGACTTTTGGATTTTTATTACAAATTACTTCGAAATTTCAGAATACTTTACATTGTACGATTTACTACTAGACCATACTTACCAATTAACGTCGATATGTTTACAGAATGCGTAACTTAGGAGAAAAAAAACAGGAATTTGAGGAAAAATAGTGCGCGGTTTACACGAAAATCTGGAGGATTCGTGTAAGCCGCGCACCCCTATTTTTTCACTGGTGTTTCGGGAAAAAAGGTGTGCGGCTTACACGAGTAAATACGGTATTACTTATTTAGAACATAAAAAATTAAGGAAACGATTGACTCAAAACCATTCTTTTAAAAGGAACAAAATGTAATAGAATACTGGTGTATGTATGTTGTTATAAAGAAGAAGTTAAAGACCTGAAATTTTAACTCATAATTTTGATCACTAGTACATAAGATTTTGGCATATTTTGAGGGGGAAAAAGTTTGTCATATACACAGGCTAATACGGTAGTTATTACAACAGTTTCATAAAGAAAGTACAGTTGCACACAGCATTCATTTGCATAGCAGTACAGGAATATGCACATTAATTCTTTGTAATTGGCAAATCAAATATGAGATAAAATACAACTATATTGCTTTCACAATACTTACATTTCCAATTTCAAAGTTTTGCCTCATTAAAAGATACAAAGATGCCGATGCTTGTGATCTCACACTTCCAATATTAGAGCTACAGTGCTTTAGAAGCCTAAGGCATAGATCTGCACAGTGCTCTGTTTCTTCATCGAACAACAAGTTTGGATACTGAAATGAACAAAACATGTAAAAATAAGTAGGTGACATTGATTAGTAGGTCTCATTGAACTGCAACATTAAAGCCTAATGTGTTTGTTGCCATTTACTGTGTAATGAATGTAAGTTTAAAATTCAACATTTATTTTTGTTTTACTACTAATCACAAAAATTCTATGACTTCAAGCTTGAAAGAAAAAAACTGAATTTGTTTGCACTAGCCAAAGAGAAAATCCCACTTGATAATTTTATCAATTGAATGATCCCAAGGGGAAAGTTTAAGATAAATGAGTAGGGAACTAACACACTCAAGTAAACTATATGCATTACTTCACCTTGTACACAATAGATCTTTGTGTAGCAAACATATACTGCAAAATGCATGTACTTTGATTCCTGGCCAAAGCATGAAGTAAAACTTTGAGCACGCTACCCAAAAGGCCTTGAAGGTTATCAGACATTGATGCCACCTGTGGACAGATAGGATGTAGTTAAAGACTTTTACCTTTAGAGTATATTTAAGCTGAGCAGACTCAGCAGCATGGAAAAGATGGTTACAAAGAGAAACAACTTCTTTTTTACCTGCACAATACACTCAAGAGTATCAAGGATAATTAAGCTGACTTCAGTGGCCAAGTTCCCTTCGATATGTGCATCTGTCTCCACCTCAGCACGTGGACGCTCTGGAATGTCCGAACTTGGTCTCCATGCCATTTGATCTTTGCGCCAACGTAACCGATCACCTGGCCAGCCTGGAGATGGTGGATTACGGTCTGGAAGCAAGGATTTATGCTATGTTAACAGATCCTGGGACTTGAGCAAATCTTATGGTATAGCTAAATATAAATAAAACCTTTCCGCCGCATCATCATCTCACACCGTGCAGACCCCTGACCCAAAATTACATCTTCTAATCGAGATTTGATGTCTGATGTCTTTCGGAAATTCTGTTGGGCACACCTCTGGATGGCTTTCTTGCCCTTGAAGCATAAAAATTAATGTTATAAGCAATGTCAACTAAATTAGTTACTTTCAATACAGAAAAGGATGCAGGAGAACATTTACCTTATATTCAAAGCATGATATGCATATGTTGAGGACTTCCAAAAGCTGATGAATTCTAGATAAGGGAAGTTCAGTCCACCACAGTTTCAACACATTTTTATCAACATTCTTTACCACCCACAGGAAACAGATTAACAGGTTCCGCGTTGTTTCACTGCTGAGGGCAAACTTTCTAGTCTGGAAATTAATTTTAATAATAAATTTGAATAATTTTAGTGATCTTAAAATAACAGATACAGCGATAAATATGATTTCTGACGATATCAGTTCGTTTTTTAAATGCAGAAGACATTGTTAATGAATAGATTAGATCATAGGGTAGAATTTAGCCCTATACATATATTGGAATGAGACACCAATTAAAATGAAAAGTATTTCATTCATTTTGGAATGAAATGAGAAGGACTGGTTAAACTTAGCCCATTTAATGAAAAACTGACCTTCTCGAACACCTAGGGGCACTTTTACGAAAAATATGCTAATATTTAACTAAGGTTGGTAAAATAGTTTCTAATTCTACTGGTATCCATGATATAAACATCAGGATACACAATAGCATCATTTCCATGGAGAAAAAATCATCCACCTGAACAGCTATTTGAACCCAAAAGCCCCTGATTATCCAGTCTTTAACCAGTTAAGCTACCACGGTGTCCTTCTTTCCTGTTGATTTCTAGAGAGTTCAAAGGAATAAGACATTGACAGGAAATGCTGTTCACACCATGTAACAAAACAGCTGTAATTGTGTACACTACATCATGGTCAATATGTTGTGATAGGCTGCGGCTCTTACAGTTTCCTTTAAAGCCTATAGAAATACACAGAAGAGAGGGACACCTAGATAATAACTGGCTGAAACATAAGGCTGGAAAATCAGGGGGTTCTGGGTTTGAATCCTGGTAAAGATGCATGAATTTTTTTCCCTGTGGAAATATTGCTAAAGCATACGTATTCCTTATTCACACGCTCATTTCCTCAGGTCTGAATTACAGTGCATGTAATGTATTATGGCAATCATATTTTGATTACCTCTTTAGCACACTTGGAGGATGGCCAAACCAAATGTGTCCCACGAAAATAACTACCCAATATGTTAATTTGACGGTGATATCTCCCAAGAGGTTCAATTAACTCACTAAAAACGATTGTTATCACTTAAAAGAATATTTTCATAGGTATAATATGGTAAAAAATGTTAATGAAGAAGGAAAAGGCTCTCGCAAACTGTGACTCTTATGATTAAGGTGTTTGTCCCATGCCTCCAAGTCACATGCTTACGGAGAAAACCTGGTTTCGTAAATCGAATAGAATAATGTAAATGAATAGAGTATAACATTTGAAATAAAAGGAGATCATGACAAAAGTATGACATACACTTTTTCAAAATTCCTTTTCATTTGTGAATTTCGTATTGTTATGGCAAACTGCCAAAACGATGCTATCCTCCATGATTCACGAAAAATGATGCCATTTTTCATTCTCACTGCAAAAATATACAAGTAATTACAAAAAATCCATTACTTGCATTAAATGTAAGATTAACTTACATTATCAACATGCTGATAAGCTCTGTATGACATTCACTTCTTCTGTTTTTGAAATTTAAAGCCTCAAACTCAAGCCTATATACTTTTTGTGGGGACAGTATGTACACCCATCCACAATAAAAAGTTACCACCTCGGAGGCCGAATTTTTCTAAGTTACGAGTTGAAGGAGACTTGACAACAGTGCAGCTCTGTCCCTTTAAATGCCCTGACGACGAAAGACCAGCAAGACCGAGGCACGGTCCTCCTCCTACCCTTGCCATGGTTTGTGATGAGACCCTTCCTCAATGACCTGGAGAGAGATTTTTGCGTTGGAGAGGGAGGGCCGCAAGGGTGCCTTGTGACAATTAGTCGGCCCCAAGGAGTGAGGCCTCCCGAAAAAAGCCTTCTTTTAGATTGCTGCTCGGAGTTACTCCCTTGAAGATGGGTCGTATAGGTTTCCGCGACTATGTCTCTTAAGAGAGTGACTACCCAAATGTAAATGCAGCTCGAAGCAAGAGTTGTCATTAACACTGTCGATATTTATAGGTCTATTTAATTTTCAAAATACTCAGATTTTGCCTTTATTTCGTCGTAGAAAATTTGATTTTATAACATGAATAACATAGATGAATATTGTTATCAGCAGTTATATATCTGTCAACGATCGGTGTTATTTTTAAATTATCGGTGAATTTTATAAGACTGTGTGATGAGCTCGAAAACTGCGCTTGTATAGTAAATGGCAAAAATACTTACGCTACAACTGACACATATTTCAATTCAGATTTCGATAAGAAAAGAGAAGACTTATTGGACGTCTTCACGGAATATAAGTGTTAAGTTCCAAGCTTAAATGGGTAATAAATGAGGAAAAATTATCGCCGATGTACCTATTTAGAATTTCTTTCAAATTACACACAATCCCCACAATCTCTCGAGAAACGTCTCTTTAACCAACGTAATTCTCCTTTGGACTTCAATGTAGGCAGAATACTTCTTTTCCATAATAACCGGGATACTAAATTACTCCCCCTGCTCTATGATCTAACCCCTCTCTTCTACATTAAAATCACCCTTCATGCATGCAAAATTTCATTACTTGAGTCTTCTTATGGTTTAAGTCCTTGGGTGACTAGTTGACCAGGGCTTGATCGACCGCAAATCTTATCAACTTTCCCCTACCTATACACCTGTATCGAGCCCCTCCCCCCCCCATTCCCTCCGAATATGAATTAAAAAGTGCCCGTGACTATGCACAGCCTAATGCAACCTCTCTCTCTATAGGTACATCGGCGATAATTTTTCCTCATTTATTACCCTCTCTCTCTTATACCACCTCATCTAATTCCCCGTCTAATTAAATAATGCCGAGATGGGAAATGGGTCTGGATGTGTAGATTTTTTTACCTTAAGAATCATCCCTGACATGTTTTATGACACCTACCACTCCATCCACGACACTGCGGGTCTTCTTCCTACCGGTTCAAGTCTCTTTCAGGGCCCAAGCACAATGGGTATTAAAGGAGCAGGTAAAGCATGGCAGGTTTTCCCTCCCTTAGGACTGACAAAGGTGGACAGGGATTTTTGCAGTGTGGGGGTGGACTGCAAGAGTGCCCTCTGACAATCGGCTCCGAGGAGTGAGGCCTACCGAAAAGCAGCCTTCTTTTTGATTGCTGCTCCGAGGGCCTCCCTCGAAGATGATCGTGTAGGTTTCGCGACTGTTGAGAGTGACGACCCAAATATAAATGCAGCTCGAAGCAAGAGTTGTTATTAACACCATCAATATGTCTTTGTCAAAAGTGTTCCCAAAATATTCCCAAATACTCCGTTTTTGCCTTTATTTCGTCGTAGGAAATAATGAGATCATAAAATATTCGAGATAAGAACTCGAAAAATGCGCTTGTATAGTAAATGGTAAAAATATTAATGCTACAACTGTTACAGGCAGATTTCAATAACAATAGTTTGACGTGCTGAACGTCTTTACAGCATATAAGTATTAAGTTCCAAGCTTAATTGGGTAATAAATGAGGAAAAATTATCGTGGATATATTTAGAATTTCTTTCAAATTACACACAATCCTTGCACTCTCGCATACTTGTCTGGTTATTTCTTAGAATGAATACTCATTGGCGATTCAGATCGCAGTATATGCTACTTGAAATATAAAAAGAAGGACAGGACGTGTAATTCTGCAATGTGACCAGAACACATTCCACGTAACTATAGGGTATACTTGGAATTACTGAACTACTGTGCAGAGGGGTAGGAGATTTTTATGGGCTCGCTTGTAGGATATGCGAGGAGAATCTACTGTCCGAGTATTCGAAGAAACTGTATTGCTATCTAAAACGAAAATGAGAGTAACAAGGGAATGCGAAGACTACTGAATCTCTCATGCTGCTACGTTGGTGCTTAGAATCATCAATTGATTTATGGAAAAGAGAGCAATGAATTTATAGGTGAGGATCAATTCATATTTTCCAAGGGAATTAAACACGTGATGTGATTGCAGTGATGAGAATCATTATTATCATTAGTTTTGGTTTCACACAATGTCCCTCTTCAGCCCCTCATACCTTTTTATCCAAGCTACCCGTTCTTCGCCTCATGACCCACCTTCGCATGGTGATCATGAATTTTAACACTACTAGGCAAATATCGCATTAAGGATATACAAAAGGGATACATTGTATGACTAATTCACAACTGAATGTTTAACGAATTGACGGGGCTTATTCTATGCACTTCGGCGACGGACATTAGTTATAGTTGGTAAAATGTTTTGGTGAAATTAAGGGTGGGAAAGACTACCCGGTAAATGTAATGGTAGAAAAATAATGAGAATTTCCTATCCCAGTTTCTCCCTGACTGTTATAAGAATTCCCTGACTATTCCAGATTTCCAAAATTCCCTGACAATTCCAGGTTTTCCCGGTTTTCCCTGACGATCGCCACCCTGGTTATGGGGGCATGTTATGAAGCTTCTGCCCCTTATAAAATAATCCTTGAAAATAAGAAGAGTAAGAAAGTTCAAGGCACTCTCGACCAGTTTCTGAAATGCACTGACACTCAGAATAACTCATGTGATGAGGGCAATCCTCAGCCGTCCGCAATGTAACCATCTCATCGTACCCACCTCATCGTCCACCAGCCACAAAGGACAACATAAATATCGCCATTCAGGTAGGTTACAGCATTAAATATTATTCCTTGGTAAAATTAAAATAGTGTTGGATGTGAAACTTTTGATGGATGAGCAGTGCATAAGCTGAACCCAGATCCCCTGATTTCCGGCCAGGTGTTTTAACCAATTAAGCTACCTAGGTGTCATCATTCCCTGAGGTTTTTAGAGACCTAAAAGGAACAAGACTGCTGCTCAACAAGAAAGGAACAAGACTCCAACTGCTGGACATATAATGCCACAAAGTAGTCAATGTAATGCGCATAGCACCACCATCCAAGAGGTTAAGGCCGAATTTTAAACATAAAAGTGCTTACTGTATAACAAATTGAAGGACCGCGAACTGGCCATGAGAACCTTATGGTGTTACATGCTGAAATCACAATAGCAGAAGTACCACTCAGGTTTTTATCTTTGGGGTAACCAAAAGCTTCCCTTTACTTTTTATTGTAAAAAAATGGTGTCAAATGGATGTAATAAATAGTATAATATTATTGTAATAAAGTATTATGCTCTTTTACGAGATTATCTGTCCAGTGGATAATCAAAGGATAAGAAAAGTTGCTGACTTACTTGCTTAAATGGATCATAAGATTCTGCTCCGCATGTCTTAGTCCCAAACATTGAAGTACCAGCTATTGCCATGGCAACTGACTGATTTATACCATTCTGCTGGTCCAGATCATCTTGTCCTTGAGCCAGTAGCATACGACCTACACAAGAAAGCATTCAAATTAGGCTATTACATAAAAAGAAGGAGAAATCGGAAGCAAAAACAAGAACATATCCTTACCCTTATTTTCTGTATGGAAGCAATAGAGTTGAGCCAAAGAATCCATGACAATTCCAATAAGAGGCAGGTACAATGCAGCCACTCTTGCTTTGCACTGTGACTCAGAGTAACGTGGGTCACAGTCATGAGATGTCATTAGGTTGCGGATAATATTGACAGCTTTATTGTGCAAACTTGGGTTCCTAAAAAATAAAGAGGGTAAGAGAAATGTATTATGTTTCCAAATGAATGTTTAAAAATAGATTTGCAGTATTTTCTCTTTAAACTTGGACTTTACATGAAACTGACCAATAATTCCCTTTCCTTCAAATCTAGTCAACCTTTTAATAAGCAGATACTTATAATTAATTGACTTAGGGTGGAATTATGTACAAACAAAACTTCAAACAAGAGGCCTGTGCCATGCATGCTGGAATAGTGCATAAGTAGGGACCAGATATTTTCACGAAACGTTTTTTGCGACAGGATTCACGAAATAAGCGACTTTAGGGTTTAATCACGAAATGAACCGTGTCTTCTTTGAAACACGATTTTTTTTAGAAATTTGAGATATTTTGCAAATGCCGAATTTTTGTAGCATGAAATATTTTCTTTAGTGATGGCCGGATCGAATCTTTCATTTTTCTTGGTTACGGATTAGGATCCAAAGACACAGAGTTAAATCGGATCCGGATCGTAGGTTTTAAATTTTCGCGGCTTAGCGATCGAAGTGCCCCGTTAATTGAATGTAGGTGCGGTAGATATTGACATGAAGAGGATGTGTAACTAAGGTCACGTAATTAGATGAAAACGTTTCCGTGCAACTAGAAGCAAAATAAAGAAATATGACTTTTTTCCCCATTACAGGTATCAGGTGTACAACGAGAGCTAGTGTACTGTGCGAAGTTCGATCCCAATCGCAGTTTAATTTTTTCTTTCAGTCACTGCATCGAAAATGTTATCATATTCAATTACAAACCATTACATCTGAATACTGACTTTATTATACTTCGTTGTTTAAATTAGATTCACAAATGTACCACTCATAAAGTAAGGATGGTCGGGTTGGATCCAAAGATCCATGGGTCTTTCATTTCATTCGCTACTGAAATCATATCCAGGGACAGTAAAAATTCAGGTCCGGATCGGAGATTTTAACATCTCGCGGCCTGTGATCGATGCGCCCCACGAATGGAATGTACGTATGGTAGATATCAACAAGGAGAGGTTAAGTAACTCGGGTCACGAAATGAGAAGAAGATTTTTTCCATGCCACAAACGAGGAAACAAAATAAAAAATACTCGTCTTGATCTTTTTCTCCATAGGCCATAGTATGTGCGAGAAAAAAATTAAGCCGAATGTCATGCGGGTCGCCTACATTCGCCATATTCCCGTGAACCTGTGAGCATAGTTGTTAAAAATGAGGGCTAGTGTACTGCCGGTCGCGAGTTCGATCCTTAACACTGCCTAGGAATACAGGCCATGCTGTATTCCTAGGGTATTGCAAGTAGGCAGTTAAAAAAAGTACATTATCAGAAATTTCATGCCAAATTATAAGTAAAAATAATAATTAAATTTGGCGAAAGGAAATGATTGGAAAAAACTTATATTACAGAATTAAATTGTGGAATCATTACGTTAACTTAACAGTGTATTTTTGTGTGACGCATTAGTAAATCTAGTTGAAGCGATAGAAGTACAAAAAAGTCAGTATCCACACACAAAGGTTGGAAATGAAGGATGATGTTTTTTATTCAATGGTTGAAAGAAAAATTTTAAACAGCGTAAGAATGGAACTTCATTACCTGCAGTCCACTACTCCACTCTGTTATTGTTATTACCATTATCTCATTAATTTGCCTTTAACTTAATTTTGCCTACTGTGTTTTTTATGTTGCATAGGGTAGCCATAACTTCTGTATTGGATCTCAAATGTATGTACTATTAACTGTTTGTTCACATTGGTATGAAGTCTTTATTAATAATATTAAAAAAAAAAACCTTCCGTTAAGACTCCTTTTTACCAACATTAAACACAGCTTTCACCTTTTTAAAACGATTTTATTTACCGTATTTGTCATTTTTAAACACCGCTTTTGATGATTTTCATTTACCATTTTTCGGTGTCCCTATGCATAAGTAACTCAAAAAATAATGAACATCTTATGATCAAAATACATACAAAGTTTAGCAAACGTATGAAGTATAATGCCATTTATCAGTAGAAAAACTGTCCCTTTCCAACTTTGGAGAGCCCACATCAAAGGCCTAAATATGGATAAATGTGACTTATACAGTCAAGCCCATTTATACAAAGTTAAGCGGGCCAAACATTTATTTAGTTAAAACTGAACTTCATTAAATGTGGGCTTTTTGTGATTGGAATTCTGATGCAGATTGCTGTAATGTAGGAGTTAATATTTGACTGACTTGGATCTAAGGTTTTTGTAACAAGTACTGTTGTCATTAATGGTTTTCAGGTGCAGCTGCATATAAAACTTTGTCCGTGGACGAACTTTCGAATGAAGAATGATAATGCCCCCAAAATTTCAATAGGGACAATGGCATCCAACTAAGTTCAAGATGGAAGTTCTTCCAAAAAATAAAGACCCTGGATAAGTTCCCAAAGATAATAAACAATGGGGGGGGTTTACTCGGAACCAAAATTTCAATTTTGTAAACGAAATTGTTAGATGGAAACAAAAAAAGAATTTTAGCGAAAAAATTATCCTTCTAACCACAACCATTCACTCATAAATCAAAAATTAAAATAAGCAAAAGGTGACGTCCACCAAAAAAGCTGCTTTGATATCATTGACATCATCTTCATCCCGTCCTTGACTGCTTTAGTATTTTATTTCTGTATCTCCTAAAAGTAATAGTGAAGACAAAAAGTGATATCTAAAGGGAGATGTTTAGTAGAAAAAGGAAAAGCAGGCATTGAAATATCTTATACGTATAGATGATATTTGGAAGCGATTATAGGTGTTTTCTAGATATACGTACAATATAATGTAGATATTTTGTGGACATTAAGTTAAAATACTTTGTCCTTCATTGGTCCATTGGAAATGCCTTTAGTTACAATAAGCACCAAGTTAAATCAGCTGAATAACAAATCGGTAAGGCACTTTTATTTGTTTGTTAACGTCAGGAGTATGAGAAATTTACTAACCTAAACATTCTCAGAGAAATCTCAGTTTTATAAAACCTAGAGAATAATAACAGTGGAATGCAAACAAGAGATTATCGAGGTAATAATTTTAATGGAGATAATGTAAACTGCGATAATTGGAAATTTTACAGTCGATGGTGAAACTGGCCCTATGAGGCAGATACGTAGACAATCTGGTAAGGAGGAGAATGAACATCAACCATGCGAGAGCCCCAACTTCTCGATAGATTTTTAGAGAAACCCCTTTAAAAAGTTTGAAAATCACTCAGAATTAGGTAATCTGGCAAGAATCTGAGATACTGAGAAGCTGTAAAATATTCTGCCCCTATTAAGGCGCCGTGGTACATGATTATTTTTTCGCTTTCGAGTGCTGAGATGATGGAGATAGTTTTTCCGTCGACCGGTAGAGTTACCAGAGTCGGCGCCTACCCAACCAGCCATATTTTTTTTCAGTGTCTCCTCTACGCTTTAATTCTTTGCGCAGAGGTGATGAGGCAATAACGACCCTTCCCTCTCATCCCCTCTGTCCGCGGAGTTTTCCATTGCTGACCACTAGACGCAATGTTGCCATTTCAACATACGATGGGACCAAACTGTTTGGCAGACTCCACATTATACCATGTGGCAACGTGGAATTCGCGGAAATGCGTTCGCTACGTTTTTCTAAGAACCGAGCCGGTCTGGTCCTAGTGGGGTTCGTAGCTGCAGGAGAACGCGTCCGCGGTCCAAGTCATGAATAGACTTCATTTTTCAGGGTAGCCGCGTTGATTGGTTGTTGTGACAACAGTTTAGCCGTAAGAACTGCAACAAATAGGAGGTGGTCTCAGCTGGTAGCTTGGCTTGCACGTGTTAATGTCTAAATGTGGTAATTTGAAAGTAATATACGTTTGTGCCTACTACAGACCACCCCATTCCGATGTACACTCAGTATTAGAACTCGAGAAACAGATCAGGCACATTAATTCTCATACCAACGAACGACAGATTATTGAAAGGTGGAGATTTCAATACAACATCGATAGATTGGAAAACATGTAGTCATTAGTCTGGGGGTAGGGAAAAAGAAATCTGCTCGTCATTTTTTAACCTGTTCGCATAATACGCAGTACATCAAATAGTAAATTTGCATAATAGAAGGGAGAATGTTCTCGATTTACTTGCCTCAAACATCCATGAAAAAGTTATTGAAGTTAAAAATGTCGATGGAATAAGTGACCACAAGGTAGTACACGTTAAATTATCCCTCAATACTGACAAAAATGTAAAATTAAAAAGAAAGATTTGCCTTTTAAGTAAAGCAGATTTTAACGTGACTTACAGACTTCTTTTGAAAAATTCTAAACATCAGAAAAAATAGTGATGCAGACATGGAAAGAGTTCCTCCAAATTACACGGTGAGTGAGTATAAGAGTGAGAATAGGGAACCAGGGTGGTACAACGTGGAGGTTAAAAAAATGTTTAAAACGACAACGAGTTATCCACGCGAAACTAAGAAAAATGTAGCTAATAGCGATCTACAAAAATTATCGAACGTTACATATAAAGCAGCCGCAAAAATAGCCCTTAGAAAAGCGTAAAGTGGTTTCAAGAGAAAAGTACTTGGAGAACAACTAGAGGGGAATCCGAAAGCATTTTGATCATATGTTACGGAAGTACAGGGAACTAAAATTTCAACGGTTAATTCCTTGAAAGGGTATAGGGGCGAAATATTTAGATAAGGCTAATTTGTTGAATTATTTGTCCAGAGCGTTTTTAATCAATCTAAGCGTAGTTTGCTCGAAACAATACCAGACCGATTTCAACAAATAATGCCCCCGATCGATAATTGTATCTTATAACGGAATCGTATCCTTACTAAAAATGTTAGCCCGAACAAGAGCTCAGGTCGTGATGAAATTCCTGCTCGTGTGTATAAAGAAATAGCTCTCGAAATGGCACCGTATCTTAAAGTAATATTTAACAAATCCCTCGAAGAACACGCGGTTCCCAAAGACTGGAAGATAGCAAACGTGATCCCAATTTTTAGAAGTGGCGATAGGGAACATCCATCGAATTATAAACCAATATCAATAACGTCACTGTCGTGCAAAATTATACAGCATATGATAGTTACATCAATAAGGGGACACCTCGATAGCCAGGATTTATTGATAACAAATAAGCATGGGTCCAGAAAGGGACGGTCTTGCGAAAATCAGTTAGGTCTTTTCGTTCATGATATTTTAGTTTCCGGAGAAGGTAACGTACAGGTAGACGCAGCGCTTTTAAATTTAGAAAAGCGTTTGACAAGGTTCCCCACTGTAATTTACTCGCGAAGTTAGCATCATACGGGATAGATAGTAATATGGTAGGCTGGATAGGAGATTTCCTACATGAACGCGTTCAATGAATGGTATTAGATGGTGTCACCTCAGGCGAAGCAAAAGTTACATCGGGTGTTCCCAAGCGTGATAGGCCCAATTTTATTTCTTCTCTCCGTAAATGACTTGAATACAGTAGCTAAAAATAGCAAGCTCCGTCTTTTTGCCGATGATGCAGCAGTCATCATTGGTCATCAATCCTCAGATCGGTTTGACGCAGCTCTCCACTGAGTCCTGTCGGCTAATCTCTTCATATTTACGTATTTATTCTGATGCAGTAGTGTATAAGGAAATAAGAAATTAAGAGGATAGTCATTCTTTAGCTAAGGATTTATATGCGATTGATGATTGGTGTGATAGTTGGCAGCTAGAATTAAATTTGAATATATGCGCGATAATGAACTTTGGGAAAAAGAAAAACTTTCCCCAGAAAAATTATTGCATCAAAGAAAAGAAAATATCTAACGTAGAATTTATTAAATACTTAGGCGTCACCAACATTGAAGACATGCTGTGGGGGAAATACATCAGGGAAATAACTAGTGTAGCAAACCATATGTCAGGATTCGTAAAAAGAGTTCTAGGCAAATGCGATGAGAGAGTACTAGAAGCTATTTTACACTTGTCAGGCCTCATTTAGAATATGCCGCTAGTATATGGGATCCGTACGAGGAAGGTATGATAAAAGAATTAGAGCGTGTGCAAAGGAGATCCACTAGATTTGTTAAAGGCCGCTATGATAATTGTATAAGTGTTACGAGTTTAATAGAAGAACTAGGCTGGGAATTACTATCAGAACGCAGGTTGAAATTTAGGTTAAACCTTTTCAGTAAATTGGAAACCGATTTGTCGCATATTTTAAGTCGATAATTCTTCTTCCCGTTACTCCACCGGATAAACCTTCGTTTTTCCCTTCTTCGGCAATTGCCATATCGTCAAATGAATCATGCAAAGTTTCATCAGCTACTGAATCGTCAATATTGGACGGGGTTTCTTCAATAGCGCAAGAAGTTCCTCCTACGTGCGACTCTGTTCCCATTATTTTGAGACGCCTGTTTCGAATAATAGAAATTTGCATACTTACACATGAATATATCATTACATTAAGATAGTGTTTTCACAAAAAATGACAATATTTACCTTTTTTCTTCCCTCCGCTTGGCCAAAAATTCACCCTTTCTTTTTTTCCTCGCCATCGAAAATGTCAAGCGACTGCCTACTTTAATTTTCCGATATCGGTACGCTTCCGATGAAATTTCGAGACTTGACAATTAGTCAGTTTGACTGTTACTAGACACCCCGAGAGCGACAACCTAAGCTGAGACTCAAGAAATAACCCGTCAGTAAAGCAGACACTCCGTCTCACTCGCCTGCTTCCCGCCCGCCTTCACTTTCCCTTCCCCCTAGCTCCAACACCTCAAGGTTACCGTTTTAGGGGTCTAGTACAACTCGGCGCGGCCACTTCGGCGCGGCCACCTCGGCGCGGCCGTCTCGGCGCAAGCCACCTCGGCGCAGGCCCATCTCGGCGCAGGCCCACCTCGGCGCAAGCCACCTCGGCGCAGGCCCATCTCGGCGCAGGCCACCTCGGTGCCACATTTACAATGAAGTGTAGGAGTTAGTTTGTTTACTTGGGTTTATATCCCCCGGCCCTGACCAAATTCCAGCACGCGTTTATAAGACACTAGCATCAGAAATATCACCTTACATATAATATTTCGTAAATCGTTATCTGAGCATGTGGTTCCCAAGGACTGGAAAATGGCTAATATTACACCTTTATTCAAATCCGGCGATAGAGAAGATCCTAGCAACTACAGACCTATCTCACTAACATCGATACCGTGTAAGATAATGGAACATATAATAGTTAGTTCGATTATGGGACACATGGATAGAGAAAATTAAAAGATAAATAAAAAGTAAGCTTCGTCTATTTGCCGATGACGCAGTAGTGTACAGGGAAATTCTATGCCCAAATGATAAAGAATATTTAAATATTGACCTACAAGCAATTGAAACTTGGTGTGATACATGGCAGTTAGAATTAAACTTTAAAAAATGTCTTGTAATGAACTTTTGGAAAAAGAATAGCTCTCCTCCTAGCACTTACAAAATAAGTAATAATGAATTAACAAACATGGAATCCATTAAATATCTTGGAATAAGACTGACAAATGATCTTTCCTGGGGAAACACATTCGTGAAATAATGGGTCAAGCGAATCGTAAACTGGGTTACGATAATAAGGTTATCATACCGGCCCTTTACAAATCTTGCCGATCTTCTCTGCACACGTCAATATAGTTATTTATACCGATTTCGTAGGGATCCCATACACCAGAAGCATATTCCAAATGAGGTCTTACAAGGGAAAAGTAGCCGATTTCTCGCACATTATCGTCACATTTACCCAGTACTCTTTTGACGAATCCCAGTTTACGATTCCCTTGACCCGTTATTTTACGAATGTGTTTCCCCAGGAAAGATCATTTGTCAGTCTTATTCCAAGATATTTAATGGATTCCACGTTTGTTAATTCATTATTACTTATTTTGTAAGTGCTAGGAGGAGAGCTATTCTTTTTCCAAAAGTTCATTACAAGACATTTTTTAAAGTTTAATTCTAACTGCCATGTATCACACCAAGTTTATCTTTTAGCTTTTTATCATAATCGCAAGTTATTGGAACGAAAACTACGGGAATACCAAGCGCTCAAAGTTGGGCAACTTGATTTTACGCGCAAAAAACGGGTACTTTTTTAAGAAAAAATTAAATACAGGAAATACTATGGAGCCAAAGATTTTTTAAAGTAAATGATCCAACGTAGAAATAAACTCTCTCTTGTATACTTTTTGTTGCATTGAAACTGATCGCTTCGTTTAAACGATAGAGCTCCTCAAACTCGGGTGTCTTGCTTTTTTTTACAGACTAGTAGATTGCCGAACTGACAGATTCAAAATGTCCTTTTTTCCTCGTACTATTAGGGATATGAATAACGGTAAATGTATCCAGTACGAGTGTAGCAATGGATAACATTGGTAGCTGCATGTTGGTATAAGGACTTAAAGCTAACCCAACTAACAGCATGTTTTTGCATGTATGCTTTGCTATTTTTCTTTTTTTAAATAGTGGAGTTTAGAAGAGTATATAATATATACTAATCCTCTTTAATGCATGATGTGTAGTACAACACAATATTCCTTTGTTGTAGTATTTTTACATAAGCATCTGTCCCGGTACTTAACATCTCTGTTCTCCGCGCCGAAATGGGCCTGCGCCGAGGTGGCTAGCGCCGAGGTGGGCCTGCGCCGAGATGGGCTTGCGCCGAATTGGCTTGCGCCGAAACGGCCGCGCCGAGGTGGCCGCGCCGAAGTGGCCGCGCCGAAGTGTCCCATTCCCCCGTTTTAGGATATAGGGTAGAGGGATCGTGCCACTTTTTGAGTAGCGCAGTAGGCGGAGAATGTGTGAACTGTTTCGTGATTTGCACGTTGCTAGAGGCGTATCCCTGGGCTGGAGTTGGCGAAAAACATAAATTACTTTCAGAATATCTCAGCAGCGTGTCTTTTAATAAAAATCAATAATTTTCAAGGATCCAACAGACTAAGCTTGAATCTTGTACTCTATAATAACGAAAGTTAAAAAAATAGCCCCTCTGTCTCCCAATATTTGCAACAAAAAGGTCTATTTTTACATCGAGATATATTTTTAACAAGGCTTATTACGTAAAATCTAGGATTATAGAGTAATAGTTTGATACTCTCTCTTTTAATTACTGAAAACCCCATTCCGATATCTAGCTTCCTGTTGGAGCAATCTTCCTTGAAAAATAGGTCTGAAAAACAGCTATGTATCACGGCCCCTTAAGTCTACAATTTTAACTAAACAACATCAGGGACACATTTATGAAAGGAAGAAATCATTGTGAATGTGGATTTATACAATATAATACACACATGAGCCTTCACAAAGTGCAAGTGAAGACTAGAAGTCTGTATAAGTTAGAGTTTAAAGTCATATGCCAGAGATGATCACACAGATGATGTCTACATCAACATAATTGATGCAAACCACTGCAAGGGTGTGGGGCTGGGGATGAACCATCTCCAGGCATGCATTATCAATAAGAAAACTTACTACTATGCAAAAAAATATTATTCCATTAATACACTACTAACATATTTTACAATTTTAAATTTCAGGGTTTTAAAATGTCTTCAAAGATTTATTTACCATTGAACTGCCTATTCTTTGTACTGTGTATACTCATATCCATATGCTCTGTAAATATATCTTCTGGTTATGGTAATGAACTGTAAATATTGTATGAAATTTAATGCATAACCTTGTTAAGGTATATCTGTTAAATGATATCTGTTAACTGACATCTGTTTACCATCTGCATACACTGTTATCTGCAAAAAATTTTTTTATTGCATGTGAAACTATATTGTTTAATTATTTTTCTCAATTATTGAGACGATTAATATAAATATTAGGGATGTGCGAGTAGCACTTTTTGACCTTGAGTCGAGTATCGAGTCGAGTTGTAAAGTACTCGCGAGTATCGAGTCGAGTCGAGTTTGTACATTATTGTACATGAGTGAAGTTCTTACTTAAGTCATCGCAATTAATATTATTCAGCAATCCAACTATCAAATGGCAGGTCTACCTACCTAATGCATAGTTATAAACAGTCAAATTAATACGGCACCTAGCGCAGGCCAAAAGGCCTAATGGAAATTTTCCGGTAGCTCTCGAAATAAGAAAATTACCTTCATTCCTAGGATTACTCAAAAATGTGTAAATTAGCTGACAGTATGGTACTTAGTGTGTACTTAGGCATAATATGAGGCCTACATGAGTGACATGCCCTATCAGTGGCGTAGCGAGGGGGGGGGTCCGGACCCCCCCCCCCCCCCCCCCGAAATATTAAGACATTTAAAAAAATTAATTAAGCATGGAGCAGGGGAAAGTCTACAAACAATAAATTATCATACCGTTGTTAAAAAAGGTTTGTCCTTTTGTTTAAATAATAAGTTATCAAACGATACGTTAGGGCTCGGCCGTTCGGGTAGTGTAATGACGGTGTTTGTATAGCTGGCCGAGTTTCAACTGTGGACTGTCTACTGCCTAGTTTCCACTCCAGCCACATTGAAAAATGAAGTTTTTTCGATTATGAAAAGTTTTAAAATTAGTTAAAAAACCCTCTACTTGCAATTAGTACCCTGTTTTTCAAAAAATTTCCCACGGACCCCCCTGGTTTTGGACCCCCCCCGAACGAAATACCTGGCTATGCCACTGTGCCCTATTAACTTGTAATGAAAGTAAGGCAGGAAGCAAAATATTTAAGGAATACATAAGCCTAATTAGAAGAGCATTCCTTGTATTTCGCATTCCTATGTATTTCTTTTCAGAGCTAAACGCTTTCTCAGTGATGTCGTGTATGCCGGGGTTAGTCCAACAGTACAGTGAATTTCTTACAAAATGCCTTGTTTGTGCAGTAAATATTTCATAAGCTAGCACCTCAAATTTATGAATGGCAGTTAGTTTTTTAACATATACTTTTCTTCCTCTTCCAATTATTGGCACCATCTCTTCAAAATCGATGATTTCTGCCTAAACATGATAGAACTTAGAATCATAAAAATGACCTGTGTCAATCACCCCCATTTGCACGATGTATGAACACCCAATATCAGCACGGGTTATTTCCAATATCCATTAATGCAAGTTAATAATGTTTGAACAATGAATTTTCATTCATGGATGAATGTGAGCAGGTATATGAATTTTGTATAGAGTCCTGTGGATTAAAGTTTTCGATTTCTAAGGAAATATATTTGAACAAAAATTTATTATAGATAATTATCTACAGATATTTATAATTATCTATCTTACGATATGACTAGGAACTTGAAATTAATGATGTGATTAATTATCCTAAATAGGAAATAAAAAATGGAATAGTAAAACTTATAAGTTTTATACAATACCTATATCATCCGTAATGCCCTTATAATAGGATGCCTACCATCCGTTACAAAATTTCCTTCACCCGTGAGTTTGAAGACCAATATCTCCAAGATGGCTAAAAAGCGATTTTAAATTAAAGTATATCAAATTAAAGCTTGTTTATTTCTACGTTTACTGGTAGTATTAAAATATTTTTACAATTTTTTTACTGAGTACGTGTTAAAGAACGGATTTTTAGCGAATTTTTTTTGATACCGGATGGATCCATCGAATTGGGGCATCGTAAGAACAACACAGATCGAGATATCAAACTTCCTTTACATATATTGTAGCTAAGGGCTTTGTTAATAGTTATACGAAGTTTCATACTATTACGTTCATCAATATTTTTGTTATTGATGAATTTGTCAGACTGCGTTATTTTCCGTCCCGCCCGCTTTCCATTCCGGAAATCACCGTTTGGACCTTTCTCTTGCTCTCGAGCCATTAATATGAATCCACTTATGAAATCTCAGTAGAATTCGTTGATTATTTGATATCGATATATATTTATTTTCGGCTACAAAAGCACGCTCAAATGTCCAGAGCATGCCTGAAAGGGCGCGCGCGTGGAATCTTCTGCTGCAAGCAGGTCGCCTATCGCTGTGAATGAGTCATGAGGACTCGACAATAGCGGAAAAAAGTATCACCTTTAAGAATGCAAGTCAGTGTCAGTTTAAGAACTGACGGCATCTTTGGAAGCATACCGTCATTATGCCTCCTCGCGCAAAGATTTTGGAGACGGAGTTGAAGATAATTTAAAATGCAATTTGTTTCTTTCGTTGAGAAGCCGAGAATTGTGGGGACAAAAGCTATCTCTCTTATCACTGATTTTATTTTGGTGAATACTGCAACTTATAAACTTTTATTCAAGCATAGGCAAGGATATTTTTCCTGTGCATACTAGAGAAATTTTCTCGCGTGGTGTTTGGTGCGTGCGGTACCTACGGTAGCGTATAACTTGGCAACCTCGAACAGCTTATCTCTCCAGGCCAAAAGTATTGTCGCGTGGAGCTCGCTTTCCAAAATAAATATATACACGTTGGAAGTATATCTAATTCTCCCACTTTGTTAAGTTATTTTACACGTGCATAGTTTTCAAACACGAAGAATACCATCAAAATGAACTAAATTTCCGACTTCCGCAAGCTGAGATAGCGCATTTTTAAATATTATTCGTAACATAATTAGTAACTGAGTAATCTATTTTAAACTTTGTTTAGTCTAAGATAAATATATGTTCCTTATCTTATGCGAAGAAAAGAGAAGTGGCTTTTCATGTGTATCCTCGTGGGCGTCAAACTTGCTTCCCGGAACCTGAATAATATCCGGAGTTTTTATCTGTCTCGGTCGAAAAATTAATTAATATAACCAACTAAAAATATATTTTTGACATTATTAAACGTATAAATAAACAAGATTTAGTTCGATATACTTTATTTTAAAATTGAACTACTCATTTTTGCGATATAAACCTTCAAACTCAGGGGATGGAATTTTACAACGGATCATTAGGTGCTTTGAGCTCGAATATAGCCCCCCCCAGACTTTTTCCGCGAAGATTTCGGCCAAAAAGGGGCTATATTCGGAGGAATATGGTACATATGTGGTTTCATGGACCTTGTAACCACCGATTCATCCATTTGTTCACGCAAACGTACATGAATCCGTTCACGCAAACGTACATGAAACCATTCACGCAAATGTAAATGAACGTACGTAAGTGCATGTTCGTACGTGTTATCTATCGTGTAACCAGAGATTTACTCGATTTTGATGATAGCGCTTCCTGTCAGCAGATTTTTGAACCTATTGGCCTTGGCGGCTCAGTCAACAAAAACTACTCGACTCGACTTTCATAAAAATACTCGAGTGCTCGAGTCGAGTACAAACTACTCGACTCGACTCGAATTTTCGAGTACTCGCACATCCCTAATAAATATACAATAATTGCCTCAAGGGCCAATGGATCATGGAAATAAATGAAATAATAAAATAATAAATCCAACAGTCACAATGATTACCCCATTCCCCTCCTCAGAGGAAAATATGTATACTTATTTATTTTTTATTGTAAAATAATAGTGTGGTCAGCATGGGCTGGGTGGTTTAAGTGTTTTATAAAATGATTTGCAATGATACTTTGGGCCTGTCTGCAATCTGTCTACTATCTTTGGTGCTTTATCTCCCAGGCTACAATAATAATAGACAGGAGAAGCAGGAAGATGGTGCTAAAAAAAATCATTGACAGTTTCTACTCTCAAATCAAAGAAGATGGTTATCTACTGGAACAAATAGCCAACATAGATGAAACTGGTTAGCAATGAAAATGCATGCCTGATTATATGCACATATACCAAGAAGCAAAAAGGATGTCAGGATCCGAAGATTTTAAGGATAGGTTAATTTTGTTACTTGGTGGAAAGGACATGGATTAAGCCTTTTCACATTCATCATTCATAAAATCATAAAGCAGAAACTTCCCTGCACTACTATTCAAATCCTAAATGTTTGAAGTCTCAATTACTGTTCAAAGACTGGTTCATTAAAAGCTTTATCTCCCAGGCTCACGAATATTCTGCAAAGCCCTTTCTGTTTCTGTTTTTGGAATATGCCCCTGCTACTCCCTCATGTGGATGATCTTCATGATGATGTTAAATGGTTTGAATGCCACTGAACACCTCTCTCATTCGACACTTCAGTTAGCTATTTCAGCATTTAATTCTCATTAACTCAGAAAAACATTAATAAAAGCTAAAGAAGCAATAATGCTAATCAATTCATCTCATCCCAAATTGTTCCAAGCCCTGCTAAATAGCAGGTGGTTTTTTTCATAAAATTTCATTTACTGGCCAATAGTTCATTAAATTTATCTTCAGAGAGAGCATTAGATGCTTCCAAGAAGTTAACTTATGATGCCACACATGCTGTAGCATCATGTATTTGGGAATTGGGCCTGTCTGCAACCTTGACTTACTTACTTCGAGAGCGGACTGAGTAAGCAATAAGGGTTTGGTAATTTGGTACTCTCAAGAAGCGACCTATTATCTCCACCAAAGAGACATATGCTTAGGTCAGCTCTACTTTGGGGTGGAGGCATTGGACTCACATGAATGGCAATCGTGCATCTGCTACTTTGATATGAGACTCGAGCAACTCGGAAATTGAAAAATATCACAAATTTTTCCGATTGGCATAGCCTCAGATCAATCATGATGACCGCAATAAGTTTTGATCATGCCTTAAAACACTTACTGCTAGGCCAATATCATAAGTAGGCCTATTAAAATACGGATGCGTTGCACGTCTGAGATTAAGATTCACCACATAATGTTCCTCGCATTGATGAAGTGTAATCAATGTACACGATCGACAGATATTATTATAATATAAATTGTTGTTGAAATGTTTTGGAGAGACAAATTTAATGAACTATTGGCCGATAAACGAAATTTTACGAAATAACAAGTTCTTCAAAGAAGCAAGCACAAAAGACACAAACTATGGCACTGAAACCATAGTCAAAACTACTGGAAAAATGATCATGAATGGATTATCAGTCACTTTCAATTATCCCATTGGGCTTTCCCCTCCATTATCATAGGCACTCTACTGTAGAGAAATCTTGGCACAATACCCAGTCATGGACGGGTGGTGTCACTGATCATTGCTTTAAATCTTAAGATAATCTTCAAAGGTTGGTGTGTGTGTGTCTATAACACAATAAAGTTTCAATAATTTATAGTCTGTATTTAAAATAAAATATAAAATATGATTCATGAATAGCTAAAGGTGAACAAAAACTACCTGGATGCATCTCCATCCTTGGTGGGTAAGTTGGGTGGAGGCATCTCCATCCAATAAGTTCAAACAATGAGACCAGCCAGCAATACGATGAACTACTATACTTCAGAAATTAGTAAAAAGTTGAGACATCAGCATACTTACTGGAGATCTAATACTGAAGCTAAGTCACCAAGTACTAGTCCAACAAGAAAATGCTGTTGGCGGAATTCGGGAGTCAACTCAGCAAAACTCGTCTTGTCTCCCCCGACTAGAGTTGATATGAATGATGACTGGCTGGTAGATGATGCAATTGATGGGTTAGGTGATGCAGGGGCAGAACTTGGTGTAAATGGAGTCCCAAATGGTAAATTCAAAGCCACATAGTGCTCATGACTGCATATTATTCTAAGGAAATCCAGCTGTAAATAGTTAACCAAAATTTTATTGAAAATATCACATTCAATATGAATTTCTCAACAGGCACTATTTACTACCTGACAGAAACTCTTAAAGTAAATTCCATAAACTTCCCATATACTAGCCACTCACTAAAAAGCTTGAATGAAATTTGTCAGTTTTCAGGAAGGATAAGGAATAGGACTATTCCATCAACAGCAGTCCAGGACCTAAAGAACTGTGAGAAAGGACAGTACTTGAGAGAAAAGTTTACTAACTGATATTGCAATCTTCTCTGTTGTATCATGGCTAGAGATTTCTCAAGGCATAACATTATTTAAAAAATAAAAACCTTTCCCATGAAATGTGAGTATTCCATAAGAATAGGTCCTGAATGATTCCAACAGTACATTGAATAAGGCAATACTACTCCAAAGGGATTTCATTTAATGAATCTGTATTACTGTAGCTAATTATTTGTAAAATTAAGTAATTACAAGGCTCAAAGAATATGTTCTCTTGACTTGGAATGAATTCACAATACTTTTGGTGGTCAAATAGCTGCTTCAGCTCCAATGTAAAACAGCCTTCTTAGAGGCTAATATAAATATTAGTTGAGTTAAGTTAAAATTGTATAAACATATACTATTTTCCAGTCCTAATCACAGCATCTAATTTCGGAGTAGATCATTTTGATAGAAAAAATGTACCTAACCCACATGTCCTTAATTTTTTAGTCAATGCATTAGATTTATCACTCAAACATACTAAATGCTTACTACATATTCTTTGCTACATTTAGACAAAAACCAAGTCAAATTATCATCTGAATACAACAACAGTTATTGATTGAAACAATTAAAATCTGATCAAAAGTCAATACTGGTAGATGATAATTGTGATTATAAAAGAAACTTGACTATGCCCAAAATAAAAATGGAGTGAACATTCTAGTTCCGAATAAAACTAGAGGTAGTGTACTAAAGAAACAGTACTGTTCTGACACAAAAACAGGTATATGTCTAATGCAGTCAGAATAAATGAAAGGATAGTAACCAAAAAAAGCAAAATATAGATCAGTATAATAAATTATTGTCGTCTTCTCTGTGAACACACAACCACTATGGACTTTCAGATTCTGTAAACTTTATTCTTATAAAAATATTTGTTAATGATCTTTCTCATGACCTCAGTAATCAGTATAAAAATAAATAAATCTTCTGCTCATAACATTTTTTAAAATTCTGAGCGTAGAAGGGAGATTCTCAGACATGGGACATTAATATTAGAAGATAAAGAGGATTTGAGAGTGACTATTTGAGAGTTACACATAATTTGGAAAAACTGAAGAAAATACACTTACTTTTAAACCAATGAGGCTTCCTGCATCTGGCAGTGAGGATATTTTGGCTGATATCTGCTTGTAGTATGACTTAATGAGATTGAATATATAACCCCTGTCCATTATTGATAGTAAATCAAAAAGAAAAAATGCAAGACTGGAGTTTAAACTTTGGGTGAGCTGAAACCAATAAAACATGAACAATTGGTATTTCAATTAAAAAGTTGTCACACAAAAAATTCTATGTAAGATTTGGTGTTTTCCCTGCGTATTAGATGAATGAAAGTTTCTCGGGTCTTCTACCGGGTCAAAGGCTCCATCCCTGCTGACGTTTCGGAAAACGACTCGTTTTCCACAGCCCTGAAGATGGAAAATAAGTCGTGGACCCAGTGGAAGACCCGAGAAACTTTCATTCAAAAAATTCTATACTTATGCAATTTATTTGGCAGGATATATACTCAATGGATGCATTGCAAACATGAAGTTAATATGACTAAAATAACTTAGTTACTTGCTACAAATGTTTTTATAATAGATAGTAAATACAAGAAAATTTACACCAAATGGACATACCTTGGGATCTTTGTTATAATGCGAAATAATGTCATTAGTGACTGTGGCCACAAGTGTAGCTATGTCATCTGCAAACTGCTCCAAAAACCTCATTTTTCGAGGTGCATCAAGAGATTGGGTTGCTGCCAGGTGCTCCACCATGCTTTTCACGATTATTTCAAAGAAAAACCTAGAGAGAAATTTATATTCATCAATACAGCACATTGAGCCAACTGAATAATGGTTCACTAGAAAACTGCCTCTACTCCCTTGTCTATCTTTGTCATCATACTTTAAAAATTTGACATCTGGCATAAGAATTCACCATAGTTGGGAAAGTTACAAAAATAATTAACTAATTAAAGTTAAAATTAATCTCAGTAAAAAGTAACTAGTTAAAGTTAAAAGTTACTTTTATGAAAAAGTAACTGATTAAAGTTAAAGTTAAGAAAAGTAACTTTTAGTTAAAGGTTACTTTTTCAGTTACTTTGGTGAATTGGATGCTGTGGTGATTTTTGTTTTGACAAACAAGGTAAACACTGAAAACTGAAATTGTGGTTTCTTCCATCCAATTAAATTTGTTTTAAAATATTTGAAGTGGGGATTTTCATTTTCATTCCATTGTAGTGTCCTGTGTGTTGTTGGTCAGGTTTCCTAGTCTCTGCTGAAAGGTTGGTTGGTTGGTTATTCAGGGGAGGCGACCGACAGCTGAGGTCATTAGTGCCATTTAAGATAGTTGGGTATCTGGGTAATGGTAGGAGATTTTAGGGAACGGAGGAAGGGTGGAGCGAAACCCGGCATCGGCATTAGCCTACTCTTAAAGACAGGTGCCAAGGGAACCACGGCTCAACGTCCCTGAAGGATGAACCTGAAATGCCCTCCACTAGGGACTCAAGTAGGGACCGGTTTATGCATCAATAGGCATATGAGCAATGTTTGTGAGAAAAATTTTCGGTATTTTCCACAAAGTACCGGGTAGGTGGTAGTGGCAAACGTGCCAGATTATCGGTGTTCCCGGATTAGGGATTCCTGGATTAAGGGTGCTCAACTGTACTTTATCTGTGAATTCTGTCAAATCACTTTTTGCATTGAAAAGAACAATTTCAAGAAAACTGATTCCTTGATAAAAGACAGTGAAATTGTTAACAAAACAGTATATGAACTGTGCCTTCAATTGCTCTATTTTCAGTAACCAAGTCACTTAGATTCATATATTATGAGTGAGAGAATCAAATCGAGGATGCAAGCTATGATTTCTACCTTATTTTATGTGACTTCTTATAACATATATTCCTATTTAAGTATTCTTATTGACCACTGTTATTTATTTAGAGATAGAATTGTTTTTAAGGAGTTTTTTGGTCGTACCCCTCTCCTATTTGGTCGTTTTTTTACAACCAAAAAAACTCCATAAAAACAATTCTATCTCTAATATATTCCTAAAACACCTCAAAATGTATTTTGTTAAATCATGAAGGGGTCATCATTATAAACCTTTTTTGTTAATTAGAATTTTGATTAATACGATGAATTCCAAGCCAAATCAATGCCAACATTATCCAGGGAATCTCCACCTACCAGGCATTACTCAACGCCAATTCTCTCACAGATCCACTGGATACTACCCACTGAAGGGCCAATTCCTCATGAAAAATCCTCCTGGGTTGTGCCTTGGATATGAGATTCATGAAATTTTCATGATTAGCAGCGCCTAGAAGGAAGAAAAACAGAGTCAACATTTTAGAATACTGGTTCGAAAGTTCGCCAAAAGAGAAAAAATAATATCACATAATGAGCAAATATGCAAACATGACTTCTAAGTAATTTTTACACAAAAAAATTGGATTTTACAGAAATTTTAATGAGCAATATTCTATAATTCCATCTCTTCACATGCATAAGGTTAGTGAAAAGTCTACAGTTCAAACAGAAATTTCCTCAAGGGTCTCTGCACAGTGAGACTAAACATGAACAATTGAGAATGCTACCATTCTGAGAAAATTTTATGAATATGGTCCACTAGTTTCTAATTTAGGCATGAATGTGCATTCAAATTATATTCATTAAACCTTGGGCCATGAAGTGCCCATTACATTCATAATTGACCATAGTTTTAAATGCTTACAGTAATAACACATCTATACTGAAGGGTCCACTATATTTCATACATTAAGAGCCAAGAAATCTGACAGTGTAATGACTTAGAATGCTATTTATTATGTGCTAACCACACATTCTGCTTACTAACCCACACAAATCATACATTTGGAGCAAAGAGCAGAGAAAAGGCATGTGCGAATAGAATATGGCATTATGGGAGCCGAAAACCTTTAACACGTTCAACGCTGACGGACGACGATCGTCGTCCACCGGGTGCTATCCGCTGACTGCGGACGACGATCGTCGTCCAAGCTCGTAATCCGTTCTCAAGGTCGTCGACGGAAGACGCCACCTCGTAGCTCTTCCTTTTTCGTTGTCAGTCATTCTATAGCCCTCGGAGCGTGTGCAGTTGCCGCAGCCGGAGTTTCCCACACCCAGAAGCGCCGTTACAACAATTTGTTATTTACAAGGTAAGTTATGTTTTTTGGGAGTGTATTAGCTCTATATTTTCAGTTTTTGTGAGTTTTTCCCATTACTTTTATGAAAAACAATATTCGTTTCGATCTCAAATACTTCGTATATACTTATGTAATTTTTTTAATTGATCGAATCACACTCCCCCCCCCCCCCTCTCCCCTTCCACCGCACCCCGAATTTCATTGGATACTATAACATCTGGTTGATTTTTTTCAAAATGTTTTCTTATTTTAATATATTTTATTAAACATCCTCTCACATTTATGTCACACCAATGGATTTATAATAATGATATAAAAATTAGTTTACGAGTAAGTATATGAATCGTCTTTTTTTTTATTTTTTCCATTATGAAGCCTCATTTTTACAAATGCACTGTTGATATTTTTCGGTGTATTTTCGTTAGTTACTTATATATTTAGCTTTAAAAAAGCTTTCCCATGTATTTATTCCCGATTTTATAATTTGCTTCTGCATTGAAAATATAACAATCCTAGACTATTTGCAAATATCCAGAATATACTTTGTTAATAATTCCCAATTGATCAAATATCTGCTTTTTTTCTAGTTTTTCTCATAGTTCCTTTAAAAGACTCGTGATATTTATCAACGTATACGATATAATTCTAATTGATGTTAACATTCATTTAGCAAATAAATTGCTGATTTTTGTGGATTTTTGTTTTCTAATATTTTTTATCTCTCATTTAGGGACAAGATAAAAAGATATCTCAGAAATGTCAGGTCTTGGGTTACGTTTTTCTCTACTGGAAGTAGGTAAGTAATTTTACGTATTTTCCTAGGGTTTCAATATTTTTCCTCTGGTATGCACATAAATATGCCGTACTGTCGAGACAAAATTCACATTTTAAAACATTTTTTCTTTCAGAATGGTTTCACTCAACGAGGTGGCTAAAGCAGAGAAGTATGGAAAGGGAAGGCATTACCAGGAAAAGGGAGTGCTCACCGAACCATCCATATTACGATTTCTTATTTACACTTGGTCTTCCGATTCTGATGTAGGCGGGCCGGACATGTCAAAAATGCTGTATGGAAATTAATGGAAGGACAGCTGAGCACTGTACAGTCTCTTTTTATGGATAATTACAAAAAAAAGTGTTGACTTGGCCCACCACTTGCTTGAGCGAAGGACCTATTTTACCAGAACTCTTAGAGCTACCCGGAAGGGGAATCTACCTCATCTCATAGTGAAAAAACTGAAACGGGGGAAGGTAGTGGACTTATTCAGCACCGATGGAGTCTACGTTATGAAGTGGAAGGATAATCGGGAGATTGTGATGATCAACTCCGAATTCGAGGGTAACTTCGTCGATATCCATCGTCAGCGAGGGGCTGGCGTCTCTTCCAAACCGGAGGCCATTGCTCGATACAATGAGTCAATGAGTGGCTTCATCACTTTGATCAAATGATGCCATATCACCCCATTGAGCTAAGACTCTAAAATGGCATAAGAAGCTTGCTATCCACATACTTCACCTCGTTTTGGTTATTAGTTATTTCCTCTACCGTAAAACCCAGCCCAAAACATCTCTCTACGCCTCTCCATGATTAGAACCCTCCTCGGTCATTCCTACTCAGAATCAATTCCTAATTCCTCCTCCAGCCTGCCCTTTGGAAATATTTCGTAAAGAATTATTTCGAAGGATTCGGCGATCTGTAAACTGGAAGCTGCGAGATCGTGGATTTCAGAAGGAATTGATGAAGGCCGTGAACTACATGAACATTTATAAGATGGTTTTTAAAAATTTTGTAAACAACAATGTAAGTAACAATATGTAATAAAGAAGTCCGCACATATTTCGTCGCAGGTAACAAGAATCAATGGAAGAAACTTCGAAACGGACTATCGTGGAGGGTATGCAACCACACACAACACCCACACAGTTGTGCTATCGGGTGGCGGCGGACGACGATCGTCGTCCAAAATAAAAATTCATTTTTTACGCGTAATTTTTATTTTACGGTATTTTTGTTGATTGACTTATTGTTCTTAGTGATATTACATTACGAAACTTAAAAAAAAAAATTTCAGCCACCGGCAAAACCGTAAAAAAATAGTGCCGCGTTGAATGTGTTGCCAATACATATAATGACAACAAGCCCATGGAATTTACATTATTTAAAATATGGCTTAGCTAATGGTCTTTTAAGAATTACAGAAAATTTGACAGAATACTCAGAAAATAAAAAGGAAAATTGAGCAAGCCACCTCTAAACTAGGGGGACATGCTACTACCCCTCATTTGAAGGATTTCATAGTACATTGGAACCGCAGTAGTACGAGTATGGCCTATTACGAGATCCCCGCCATTACGAGAGATTGCAGAGGCACCGTCAATTGACCCTATGATTGCCATGTAAAAAAATATGGTTTTTACAAGACCCTGTTGGTGTTGGCCCCCGCCATTGCGAGAGTTTCTGTCACCGGCAAACAAACACCAAAAGTGAACAACCTCTGGCATAGCTTGCGATCTGTTAGCAATGCAATTAATATGAACTGTAGCGTATCAACTGCACCTTATAAATCACCATCCGATTACTTTATTGTCAATATTGGTGGGAATACTGCAGTACATATTAGCAGTCACGAATACGCATTTGACCTTCTTTTGTTTCCTGGGTGGTTGAGAGCACACTCGCACGTCTATGAGTTGAGAGCATTTCCAAGATAGACACCATGGCCCAAAAATGCAAAACACTTAAGTGTCGGAAGGGAAAAAGGGCAAGCCACTCAATTGTCTCTCCTACATTTGTTTTCATATTTTCTTTCACTCTATATTTATCACTGTTGAACATTTTCGTGAGTTAATTTTATAATTTACGAGATTATGGAAGTTAGCAAATTATTATTTGTTACTTATACTTGTAACTGCTTGATGTAATGTGATGAACGCGGTGCCAAAGGAGTAGCGCTCTTAGTTTATTGACTTTCAATACATCTATATTCCTTTCTATGTTTTGCTGCAATTACTGAGCAATTATATGAATTAATACTTAACAAATTTGTTGGTATAGTTGGGCTCTTCATTAGACCCATTTTTTCAGTCCCCTGTATCATGCTACCATTGCACATGTACTCACAACAAAATTACTGTAAGTACGTCGAGGGCCTCACGAAATCTTTATGAAGAACTTATTGTGATACAACTGCAATTTCAATAAAATTGCTATACATGGGAGTTTTTCCGATTCTGAAAGTGATTATTAACCCTCCGACGGTCGCGCGAATGTAGGAGATACGCACGAGGTGAATCCTGTCTAAAATTGTATAACATTGTATGCACTACACTGTGCCTTCCTTTTCTATTCATTCCAGATTCCATTGCTTTACTTATATCTTATACTGACGTTCAGTGAGTCGTCACTGTTCTTCCTCAGGTCAACTTTGTATTTCTGACATACACGCGACCATTCCGATATTTAAAATTCCAGCCATGACCTTCATAGTTTCTTCCCTTGTTTACTTGCTTACATTTCGTTCTTTTATAAAATAAATGCAACTGTTATTTATATAATGTGTATTTATTAACCATACTCTAACCTTTTCAAACTTTTAGTCCCTGCACTTCTCCAAATTTGAATTTGACATTTGCGAGAGCAAGAATTAACTTGTCGGAGATCGGTTTGGTGGGGCGACCAGGCTTCCCACGGTTAAGGCTGGGGACATTGTAATAAATGTTACTATGAAAATAAAAATTGCGGGCTGAGAGCGCGCTTGCTACTTTGAAAAAATTCTCTTGTGTTGGCTACACTGAGACCCAGCCTTCCCCTACGCTCCCGAGCGGAGGGGTATATACTTGCCTTCCCCTCCAAACTACCACCCCCAAAGGCACCTTCCCCTCCATTCGCTTACGTTCCGCGCATTTAGGTGCCTCTAGCTTTCAATCGGACTCTATCTCGGTATTAATATAAGAATAATATCTCGGCAGGTTATGAAGCAATGTTCTGGTTAAAAACGTTTTCCACTAAGTACCAGATAGTCATGGCAAAATTGCCAGATTATAGGTGCTCCCGGATTAGGGGTTCCCGGATTAGGGGTTCCCGGATTAAGGGTGCTCAACTGTACATCATTTTAAAAGACTCATTTCAAGGAAATCATAAGAAAAATACAACACATATTCTATCAAAATTCCCTTTTGTTTGTGTATTTCATATTGTTTTGACAAACCACCAAAGTGCACCCTCCATGACTCAGAAAAACTCCATGATGTTATTTTTCATTCTCACTGCAAAAACATGCCACAAAGTGGTTAATACAAAATTCCATTATGCACCTGAATTATATTTAGGACTAAATTATCTACACATTGATATACTCTGCATGAATTTCTCTTCTTCCATATGTCAGATATAAAACCTCAAACCCGAGTCTATTTTTTGCACAGTATAATAGAACATGCTGTTTGGTAATTATTGTCATAATTAAATAATGATTGCGCATAAATGCAAGGCATCATATGTATTTTCTTGGGAGGAGTAAAATGCATAAATTAAAATTTTGCACAATAAATGAAAACCAACTATCTACGGATTGAACTAAAATGAAAGTCAAGCATATCAGTTCCCTGAAAGTTATGCGATGTACAGATACATCTTCAACTTACCCTGGAAGGTGTAACCATTTGGATATTTCCCTTGTTACCACTTTAAGAATTTCAGGTCCCTTAAAAAACGTGCTTATGAGAGTCCACTGTGCTAATCATACTAGACACATTAAGTGAATGAAATAAAAAAATAACAAAGCATAAGCTGATTCATGGTCCAAAGCAATAATCTGTCAAGTACAGGTGACATTTCAATGGATTTAACCCAGTTGCCAGAGATGATGTCAATTTTTTTTAGTATTTTAGGACTGCCATCCACAGAACAATTCAATTAGAGAGCACAGAAGGCTAGTGACTGAATAGATATAATATCCTGTAGCAAAATTTAGGAATATGAGTGTAGAATATCTAATTTATTATGGGAACCACAATAGGGTAGTTTCCTATTATTTTTTTGTCTTGATCGGAAGTTTATAACCTCTGGAGTACGTGTTTTAACCCTTTGCAGTTCAATGTCGAGGCTGGCTCAACAGGCCTAGCTCTAGCAGCAGGTCCAACGTCGAGTTGAGCTCGACATCAGATGGTGCTGCGATTATGCGCATTTTATGTACGGTGCTGCTATCTTAAGTCACTTTTGTGAACTTCAAGTACCTTATGAAGCCTTTTCACCTATTTTGCAAATAGTATTTCTTTCGGCTACTACTTGAATTCCACAAAAAAAATTGGACTTCAAAGGGTTAAGCCATTCGATTTTTAAATGACGTTAAGTATTTTTCCTCATTAGTTAAAAAGTGATCAATAGCACAAAAATGTGACGGCAAACTATTGCATGCCAGTTAATCCTACGTGTGACGTCAAACTATTTCCTCTACCTGCCACCAGGTGGTGCTGCGGACGCTTCCAAGTAGACACTGCACTTCGTTAAAGCTTATAAACTAGTATCGGAGGTGTATTTATTCTGTTAATTTATTATAATTAACTTTTATTTATTTATTTAATATTACATATGCAGTTGATTCATTTAAAATCAGTTAGTATTCCTTTTACAAGCATACTGTGAAGTTCGCCCATCGCCGCGCGACCTTCACGCCACGCTTCGCCGTAGCAGAAGACACCACGAGCAGGATGCCCTTGGAGCCTATAAAACGACTATTAATATAATGTTTAACAGAGAAGACTTTTCGAGCGTTGATAGTTTTCACAGGCTATTACTAATACATATTCACTAGAGGTGAGGAATACAATGATAAGTTCAGGAGATGAATTTTCCTATGCCTCGCAACATAAACTACCTACCTGTTGTGTCAGCAAGAAGACAGCGCACCCCGCCATTTCAGAGCCTTTTCAAATGGCCTTAAAATTAACATTTAATTCTCTAGTAAACTGGGATTTCTCAATACAAACTTTTTGGGTAAATTAAATACATTTATAGCAGGGCACAAATCGCAATTAATGAAGTCTGTTTTCTTTTATGAAGGAAACTACCCTATTTTGGCTGAATTGCTTTATGCTCTTTAAGGATTCAATGGCTAAACTAGTAATTATAACTTAGTTTTACCTGTTCTCATGCTGGATGTCCGATCTAGGCCTTTGGAAAGAGAAGACACTTCCTCGTCATTTTCTCCTGCTGCATGAAGATCTGGATTACTATTGCTCCTGAAAATTAATAAAAATCATTAACAATGGAAGTACTGTAACGATGCAAGGAAAGTGATAAGCCACCACGGCAAGATATTACTCTGCTGCTCTGCCAGTAAGTTTGCTGAACCAGAGGATAAAGAGGTTTCCTGGACCAAGAATTGAACTATGGGCCTTAGCTTACCAGGCCAATATGCAGACCAACATCCACTAAGGACTCCTGACCTTAAAGGCAATTTTTAGGAGGTTCTATAAGAGCTGAGACTCATTTAACATTACATTCATTGAGGATGGAACTCAAGTTGGAACTTGGCTGCAAAAAAGCCACTGCCTTTGATGACAGAGCCTCTTAAACTACAGTAGAAGCCCATTATAGTGAGTTCGGCATATAGTGAGAATCTTGCAATAACGAGTGATTGGCAATGAACCATCAAAAGGCCCATGATTAAAATGTAAAAGAAAACAGATATAGCGAGGCCAAGCAGCTGCTGCCACGGTATAGGCTCGGTATTACGAGCGATATTTCATGAGGGCGATGCACTGCAAAGTACAAATTAACACATAGTATTTATCTTTAGTGGCATTATTAGTCAACTACAACTTAGAAAACAAGATTTGTGCCTCCTTTGCATTATTTAAAGTCTAATCAAGTCCAGGCACTCATGATTTACGGCCCTGGCAAACCTTGCGAACGCTTGCACTTTTCAGTTGTTCTTTTGTTAAGCCAAGTTCACATAGGGGCGGAGCATCTAGCCAAATCAACAAGCAGAAAAGCATCTAGCCAATCACACAGCAGCAGAGAGTGATGGTGTGGGTAAGGGGCAGAGTAAAGCTGGCCTTTCTTCGCCCTCCCGTCTCCACCTGCTTGTTCCCGTAACTGCGCCCGCCTGCTAGTTCCCACCCCTCCACCCACTTGCTCGTTCCTGCCCCTAGACTGAAGCAGACGATACTTGAATCATTTTTCAGCCGGGAATAGAAACTGAAAGTACTGTGCTGTTAATGTGAAGCATGGGTATGTATGATACTAAAGGTACGACATTTTTTTGTTATGCATTTTATTCTCATGATGAATTTGTCTAAGTTTTCCGTTGCCAAAGAATTATTTATTTCCTTATAATTTTATGATTCATAGATATCCTAGTTTAGATTAATTTTTCTTACTAGCACAAATAATGGGAATACTTATGTTTTCTGGTGCATTGGTTAATTTGTGCATATTTTTCAATGTTTTCATAAATATTGATGATTATACGAAGATTTAAACTGATGTTATACGAAGAATTAAACTTATCCCGTTCAACAATTTTTTATTTTATTTTATAATTCCTGAATTCACGGATACATTTTGGGTGAATGTATCAATAATTCTCGGCAATATTTTTTCACAGGAGTGACCTCCGTTCGCTCTAGATCCTCCAGATGGAAGCACTAGTACGACACACGATGTTCAGTGCAACCAACAGAGTAATTTGCTTGTGTAAATAAATACTCGTTCCAACTAATTTTTGAGAGATAACTGAAAGTGAATACTAGAAATGGATAGAAATTACACAAAAAATATTTTTGACCTCTGAAAAATGCCGTATTTCGGCGAATCATTATAACATTCCTAAGCAATGGACGAGGTTAAACACTCAAAGACTTCGGCAAAGCGTAAATTATTGTTTGGGAATATTTAATTCGCAACCGATCGATGAATATGCAATTTGCATGAAAACTGCTCTTCTACAGGTTTCTAAGAGCACGGTAACGAAAGGGAAATGAAAAGCAAGAACTGTGGGAAATGAGAGGCTCAATCCAGCACCTTCAGATATAATGAGCGCTCGCTATAGCGAGTGATTTCCCAGACATTGTGAGCACTTGTTATACCAAGCTTCCACTGTATCACAAAGGGCATTACTTATACCACAATTGTAACATTTTATACAGCATGAAAGTTAAAATTGTAATTTTCATGGAACGTAATTTACAAAAGATTAATACCAAGCAAGACCAATTGAGAAAAAAACCCACATGTATTTTGGACATGGATTCAGTTAATTATTTTATAAGTTGGTAAAATCTGTACATAACACAGTTCTTAGATACTCTGCAAAGGTTCTGCTTTGACTTCAACTTTAAAAAAACATTTAAAGTTTTAATATGAAATTCCATACCTGGTGGCTTTCCTTGTTTGATCCTTTAATGAATGGAGCATATAACCCGGACTCTGAGGTGGAGACATGCCTGATATTGTGTTATTATCAACCGAATATGGAAAATTGCACTGGTAATTGATGTACGTAGTTAACAATGAGTGTCTTCCATGCTGATCATGATTACCTTCTTGCAGCAACTGAAAGGTTAAGTCATACATGAGAAATTGATGTGAAAGAGGCATCTGAAGCAACAAGAGAGTATGAAAGAAAATTAGTATGGAAAGCCCAAGAATTTCATAAGTTTCATTCATGACTTTTGGGCATTCCTCCACATCATGGTTAAGGCAAAACCCCAAAAATTACAACTGGGAGGATGGTTATACCCTGTCTAATAGCTGGAAGAAAGTATTCAAGCTTAATGGTCATGATTGCTGATTGTTTAATTTATTGACCAGACAACCATCTTGTCTAATCAGGGCCAACATAGGGCTATTATTTATGCACATAAGATGGCCAAGAATCAACGCATCATCACTTCAGACCTGAAGATGCCAACATACGGCTAAAGAAACTATTGTTGCTAAAAGACACCACAACATGGAGGAAAGCTCGAAAGCCATTATTTAACACAATGGTCAGTTTTTCAAATGTCAATTGTCAAAATTATCTAATGAGATTACCACTCTTTTCCGATTACTTAACAAAACTTCTCATTGCTGACTTGAATTGAACAAATTTTAGCAAGACACACCTAATGATTAGAATTTGAGTCAGCTAAAGTCATAGTCACAAACAAAACTAATGAAGGATACACTTGAACAATGGAAGAATTCTTCTCTTAGTTAAGTTCCCTTTGAACCTTAGACAACAGGACCAAAGGAAATTGTAAATAAAGAGAGATATGGCAGTCCAAGTAAAGAGGGCTTTTTATCATAAGAATTGAGAGTAAACAAATATTTCACAATGAACCTATAAACCTATAATAACCTATAAACATTACACAGGAATGTATGGATGGCATAATTAAATCGCATATGACATGGATGCAAAAAAAGACACTGTTATTGAGCTTAAATGTATTTGACGAGGAATTATACACTGCCATATAAAATGAAGTTTGACATTTAACAAACACCGAAAGAAATCATAAGTGTTTATAAGTCATCCATGAATGAAATATGACTGTAGACTGCAAAGACTGAGTTGTAAAAATGACATAATGACGTTGGAATGAAATAGTAGAAGTGAGTTTGGTTATTAACGTGTGTCAACAGCTATGGTCATATTACATCATGAAATTATAATTAACTGTACTAGTACCATCAAGCATAGTCACTGCTCCTTGAGCACCAGAAATATTTAACCCAGAGAGAGCAGCAACTGAAGCTGAGAGCAGCTACTTCTAACAGTACATATGGCAGTTGATTCGATTCACCACTGTGAACTAACTACCGATGGATGTTTGGAATAGATACATCAAAATATGTACACTGTAAGAAAACTGGGATGTAAACTTCAAACTTCACACACCTGCTCATTTCCAAGGTTTTCCAGTCAATTAAACTAGTCAAGAAACACTGAATCTTCAACATTTTCCACCTTGTTACAGTCCTACAGATGTTACTAAGATTTAAGTGACTCGTGAATACTTACCGAAATGTTTTGAACTAGCATTGCAATGGCTTCAAAAGTATTTTGCCCCAGATTCATCGGTTGCCCTCCAATGATCGGGGGTTTCACCATCAAGTAAATTAGCTTGTCAAAAATTAAAGGCAAGCATTTTACCAAGGGCTCAAGCTTAGCATGTTTCAGGTCCAAAATGCTGAAAACCAGAAAAAAGTACATTTCCCAAGAAGAGAACAAACAACAAAGTTAACTACAATTTTTTACACAAAACATACAAATAAATCACACCTGTTTTTCAGTTCATTTTCAATATTTGTTTCTCCAATCCTGGGTGGAATGTTTCCTTCCTCTATAGCAGAACAGAGGTTCAAAAATCTATTCAAATACCTATCCTGTAATTAAAAAAACTAGAATTAAATGGTTTCTAAGAACAATCAAATGGAAACAAATAATATGGGTGGCATAAGCACTAAAACAGATAAGAAGAATCTAGGACTAAAACAAATATGTGCTATCAATTTTATTACAGGTAAAATCCAAGGCAACATTATACGAATAATTACCTGAATGTGAACTGATGAAGTGGCATCCAATGTGACAGAAAATATTCCTTTGTGGTTGTCCACCCACTTAGTTCCAGGGAGCAAGACATCGGGGGGAATGTAAGAGTAATTTGGAGGTGGATGCTCCATCATGACTGGCAAGCAATACTCACCAGTTTGAAGACAACCATCCTTAAATACAGGAAGCCACTGGAAAGCATTGTCAAAAATATAAGACAAGAATAGGAACAATCGGGAAAAAAACTTTTGAAATTTCTCTCTCAGTAAAAGTGACAAATTCCACTACAGACATTTTTCACTTTGATTTCAAACTTAGGAATTTGCAAGAAAAATTTAAAAACAGTTTTCATATTATGGTACAAATTAAAAAATAAAAGGAACACAATGTTTTCTTACAGTATACCCCACTGGAGTCTCCACAGTTGTCTGTTCTAGTTTTCTTTGGCAACTTATATGATAGAATGTAAATAACAAGTGATGGTGATCAGCTAAGTTGGCAGGAAGTCTAATTTTTATTTCATCATAAAATTCAGGGCATCTGGAAAGCAAAAATTATATTTTTACTAACTTATTTTCCAATAAAATATTGAGTCTGAACCTAATTAAAATTATACAAATCACAATTAAGTTATTTTCTCTTACATTTAAATAAAACAAAGTTTATGCCAGTAATACAGTAGAGACTTGATAATACGAAGCACTAAAATACGAAGTATCAATTATACGAAGCAAAACTGCCAGTCCTGATGAAAAGCCTATAGTGAATACAAGCCAATATTCGAGAATCTGAAGTTTTAAAAATAAGAATTTTTAAAAATTACGAACATTGGGCCCGGTCCCCAGGAACAAATGGAATTAGTTTTTACGAACCTTGGCGAAAAAGTGCTTAAGCACAACTGATTTTCCGGCATAGACACCTAACAAATGAATGATGCTGATTGTGGTGCATCAAAAGTGAAATGCGTGAATAGTAGTGCATTCATCTCCCACAAATGCATCTCTCCCCATCATTTTCCACATGTAACTCCACATATCATTTATAACCTGAGTAATGTGGATATTGTAGCTAATGCCATTATTTATCCTATAGAGTGGTTATTTTTTGTTTTTATTATTACCAGCATTTCAATAATGTAAACTGTTCTCTTTTGATTAAAACTTACGCGTCACGGCACATACCATGCTCACTGCCGTGCACCTGGAAATATGGCAGTTCAAATTCTCTGAGAACCTTACCTTGTCCTTTAAGGTGAGCACTCCCAGCTCACCAAAATCTTGCAGCATGGACGGGGTGAGTGAGGGTGGGTGATAACGTTAGGAAATTTGGGTGGATTGTGTTGGTGGGGGTAAGGATTATGATGGCCGGGGAGTTTGGGTTTACAGTGCATGGGGGCAAAAGGGTCTGGTTGTGGAGAGGGAAGGTCCCAGTTGCAGGCATATCTCTATCTGTCTTGCCGAGCTTGAAGGGAGCAAGGGGAAAAGTGGGGAGGGGGTGCGTGGATGGTAACATGGAACGTCTGTGATGTTCCTTCCTCTTCTTCTGGGCAACCCTAGGGGGTGTGTGCTGGTGGCTGATTGGAACCCGTTCGGGTGCTGAGTGGAATGGGGAGTGTCAGGTACTTTGTTTATGGGTGGGTCTTTGACCCCTCCTCTTGCACTTTGACACCTCTAGACATACCCTTCCCTTCTTGCCCCTTCCCACATCCCTCAAAGACCCGCCTGCAAGCAAAAGACACCGCATCCCTGACCCTCCCCATTGCACTCAGCACCCGAAGCAGTTCCAATTGACCACCTGCACGTGCCCCCAGCGTTGCCCAGAAGAAGAGGAAGGAACATCACAACATTTCGTGATGTCATCTCCCCCCTCCCCAATTTCCCCTACAAGCTCAGCATGATAGATATAATGGGTTGCCCTCTTCCATACCTCTACCGTGGTGCTCTTGTCCCCTGTCTGCGAGTGGCGGGCAGGTTAAATGTGGGTTGGCACAATGGATCTAAAGAGGTCTAAGTGCCAGGGGGGCTCCAGAAGGCCCCTGCCCACCCCACCAATTTACATTTTACATGTACATGATAGATATAGATATGCCCGTAACTAGATAAAGATACGCCCACAACTGGGACCTTCCCTCTCCACAACTGGACTCTTTTCCCCCCATGCACATGCGCCGTAAACCCAAACTCCCCGGCCATCATATAATACTGGAGTAGACGACGCAGAAAATATGCCAAATCACACCCCATCTGTCATAAAGGTCTTTGTAGTTGAAAATAAAGAATAGATATCCCAAGAGCATTATTCAGCTGACAATATGGAAGGTGCTGCAAATAATAACCTGTGAATGATTTTTCCCTGCAAATAGGCTTAGTTCTGTGCTTTTTTTTTAGCTGTGATTGGGCCAGCTGCATCATAAAAGCAAATATCTATTTATAGTGTCCATATTAGTTGCCACGTCTACTTAATGCAGATTTGGAAAATGAAATTCTTACTACAAAATGTTCAACTTTTGTTTTGTAAAGGTTTTCGATACTTGGACGAAATTTTGCCAACACTAAGATCGTCGACTTTAAACCATTTACATAGTTAATACAAGTAGTATTTATCTTACAATCTTTTAAACATGCAATACAGTGTATGACACAAAGGCATTTTTTAATAATGCTTTCACGAACAACTACCAAAAAAGAATGGAAAATAAAAGAATGAAACCTTGTTAGGTTCACTTTATATTTGAATAAGCATGACCCGGGATTCATTGCATAGTTACATCTTCAGGTGATTGTTCATGCAGACATCAATTACCTTCACTAAAAATTAATTTTAATGAGCAATGTTCTGTGATTATTTGTCTTGAAGGTGACCTTCAGCTGATATGAGGAATCAGGCTGAATCTCTGGCAAAATATCATCACAAAAATGAATAATTGCAGAATGAAGCCTAGAAAAATTAATTTTTTTGCTACGCAATGGAATGTCATACTTTCTTTCACACACTGCTCTATGACATTTTAGGGATTAAAGTAAAGGGAATTAAAGTGTACTTTTTCTTTTTTACTTTTTTTCGTGAACAACACAAATGTGGCTGAAACTAATAACTACGTGAAGCTGCTAAGCATTACTTGACACATCGGCAGATTAACAGAGAATGATGGAAGCACAATGGAAAGGGCTGAAGGTGAAGAAGTGGAGGTGAGTTCCCCACTTCACCAAGACAGGGGGAGGCAGGAGTTGCAGAGCTATGGGGAGCTTTCAGGCTAATCAGACATTCATGAAAAATGTCAATTATAGACCTTTACTAAAGTTTTGACATGTAGAAGATGTTATAATAATATTTACGAGTGTTAATTTTAAACTGACGAGTGCTATTAGGGGAATTGGGTTACCCATTGCAGGAAAAACTTAGTTAAAAGTGGACCACTGAAAAATTAACATTCCTTGTAAGTAGGATTTTTGCCATGGTAAATGACCATTTTGACAAGAGATAGTCTTAACTTCATTAAAAATGGAAGTCTGTTAAAAATGGGTAAAATATAAGCAGATTCAAGTGTCGCTGTCAGCGACAGACTGGTGCCAATCCCACCCCCCTTGGGCGACTGACTTCCGTTCTTAGTGTGTCGCTTCTAGAAAGGTGCAGAGGCTAGATGTACCTTGGCCATGGGGTGATGCCTTGCCAGCCAATTGGAGGTAGCCACCATGGTGTCACATGGGTGACGCTAAGGAACGAGGGGCCAGGCATCTAGGCGGGCGGTAGTCGGGTGCCGGACTCTTAGTGTCATGAATTAAACGTAGCATACCGCATTCTAAGTTGTATTATTGCCATTCCCTGCTTTTTTCCAGACAAATCCCTGAAACAAACTTAACACCGACTTGACTCTACATTACTGTTCTAAACAAAAAAATGTTTTTTTCTCCGCATGGAATTCTTGCAAAGAATCTACTCTTTGAATAAGTGACCTTGGGGAAAGGTGACCATTATTGAGATGATGGGAGAATAGTGAGGTATTGGCTGTAACTTATGATAACAGCCTTTACAAATGACACAAAGTAATATTAAAAAAATTTTTATTTACACTCTATCCACTAGGTTTTTGGTACTTTCCCTTGCATATTTCCTAACCAACTATCAGAATCTTATTGCCTTTTCAAGAAATTGTTTGCCAAGTACAGGTCTCCCTGCTCTAAATCTTCTTCAACACTAATTCGCTTCACACAATTGGCCCTCAAATATTTCTTTCACTTAGCATGACCAAATTTCCCATTTCAAAATGACTGCATAAGCCACAAGCCACATAAGGCATCCACAGCTCCATTGAAATGAATGTGAGAATTTTGATGTCTCTAAAACCTCAAGCTGCAGTGAAACAAATTCAATCAAATTATATGACAAGTGGTATACATTGTTGCCAAAAGTGATGGTATGATGCAGCTGTTTGGAATCCAAGATGATTTTCAATCTGTGCCATGTATTAGGTTAATCCTCCACTATATCATCCCAACATTATGAAATTCGCACTGTACAAAGGTCTCAATGATTCAGGTTCTTCATTTCAATGAGTAGTGAGGACTATTACTGTTTTCTATACATATGCTAGGTACTAGAGTATTTCTGAAAATTGAAGTGACCATGACATAGTTGTGATAAAAATTTGTAGTAATAATATTTCTTTCACATTATCACTCATAAAAATGTTATAAACTTGTCAGCAGTTTACTAAGTCCAAATTTATCACTCTCTGCACATATCACTGATGAATTAATGGTTCTTTAAGGTTTCTCAATGCTTTGACCTATCCATTTATATTTTAACTTAGCTAGAATTACATCATAAAAAGAAACTCAGACATATAGTAAATTCCCCTAGAATTTAAAAAAAATATTTATAAAACCATTCTCTAATGGAATTGATAAAGTAAAAAAGTTTCTTAATGATATGGACCAATGTCACAAACTGAAGCTAGAGACCATTAATTTAAACAACATGAATTCTAAATTTTTATGATTTTTTCCTGGTATCCCCAGTTCATGATAATCATATTGTAATTTAAACACCAAAATATAAAGGAAAATTAAGATCAAATGAAGATTTCTAGTTTCATAGCATTTACTATGACACACATATCAAACCAGAATGAATTAATATGTGAAGAAATGAAACTTACTTGTTATGGTAATTGACAGTTGTGTAAGCTTCTGAGGTGAACTCAGGACAAGATGATTTTCCAAATATCACAGATAAAGCATGCTGCTCCTCTTCACCACTCATTAACTGCACTTTAACGGCAATATTCCGAGCAGATCCTGAAAATTAATATGGTTAAGTATTACGTAATTTGTTAGAGAAATTGTTCAAATGTGAGGAGAAAAAAAGAGCTTAAGAGGGCGCAGGAGAGAAAGCTTTCCGCAGCCTTCTGTCAACAGATGGCTCTGTTCGCAGCCCGCGACATCGGATGTAGTTCCTACAATCGCCTACAGTCGCGCCGAGAATACGCCCCATGCGAGCGGGGGGAGGGGAGTGGGGTCTCCCTCTCCCTCCCAAATGTCGCAACTTGCCTGCCCGTCATTCCTTTTCTCGGAAGACAAAAGACAGCGGAGTGACCTCTCAAATTACAATCTCAGCAGAAGCCATCGTTCTCACTATCGGGATATCTTCATCGCCCAGCTCAGCTAAAACTTCGGTAGACAGGGAAATTTTGGGTGCTCGCCGAAATGGCGCATACAAAATGCAATTGACAACATTTATTTACTATGTGCTTATACAATGATCATGCAATCAATGCATGAGTACATGATTGAATGTACAGCTTACATATAAGACCCGCGGCAGACCTCTACAAAAATGAAAATATGCACGGAAAACTCCGTAACATTTAGAGGTGTTAATGATTTTAATAAAACAAACTTTTACAAAATACCACAAAAAATGTTTTAAACAAACTTACGACCCGGGTTTCGTCCGAATAATCATCATCATCAGGTAAAAATACGTGGTACTAACTCTCTTTATATACCAGCCAACAACCAGAGGGGGGGTTTTGGGATAGGAGGAGAGGGAGGGGAAGGGGGGGGGGGGGTGAATTAGGGAGGACTATGGGTAGAACTGCCTGGCGAGTTGCAAGCCGATGTGAGGGGGTCAGAGGATAGGGAAAGGGAAGCAACTGCCTTCAGGATCGAAGAGGAGGCAGGAAAAAAATACTCATTGATGAGTGTTGTCCCAGGGTCACCCATTTTCTTTAAAATTTCCAATTGCTCTCTAGAATTGAGCTCTCGTCTCCGATGGCACATACATAATATATTAACATTAAAATCACTCTGGTGGTCATTATCAATTAAATGTTTAGCAAAATTACTTTTCTTGTCAGATTTGGTATTGAAAGCTTTAAAATGTTCCTTGGTCCGCGTGTTAAAGTTCCTGGATGTCTGTACAACGTAAACCCCATCACAGTCACGACACTTTAAAGAATACACACCACTTTTGGTCATGGGATCTAATGTGTCCTTGCATTTAACTAAAATGCTTTTAAGTGTCACAAGCGGTTTGAAAGCCACACGGAAATTTTCTTTTGGGAGTCTCTTAGAAATTTTCTGAGAAAGCTGTCCTAAAAATGTGATTGGGACCCATTTCTTATCACTACTCGGAACATGTTCAGAGGTGTAAGTTAGATCGATGGCCCTCGACCTCTGTTTTTTGCATATAAGTTTATCAATTAATGTACAAGAATACTTGTTTTGCCTGTCAATATTCTTGATTGTATCATGATCTTGATCGTATTTTCATTTATGCACAATTTCTATAATTTGTAATAAATATGACTTTTTCCCCATAACACTGGTATCACGAGAAAAAAAAACCGTAGAATGTCACACGGGTAGCCTACATTCGCCGGCATCATGCGCACAATGAGAGCTGAGCGAAGATCAATCCCTATCGCAGTTAAATTTTTTCTTTTAGTCATTAGAATGAAAATGTTATCACCTTTAATTTCAAACCCTTACATTTGAATAATCACATTCCTATACTTATATTGTTTAAATTAGATTCACAAATGTGTTCTTAAAAAGAAACACCATTATGAAATGTGCCAAACATTTATTGAACCTAGGCCCTGCTGGTCAAGTGCCAGGAATGCTAACTATTTGACCAAGAAATTCAACTTTGGGAACAGATCTTAGCACATTTCAGGATTGCCAATGCACACTGTTTCTGTCTAGGTGTCATGAACATACATTTATTTGTATAGTTACTTGTAATACAATACATTATTAGGCTTCATTTGCCTGGATCTAAACATGCAACTGCAAATATGAAACAAAATGACTAAATTGGGTATTTGAAAAGGGTTTCATGTTCCCTTACTATGAAACCTCTGTTATGAAACTTCCACACTTAAGAAACTTTTTTTGGATGCCCACTGAAAGTTTCATAAGTGAGGTTCTACTGTATCTGCTTCTGTTGTCCATTACAGCAAAGAAAGATGTTTTGGGTAATTATACTTATTTTAGATTTAAATATCCAGTGAAATAAAGATTGGATTTTTTTACTCTCGACATTGTCGTATCATGTTAACTTAACGGCCTCTCATAAGATAACGTTTTCTGTGATTGTCACCGATTGCCGCCATGAAAGCGGCTCCGCTAATGGTTCAAAAATGGGCATGTGGTGTTTTGACTTATGCAGATTTCTACTTCGTTTTTTTACTGCAATGGACAACAGGCGTCATCTATGGAGTAGATGATAAAAAATGTTGACTTACGCAGGAAGGTCAATATACACCGAAAAAAGACGTTGATGCCTGATCACATCTGACTTTTTCACAATCACAATGATCAATTATCACCTATCGAACTATGTAATGTATTAAACTAGAGTTGGAGTTCTGAACACCCGTCGTTTGGCATCAACTCTAGCGCACTTGGCAATCAGTCACGGGTCATCACACGGTTAAATCTGTCGCGACAACTGAAACATGGCGAAATGCAAGCATGTCACCGGCCTAAATGAACATCCTCGTCTCCGGATCCAAGTAACTCGGTATTGCGTAAGTAAAGAACTTACTGTAATTGCTCGTTTTTAGCTTTTAAATCGTAATTACCATGGTAGGAAATGTTTAAGCAGCATACTGCAAGCTAATAATTCTTGTCCACATATGAATTCTTAGAAATTCCCCAATTTATATATTTTAACAAAGAAGTTCCTCTGCATTCTTCCAGCAACAGTATTTTCAGAAAGCGCCTTCAGCACTGCTGGAAATTTGGTTGACAAAAAAAAGAAATCTATTTGATCCTGACAGAGTAAAAATGCCGCATTTTCCAAACAAAAACTTGTAATCTTTTTTAATTAATTTTCTTTATAATTTCTTTTATATTTCAGAAAAAATAAACTTTGATTTACTTTAAAAATTACCCATTTTTTATATTTGCCTTGGAACATGTCCTTAATTTCGGTGAGTGGGGACTATATGACCATTTTTCATTTATTATTTACTTTAAGAAATAAGATTCTGCCATGAATGGATTTAATTAGAGAATTCACAAGAAAGGAAGCATTATTTAAACATTTTCAGATAAAAGGAAGTTTTTAATTTATTGAAATTGAGGAGGATTGGGATTGAGATTAAGATTTGGGATTAAGATTCGAAATTTGGATTCGATAAAATAACAGGATTCGGATTTGGGATTCAGATTCGATCAAATCTTAGATTCCCCCCATCACTAATATATACACTTGATTTTGAGGCTTGATATCCGTAAAAAGGAAGACGTGAAATTCATAGAGAGCATATCAGTGTGTAGATAATTTAGTCTTTTTTTAATGCAGGTACCAGACTTTTATTAATAATTACTTTTGAGGCATGTATTTCAGTGAGGATGAAAATTGGAACATTTCTTTGAGTCGCTGAGGCTAGCGTCACTTTGGAGATTGTCATAACAATATGAAATACACAAATGAAAGGAAATGTTGATAGAATATGAATCGAACTTTTGCCATGACGTCTGATGTTTCAAATATTTACTTATATTGGTTTAAGTTTTTCTAGTCAATTTGCGAAACCGGGTTTTCTCTGTAAGTATGGAACATTGGAGGCACGCGAGCACCTTCGCCTTCATTTTCAATTTTCTAATGCAAAATCATTGACGTCATAACACTTAACTATGCCACAATACTTTATTTGCATTTCATATTGTTTGAAATCGAGTTTGGAATGTAGGCGGAAATGCAGAACAATGTATGCGTTGAGCAGAATGAACTTGAGTTGATGGCAGAACTTTAATTTTTGCCACTATTTTAGCAAACTTTCTTCTTATATGGATTTTCGTCTACTTTTTGAAGGAGGTTGAGCTTTTCACCTCAGGCTTTCCTATAGCCTATTCTAAGCACTTGTCTCACTTATACTGCCATGAAGATCGCAGCTAAGTAAACAAGTATGCGACACGTTTGTACGTTAGTTGAAGAAGGCAGGATTTCAAAATTGTTTTTAGATAATTTTCACTGAATGAATACTTTTGAATAAAAGTATCTGAAAAAATGCCCTCTTTTGCCTACATTCATACCCATTTATAATGAAGTTAAGACTGCCAAACATTGACTTCATTAAAATAAAACTTCATTATAAGCAGGCCAGTTTTTCCGAGCCACACCTATTATGATTATCACTGTTGTAACCGAAACATTTAATGCTATGTTAGTAGTCACATACAATTGCTGCTTTTGGCAATGATGCATTGTATGTGTTTATAATTTAGTAATTTTGACATGAACGCTTGGCCATCCTGTTCAACAGCTGGTATCTGACACTGCTGAGAAAGAGGCCAGCAAGGGTGTAGTTCTTCTTTCTTTCGGAGGGGGAAGGTTATTGAATAATAGGCATTTTGGTATGGAATTGAATAGTTTTAGCCTGCAAACGGTGGACATTTTAAAATGAGAGACGTTCTGCAAAGGACTGAAAAAGGGCAAACCTGGTTTAAAATTTTCTTCAAGTATGAAGAGGTAATTACTGGATGAATGGCGACAAGGCGTGGATTTAAATATTACCTGGCGTACTCGAGGATGGTACTGCATTTTGGGACCGAAGAACGGGCGTGCCAACAGAATACCAATCGTGTCCAGCTTCTATGAAGGCATCATCAATGCATTATCACCTGAGATTGCCATTGTGACCTCAGGGCATTGCCGACTGCCACGTTTTTACTCGTGGTAACTAACACACCCCACCCAACATTGTTTATTGATATCTAATATATACCGGTCACGAACATAGATATTTACCAGTATTTCAATGGGATTTCAATTTAAATTCCAACAATGCATTTTATTTCTTAAGTCTAAATGGCAATATGTGCTCTTTCAAGCAAAATTGCTGCATAAAAAGCCATTTGATATTGACTTAAATTATTGCACTCCAAGAATAATATAGACTAGATACTCAAAAACTACTCCACTCTTTCTTTCCTTTAATATCAAGACGTGATGGCACCCTCTCGAGTAAAATATTCCAGAGGTAAAATAGTCCCCCATTCGGATCACCGGGCGGGGACAACCCGAGAGAGTACATCAGTCAAGTGTGATAGTCATTTTAGGGTAGGAACGTGGAATGTGCGATCACTTCGGACCTGCGGAAGACTGGAGAACCTGAAGGTGGAAATGCGGAGAATGGACCTCGATGTATTAGGAATCAGTGAAATCAGATGGCCCGAAGAAGGAGACTTTTGGAGTGGAAGTTATAAAATCATTCACACCGGATCACTGAATGGTAATGCTGGAGTAGGCATAATGCTCAGGAAGAGTGCGGGACTGCGTGTGAAGAGCTTCCTGCATTACAGAGAAAGGATTATAATGGTTAAAATTGAAACTAAGCGTACAGATACCATTGTGGTGCAAGTTTACATGCCGTCGGACTATGAAGATAAAGAAGTGGAAGGCGTCTACGAAGATATCACTGAAGTAATAAAACATGTAAGAGGAGAAGAAAACCTAATTATTTTAGGAGACTGGAATGCTGTCATCGGCGAAGAGCAAGATGGAAGAATAACTGGAAAATATGGATAGGGAAACCGAAACGAAAGAGGAGAAAGACTGCTGAAGTTCTGCACACAATACAAGTTAGTGGTTACTAACACATTGTTTAAAAATCACAACCGAAGAAGATACACGTGGAAGATGCCAGGAGACAGAGGAATATTTCAAATAGACTACATTTTAAAGAAGCAGAGGCTCAGGAATCAGGTGAAGGACTGCAAAAGCAATCCGGGTGCAGACATCGACAGCAACCATAATTTAGTAATGATGAAATGCCATTTAAAATTCAAGAGATTGAAGAAAACAGTAAAGAACATTTGGCAAGTAGAAAAACTAAAGGAGACTCAACATCAGCTGGAATTTCAGAAAGCAGTAGAAAACACCATAGGAGAGGACCTGACTAAGAAACCAGTAGAAGATCTTTGGGAAAACATTAAATGTGGACGACAGAAAGCCGCAAAAGAAGTTCTTGGAAGAAGAAAAGTTGTTAAGAAGAAACCATGGATCACGGAAGAAGTCTTAGTGCTGATTGAAGAAAGAAGAAAGTACAAGAATTTGAAAACTGAAGAAGGGCAGCTCTGCTACAAAAGAATAAGGAATGAAATAAGTCGCAAATCCAGGAAAGCTAGAGAAATGTGGATGAACAATCTGAGCGAAGATGTACAAAACAACCTTACCATTGTAAAGGTAGAAGCTGCCTATAGGATAGTGAGGAACCACTTCAAGGAACGGAGCACAAGATGCAATGCTATAAGGGACAAGAATGGAGAAATTTTGATTGAAAATGAAGACAAAGTGAAGAGATGGAAAGAATATCTGGAAGAGTTATACAACGGAAAAAATCTCAGCACAAAAGCTATTGAAGAGGAAAGCAAAGTGGAAAAGGATGATATGGGAGCATCAATATTAAGATCGGAATTCGACGCTGCAGTAAGGGACCTTCGGACGAATAAGGCTTCTGGTATTGATGATGTCCCTGCAGAACTAATTAAAAATGCAGGAGAGAAGACATTAACTCATCTTTACAAAACCATCTGCGACATGTACTCGACAGGACAAATTCCAAAGGACTTCGAGAAAAACATCATTATTCCTATTCCCAAGAAGAAGAGAGCTGAGAAATGCGAAAATTTAAGGGCAATAAGCCTCACGACACATGCATCGAAGATACTGACAAGGATCATCCACAGAAGAATAGAACGAAAAGCAGAGGAGTTCCTGGATGAAGATCAATTCGGATTCAGGAAAAGTAAGGGTACAAGGGAAGCAATATTGGCCCTTAGGCTGCTTATAGAGAAGAGAATGGAGAAGAACAAACCGACCTTCATTGCATTTGTGGATTTAGAGAAGGCTTTTGACAACGTGGATTGGAATTCAATGCTTGATAATCTGAAAGGAATTGGAGTTTCCTACAATGATCGAAGAATTATCCACAGTTTGTATAAAAACCAAGTAGCTGTGATTAAATCTGGACCCAGCTGTGAAGAAGCAAGAATAAGGAAAGGAGTGAGACAAGGATGTGCACTGTCTCCCGTAATTTTTAATGTTTACATTGAGAGAGCCATCAATGATCAGGAGAAGTCAAGGAGAAGAAGTCACGATGAAGTCAAGGAGAAGTGTTCTGGAGTGAACATCCATGAAGAAACAATCATCATGCTACGGTTCGCTATTGACATAGTTATCATAGCAGAAACAGAAAAGGAGCTGAATAAGATGCTAACAACCATGGAAAGGACTATGGCCAGACATCAGCTGAAGATCAATAAGAAGAAAACTAAGATATCGGTGTGCAGCAAAAGAGAAGAGGCCAAAACCAACGTTAAACTAGGAAAACAGAAACTGGAAGAGGTGAAAGAGTTCTGTTACCTGGGAAGCAGAGTAACCAACGATGGACGAAGCAAGAAAGAAATAGTGAGTAGAATAGCCCAGGCAAAGGGGGCATTCTATCAAAAGAAGAATCTACTAACAGCTGGAAATACAAGCTTGGAAGTAAGGAAGCAATTCATCAAAATGTATATCTGGAGCATGTTCCTTTACGGCAGTGAGGCATGGACGATGACAGCAGCGGAGAAGAAAAGGTTGGAAGTATTCGAAATATGGTGCTATCGAAGAATGATGAAGATAAAATGGATCGACCGAGTGACAAATGAAGAAGTCCTAAGAAGACAAGGGAGAAAAGAGAAGTCTGCTGAAAACTATAAAAAGAAGACGGGACAACCTAATCGGCCATATCTTAAGACACGATGGCCTGATGAAGACAATCGTCGAGGGAAAAGTGAATGGGAAAATTGGAAGAGGCAAGCCTCGTATGAGTTACATGGAGCAGGGCGTAAAGGATGTGAAATAGAAAAACTACGTTGGATTGAAGAGGTTAGCTGATAGAAGAATTGAAGTGGAGGGCTGCCTCAAACCAATCCTAGGATTATTGACCCTTGATGATGATGATACTCAGAAAAATTATGGAGCACTTTAAAAATACGTAATCCACAGACATTAATTTTGGCATTCCTTTAATTTCAGAACATAAATAAAGTAAGCGATGAGGCGTAGAGCAGAATGGACGAGAAAAACAATAATTTCAATTAGAAATACGCAGATTGCAAATCACGTGGTGATAGCCATGTTATTTGATGGTAAATAATAACAATTGTTTATTATCACTATAGTAAAGGTGAATAAAGCAAGATTAAGAAATTTACACGACTTGCATTGTAAAGCGCACGGTACACTTGGGTGCCCCTGCGACGACGCAACCCGCATATCACATCCTTACACCGAAATCCCCTACAGCGAAGTCATGATTTTCGGTCCCAACAAATTTGTTGTATGGAGGTTTTACTGTACTTCCCTCCCCATCCTGAATGGAGCCTCTCAAGGTATTAATACGTAATAGATGTGCAAGGTATGATAACTATATTAGGGACTCTGAATAGTGGTAAATAAACTCGAGGAAAAGCAGTGTAAAAATCATAGTCTCAGAGGTGCATAACTAACAAATTTCATGCTCCGGCGGTGAAAGAAATGTTTACGTGTTTCTCAATTTAAACAAACAAAGATTTGTATTAGAGACATAAATTGATATATCTAACTTATTCTATCTAATCTTCACTGACAGTTAACAAAATACACAGAGATGTACGCAAAATACAGGCCATAACTACAGGTCCCCTCAGTACCTTTCGTTAAGAGTAGGCAAATGCCAATGCCGGGTTTCTCTCATATCTTCCTCCGTTCCCTTAAAAAAAACTCCGACCATTACCCAATTACTCACCTATCCTAAATGGAGCACGCAAATGACCTCAGCTGTCGATCACCTCCCCTGAATAACCAACCAATCAATGGCCACCTAGCCTAAGGACAGTGTTGTGTGGGTTACCTATGACCCATTTCCTCCGCTTGTCTACATATTCCAATTTGCGTCAAATATATATAAACCTATATAGTAATATATATAGTTCAAACTCCTTTTCTCAATCAAATATGCTGACAATTTTTGGCATTATGTTCTACAGAGATACTTTTTCTGATCAACAGTAGCTCCGATTGAACTATAAACGTGTGGTGACACTAGTTTATCCAAAGATACTGATAATCGGAAATATATGCCTGCCCAGACTTGTCTTTTGTAGGTACCTCCCCACCCTTATTAAAAAAAAACAATGCTGGCTTGCCTTGACTTAGGTAATTTTTTTAAAATTCCTTTCTGGACAAATAATGCGCCGCATCACACAGAAATATTAGTGTGTCCCTATCTCATACTTTTTACCGCCCCACCATTCTGGCGACCCTCTGCCACAGGCGCCAAATAAGTTTGCTGCGGTGGGAATACTGTCGTGGTGGAGTCATATAAAGTTGGCAATATATGCTCAACATCAATCAGTGAGTTCGATAGTTTATCCTTAAATAACTCTTTTTTTCTACCCAAGGAATAATAGTGACCCGTCAGTCACAGCTTAGGTGGAGCACTCTTTGAATGAAATTATTGTGTCCATTTGACAACTTTGTCTTTTCGCCCAACAGCTAAGACATTTAATACCCAGTTCACACAGTGCATTTTTCCTTGAGTGCTAGCTAGCTGGATTTCATGCATGCTACTCAGCAGGCGTCGAAGGTGGCCACTAAGCTGGCTTCGCTGATGGTTGTCGGTTCACACGTAGTAAGCTACCCTCCTTGCTTACTCTTCTTACAGCCTTAGAACGAAGATGTTTATTGTGATAGTTCTGATTACGAACTGCATATAAACAAGTTTCGTTTCTATATGCTTCAATAAGCACCACAACTTGATCCCTGGTCCTTAGATTTGAACTCATTTTTAAACACAATATTGACCATGAGATGCTATTAAAAGCAGAAACAGGCAGAATATTTATTTTGATCACGTGATTCAAAGCTGAACGATGATTGGCCAGCAACAATAGCCATCAGCAAAACACGCAAGGAAAATAGCACCAGACTTAACCTCAAAATCAAGCAAGTTAGCTGTCAGGGCAGCCCGCAGCAGTTAGAGTTTCCAGCAAGCGAACACACACAGCACTCATCAGCACTCCAGGCAAGAAATTCATCCGGGAAAAATGCACCATGTGAACCGGGATTAAGATACCCTTGTCCAGCATACTTATTGGTCCCATTAACGCTATTCACAGATTGACTGAAATCATCTTTCACAAGCGTAATTGCTTTAATGGCAACTTTTCTAAAGACTCTTTCGGGATAAATACTACGCTAGTTATTTCGGGGAGTGATGAAAACGATGCTCCCCGACCCCACGACCATGAATGCGATCTAGGGAGGCATATGCAGATATCATGGTCACGCGCATCATCACACTGATGATAACGGTATGGTCACGTAAATAATAATTATGTATTTATTTCACACCATGAGTTTGCAAACATTTTTGCACCAAATGGGATGTCTTTCATTATGCATCTTTACATACATATCAAAATAAAACTTAAAGCATTTCATGTTTTTTTCGCAAAATATCGTATGATAGGTTTAAAAAATGTGAAAGTTCATGCAAAATATCGCACTAACAGCCAAATACTGCTAAATTTCACATATGACAGTAATGAACACTCCCTTTAACCAACAAAACTTTGTATTCTTCTCTTCGTGAACCAATAATGGCAAAAAATCACTTGCAATGGTGACGTTCTTGCCTCACTCACTACATCGAACTTCTACAGAGTGCTCTTCTGCATCACTTACCAGCTCTTCCGGCAAAATTTAAGTCCTTCGGGTACACAAACAGCAAATTTCTGTAAGTGTAGTGAGGAATAAACACTTCTCGAGATGGGAATTCCAGGATTTCTTTGGTTGGTCTTCCTTTTTCATCTATAATGAAGAATAAAATAAAAGTAATTCATAAACTGACTTTAAAGGACAAGAAATGAGGTTTGTGTATTATTGCAATCCATAAGCAATCCAATATGAGAAAGAGTTGAATAAACAACAACAACATGTCTACTAAAAATGACAAAGTTGTCAATATTGCACCACAGAATTTGAATAAGGTGAGCATTATCTCTTATTTTTGAATGCTTAAAAAAAGCAAGCACTTTACCATCCCTAATCACAAGTACTACAACAAAAGTTTAGCATTTATGTATTTGAATGCTGTTGTAGGTAATCTGATAGTGTTGTGACTAAAAGGAAACCTCAGGAATTAAACACTTACCTGGATAAGGGAAAAGCCTAGCTAGCTCTGGTGTAATGCAATACTTAGGCTCCTCAGGGCAGGGAGAAACATCAAGTTTTAGTGTTCCTGGAATACATTTGAGCTTTTTCATGACTGAACAGGGCCTCTTAAGTTCTTGCAAAAATTTATATAGGTCCTCATCCCTCAGTTTGTCACTTTCCTAAAGCAAGAGTAAAACATCCATGCAAATAAGGGTTCATAAACAGTTGGTCCACATGTCTCTTACTAATTGTGCATTTTAAAATTCCATTATTTCCCTGGATAATGTAAACTTTCACAACTTCAAATCTGATACAATTTCACATTCTTTTCTGTAAGCATATGTCAACTGTCTATAATTCTTTGTAATAGAATCATAGGCAAGGCAGTGGTACAGATTTTTCATTGGTATACCAGTCCACACATATATGCTCTTTGGAGAACACTGTGAGAACAGTATTCTGTCCATCGTATGGGACGTTAAACTGTGTTACCTTTATTAGGAACAGACTAATGCAGACACAAGGTTTCCCTCCACTGCTCCTTCATCTCCCAAAAATGTCTTTCTCTACCCAATTACACACCTGTCCTAATATGACAAATGATCTTAGCTGTTATTCGCCTCCCTCCCGAATTACTACAGTAAACTCTCGATAATAGGAAGTCAGTGGGACTGGAAAATCGGCACTTAGTAATTTTGAATTTCGTAAATTCTAACATTATGAAAAGTCGTGAAAAAAATTTTATCTTTGTTTTCTCTAACTTTTGTTCTCTTCGGCAACATTGTATAAATTTTGTGGTCGTTCGTGAAAGCATTTTAAAAGACGCATGTCTTAAAAGATTGTAAAATAAGTACCTCCTTGTATATTTTATGTCACAGCTTTAAAGTCGGTGATTGTAGTGTTGGCAAAATTTTGTCCCAGTGTCGAAAACGTATTTAAAAGAAAAGTTGAACATTTTGTAATATGGATTTAATTTTCGGGATAGTCAGTAGAGACGGGAATCTAGTATGGATGCTAAAAATAGACATTTGCTTCAAACATCTACACTGTTATGATGGCAGCTGGCCCAACCACGGTTTAGTTGACCTCTATCACCCAATCATAGCTAAAAAAAAGCACGGAACTAAGCCAGTTTCCAGAAAAAAATCATTCACAGGTTATTACTTGTAGCGTCTTCAGTATCGTCAGAGGAATAAATGATTTTGGGAGGTATTATTGTTTCTTTTATGCTACCAGGACCTTGATGACAAATGGGAGTGATTCGGCATATTTCCCGCATTGTCTCCTCAGGGATTATATGTTGGGTGGGCAGTTTGGGTTTATGGTGGGGGAAAAGAGTCTGGTTGTGGAGAGGAAAGACCCCAGTTGCTGGTGTATCTTTATCTCTCTTGCTGAGCTTGAAGGGGGTGGGGGAATAATGTTGAGGAATGTCTGTTATGATCCTTCCTCTTCTGGGCAACTCTGGGGGGTGCATGTAAGTGGTTGATTGGAACTGCTTCAGCTACTGAGTGGATTGGGGAGGGTCAGGGATGCAGCGTTCTTTGCTTACGGGTGGATCTTGGAGGAATATGGGGAAGGGGGGAAGGTGATGGTCTAGATGTGTCAGAGTGCAAGAGGAGGGGTCGAAGACCCTCCGGATAATGAAGGATGCCACACCCTGACTGTCCACATTCCTCTCAACACCCGAAGCTGTTCCAATCAGCGTCCTCACGCACCCCCCAGGGTTGCCCAGAACAAGAGGAAGGAACCTCCCAGACATTCCGTGACACCATTCACTCACCCCCTCCCCTCCTTCAAGCTCAGCAAGAGAGATAAAGATACTAGAGGCCTTCACACGGGTGCCTGTGTGTGAGAGAAAAAGAGAGGCACCCAAACCGAGGACATTTGACAGGACTTTTCCGAAGTATAATGAATGCGACCTAACAGAGAACTTGCCAAGTATAGGAGGTCACCCATCGGCTAGGTGGGCAACCCCATCGAGGCCAGGCGACCGCCCTAATATTGTCACCATTGCGTATCTTTCTTGAAGCTCTTTGCCGTTTGCAATATTTTTCGCTCACTCTTTTACCACCCCACCCCTCAGTTATGGCGAGCAACCCAGTCACCCACCTAGAATCCTCCACAGGTGGAGGTGAACATGAGTGAGTGTGCCTGGCACGGCCGGGAGAGAGTCGCCCAGATTTGGCATGCGTTTGCAGGGCTCTAAAATATACGTTAAACATTGTAAATGAAACAACTTTGTACTTTCCACTCAGCTTTATATGTTCCCCGATTGATTTCAATGACTCAGTGTCATTGAAATCAATCCGGGAACATATAAAGCTGAGTGGAAAGTACAAAGTTGTTTCATTTACAATGTTTTACGTTCGCAACTTCCACGAAGTATCGCCTTCATCCATTAATTCAACTCTAAAAGATACGCCCACAACTGGGACCTTCCCTCACCACAACCCTTTTCCCTCACGCACTGTAAACTCAAACTCCCTAGCCGTCATAATCCTTACCCCCACCAACACAACCCACCCTTATTTCCTAACGGCATCACCTACCCTCACTCACCCCTTCCATGCTACAAGATTTGGGTGTGGACATTATGGGCCTGCACACGGACTCAAAATACGGGCGAGGGTTGACCGCCTTTGTGTGAGAGATGAAGAGAGAGGGACAACCCGAAGACATTTGCGGACTTTTCAGAAGTGTCATGAATATTACCCAAAGGAGACCTTGCCGACTAGTGGCGGTCACCCATCAGCTGGGCAGGTGACCGCCCTAAGATCGTCACCATCGCGTATCTTTCTCAAGGGTCTTTGCCGTTTGCAATATTTTTCGCTCACTCTTACACCACCCCTCCCCTCAGTTTGGGCGAGCAACCCGGGCACCCGCCTAGGATGCGGGCACCCAGGACGAACGGGCATGGTCGGGCGTCTACGTCATAGGGGTGGAGGCGAATACGGGTGAAGGCACCCAGCACGGGTGGGCAAGTGGTGCCCGAATTTTGAGCCCATTTGCAGGCATCCAGTGGACAGTCCCTTCACGGAGAGCTGAGCTAGGATTGCTCGCCTTTTAAGGACAAGGTAGGGCTCACGGAGAATTTGAACTGCCATAATTCCAGGCGTACAGCAGCGAGCATGGTATGTACTGTCACACGTAAGGTTTCATCAAAAGAGAAGTGCACATTATGAAAGTGCAGGTAACTGTTAACACATAAAATAACCAGGATAAATAATGGTATTAACTATGATTTCTAAATTATTCAAGGGCTAAATGATACTCGGAGTTACATGATGATGAGAACTCGGAGTTACATCACGGAAAATGATGGGGAGATACTGGCATATGTGGGAGGTGAATGCACTACTATTCATGCATTTCATTTTTGATGCACCGCAATCAGCAGCACTGATTTTTTAGCTGCCTAAGCAGTCAAAAATAGGTTTGCTGAAGCATTGTTTTGCCGAGGTTCGTATAAACAAATTCCATTTGGGTCCACAGTTCGTAATTTTGAAAATTTCATATTTTCGAAACTTCGTATTTTTGAATTTATAGGCTTTTCGTCGGGACCGACTGTTTTGCTTCGTATAATCGAAACTTTGTATTTTTGTTCTTCGTATTATTGAGAGTTTACTGTACTACTTCTGGCATGGAGCTTGGGAGTAGTTCTGTAGAGTCAAAAGAAATTCGATAAATTCGGCTTACTTACTTGCTTAAAAAAACTGGACACTGTAAGCTTAACAGGCCTAAAGGTATCTAAGCTGGATCCAAAGTCTTCTGGTGACCAACTTCTTCTTTTTTCAGACACACTTCGCCTCTCAAGGGAGCCCCTTCGAGTGAGTGAGCCCACGTCACTTGCTTTCTTGCGAAACTGATCAAAACTACCACTGCTTGACTTCCGGTCTGCAGAGGAAGAAATTGAAAGTAGCATCAGATGGAGGAATGAGAGGAGCATTTAGCTTTCATTGGGAGGGATGGCAATTATGTACCTAGACTGTTTGAGCCAGTACTCTCTTTATCACTCCCAGAGTCCCGTTCTAAGCTGTTTACTCCAGTAATGATGTTCATCATGTATATGGCAGTCCATGCAAATGGCATTCTGTATTTTCCCAGCCTCTCACAAGATGCAACTGCGTTGACTCTTACTTTATCACGATTCTTAAAAAAAAAGAGATGAGTGCACTTAATATGAGGTATCGTCATGATTTTATGCAGGTTAATTTACAGCAAAACCTTATTAGCTCTAAGGGTAATATTATAAAAGTTCAAGGGGAAAAAATGGGGAAATATGGTGCTAGTAAATAACAGGGAAACAAAAAAAGATAAGTTGCTTTTGAAGGGGTCCATTCACTCATTTGTGGTTATTCCTGGAAAACAATTTGTTGGATAGCTGCACAAAGCAAGCACGTCACCAGTTAATAACTTTTCAATGAGGAGTATTTAGTAAATTTAGGGAAGTTGAAATCCCATGACATTGACCAACACATTAAATTTAAACCAAAATGTATTAAAACCTGGTTTTCTGTTTTTATGGTGAATTTTAGTTTTTCTTCATTAAATGGTATTTAAACTTACCTTATCATCCTTCATGTATGGCTCAGCACATTCACTTATATCTCCTTGAAGAACTTTTTCCAATTTTATCACCAAGAATAAGTCAGTTGAAGGGTATGTAATGTCAAAAATGCAAGATCTACTCAAAGTGCTAATATCACAGTATGGAATGTGCGAACCAAGCATTCTCTTTAAAGCTTCTGAGTTCATGTCAAAATAAAAATTCTCTGAAATCTTCTTCTTTTCTTTGGCATCATATAAGGCCATAATGGCAAAAATAGGTTCCACTTCTAAGTCTAACCTAAAAGAAGATAAACAATGATAAGTTTTCATAGAACAAAACATATTTATGAGCATTATTAATGCTGATCAAACTACATACCAACCATGAAGTACATGCTTATCACACCCAGTAACTTTATTACAGGAGTTTTTAGTTTCTGATTCAACGAAAAGTAGTCACAGAGTTGGATTTATTGGGTGCAATGACATCTGAGGCCATACATACATATATTACTTGGACAACATAATTTACATTTGATTAAAAATCCAGCACTTTTAAAAAAGTAATCACTAAGCTCATGCTGCTATGGTCACCCCTTAGAATACATTTAAGATTTTCCCCCTAGCTTAGCTGACTAAGCAGATACCAGTATTGATCAAAATCCATTGGAATGTATTTCACAGCCAGGATACATCACCCTCCTTGCATCGGGGTGGTGTCCTTTCTGGTGTAAATGGGTAAGAATGGGTCGAAGCACAGTGGCCTATTCTCAAACAAGCAGTGACTATCTCCATACCACTGAACCTAATGGCAGAGGGCCATGTTGTTAAAACAGAATCTGGGATATGTCCAGATTCTGGCTCAGAGCTTGGGAAATCAGTAAAGATTATAAATTAACTCTGGTAGGATCCAATACCACAGAGACCTAACTTAATTGCTCTGATTTTTGCTGTGAGAACACTAGAATTTGATTTGAGGCTTTCCTTCATGACACTGTGATAGCGGAATGTCACTATGCAGGCACTAGAGGAACCTGCCTTTGATACCTTGGTATGAAACGGGATTCAAGTCAGGGTGGGGGCATTAACAAATTTATTAAAAAGGTGCTGGTACAAGCTGTGGTGGAGCACTTATAGTAGTAATGTAGGTTCATCCTGATACCTGGGAGAGGTGTAGCCAGGGGTGGAATATCTGAGAATCCCACAAGGTAAAGCTCTGGGAACACTTAAGTGTTTCAGCCATGTATCAAGACAAGTTGTAGGTGTGCTATGGTGCTGACAATGGGCCTGAGTGGAATAGCGTCCTTATGGATTTGATAGGCCTTACAGTCTCGCTGGCTTGGATGCCAGTTGGAGGATATGCCGTGGTTCTTCCCTTGGCATGTACAAAGGTTTGACAATACTTGCAACCATGTCTTTATTTAATCTGAGAATTTAGGACTTTGAAGTCCTCTCTTATAAATAACAGATAGGATGACTCAAATATCCATACCCCAGGCAGTGAAAATCTAAGATAATAGGGCTTCATAAAAATAAATACCTCATTTTTGATAAAAAATTATAAACCACGTAAAAATCCAGAAAATTTAGACAAAGACGCCACTTAATATTTCATCAGAAGTTTGTAAGGGGAGACTGCATATATCCCATTTGTTGCAGCATCTGGGAAAATGGTATTTTTCTCTGTTTCCCTGCAAGAATCATACTCAACAATTTACCGCATCATACCATTGATAATGGTCCCACTATCAACATGAAATGAAATCCTTTTCAAGGCTGGTATGCAAAATTCTCATGTAGTTCCTGGTTTTCGAGACCAAAATGAAATTCACATACTTTCCCCAGTTTTCAAGGTTGGTGGTCACCCTGTTTATATTATAATTAATCCTATAAGACACATGATATTAAATACTCATGAAAACACATTGAGCATGTCAAAGCATTTAGGGGATGATGACATATGACTGGCTATTGAGGTGGTGATGTCATATCACCTTGTTTTGCATGAAGAAAAAACTTCATCACAGAATCTGAAGAGGTTAAATGATATCACATGAGACGGAATTGAGAATTGAGGCTTATCACCAATGACACAAATTACAGAATATGACCTCAGCTTTCGGAGCACCTAAAACACAAGACAAACTATGTACAGTAAGTCCTCGACTTATGAGGATAATTCGTCCCAAAATTTTCCCTGCAAATCGAAAGATGACAACTTACTAGGGATGGGTCGGTTCGGTTCTTCGGTTCTCGGTTCCGCCGGTTCTTGAGCTTAGAACCGGAACCGGAACCGAGGCCAAAAATAATCGGTACCGAAATAATTGGCGCGAAAACCAGTTTGAAACCTACTCACACTCCGAAAGTGGAGGCTTCACTTTAAAACCTGGTGAAATAGTGTACTTAGATGCTTCAAAGTCACGAATTATTCTAATTCAGTCTCTGAAAATGATTATTGATTACCTTATCTTACCATTGAGCAATGCAAAGTAAGTGGCAAAGTAAGAACCGGAACCGAGAATCGGAACCGAGAACCGAAGTTAAGAACCGAACCGGAACCGGAACCGAAAAAAAGTGGAACCGACCCATCCCTACAACTTACCTATCCATTTTTGAATCATTAGCGGTGCCACTTTTAATGTGATTGGCAGCAATCAGCCACGATTACAGAAAACACCACCTTTTGAGAGGCAGTTAAGTTAACATAATACAACAATTCCGAGAGTAACATAAATCCAATCGTTATTTCACTGGATATTTAAATCTGAAAAAGTATAATTACACAAAACATGTTCTTTTTCGTTGTGATGGATTTTTGTTGTCATCTATGGAGTAGGTAATTAACTAAAATTAACTATGAGTTAACTTACGCAGGATGGTCAAACTGTACCGAATAAAGACGTTGATGCCATGTAAGGCTGGGGACAGGCTTATGTTTTCTTTGGGTTTCTGTCATCACGACAGATATTTGGCAACAGTTAGTAAAAGGTCAAACACGTAGATTCTTATGAAGCCAGCCAGGCTTGCAACCTGCGACAGATTTGAAAGCATGAAGTCCAGTCTGTTTTCTCTCACCTACTGGTGTAAATGTTTCTCGATTTTGGTTTCTGTGTGGCAATATTTGATGTACATTTATTTATATAGATGATGTCTAACTGGGAAGTGTTATTGTATGCAAAGTCCATGGACTTAGAGACTTAAAAATAAAAATAAGTGTTAATGTTGCAGCGGTGTTGTGAGAGGCCTAGAAGGGCTTAGGCAAAGAAGGCGGGAAGGAAAAAGGTAGTCAAATTAGACTTTTTCACCATCATATGATAAAATCATCACCTATTGAACTATGCAATACCTTAAACTAGAGTGGGCATTCCGAATGCCCGTAGTTTGGCATCAACTATTGTATGCTTGACAGTGAGTCGCGGGTCATTACCAGGTGTATCAGTCACGGCAATAGAAATGCGGAGAAAACACAAGCATGACACCGACCAAACTGAACATCCGTGTAACTTGGAACTGCGTAAGTCGAGGACTTACTGTATCCTACCAATAGTCCTACACTTCACTCACTCACTTCACACACCATCATTATGTTTACAAGCTAAGAAATGCTCCAATTACGGAAAGTTGAATCACCTATCACCATCACAAAAAAAATAGAAAATGATTGAGCAGCATGCCTATGAGAAGGAGGAATCAGCAAGTAAAAACACTTGTCTGATTGAAATGAAAAACTTTTACCTTGTGATTCTATATTATTTTTATTTATTAATGTGGAATCACAACATAAAAGTTTTTCATTTCAATATGAAACGATTCCACCAAGTTATGCTTGCTTGTTAAGTTATACTATCAATTATTACACATATATAATAATAATTACTTTTCTTCCCTCTGAATGCAAATATTGAAAGACAGGATAAATGAGGGGATGTTGTTTTTTCAATTTAGAATTTACAACTATCAATGTATGATTTTTGAAATTATAATAACAAGGTAACAGAGACCAATATTTTACACAGAGGTTAGGATTTATGCAAAAATGCCATTCAAGAAAAATTATTTTTCTGATTATTTTTGAACTTCAGAACTTTTCCCAATTCCTCCCTAGATGATAAAATACCCAACCATTCCCTATATTTGGCAGGTTGGCAGACACCAGATTAATGGCATTGATGGACAAATTAGATCTTTTGCATGGGAATACAAAGCAAAAAGATAGAGGTTAGTTGTTTACAGAAAATAAAAACTAATGTTCAAAGTAAAGAGACAGAGTAAGTGAAATGTAAACATACTTCAACTGAAGACATTTCACCAAGATTCTGTGGCCCATATGCTCACTGGGTATTTCAGCTGGAAATCGCCTTTCTATTATTTCCTCTTCATCTTGAGTAGGAAACAGCGAAAACAAAGCATCCTATTCAATAAATGATTTGAATATATTAATAATAAAATAATATAGGACTAAAAAGATAATGAGAATCACCTTTCATTACATGTACAGTGGAAGCCCCATATAATGAGTACGGAATATGAGGAGGTGGAAATAGTGAGGAATGACCAAGGAACCATTTATTACACTATGAGTTGCACATAAAATCAGCAATGATGAGGGCAACGATTTGCTTTCTCGGGTGTTATTTGATATTACGAGTAATATAAAGCTCATGGCGTGTGCACAAGCTTGTGTTCATGATGTCTATCATTTGCATTCAAGTGAAAAAAATGTTATCACCACATGTTCTGCCCAATGGTCAACTGTACATTTACAACAAACATTCCAGCCATACCCGCATATAGACATTAATTTCTCAAGAGCTCGCGTGCTTTCCATTGTTCTTTTGTTATCCTCCTACTTCTGTCAAAGGTTCATTACCAAGAGCCAACTTCATGGCTGGGAAAAGTAAGACATCAGATCTGAAAGTAAAACTTCAGATACTTAATGAATACCAAAGTGGTGGGGCAGCCGGGCATTATCATAAAAAAAGTCCTAGAGCTAACATCTACACTTAACCATGCAAAAGATATTATGCGTATCTCGATTCAATTTGGAACTTACAACTGTTTGCATGTGGCCCAGCTTGCCATAATTATGATTTTACATAATCAAGAAAATATTCCATGCATAATTACTGCATTATATGAATATCAATTAACCCTTTCTGTGAAAATCGACTGCAGTCGACTAAATTTTTTATTTCCACTAGAATGTGCTAATTGACTTTTCTTCTTCCGAGAACAAGCATTGGAAGTTATACGTTATAGTAATAGTTTTATAGTTAAATCCATAACATACAAAACAAGTTGCTGTGGTTCAGCGCCACCTGAGGATTAAATATTAGTATTATTATTTTTCAGTGTTTAAATGACATTTCATTGAAACTGTGCTGAAAACAAAATGTGCAGTGAAAGGGTTAATATTATGCATATACTTGTAAATGAAGATATAACTGGACTAAATGACAATATAGTTGCTACTAGTAGTGGCATGATTTTGGCATATTTAAGTCAGCTGTTTTCTGACGTGAATTTATGGCAATTGAAAGTTGCCACATTTATTTCTGTCCCTCTTCTAGAGAAGGTGAAGAACCTTGCCTGGTGCTTGTATGGACTAGCATTCTTGAAAATTATAAAAATAGAACTTTCTGTGAACCACTTATTATTTTTTTCCACTTTTAGAAAGAGAGTGTGGGAGGTATGACAATTTTATGGTTTCCAAGGTTTTTGGCGTTAATGGACCATTGCATAGCTATAATACTTGCTGTTGCGAAGCTTTTGGCACTCATGACAATGTGGTAATGTACACTGTCTTAAGTGTTAGAAGTCAATGTGGTAATGTACAGTGTCTTAAGTGTTAGAAGTCGCTGTTTTACATTCCAACTAATTACTTACAACATGAAATTTAAGTTCATAGACAGCAAGTGCAACCATGGGTCAATGACGTGAATGGAAATATTTTTATTAGCTATCTCAAATAAATATTTTGGCCATTCAACCAAACACCCACAATATTCGCTAAACTGGCATTATACAAGTCATAGGAATTGCCTGTGGAATGGATATTTAAACAGCTTTGGTAATAATAAGTTTGGTATAGTGAGTGATTTTTATGCCTCAGAGGGTTCTCATTATATAGAGCTTCTACTGTATTAGCAAAAGAGCATGTACATGCCTTGAAGGACTGATGTGAAACATAGATGACTATTAAAGAAGGACATGTTAAATATAAGTTCCCAAAACATTAATAAACTTTATAAGAAAACAGAACAGGATGGATTAAAATACTTCCCAATCATGCAAAAGAAATCAAGTACACACAGTTCTCCTCATTTAGCCACATGAATAGATTTCTTCTGAATAATGTTTATGATTATTAAGATACTGCTGGATACACGTTTCCAAGTTATACCAATTCTCTCCAAGTTCAAAAAAGTCTTATTGAAAACTTCCATCTAAATTTCACTATTATATAATACTTATTAGCTTGTGGCATGGAAAATGATAATGATTCATTGCAGAGTATAAAAACTGATTAAAACTCTTTCTAAAAACTACAGTAGAGCATCATTTATCTCACATTCGATTAACCAACTGTCGGATTATTGGTCCATCAACAAGTCCCCCCCACTTCTGCCCCTACTCTCCCTTTCCTACCCTCCCCTCTAGCTTCTGTTTGCTCTTGCAGGCAGTGGCTGGCCATCTATAAAATTGCTAACTTTTGACCATACATAAGGTTTTCCTGCAGCAGGGAATCCAATAGAGTATTTGCATACTTTTGGGAAGTGACGTCTAAAAAATGTATCGATACTTCAGACATTAAATATTCATTCTGATGTTTGAGAGGCTTATCATTAATTTTTTATTAGCTAACATAATCTATTAATTTATTATTGCATCGAAACACAAGTCCACCATGTTTAGTAGGCTCTGACATCATCTCCCATTCTCGACCATTTGTTAAATTGGAGAGAGTGACTTTGTAGCCTTGGCATGCGACTGTTTTGCTATTAATCCTGCTAACGTTATTGGGACGATTTCTGTTTCTGTGTGAAATATATTGCAATGGAAAAGGACAGCTATTCTAGTAATGAAATTACAGCTAGAAAGATGAGGAACGATGAGGCTTTGTTCCGCTGTGTAAGAGCACAAGAGAGACAACACCAGAAAAGATTTTCGTAAATGTTCAAGATAATCCTGTATTAAGAAGAAACTGGTTAATTTCCACTCAAAGAGAGCTGAAAACCATGCCATTTCCGGATCACCACATCTGTACTGTTGTGCTGATCATTTTAACGTAAGTATAGCAAATTTACTTGAGAAATAAGTTGTTAGTAGTTTTATAGGCATAATTGTGTTACACAATTCGTTAGGCGATAATTTGCTTAAACTGCAATTATAAACTTTTTGTGCAATACTTTTGTTGTTCTAATTGAAATTTCGGAACATTTAAGGCAATTTAATTGTTCACAAAAATATTATTGCGGCTGATAAAACTGATCATTACCGTTTGGAGTGATGGTTTTATTTGGGTTTCCTATGTCGTATTTACATGGTTTATTATGCCGTATTACTATAATTAGGTTGTATATCTTTTACTTGTCATTTTTAAAAGGTTTGAATTATATCTTTTCCTTTTGGTGGTTCAAAATATCATATTATTAAGTGGTTCAAAATATCATATTACTACCCTTATGATATCATTGCAATTAATGTCAAATTCAAATGGTTTATTATGTCATATTTAAATAGATCATAATGTTTTATTACTAAATTATTCTATTATAAAAAGTAGTAAATTTATTTTTCTAAACATAATGATAATATCTGTATTTATTAGATAAAGATGTGCGATATTTGCCGATTGATATAATTTATATTAAGACAAATGACGATGGTTAAGACTTTGGGAAAAGTAGTTAGATTTCATTTGTTAAAAATATATTATTCAATTTTCAGTTGGAAGAGGATGCTGACAATTATATGAGATGGAAAATGGTGGCCTACTCTGAATCAAAAAAAGTGTTAAAAGTGTTTCTGCCACATGTGTTTGAGTGCTAGTAGAGGCCTTCAAATGTGACTTTGACTGAGAGGCCTGTTCTTAAGAAGAGGAAGGTGATAGGACTACTTAGCACTGTTTCCAATGCCAGCACATAAACTATAACAGCTGAAGAGTATTTGGACTTTCCTCCAAATGAAGATGCAGCCACTCCAGTAATGCACCAGCAGGACATCAACTGTGACAACTCACTACCATTACTGATTGCTGATAGTATTCAAACGCAATCTCCTTATTCCTCTTTTTAAATTGATTCTCTTTCCTTTAGTGATTTTAAATGTAGAAGTTTCCTAATACTTATGGAAAAGGGAAGCTAAAACCTGCGGGGAAATATGAGTTATCTATTTAGTGATCACAACTCTGTAAAACACATTAAATTTGTACTAAAACGAAGGATTTCTTTAATAAAACACAGGCCACTTCCTGTAAAATACAAAAATGAAGGATATGAATGTTGTTTATCGGTAGTCACAAAAGCAAGAACTATCCCATAATTAATAAATAAAATTGAAATGTACGTCATTCATGTCATGCAGTAATACTCCAATACAGCTACCTCAAGGTTTAATAGTGCACTGTTTAGAAAAGCTTAATTAGTTATTTAGTATAGCATAGGTAAAATTTAAGGCTTTATTACGGTGAATAAATAATGGAAGGCATGGTTTGCTACATAACATAACGCAAGAAAAATAATAATAATATGGTGACCGAGAAAATTTTATGCCTCGCTGCTCACATCCAACATAGTCGGCATTGTTGCTCAGAAAATGTCCGTTCATTATCGCGTCCACAACCGGAAAATTGTTGGAACTTGCTTCTGCGTTTCCAACTTCCATGAACTCAAACTCAGTTTTATGTCAAATAACTTCAAAAAGGCAATGACTATTTTCACTCTCAACGCAAAGCTAGGCTAGTTTTCTACTGCTAGTATGGGAGATGACGTCATGCTACGAAGAACCAATGGTTGGGCATTAAGACCTAGGCATTTTCGATGCTAAAACAATGCATATTAAAAGTTATTTCTTAAATTAATTAGTTGGAATTATACCATGGTATTTTGAATGTGGAATTTCGAAATAAAACACTCGCTACAATAATTTCAACAAAATACCTCACGCAAATACTCTATTATGCAAATGACAACGTTGTATTATGGTGAGTCTTCTAAATCACCGCTCAATATTTTCGTGCCCCAGGCGGGTGCGGTTATATAACTTCTGGTACTGTTTCGATAAGTTTCAGTTGGAAATGCAATTGATTTAAAATATCTTATTCTTCACTAAATAGCAGCACTTGCAACGAAAGTGAACAAACCTTTGTCAAAACCAAATTCTCGTCCTGTAACTGAAAGGTTAGCTTCTTCCAGTTTTACTTGTTCCTTTACATCTAGCACATATTTTTCAGATTAGAATTGTTGCATGGAATTCGGTATTCATCAAGTTTTTTATCCTGACAGATTTTCTAAATTTTACAATCACTAATGAGTTTATCTTTACTTCATGTGTCTTTGATGTTTCCTCTGTTTATCTAGCTGGCTCAACAGGTTCTTCTCTTTTTCTTTTTCCCATTATAGACACGGAAATTTAAAATGACTTTGCATTCCTTTTTTCTAGTTAAATGTTTCTACCTCCAGAAATTTTTGTTTCTGCAACATATTTCATCCCGTTATTGTTATCTCCTTCCGTCCTGCACAATTACTTTGTTCCAGGATTTTGGTTCAGTCTTATCCCAGAATTTTTTTTGTTCTGAATATCTCATCCCAATTCTCGGAAATCTTTCATCCCGTTCCAGCCCAGCAAAATCTTTGTCTTTTGGGATGACTTTTTGTCTTGAACCAAATCATTCCAAGCCCTGCTAAATAGGAAGCAGGTCATATTAGACATTCCTGAAAAGTTAACATATAATGCCACACATGCTGCCACGCTTAAACACATGATGTGCACATGCTATAGTAGTTGTGGCATCATGTGTAGGAATTGGGCTGGTCTGCAACCTTGACTTGTTTACTTCAAGAGCAGGCTGAGTAAGCACTAAGGGTTAGGGAACTTGGAACTCCCAAGAAGTGACACCAGTGAGGAGACATGCTTAGGGCAGCTACAGCTAGGGGTGTCAGCATTGGACTCAGACCACTCATACGAATAGTAACTAATCATGCATCAGCTATCTTGACATGAATTTGGAAGTAAAAAAAATATAATGCAGATTTTTCTGATTGGCATAGCCTCAGATTACTCGTGACGAGCATAATACGTATCGATCATGACTTAAAATGCTTACTGCCAGGCAAGTATTATAAGTAGGTATATAAATAAAAAAATAAAAAAAAAATATTTTTACACATGCTTTTCTAAAAAAAATTTAAGAAAAAAATATCTTCACATCGTACTTAAAAAGAAAAAATAATATTTTCTCATATCTTGACAAGACAAGATGGACTGATGAAGACTATCTTTGAGAGAAATGTGAACGGGAAGATTGGAAAAGGCAGGCCTCGTATGAGATACATGGAACAGGTTGTGAAGGATGTAAAAGGTCACAATGAAAAGGTTGGCTGATAGAAGAATCGAGTGGAAAGCTGCATCAAACCAATTTTAGGATTGTTGACCAATGATGATGAATATTTTCTCAAGTGAATTAAAGTTTAGCCTAGTACTGGAATTAATTAAATGAAATTCAAGGAAATTATCCACAAATTGAATTATTTATGAACATTAATAGGAAGTAATTTTGGTTTCAACAATATAACATATTTAAAGCTGTATATTTATGCAAGGCCACAACAAAAAGCATGGGGTGCTCTTTCATATCTAATATCAATATAAATTATTTAAATATAAAGATATTGGTATAAAGTGGAATAGAGCGCTTCAATATATAATTTATAGTAAATCTTTAAATGAACTTGAGTAAGGAGCGAAATATGATTGAGGAGCGCCCCATGCTTTTCGTAGTGGCCTTGCATAAATAGACAACTTTAAATATGTAATATTATTGAAACCAAAATTACTTCCTATTAATGTTCATAAATAATTCATTGTGTGAATAATTTCCTTGAATTGCATTTGATTATTTCCAGTACTAGGCTAAACATTAATTCACTTGAGAAAACATTATTTTTCTTATTTAGTATGATGTAAAGATAATTCTTTTTTTTTAGATTTTTATTTCTTTAGAAAAGCATGCTTAAAAATATTTTTTTTCATTTTTTTATTTTTTACCTTTTAGTCCTAGCAAATTAGATGATAAAACTACACCAGTTTATTGTAAAAGTAAATGTTTGCACTTTATGCTATATGTTATAAATGTGTTATATTTAAATATGTCTAAGATAACTTGATGACAAATAAACATCTAATATGCTAGGACTAAAAAGTAATGATATGCGAACGGCTTTGTATTCCAGAGAAATATGACCAGACAAAAGGCACACACAAATCTTTGTTTTGAATAGGTTTCCTTGAATGTTTTTCCCATACATTGAGATAAAATCACATTAAAATGGTTGCTGAACTATGAGTAACCATTCATCTATAATTATGAAAGTCAACACATTGAAATCTTACGATTTTCAAGTGGAAAAAAAGTTGCCGTCTGTGGTATTCGAAACTGAGACCCTATCATGGCAAACCCAATGCACTAACCACATATTATAGTCTTTAAGTGGTAACCATGGGAACGGGACCCATGAATGGAACCGTGGAATCATAGAAAAGCAAACTAAAGAAAAGCATGTAATAAAAAGGGACTAATTGCGCATCTGAGATTAAGATTCACCACTTAACACTCTGTGAATTGATGGAGCATATTTAATGTACGTAATCGACAGACATTATTACAATATAAATAGTTGTTAGATGTTTTGCAAAACTAATTGTAATGAACTTTTGGCTGATAAACGAAATTGTATGAAAATGATGAGTATTTCAATGGAGTAGGCGTAAAAGATGAGGAGAAAGTATGGCATTGAAACTATGGTCAAAACTACTGGGAAAATGATCATGAAGGGGTTATCCATCACTTTCAATTATCCGATTGGGTTTCCCCCTCCATTACCATGGCTAATCGGTGCTCTACTGTAATAAGAACTATGGAATGATCACAAAGGAAGGCCTGTGGATATGGAGAATTCAGCAAAGATAGTAATAGAGAAGAATAATTCCAATTTGAATTGTTCAGTCAATCACCCCCTGCCACGCACCCTTTTGGTGGCTTGCAGGATACAATGTAGATGTACATGAAGAAGTCTCAATTGGAAAGCTCATCAAACCATTCTTTGGGGTATTACTAATAAAGAGTGACAAGTAATATTTTTACCTAGTTACCATTCTTTTTCCAGCTATTCTTTTTCACCAAAAAAGCAGGTGGAAACTAGCCATGCTTCATGCAAAGACAATGTCAGATTTTGCCTTGAGGCTACAGTCAAAGAGTGACAAAAGTGACATGCCAGCAGTACATTGAATCCAAATAACAATTTTGAAATTCACTACAATTTTACTTGCTATACTTGTGCATGCCAGACAATAAAAATGGCTTCTCATTTTTACAATAACATCAGTAACTAAAGAGATATATTTTTCAAATATCTAAATAAAATTATGACACATCTAATATGACTTGAGTATTATATGCTACAAAAACTCAATTCAACCAAAATACAAGTTATGCATTTTGATGTCCAGGAAAAATATGCATCATGTGGCTGAAAGTGTAGCTTAGGTCAAGCTCTTACCTGTCTCTCCTCAGTCCTCCTAGCTTCATTTAACTCGTCCACAGTCTCTGGAGGAATCCTTTCAAGCAGAGAAGGAATGAGAGCATCACTAATTGAGTTACGAAGGTCAAAGCTGGCCCAGCTCCCTCTTGGTGTATCCATCGAATGAAAGGACTGATGAGATAAGGATGATTCCTACAATATTGTATAAGTATGTAATAAATGTACAAGTAAGTAATGAATTAGATAAAAGATTAAAATAAGCATTGAAATTCTCTAGTAGTCCTTAAAGTCACCATCCCCACACACAATCTTATACCCTATCTCCATGAATACCACTTATGCAATATCCGTGCCAATATCTTTTGAAGGTAATGAAAATACTAATTTTTGTCATTTAGATAGTAGGTAACATTTTATTCAATGCTTTTTGGAATTATCAGCCATTCAGATGCATTGCATATGGTATAGCATTATTCAAACAAGAGGCAGGTTTACTTTGATTCCTATGCAATATTTTGAAGTTTTAAAAGTTTTCTCTCCAAATATATTTTTCATTTATCAGCACACATTTTACTTTACACAAAGATATTTTCTTGTAGTCAGTGTCCCTTTGAACATGTGCTATGGAACAGATTTTATATTTACTTTACGAGAGGCAATGAGCTCGTCATTCTTGTTTAGAGATCTTCTACTTGTCTTTCACAGACATCAATAATATCAACTAATTCATATACAAAATAAATGCAAGCACCCCCTTAAAAATATTTTTATCAATTTTACCACCAAGAGAAAATGACACTGACACATTATAGGACCACTCTGAATCAATGCAAGTTCGGCAAAGAAAATTCATTATTTTAGCACAAGAAAAATGATACCAAATGATAGATATGACGACGTAACTTGATACTGTTGCATTATTTGGACTCTAATATTACTGAATGCAATTCACCATGGACTACTAAATGAACAAAATGAAACATTTAAAAAATATATCATTAGAAAATCTGACTATCCTTGAATCGATCCATCATCATCAGGCTAGTTTATAAATACCAGCATGGATACAAACAAAAGAAAATCAATTTGATCACAATTTGGGGAAGTGACTAGCCTTAAATCCATCATCATCCGGCGAGTTTATAAATGCAGCTTGCTCAAGATCCACTTCAAATTCTTGACGAGGTATAGCTTGAACAAGGGTTAATCTTTCACCAGCACGATCTCTGACCCAACAACTGCTGGAATGGTGCCGATAACGGTGGCTCACAATAACCCAGTCTGATGTATACAACTGTACACAATCACGAATGTGTGGGGGAAGAGATTCACTACAAGAAAAACAAATCATATTTATTTAAAAGTAATGTTAACATGAATAAAAAATTATAAATATATATGCATATGTTAAAACAGATGAAAAGCACTTATCAAGAATGTGGTTTTGCCATGAAGTTTTCATGAAGACAGATGGTATGGACATACATAGGTGATTATATAAATAAATTGAAATTGTGCAATTGTACAGTTATTTTTCTTAAATTAGTTCAGTGTAACTAAGTTCCACCAAGTATTGCCTACTGCCATCAACATAATTCTATTTTTTGTAATTAAATATTTGTATTCCGTTAGGAGTTACTAGTATTTCTATTAGCTTGTACAAATCAAACCTTTTTAAATTACATGCATGTTTGTTTGCGTATTTGCACACTTTTCACTGTTCATTTGACGGACTTTCTAAATGACAGTTCATTTCACCTTAGCATTATTCTCAGTGAGTTTTCTTGTCTTTCTCTCCGTGTTTGCGTTCATTTGTGCATTCCATTATTAATATTAATAACCTTAGTTTTAGCAGCTGCAAAAATCCTTGATCTATGAGTTGTGCGAATAACAATCTCTTCTTCAACATACACATCTAGGTAATACTAGGTAATACGAGGGTGTATGGTAGTTGGTATTAGGGAAAAATAACTTTTCAAATCCATACGCAAAACAATCTAATTCTTAAATCTTATTTATCTGGTGAAATGGAGGTTAATAAGGAGGGATTCTTAATAATTCTTAATCTCCTCGTTAGTCAACCTATCCGTTTAAAATTTCTGCAGGAGATTTAATCGGTATTTTAACGTATGATCTGATAATGATTCCCAACCTGACTTACCTAATAATTTTGACACACTGCTAATCCTATCGTAACATTTTATAACACACGTAGCTGTTCTCTGCTGCACACTCTCCAGTTCTCTGATCAAACCTCATTCATTTAGAACACCTAAGTACCTTATGGAGTCAACGCTTTTAACTGCCATTTTACTAGTGCTATGGGATTGCTCTAACGAAATATTCCTCCTCCAAAATATAATAGTTACATCTTTGGGTTTAGACTTACTGCCATTTGTCGCACCACTTTTAATTGCATCTAAATCCTTGCTAAGTGATACCCTATCTTCTTCAATTGTTATATCCCTGTACGCTCCCTTCTTACTCCACTCAAAATCTTACTCCTCACTGTGGTACCCAATGTGTTGCTGTATGTATTGCAGACAACTAGAGCTATTACGCTACCCGATAAATTAAAAAACCTAATATACACTAATGTAACTGAAATGTACTAAAAATTGCTTAATTTTTCCAAACATTCCCGTAAGATCTAAACCCAATGAATTTCAAGGCATCTCTCTACGACGACATGAGTGCTTCATCTACATCTACACGATACCCTGCAAGCCACCGTGAGGGTGTGTGGCAGGGGGTGAAGATAAAAAAGCATGCACTATTGATATGTAAATATGCAACTATAGGGTCTCATGCCACAATATATTTAGTATCTATAGTATTTAAGGGATTAATACATGCATCATGCACCACAGACTACTCTAAAATCCCCCTATCTATCCCTTTGCTATGCTGCCAATTCTGTTCTCTTATAGTACGGGGGAAAATGCCAATTTGAATCTATCAGTATGACAATCTATCTATCTAATCTTATTTAACTGGTCGAATCTAGCATAATATGCTGGTGTTTTTAATATGTGCCTAACATCTTCAGTAAAGCTATCCGATTGAAAATTCTCTAATAGATTTAATCTGTACTTTAACCAATGCTCTGATAATGATTCCCAAACTAATTCTTGTAATAATTCTGAAGCACTACTCAACCTATCATAACACCTTTTAACAAACCTAGCTGCTCTACGCTGCACACTGTCTAGTTCTCTGATCAAACCTATTTCAATTGGATCCCCATACACTGGCTGCATACTCAAGGTGGGGCCAAACAAGAGAAAAGTAACATCACTCTTTTGGCTTTCTTCCAAGCATGTAACTACCACTCATTTCCCTCAATACAATTAACTTCTTCAATTTATATGGCTAAATTATTTCATTTTACATTCAACGAAAAGTATAATCAGTCATTAAATTCGGATTGAGGCATTTTTATGATGGGCTGAATGAATAGGGAGTATTTGCTGACATTTTTTGTCTCCCAGCCGAAGGTGGCAATTTTTCAATTACTATTTCGGAATCGTAGATATGTGGGAAACTTTAATAGCATTTCACATATCGATGACTCATTTTACTCACCCACAAACACAGCCGCTCGAAATATCTGGAAAATTGAACTTAATTCTGGTCCTATGTGTAAGGTTACTTCTCCAGGAAAGTATGTCTACAAGAGTATCGCATTCTCCATGAGTATCATCCATCTAGAATGTATCTCTGCAATCTATGGAATCCGAAAATTCTTATTTCACCTGGGGAAAGAATCCAGTCTTGGTTCTCTTTTTCATAATAAAAAGAGATGGGTCATTCCATGTCAATTCGCCCAGGTGATTGCGCTTAGGGTAACCGATTTCGACCAAACTTGGCAAATCGTTATCATTTGATCAAGAATTGAAAACCCCAAAGCTGTTGTGCAAACCATGCAACCGTTTACGAGAAATTGCAATGAATTTTGCAAAAGTGACGACACATTTTACGGTATATCTCCAAGTGTATCAAAGCTACAGATGTGAAAAAGAGCTTATTTAAAGGTCTTGAATTGTACAAATATAATAAGGGGTTGTATTTTACAATATAATTTTTTTTTTAAGTTTATAACAAGTTTCAATTTTCAAATCGATTTTTGATGATGTTTCTATCCTCTCGATACTGCTCATTTTTTATATGTTGTAGATACAACACTCTAGAGATTAAAAAAGTTTGTCAGTGGTAATATTTCATTTAAGAAAGAAAAAAAATTTTGAGTGTAGGCGAAACGCCCACTAATTCATTTACATTTTGAAATATGAATACGAACCATCAAGTAATGCCTCTGGTTATTATTCTAAACTGTATGGTACCTAAAGCAATCTTACCTGCATCTGACGCAAACAGCAGAAAAATGGAAAAGTCGTGGTGTAAATACAGGATTCTACATACATTGGAGATATAGAAAAGGGACCATTGGAGATATAGGGATGTGACCTGATAAAAGCATTGTAAATTGGGGGAAAACATAAATTCCGATAACGTAAATACGAGATTTTACTGCATACGTTTTTTTACCTAGTTTTCCTATACATTATTAGTAGGGACATGACATTTTCACGAAACGTTTTTTGCGACAGGATTCACGAAATAAGCGACTTTAGGGTTTAATCATGAAATTAACCGTGTCTTCTTTGAAACACGATTTTTTGACGAAATTTGAGATATTTTGCAAATGCCGAATTTTTGTAGCATGATATAATTCTTTAGTGATGGCCGGATCGGATCTTTCATTTTTCTCGGATTCGGATTCAAAGACACGGAGTAATATCGGATCCGGATCGTAGAATTTAAATTTTCGCGGCTTAGCGATCGAAGTGCCCCGTGAATGGAATGTAGGTGCGGTAGATATTGACAAGAAGAGGATGTGTAACTAAGGTCACGTAATTAGATGAAAACGTTCCCGTGCAACTAGAAGCAAAATAAAGAAATATGACTTTTTTCCCCATTACCCCGGTATTGTGGGAAAAAAATATGTAGGGTGTCATGCGGGTAACCTACATTCGCCGGGATCAGGCGTACAACGAGAGCTAGTGTACTGTGCGAAGTTCGATCCCAATCGCTGTTTAATTTTTTCTTTCAGTCACTGCATCGAAAATGTTATATTAAATTACAACCCATTACATCTAAATACTCACTTTATAATACTTTGCTGTTTAAATTAGATTTACAAATGTACCACTCATAAATTAAGGATGGTCGGGTCGAATCCATAGATCCACGGGTCTTTCATTTCATTCGCTACTGAAATCATATCCAGGGACAGTAAAAATTCAGATCTGGATCGGAGATTTTAACATCTCGCGGCCTTGTGATCGATGCGCCCCACGAATGGAATGTACGTATGGTAGATACCAACAAGGAGAGTTTAAGTAACTCGGGTCACGAAATGAGAAGATTTTTTCCGTGCCATAAACGAGGAAAACAAAATAAAAAATACTCGTCTTGACCTTTCTCTCCACAGGCCTGAATGTGTGAGAAAAAATTAAGCCGAATGCCATGCGGGTTGCCTACATTCACCATATTGCCGTGAATCTGTGAGAGCGTAGCTGTTAAAAATGAGGGCTAGTGTACTGCCAGTCGCGAGTTCGATCCTTAACACTACCTACGAATACAGCCATGCTGTATTCCTAGGGTAATGCTAGTAGGCAGTTAAAAAAAGTAGATTATCAGAAATTTCATGCCAAATTATAAGTAAAAAAATAATTAAATTTGGCGAAAGGAAATGATTGGAAAAAATTTAAACTACAGAATTAAATTGTGGAATCATTACGTTAACTTTACAGTGTATTTTTGAGTGATGCATTTGTAAATCTAGTTGAAGCGATAGAAGTACAAAAAAGTCAGCATCCACACACAAAGGTTGGAAATGAAGGATGATGTTTTTTATTCAATGGTTCAAAGAAAAACAGCATAAGAATCGAACTTCATTACCTGCAGTTCACTACTCCACTCTGTTGTTGAAATTTGTCTTTAACTTAATTTTGCCTACTGTGTTTTTTATGTTGCATAGGGTAGCCATAACTTGTGTATTGGATCTCAAATGTATATACTATTAACTGTTTGTTCACATTGGTATGAAGTCTTTATTAATAATATTAAAAAAAAAACCCTTCCTTTAAGACTCCTTTTTCCCAACATTAAACACAGCTTTCACCTTTTGAAAACGATTTTATTTACTGTATTTGTCATTTTTAAACACTGCTTTTGATGATTTTTATTTACCATTTTTCGGTGTCCCTAATTATTAGTAATTGTTCCAGGAAATCTAAAAATAAAATTTTATGAAACAAAAGTTTGAATATACTATTTACTTAGGGAAAAACTTCTGATATTCCAATATGAGGACATTATGAAAATAAAAACTGTTTGATAACACAAGAGTTTTATATTTTTTACAGGAGCGTGTTTTTAACAAGTATCAAGTTTAATAACAAAACATGTCATAACAGATTCAAAATAATATGACTTTCATGTTATAAGTTGAATTTTAATATGATTAATAATTAGTTACATGAGTAATAAAAACACTAACCTAAATTATAATTCAAACTTTAAACATTAAGAAATAAGAATAAAAGGCCATGACACAAACCCTTGAGACTACTTTAGGTTTCTGTTCAAAAAAACCAACATTTTTAGCCCCTCTGGATCAAGGCGATTCCATTTCTGGTCACAAATATTTCCTGCTGTGTTAAGTATGTTTCTCATTTTGGATGAGAAACTCTCATGTTTCATATTCTTTAAGGATTTTTAATCTACACAGAAAAACAGCAAAAATTGTATTTCCGAAAAACAAGTAAATTTATAGTAGAAAAAAATCAACTTCCCATCATCTGTGAGCATAATATTTTCCTGGATAAAGATTTACGGATGCAGTAGCTATATATTATTACTTCTAATATAAAGTTCACTTTCCTTATCATATACTCATCCTACAATACATTTTTGAACCTGTACAACTATTCTAGGTTAAAAGAAACATATGAGTTCATTTTCATTAATATTTGAATTATTTTCCAAAATATAAGATCCTAGTGATGTCATACTGTATCACCCTCTATCCGGAAGGGTATAAATGTAATTATTCAAAAAAGACTCCTGAGCATATCACATGCATAGATTAATATAATAAGAATATTAAATAAAAAACAAAATCAAAAACCTGCAATTAATTTAGTGGACAATTGGTTTACATTTACTTGGGTTACTGTTGTAAATCAAATCCTTGAATTCTTTCAAATTCTTTTTTAGAAACAAAAAAGTTTAACGAGGTCAGGATATTCCAATCATGGAATAATTGGGGATTCCATTTTTAAGATGAAAACATTATTATAGAATATTCCATGCTACTAAACTCGTAATATTGCAATGTAATTTTGACTGTAGTATGAATTTGCATTTTCGTGATTTCTAAATTCCAAGTACAGTGCAACCTCTTTAAAACGAGACCTCAGGTGCCCAAGAAAACCCTCGCTATAGTGTAGTATCGTCTTACCTAGTCTTAGCACAAATCCTGAAAGAAGGGGAAAGTTTTTGCAGTAATTCATATCCCTACTTAATTTACCAACTAACCATTAGATCAACAAGCATCATACCCGCTCCAAAAAATGCAAAAAGCCTCGAATTGCCGACCATTTTTCCAAATGCACAACTGACCAAGCTACTCTTTTCTAATGCTCATTCCATAATTTTGATTAGTTTCGTCAAAAATTTAAACAATAACTGATAAATCAAAATTGTATCGCCTTTATTACTAGCCTTTACGCTTTCCCTTGGTTGGTTTTAATTTTTATGATCAGTATATTCACGTTTTTCACGAAATGTTCTTTCATCTGATGTAATGTCCACATTGAAAAACAATCTCCTATACAATGTATAACAATTTTATTGAAATAGCGGTTGTATCACAATAAGTTCTTCTTAAAGATTTTGTGAGGCCCTTGACGTACTTACAGTAATTTTGTAGTGAGTATATGTGCAATGGTAGCATGATACAGGGGACTGAAAAAATGGGTCTAATGAAGAGCCCAACTATACCAACAAATTTTTTACGTATTAATTCATATAATTTCTCAGTAATGGCAGCAAAACATTGAAAGGAATATAGATGTATTGAAAGTCAATAAACTGAGAGCGCTACTCCTTTGGCACCACGTTCATCACATTACATCAAGCAGTTACAAGTACAGTAGAGCCCCACTAATTCGAGTTTCTGGATAAATCGGGGCGGGCAAAAAAAGTAAAAAAAAATATTACTCACTAAAATTTTACAAGGAAAACACTTCTAAGAGTCAATTTTGTTTGTTTTACATATTTTGTGTTTTGTCACGATGTTTTAAACTATGTAATCTTATATTTTAATACGTTTTTAGTGCATCTTGTATATCCTTAAATGCTTGAGAACCATGGAATGTTCACCCGGGTCGACTCATGGCTTGACTGATTTGATATGAGAATGATTCATAATCTGAAAATCTTAAATTATCTACATACTGTTATGGGTATCCACCTACATTGATTTCAGCAGGTTTTGTGATTTCAACTAATTCTGGCCAAAACTGAATATTCCCTCTGACTAAGTTTCATATATCCTGTATTACAGTTTTTCATGTGTAGTACAAAGCTATTAGGACATTTTCAAAGCAAGTTGTTATGTGATGGACTAGGTAACACTGGAAGGCTACTGAAGAAAACTTCATGCCAATAACAACAACCTGATTCTTATTTATTCCCTAGCAATAGAATAGGCTTTTAACTTTAAAACTTGTAAACAATGAAAGTGTTAGAATTCTCCTCAAACATGCAGATGCGAATGATACCATACATACATAGGCTCAGATGGCACTACTGGCTGCAGTGTCCTTATCTTTCTTGGAAGAACCCCAACTTCTACATCATTGGCTGGAAAATCCAAAACATTCCTCAAAGGATCTCGGTCAACCAGTAACTGGTGCTGCTGTATAAATTCTTCATAATCTAATGGATCGACTATGTCACACAAGGAAACCTGAGAATAACAAGAGGACCTTAACATACTTCAAAGTCAATTGAAAAGTCCATGTGCACTCACTCTGACAGCAAGATAGAAACAAAAGACACTTTCTTACTATTTATGACACTACATCTATTACTTCAAACTATAATTAAATAGGTGAGGAATAAGCTCACTGCATACTACACTGTGAATCACACCAAAATTACATTCTCAAGGCAGTAAGATTATTTCCCTGTGCCTCATGTATAGGTCACAAGTGGAATCAACCGAGGCAAAACTGATAATCCTTTTACCAGCACACGAACAAAAATTACAAAATATTAATCAAAATTCGAAAAAAATCACTTAAATTCCACATTTTCTAAGGATCCACAATACTATGGGAATAATTTATCATTACTGTTAAAGAACGATGACATATTTGACAGTGACAAGATCTTTAATTTCGAAATATTACATAGTAGGTACCTACTTGAAGTTGTTGCCTACAAGTGAATCAATATTTTATGATAAACGAAAATTTGTAAATATTTAGAGGGCAGTGGGCTAAAATTTCTCACTGTCCCAGATTTTCAACTCGAATTAAATATAGAAATGAAAATTTTCCCCAGGAAATACACAGCAAGGTAGAACATTGATACGAGGGCAGGAAGATAATCTTAATCCAGTCAATGATTCTAAGAAAACTCAACCATAAGCAAACCAAGGCATAAACCACATGCTTGAAAGGGCGAAGGCGATACGATTTAAGGCCTTTGATACATGTCTTCATTGCAGAGAACAAGTCAATACAGGATATGGTAATCCACAAAACCATAAGATCAGTGTTGATGGATCTTGGCGTTATTATATTGGCACATAAATAGCATTCGAGTATGAAGTTAAAATATTCATGGAAACCATGACATGCCACTGAATTACAACCGCATGTACATGCATCTGTCCTTACCGATGAGGAGAAGCCAGAGACACTACTTCCAGTTTTAGTTAGGTCACGATTGAAAGATGTCGAGGATATTTGCCTCCGAACGTCAGCGGCATGTTGTCTGCGAAAAATATTAAGAATTTTATAAACATTTCACCAAAAGTACTCTTCTGAAGCATACAAACTCGAGACGTCAACCGGTTCATAAATAGAGGAGGAAATACAACATTAATTAGTTACATACGGAAATTCGTCAAATATATGTAAAAATACCTGCAATCATACGACTATCTTTAATCTTAACTAAAAATACTGACAGTGAATGACTTACTTCGACAGTTTTTGGGCAAAAGCCCTTTGCACTGACGCCATGTAAGCGCACTAAAATGCCTTAAAATAGGTAAACAGCATAAGTGGCCGGAGTAATAGACTCGTATACGACTCAGTTTATCTATAGCGAAACATATCCACTTTCTCTCGATGAAAAATTAGCAGAACACCTCCTAACAACATTTCAGGACAACACCCTCACAAAAGTAAACAGTTACCTCCTCTGAGCTAATCGACTTCTAGCTAATCGAATACATACATTTCGACCCATCGATAGTGAACCCTTCGAGTGGCGTTTTCGAGCGCGAGGGCGCCAGTTAGAAAATCGGAAGTGATTTGGCGCGATGAATAACGATTGTTTGAATAACGTATCATTTGGTTAAAATTCAAATTATACACTCCCTTGGTAATTCATTTATAGGTATGTGTAACGACAGATATATTCATATCTAGGTATGAGATTCTTTGTGTAACGAGAGATGTATCAGATTACATTTCCGAAAGTTTTTCTAACATAAACCATTAGTGACTTTAATCATTACTACATTTTCTACGATGTAGGATTACGAGGGGAAAAACTACTGGTAATGGGCAAATGGTTTAAGATACAAATCCTGATGTTGCCCCCGTTATTCTTTGGCAAAAGAAGGCTTATACATTGCAGTTGTAATTCAGGAAAATTTACTGTTCTATTTGCCGGGATGGCGTAATTTCTTTTGCATGGGACAAAAAAATAGGTGAATACGCTTCTCTGTAAACTATGGAAAATAAAATTATGTGTAAAAGGAAATGATCGTGAATATTTAGGTTCATATATTCCATTATTGTGATTGTTAATCTTTAAGGTCTTGAAGATAAATGGCCACTCCAAGATTCGGAGATCTATGCATTTCATGTACTTTCCCCAAAGAGCCAAGACGGTAACCAGCTGGCATGGATGCCTGAAGGTCGCTGGTTTTGAATCCTACCTGAGGTATGGATGTGTTTCTCTGTTTCAAGTTATTTTAGATATCTAAGGTTAGGTCACTTTTACCATATGGTGCAAAGTAACCTAAGTTGTTGGAGCAAAGTAACCTTAGCTGTTGAAGCACCAAAAAACCTCCAATATTTCCCAACAAAGTGACAGTTATTTTACTGGGCTTTAATGTACCTTTGCGCTTTTCATTGCTGCCTTTTCCCTCATGTATTTGGTGATCTGAATTGCTTTGGAAGTGATTTTTAATCCGATCTCTTTGCATGCCAAATCTTATCCATTTCATACTAAAATTAGCCTCCCTTAAAATTATCAATTATACCTATACTTTCAGTTTTTTAACATTGGTAATACATTTCTCCGTCATTACCTCATCAACTCTAATTTGTTAATTTGTACTGTTATTGAGAGCAAGGGTTGATAAAATTTCTGGGAATGTATAATAGAGGGTTGCCATGCTGCCTATATTTTGCTATTATGTGGTGATTTTTTGTGATAATGTTGCATTTATCATTATTACCTGAGAATTCTGATAATGTTGTGCCAGCAGAATATGGTGTAACCTCTTGAGTCGGTTTGATGTACACGCGTATTGATCTGGATTTCCATCCACATGGCAGTTCAATATATGTGTTTACAGACCCATGTCCTCTGTTGCTAAGGAATCAATTCCCTCACAATCTGTTGTTCCTCTGTTATCCTTGTGATGATGCTTGACTTGGGAGCGCTACATCTTGTTGCTATCTATGCTATATATCGAATAATATATGTATAACTGTTTTCATAGTAACGAATAAAATAAAACCTTTGGTCAATTCCACAGTACTTTTAATAAACCGACCTAGGTTTTGACAATTGTTGTTATTCTCAAGGTACAAACACACCTATGCAGCAGCCTTATGTATCCACCAGGTCATATAGTTGTAACAGTATGGTGAGGGGAAGAAAAGAAAATGGAAGGGGGGGAGGAGTGAAATTGGGAAATGATGGCTAAGAAGGGAAGTAAGAGGGGGGAGTTTAGGTGAATGAGAAGGGGGGAAGAGTCACAGTCTGACAACACAGTCTGGGATGTCAAGACATTTATTTTATATTATTTAACCATATCTTAAGACACAATGACCTGATGAAGACAGTCGTTGAGGTAATAGTGAGGGAGAAGATTGGAAACAGCAAGCCTTGTATGAGATATATATGGACCAAGTTGTGAAGGATGTAAAAGAGAAGAATTACGTCTACATGAAGAGGTTGGTTGATAGCAGAATTGAGTGTAGTACTGCGTCAAACCAATCTCAGGATTGTTGACTGATGATGAGAGTCTTTTAAACTGTACTTATGTAAATCCTTAGTATGCTGTTCATCTGTTATGGTATATAATGATTTCTCATGATTGAGAATGCCTCCATAGAAGAGATATCTCTATCCAATATTGGATTTATAATGGGAAATGACCAATGACTTATTGCACCATGTTCAAGGAATGTGGGACTTCAGGGAGTGAAGGGAAATTAGCAATGCGAAAGGTTTCTATTTCCAAAGTCCTTGTTCAGCATATCCTGGGTTGGATCAATTTGTAATCATGATGGTATCTTACACTGAAGCCTTTGTGGATGAAAAGGGGTTCTGAGGGTACTCCAACTTATTCTCCTAGCCTCTGAAATGGGCCATTCAGTCAATTATACACTTAAGTGGAGCAGTGTTTCAGGAACCAGGTGAAGGCCTGCAAAAGCCACCTGGGGTGGATATCGACAGTATCGCAACCTAGGGATGATGAAATACCATTTGAAATTCAGGAAACTGAAATAAAAAATAAAGAACAAATAGAAAGTAGCAAGATTGAAGGAGACTCAACATCGGCTAACCTTTCAGAAGGCAGTGGAGCTAGTGGAGTGTGTGGAAATGAAATCAGTGGAAGAGCAATCTGTGAGAAAGCATAAACCCTTTGGCTCCCAAGCACTTTTTCCTTTTAGGTGTCCAAAAATACCAACCCTATTTTAAAGATTATTTCTCTTATTAAAAAAAATTCTGTTTCCTTTCTTTTACAACATATTAACATGAAACAAGGCACACGTATGAAGAAATGTTGGTTGCTTACATGTACAAATTTATTTCTCCTCATTCTTGTTTAGTTTTGTTAAAAAAATGAAAAAGCAACTTAAATATCTTCCGAAAGAGGTGGCTGAGATGGCCTCTTGGGAGATTAAGGGTTAGGAGTGGACTTCAGGAAGTCACGAAAGAAGTTCTCATGAAAAGGAAGCTGTCAAAAAGAAGCCATGGCTCTTGACTTACACCTGATTGAAGAGAGAGGACAATACAAGAATGTGATAACTGATGAAAGGCACCTCTGCTACAAAAAAATGAAACAAGTCGCAAAGTGAGGGAAGCTAGAAAAATGTGAATGAAGGTTGAAAAGATTAACAAAACAACGAATTACGTGGAAAGATGTAGGTTTCCTAAAGGTTAATGAGGAACCTCTTCAAGGAATGGAGCATAGGATGCAATGCCATAATATACTAGAATGGAGAACTTTTAATTGAAAATGAACTAAGGGAAGAGGCGAAAGGAATATGTAGAGCATTTATGCAAGGGAAACAATCTCATTGTAAGTATAACTAAAGAGAATAAGGCAAAAAGAATTATTAGAAAGATTAAACTTGGAAATCAGAATTTGATGCAGGACTTGTGGAAGAATAAGCCTTCTGGAATTGATATTCCTGCCAAGCTAATTAAAATTGCAGGAGAGAAGATATTTATAACCTAGCTGTACACTTTCATCTGCGATATACAGTCAAGCCTGTTTATAAAGAAGTTGAGGGGGCCGAATATTTATTTTGTAATAACCGAACTTCATTATATGTGGACCAGTTTTTCCCAGTCTCTCTTTGATGGGGAATAGCCTTCACTTCGTTATAACTGGGACTTCGTTATAAATGGGTTGGATATAAGTGGTTTTGACTGCATACTCAACAGGAGAGATACCCATGGACTTCAAGAAAAACACCATCATCCCTATTCCCAAAAAGAAGAGTGTTGAGTAGTAATTTAGTGACATAATTACATGCTAATTACATGCGACTCAAAGACTTTGACAAGGTTTATGTTCTTCTACAGAAGAACAGAACAAAAGCAGAGGTTTACAGGATGAAAACCAATTTGGAATCAGGAAAGTAAGGGTACAAGACGTAATTTTGGTCCTTAGGATGCTTATATAGAAGAGAATACAGAATAACTTACTGACATTCCTAGCATTTGTGAATTTGGAGGCTTTTGACAATGCAGATTGGAATAAGATGCTTGGAATTATGAAAGGAATTGGAGTGTCCTAAATTATTTACTGTTTGTACAATAACCAGGTGGCTGTGATCAACTCAGGACTCAGCAGTGAAGAAGCAAGAATAAAGAAAGGAGTAAGACAAGGCTGTGCAATATATGCCATAATAAAAAGAGTCGTTTCAGGCGCTATATGGTGGAATAACATAATTAAATAAGATTGGCAATTTTCCACAAAGAAATCTTTACTTCTACTAGAATCTTACTAGAAGTAAAGATTTCTTTGTGGAAAATTGCCAATCTTATTTAATTAAATATGCCATAATTTTAATACATATATCAAGAGAGCCAATGACAAAATCAAATAGAAGACTCCAGGATAAAATAAACACAGGGAAAGAATTAGCATGGTGTAGTTTGCCAAACGCATAGCTATCATGGCAGAGACAGAAAAATAATGAAAGAAGACTAAAAAACTTAAAAAAGATATCATCCAGATATTGGAGGCCAGCAAAAATGAAACAAAGGTGATCGTATGCATTAGAACAGAAGATGCTAGGGCCAATGTTAAACTCAAAAAGCAAAAGCCTGAAGAGGCGGAAGTGTGTTGCTACCTGGGAAGCTGAGATACCAGCAATTGGCAAAGTAAGAAATAAATAGGCAGTAGAATAGCTCAGGTGAAGACAACATTCTACCAAATGAAGACTACTTACAATTGGAAATACAAGTTTGGAATTAAGGGCATAATTCATCAGAACATACATCTGTACCACAGAAAAATGATGAAGATAATATGGATCAACTGAGTGACTGGCAAAGAAGTCCTGAGGAGAGTGGGATAAAAGAGAAGTCTTTTGGAAACCCTAAGAAGAACGTGGGACAAATTAGTCGACCATTAATGGCAAGCGAAGGCCTCTTATATGATACAAAGAGCAAGTGGTGAAGGATGTGAAAGAGAAGAAGCACATAGATATACAGATGTGATAAAAGAGTCTATTGGAGAGCTGTATCAAACAGATCTAAGGGTTGTTGAGTGTTGATGATTGTCATATAGGCAGTTCCAAAACTTGAAGGTAAAAAAAAGATTTACATGTCAACAAATGGAAGTGTGGAAGAAGAAATAAACATTGAGTATGAAAAGGTTGAGGAAATGAAGGGTAATGCTGTGAGACTAAATTATTGAAATAGTGTGGTAATGTTGGAATCATACAGCTTACAATAGTAAGTTCTATGGTTGGAACCAACTGGTCTGAAAAGATACGGAGAATAATGACTTAGGGGAGTCAAGGATTCATTTTTTTTACTCTAGAAGTAAGAAAAACTGCAGCAATTATGCAGTAGAATTTTGCAGGAAAAACAGACAAGCTGTACCAAACAGAAGGTTTAAATGCACCACACATTGGTGTACTTGAAGAATGCCTAGCAATATCAGGATAAATTAATAGCATTGCATAATAATCAGGCATATATAAGGGGACCATGATGTATATACTATTATGATGCAAGGAGTATTATAATTATTAGGTTGAGTATCACTGAAGTTTTGAAAAGGATTATTATATAGCTACTTCAAAACCTATTTCTAACTATGAGATCATTCTTCATGGACACTTAAGTTTGACTGGAGATTTTGTGCTGCAATTACTCAAGCATTTCATAAGTTTAAGGAAAACATTTTGGTGAATTTTAGTGGTCTTGCAATCAGTCATTGTGTTGCAGCACTTTCTTGGCTTGGGGTATTTTAGATCAAACCTCTGGAGAAGATCACTGACCTTATACAATCCTGCTCTCCGGTACTTCACCTTTTTTGGATTAACCTGGAAAGGGTCCCTTTTCCAGGAGTCCTCACTGGAGAGCTGCAGATGGGTGCAAACTATAGCTGACCCTCCTCAGCAGTGGGTGGATGAAAGAGAGAAAGGGAAATACACAAACAAAAGTGTGTGACAGCATTTGACTAATTTTATCAACGTGTTGCAATTGTTACTTGCTGGTCAGTACCTGCTCAACAGCTGTTTTCTTGGTGGGTGGGCTGATGATCAGCTCACCGCCAAGCTCCATTGTTGCTCTTGCTTCCCAGTCTTCTTACTTGCTTGCTGTATTGACATCTTTAGAGATGTACCATTTATTTGCCCATTCACCACCCTTCCCCTTCACTTTGCCAAGGTAATGCAATGGTAGCTTGTCAGCCCTAAAAAGATTCTTATCATTCATTAACCATCTACCATATTATTTTATGAATAACATGATACTTTTGTGTTTTCATTGACCAATTAATACATCATCATCTTGAGTCAACAATCCTAAGATTGGTTTCATACAGCCCTTTATTTGAATATCTATCAGATAGCTTCTTCATATTTGTATAAATCTTCTAATCCAAATCCTTCACTACTGAATCGAGAGAGAAAGGAGACTGATTTGGAATCATGCATGGCACAGAAGGCGCAAGTAAGAGTACCTGATGGAGAATTGGACTGGGCAGTAGTAGGGAGAAGGGTTTGGCAGGACTGTACATTGCACTTTTTAATATAAATTCCGGATAAATGGTGGGAGGGGTACAGAATGGTCAAGGAGTGGGGAAAAATTGATAGAGATAGTCAGTTTTTTGAATGATCAAGTGCTAATCAAGGGCTTAATAAAAATACTAGATACAGTAAAAATCCAGGGCATAAAATTTTAAAATGAAATTAAACCATAAGAAAACAAAAGTAAAGAGAATGTTGAAAACAAAAAGGGCTAGGCTGAATTTAACCCTTTTACTGCCAGTGGACCAATATATCAGCCCTCTATGGTTGTGCAAAAACTGCCAAGGGTAGATATATCGGCCCACCTACATAACATATTTGTAATATTATATTTCCCTCAAATCAGAGACAGTAAGAATGTTTTTTTCATCCTCATAAAAATTGAAATATATCATCAACATTGAGAAAAATACATAATATATATAAAAAATTAAGTGCTTCAAGTAGTATACCTAAAATTCATAATCACGATATTCACGGAAATGGGCTTAGCAGTTTTTGCACAGTCTACCTTAAAGGGGCTGGCAGTAAAAGGGTTAAAGGTAGTATGTCAGAAGTTAGAGCAGGTGGAGAAATTTAACTATCTGAGTAATATATATGAAGAAGATGGGTACAGTCATAAGGAGAATTGCATTGGCAAAAGACAGGTAGTAGAGAACTAATGACTGAGTTGATTAAGGGTGTAAAGTAAGGAGTGATAAGTCTAATATGGAGCATGGCAGTGTATTGCATGGAAGCATGGACTTAAAGAAATGAAGTAGAAAATAATGGAAACTCAGGGTTAGTGAGAAGTGGTATTGTATTGTATTGTATTGTATTATTTTATTTATCCGAAAGACACAATGCACAGTAATAATACATGCAAGTGTATAAGACACGTCAAGCAGGTACAGGAAATACACTATATTACAAAGTAATGAAGAAGGATGGAGAAAGTAAGGTGGGTCAAATGGAAGGCAAATGAAGAAGGGCTGGGAATGGTAGGAGAAGAAAGATAATTGGTTGAAGAAATTAGGAGAAGGTAGATCTGGGTGGAGTGGTAATAAATGGCAAGGATGTTTTGAAGGAATGCTGGGTAGGTGGGATGGAGGTAGGAGAAGAATGGGTAATTTGGATAGATCAATGGGAGGGAGGAAGTGTATGGGGCTGAAGAGGGACATTATGTGAAGTTTAGGGGAATTGGGGAAAACTAATTCTTTTAGGGGTAAAACTAATAATAATATGAACAATGAAAAGCTCCAATGGCCATAATTTAGAGCATCACATGTCAGTGCCAGCACTAGCCCAAAAGGAAATTGTTATTCTTCCTGATATGCTAACTGAAGTGGTTTGCGGGAAACTCAATTCCTTGCCAGTGACTAACTGCATGTCACAAACACTCAATCCATGTTAGGGTCCTTCACAGGGGTAAAGAATTAACCCTTTCGTGCCGGAGCCTTAGGTAGGGAATTTTACCTTGGTACGAGGAGCGTGAGAGGTTTCTTTACTCTCCTGTCTGGAGCTCTCTCATGACGAGGACGTAGGCAGGTATGCCACACCCACCATTTTGGGACCTAACTCAGCAGGACACCGGACTCTTTCCCCTTACACTGGGCTCAATCAACCAACCCTTTAGCAGCCTTTTTTGCAGCAGGAGTCTGCAGTAAATTGATTGCATTAGCAGTGTTTTAAAAAAAACTTAGGTATATATCCTAAAAATTTAAACTTAAAAGATGGATTCCATGTGTTTTGCTGAGCGCTTGAAATTTTTAAATGAAATTCTAGCGTTAATATTAACGAATTTAAGGCAAATCCTTATTATAGCAAATTATGACCTCTCAAAATGTTCTTCGATTAATACTGCAAAACATATTCATCATCCTCCTTTTTCATCCGGGCTTTGGACCAGCAAATTCTAAGTTAAAATACTTACTTGCATTTGTTATTTTATATTCTTCTATTTCTTGTAAAAATTTTCCACCTAAATGCCTGCACAATATTTCTTAAGTTAGAAGTTTTTTGTGTGTGGTAAATCTTAAAGCATGGATCCACACACAGTCCCACGTCACACTCCTGACACAAGTAATGCGACTCACATCTTTTCCACTTGAACGAAAGTTTTGCAACGCCATGACAAAGAGAGAATTGATCTGATCTAAGAAATGGCTACAACATGGGTGTACAGAGAGAGCACTGCTTGCTTTATAGCCAAGACTGGTGAGAGGCAAACAAGAAAAGGAAGAATAAATATTCCAATGGACGGGCACATCGGTGTAGAAATGGATTCCTAATGACAAATTCTAAGAAACTGATGGGGAATCCAGCAACTCAGTGGAAAGGCAGTGAGAAGATAAGCACAGCATGAAAACAAGAGATACCACCACAGGTGTGGACATGGCAATTCTTCAGGGTCAGTTTTCGAAGAAACTGAAATTGGACCTAGAAAAACAGCGAAAATGCTATTAACCCATTGTGACCATAAATGCACATAGAGCATCATCATGCGAAGGGGATCTATGGTTTTTCCAAAGTCTGCTACGTGAAACAGTGTGGGGATCTGGATCAAGTGCTTTATTGAAGAAATGCCCCAGAGAATATGTATGCATTTATGCACAAGGATATTAAAGTATAACACTACCAAAAATTGAAATGGAGCACCAAAGTGTGTGGAGAACATGAGAAGACTTAGCATTAAACAACAACTTCATCCCTATGCGTATTTTTTACAGTGGACATATGTAGTAATTACCAGTTTTGTAGAATTCTACACTATAACTCCGTTAATATTAATGCTAGAGTATCATTCAAAATTTGTATAAACTCAGCAAGTAACAAAGATTTCATTTTTAAGCTTAAATTATAGGAATGGTCAGCAAATAATTGCTCTCAAAAACCAGTGCATAGACTATTAGTTAACCGTGGATTCATGCAGCAAGGGGGTTTACTAATGAGATGGAGGGTCGGGCCCAGTTGCCCAGGAAAGGGTCTTAGCTCACGCTAAGCTGGGTCTCGAGGGGTCGCAGTATACCTGAGATTATTGCCTCCATGGCAGTCACTTCTCCTCCTCCTTGTCGGCTACTGCCAACATTCAGTCTTTTGGGTTGAAAAATCCACATCGGCTATGGTCGACATTCGTTCTTTTGCGTAGTAAAATCCACGTTGGCCATAGCTGACATTCTACGCAAAAGGGTTTAGGATGTGGAGATAATGAAATCCAAGCTCACACTCTGTGATTCCTTGCTAGGAAAAACTACTGAGCACACACAAACGTTAAATTACTCACACACACACAAATGAGAACCATTAAAGGAAAAACTCACTCAAACAGAACAAAGTCAAAGTGAAAAAATTGGGTATTGATGGGGGTGCGTGTCGGATACATGAATTTCAGCTACAAGATGGCCCTCTATGCATGGCAGAGTGGGAGTTTCAAAGCTATTGCTCAGTTTATGGGAAAAGGAGAGGGAAGTGATAGGTAGAAACACACAGTGACCAATGGTGGGAGAAATAGGGGAGGGAGGAGGGATTAAATTTGGTTGGTTGGAGGGGGGAAAATGCAAGGTAGTGAAGAACACATTGACGATTGGCGTGAAAAGAAGGGGAAGGGGGAGTGAGTTGTAATGCCAAGAAAGTTGAAAAATTTGAAAGTTGAAGAGTAACAGACATTACACTAAAATTGAAAGCTAAGGAGAGAAACAAATGTGCCCATTGTCACTGTTAGCTATGTTTTTTTCTGTGTTTATGTGTGTAGAGACTTTCATAAGAAATAAATTACTGGATACTTGTTTCAAGAGACTAAAGTTGTCTTGTGTGAGTGGTGTCCTAATTGATTAAATGTTGTGCAATGCTGGACTTTTCTGGCATGTATTTAAAATGGCTAATGCCATTACTGATGTGTGGTGCTTTAAATAATTGCAGCCATTAAAGCTTTTCATTGTTCATAGTACATATTTAAGGCCATAGAGCTCATCCCTTTCCCATTATTAAAAATGAAAGATGCTTAAGAGAAGAGCAGAGCATTAGGTAGAATGATTGCATGCATACAAAGGGGCATACCCGCACCTTGCCATGAAAAGGAAGATGTAGACAGGGTAAATGAACATTTAGGGTATATAATGATTGCTAGACATTCATGGAAGCCAATTCAAGGTTGTCATAAGATGTGGAGTGTGGTGGTTGATGAAGGGAAAGATGGGTATAAATTAAGGAAATGTAAGATGTTTGAAATGAAAATGAACTGTAGAAAGCTGATTAATTTCACAGGAGATTTACTCTAGCAATGAATATACACCTTTCTAAATAGAGACAATCATGGAATATCAGGACATATTGGGAGATGCCAATTAGAATTTACTATGGAAAGATGTGGAGGTAGGATTGGTGTCTTACTTTGTCTTTCTTGAGGTGATACCTAGTTAAATTTTAACTAATTGGTCATGAGTGATGAAGGGTTGTATTAAATTCAAAGAATGGAATGGATCAGTTTGGTATTGTGACTTCATTACTGGCATCCCATCTCAAGGGTGTGAAATGAGAACTTTTTTTGCAGATATTGTAAGCTTGAGAGGTCTACAGTTATTTTCAAGGATGAACTTTTCCTTGGAAAATAGGGTTTATGTATTGACTAGAGTCCAGGCCTCTTATCCGGAGGGCCTGGGTTCCAATCCCAGCAATGGTCTGATTTCTCAGTGATATACTGGTTCCTACTTACGTGGCATGTGGAAAGCACTTAAAGTTCAGTTCTCCATACAGTGTACATAATTAGAAAATCATGCTTGTGAAAGAGTAGGAATTGAACTGAGAGATAAAATTTGAAATTAAGGTGGTTTAAAAGTTATCCAAGATAATTAAATTGGAAAGTACACCACTCAATGAAAGTTAAATTGCATTGCATAGCAAACAAATAAACCACCTGTGCCAAATGAAAAAGAAAAAAAATCCCTCTGAAAGTAAAATTTCATTTACAGAATTACGTATTTTTAAGATAATTTGTGATGTTTTTTTTAAATTTTAACCATTCCATTTTTGAGTGGATTACTTTTTCAATTTTTCTTAAATTATCTTTAAAATCTTCATCAACTTCGTGAACTAATGAGAAATGATGCAAGGTATTTAATGCCTGGAGGATGTCTTCTTTTTTGGGTTCAGGGATGACCTCATCACTTTCATCTTCTCCATCGTCACTCAGCACTTCATTTAAGCATGTGTGAATCAAGTGTATTTCTGAAAAATCATGAGAGCCCACTAAAATCTATCCGCAAAATCGCTACGCATTGCACCAGTGCATAGAAATGTCGTAATATTGTAACACTTTTTCGCACTTGTTAGAAAGCTGTCAGTTCATCTGTTTCGAGGAGGAAAATTCATTATTCTCATATTAAATTTCGTGTGCGAGAAGGGATAACTAATAAATCCAAGCGACATTTTGAATGGTAAAACTTCATATTCTGCCCTTTTGCAGCGAACTTAACCGTGCTCACATGTAGTTTTTTCAATTGAGGCATAAGAATGTCATTAATAACTGGCGTATATTTTTCCACACAAGAGAACTAACGGCATGTCAACATGGCTGGGCTGCTAAGCGAGATGCAAGCAAGCAAATAAAGTGTTGGTTTCAGTAGCCCGCAAATGTGGCCCAACTCCACCCCCACTAGTGGATGTCGCCTGGGTTGAAGCGAAAGCTGGGTGGGGGTAGACAATTACAGATAAGGCGGAGTGATCTTCTCGGTACTCCCTCCTCTTTCTTGCTGAATGAGTCATGTCCAGATGAATTTTGTCGTGACCAGGAATAAGAGACGAAGAACTCTTCTTGGGTGAGGGGAGTCTTATGGGGTAAACCGGTTTAGATGCATCAGTTATGTAGACCCGACTGAGGGATCGACCCTAAAAATGACAACTTTATCGTTTCCCCACCCCTCTTCGCTGGACCCTTCTGTGACTTGTGGTCAGGAGTAATCTCCAATTTTTCGTCTCAGCATGGTAGATGCCTTCACTTTTTCTGTGGTCAAGCATTTATTTACGTACTCAGTGGATATATAATGATAACAATAAGTATCATAATATTTGTAGCATGCTTGGAAAATATAAGCTCAGAGTTACATTTATTAAGTTTTTTTTAGCTTTTCCACATTTTAAACGGAACTCTGTTATAAACAAAATTGTCCAGAGTGTTCATTTTACAAAAAGATTGTTAAAAATAATGGTAAAGTTCTGTTTAAAATTAGTAAATGCAGAATGAAACATTCGGCATAAATTGCTGGGCCTGTATTTTCATAGTAGGCGGCAAATACATATGTTTAGTAAATGCACTGATTGAACGAATGAGTTGGCTGAGTGGGGATGGAACTGAGAAGAGGGTCATTATCACCTCTGCCCAGTGATCCAGGAAAGGGTCTGGATTCCCTGACTTGTGATACAAGATAGACGAGGAGTATATGCATATACACATGTGTGCGAATCCTCGCCAAGAGTGAGTTCCGTACAGAGGAATACAAGGATATGCTCACGGTACTAATGACAAGGGAAGCATTTTTCATTGCAAGGCTCCGGTGCGAAAGGGTACTAAATAACAGCGCAGGTGGCATCTACGATATCAATTGTGTTATCATGTATTAAAAATTGTAATTTCTTTGCTTGAATTACACTGAGTTCACTATCACTTTCATATTCCTTGGTTCTTCAATTCAATTTATTTAAATTTTTGGCTAACTCAACCTGTATATCGAATTCCACTTAAAGCTCTAGATTGGAAAAGTACGGACAATGCAACCTAAACAGACCTATCTACCTAGACACGGGGAAGGTAGTTGGTGAACATGTTTATACAGGAAAAATATGTTGCCAAGCATTTAAGTGAGTTTTAGCCATCTGATGCCATCAGTTGTGATGTTTTATGTAATACTACAATGTCACATATCTACCCAATTGCCTCAGTTGTTGGCATCGGTTGAGGACAAATATTGTCCGTACTTTATTCCGCTCAACAATGCACATAGGTGCCAAGACACGTGTGCTTACAGGCGACCCCAAAGCGAGCTTCATCTCATCACTCGGAACAGCTGACAGGGCTGCTATCTCAAGGTCATAAAGCAGCTTTGCATGAGCATTCCGGGATTCCAGCATAACTATCATAGCTTAAATAAGTAAACACCTTGAACCCATAGCTTTTCGTGCTAAAAGATGGAAAAATAAAATAATAATATATATACCATTAAAATGCAATGTATTGATTCGTTACAATTGAATTTCACAGTAGTGCGGCATTAAAGTGAAGATTTCCTTTAAAGATGGGCGAGAATCTACCAGATTTTATTTGAGTTTCTTTAAGTTCTGTTGTTTCATTTCGTAAAATCGAATTGAGATCTCCACTGGGGACCAAAATAGCCTTATGTAAAATCTTTACATCGAATTTACGTATTTTCAAATAATGCTTCCATAAGAATACTACAGGAGTCGGCCGGGACCGCTCATTCTCTTGTGTAAAATCAAATTTTACGTAAAAGCGGGTTACGTAAAATCGAGATTCTACTGTATTTTTTTTATTTAATAGCATTCTGAGGTTGTTATATGTGTAAAGGGCAATCCTGAAATTGTCTCTAGGGAAGAGATTACCTACTTTTTGGGAGACAAGACCATAATATGTTTGCACCAGCGATAGTCCTTTTTACTATTGTTGACTGGGTTGAACAATGAATTTTGTGCTCTGATGGAGCATTTTTTGAACAATATTTTATCAATTAAATTTTTGCTGTACCCATTTTTAATGGCAATATTCCTAATGGTATCCAATTCTTGGTTGTAATTGGTCTATGATCTAAGGATGTTCAATAGTCTATCCATTATTCAATAGTGATTGCAGTGCAGTTGACAAGGAAGTTTTCTTTCAATACCAACTTTAACCCTTTGCGGTCCAATTTTTTTTGTGGAATTCAAGTAGTAGCCGAAAGAAATACTATGTATTTGCAAAATAGGTGAAAAGGCTTCATAAGGTACTAGAAGTTGACCTAAGATAGCAGCACCTTATGTAAAATGCGCATAATCGCAGCGCCATCTGATGTCGAGCTCAACTCGACGTTGGACCTGCTGCTAGAGCTAGGCCTGTCGAGCCAGGCTCGACGTTGGACCGCAAAGGGTTAAAAGTGGTTTTTAATTATAGATCGTCAAATATTGCTGTGAATGGCATCGTCATACGAGAATAATTTTTGCACAATGTCTAAAAGTTTGGGAATTATAGATTTGACAATTTCCTATGGTTGCTTGGGTTGGTTGAAAAATTGGTAGAAATATGTTGTACATAAATAAATCAGGATAGCTATATACTTTAAGAAATAATTAAAGTTATCACTTTTCTTATTTTATTCTTTACTGTATTTAGGGGTTAGATGGAAGAGGGCCTCCACCTCTTATTATCTATATATATCTATCTATATTGAGCCAGCATGCATGTAAAACTGAAAAGTCTCCTTTTCCCACTATTTGCATTTTCCCACAATTTACACTTTTTTTTAGCTGTCCCTAGAAAAGTGCAAATAAGCTGTTTTACTGGGTTTTGGCAATATTTCCTACTCTATAATATTTTTTGTTAATTTTTACATGTATAACATTGAACAAAGGCATTAGGTACTTACTGGAAAACATTCCATTAAATCCGTTGCTTTACTCCTTGTTAATTAACTTTTAATATATGATTAACTGCATGTTGTCATCTATTTATTCCCTGTACAATGAGCTTAGAACTTGGGTATAAGTCATTAAAAGAACAATATCTCATCCTAAATTAGGCAGGTACCTTGAGGTTTTATGTGGGGAAACTAGATTGCCTTTGACTAAAATGAGAATGCTAACTTAAAAATATAGTATTAGAAAAGTAAAGAGGCTTCAAGAGCAATATTTTTTATGGTGAAGTTGATAAACACTGCACTAGACGTCATTGGACTTTCCTCATTGCATTGCAAAAATCAATGGAATATAAAAAATAAAAATACTACATCATCTACAAATACAAAAATCATGGAACCTGTTTTTTAAAAGTTATAATTCTCAAATACTTGAACTCACCTTATTTTGGTAATTTCAGGTCATTCTTCACAACTTCTGTCCTATGTCTCGCAAATATTTTTATCTTCTAGTGGTTAATTTTTTTGTTTCAAAGTGGGAGTTTTTTTATACAATTTGAAGTATTCCAGAATTGTTTTTCCTCAGGTCAGGAGTTCTCTTATGAAAGTAATGAAGGAAAACTGGTAGAAAGTGAATTTCATGACATAAAGCAAGATACTGGATATGTATGAAATATATCCACTAAAAAGATAAAAAGTACATACCTAACTAATTGTAGTACATTTATAAATGAATGTTAGGCCCCTGGCCATTAGATTCTTAGTATAGAATGCCTACCTTATTGGAATTTTTATTACTTTGTGTCTTCATTCATTTTAGGATAAATTCAGGAGACCAGAAATAAATTACAATATCATCAGCATAGCACTCATGTGCATGGTTCATCATTCACATGGAAGATCCTTTGAGCTGCTAGAATTCGTGAAACCTATACTTCCACAGTAAGTTACTGGCTTGTTATTTTATTCCACTCAGTCAGCATGTATTTCAGACCTTAGACTGTTCTTTCTCCTGGAAAACATGAGTTGTTGATAGCCCTTGTTTCCACGAGGTACATTTATCCTTGACAGTGTGTAATCGCACATGAAAATTGATGAGGCATGAGGGGTGTCTCCTGATATTACTGAGATATATTGTTATATTGAGGTTTTGTTATTATACTGAGATACTAAAGGAACATGATTTCCCAGTGTTTGCCTGCTGACTGGAGGTCCCAGGCTCAAATCCTAAGAGGATATGCCTGGCCAAACCCAAGCTGGGCTATTTCTGAATACCAGATCCTTCTGGGTAATAGCTGTGGGCTCAGGAAAGTAGCTGACTGAATTGATCCCCTACCACAATGTGTGAATCTCACACACCATTAGGCTTAGTTATTAGTTGATGACCTCTAACTTTTCCAGCCAGACCAACCTTTGGATTGAACACAAATTTTTACTAATAAATTCTTATGTGTTGGCATAGGTGGGTTTTTGTAGACTTATAAAATTCTGTGGCTGTCATCTTTATAAAAAAAGCTAGGAACTGTTCTCACTGCTTTCTTCCTGCAGAACTCTTTTTTTCTATCGTAGCTTGTTCAGTAGCTTCTTGAAGACCTTTGCAATGCTTTTATGATGTACCAAATTAGTTCCTAACTGAATTGGGATTATGCTAGCTTTAACTCTCGAGGATGTGATGTAGTAGGTCTATCTATTGTCTATCTATATCTATTGTCATGGGCTTATTTGCTACAACACGTGTTTCTTTGAACTATAGTTTTTCCTTTGCTAATAATTATAGTGAATCCTAGATCCTAATGTTATTCTCATTGTGGAAATCAAAGGGTCTTTCTGTGTTGATGTTCTTCATTCATAGCTCAAATTTTTTATGTGTCATCTGAAAAAACATCATTTATCCTAGTTGATAAAGAACTTAAAGTTAGACAACCTCGCAATGCACACGTGCGATAAAGATCATATGAATAGGGGTTGTCTACCATCAAAAAAGTGTGTTTTAAACCTGAGAATGAAGTTGACTTCCACCTTTCCAAATTAAAATACTTTTGTGATCAGGAGTGGGAATTATTCTTAGGACTTCCCTTCAAAAGATGCCGTCCGTGGGAGTCATGTTGGTAAAGCGCCTGCCTACCAACCCTAACGTCATGGGTTCGAATCCCTCCTCGGGCGTGGGCGTTGTGTTCATCTTATGATTAGGCTTAGAATCAAATTTTGTTGGACGCTACGATATAACCTAAGTAGTTGAAGCAGATAAAAACCTGATTTCACAGCTATTACCGTCGTAATATGTAGAAAACACGAGTTTTTATACTCATCCTTAATGCTCATCCTAGTGGAATAACCGTTTCATCTCCAGTGCGTTGGCAAGGAAATGAGGGCTGAGTAATTAACTATACAAGAGGAAGTATGTAATTGAAGTGAATTGAGTGTATCGAAGGCCATGCTGTCGGATTTATGAGATTCTCGGCAGTATGTGCTTACAGAGCAGTTGATGAGGCGAGACTTTTGACTAAAAATCTTGTCTTTTCAACCAAAACGTGCGGGTGGAGGCTTTGGGAAAGAGATAACGTCACTGTCCGAATGCATAAAGTCATCTGAGAAATCTTTTAGGAATTGACAAGTCGGACGCGAACGTGAAGCCGCTTTGTCGGAGTTCAGTATTAATTCCGGCGGAGCGTGGCTTCGATCAGGGAATTCACTCGAGGGGAAGTCGTCAGGGGCGGCGTTCGTGGGGAGCACAGCGGCGCCCGTTTGGAATTTATTATGATCGACTCCGGTGTGGGTCGGGAGAGGGTTGGAGCCAGGGTTCAAGACAAATGGTTGGATGCAAAATGGGGAAGGGGGCGCGGCGCGCGGAGACGAATGGCAAAGGTCGACAAAGAGGGTGTGCAGCGCTCGCTCGCTGGCGTTTGGAGCGGGGCGGCGGCAGGCGGACGGGTGAACATTCAGAAAGAGATGAAAAAAAGGAGCCCGCCAGTTATATTGCTTCCTCCTCACTAGTATTCAAGTCGTACGGGCGCCCGGGATTGATACGGAGGGTGATGTGAGACATGAGTGCCGTGTCTGTCATTGCGGTAAGTAATGACCGATGCGAAATATGTGCTCCGGAATCGAAGACAACTGACGGATGTGCTACCCTTTCTAAGGCTTCTTATTCCTCTCCATCACTCGGGGGTGTTACTCTTTTCCATTTTTAACCCGCTTCTTCGTATTCCGCGGGCGACTCCGCGTGTCAAATTCAAAAATATTATAGGAGGCAGCGAGGAGGTGGGAGGCGAGGGGGCGTCGTGATGCTGCTGTTTAGTGAGTGGCAGAGGCTAGCGATATGTCCGCAACACGATTAATGCCTCCCCTAAATGTTGAATTTATTCGGATAATCGTATTTTATGCTGGAAAATACAGCCCAAATGTACTTCAGAATTTGGTGAGTCATTAATTGTATCCAGACGCTTGGTATTCACGGAGGACGCTGAGTGCCATTCGTTGGTTTAAATGATAGCGTATTTTTAATGACATATAGCCCTTTGAATACATGTTGGTACGTACGAAGTACGGTCAATTTGCAGGATCGGGGGGATATCCTGCAAAATGCAATTTACACATGAAACGTGAAACGTCAGCAGTAGGGGATTTTTAGCGCTGAGAACTCCTTCGTCGGCTTAGGCTATGTAGTTCCAGTAACTTCATTCGAAAAGGGGCGTGGCAAAAAGAAACGCAAGAAACTTAGGAAAGATTTACTTCTAGAAATTATGCATAAATACGGCACGGGTTTCGACAGTTCGTGTCATCTAAAGATGACATGACGATGAAATAAGCTTTCGAAACACGGGCCGTAAATGTAAAGTTTCTTAAGAAATATGAATTACAAAGAGTTTTGGTAGCTGTTTCTCTCTTACTGCATGGAAAAATTCCTCAATGTTTTGCCCACCCTGTTAACCTTAGTTATTAAAAACACATCATCATTAGTCAACAGTCCTGGGATTTGTTTGACTCTCCACTCAAATCTCCCATTAGCTATTATTTTTACGTATTTCTTCTCTTACACACCCTTCATCACTTGTTCTATATCTCTCATACTAGGCCATCCTTTGCCATTTTTCTCGTTAACTTCGCCTTCGACGATCGTTTTCATCAGGCCATCATATCTCATAGCATAGCCGCTCAAGTTGTACAGTCTTCTTCTAAGGGTATTCAGAAGACTTCTCTTTTCTCCCACTCTTCTTAGGAATGCCTCGTATTTACTCGTACCATTTCATATCCACAATCTTCATCATTCTTCTGTAGCACCATATTTCGAATGCTTCCACCCTTTTCTTCTCCGCTGCTGTCATTGTCCACGCCTCACTGCCACAAAAAACATGCTCCAGAAGTACTTGCGTACCGATGAATTGTTTCCTTTCTTCTACGCTTGTATTTCCAGCTGTAAGTAGTCTTCTTTTGATAGAGTGCCCTATTTGACTGGGCTATTCTACTATTTGTTTCTTGCTTCGACCATCGTGGGTTACTCGACTTCCCAGGTAACAGAACTCTTTCATCTCTTCAATATTTTGTTTTCTTAGTTTAGCGTTGATTTTGGCCCCTTCTCTCTTGCTGCAAACCAATAACTTAGTCTTCTTATTGATCTTCAGCTGATATCTAGCCATTGTCCTTTCCATGGTTAATAGAATCTTCTTTAAATTCCTCTGTCTCTCCTATGAGTACTATGTCATCGGCGAATCGCGGCAAGCTAATATTTTCACCGTGGATATCTTCGAAGCATATGTCGTTAGGCTTATTGTTCTAAAATGTTCACAGTTCTCAGCCCTCTTCTTTTTGGCAATAGGGATGATGATGTCCTTCTTTAAGTCCCTGGGTATCTCTCCTGTTGAGTACATTTCACAGGTGGTTTTTTAAAAGACGGGTTGTCTTCTCTCCTGATTTTTTTATTAGCTGAGTAGGAATATCGTGAATTCCAGAAGCCTTATTTATCCGCAGGTCTTTAACTGTTGCGTCTAATTCTGATGTTAAGATTGAGGTTTCCATATCATTCTTTCCAACTTCACTTTCCTCTTCGTTTACTTTCGTGCTGAGATTTTTCCCTTGTACAAATTCCAGATATTCTTTCCATCTCTTCACTTTGTATTCATTTTCAATTAAAGTTCTCCATTTTTTCATCAGTACCCTGAAGACGATGGCGGACTGAGCCTTCGAAACGTCGGTACTTCGAATACCAACCCGGTGGGAATCCCGAGAGCATTTCACTATTCTCCAATCTTGTTCTTTATGGCATTAGATCTAGCGCTCCGTTACTCGAAGCCTATGGGATGTGACCTTTCCAAGTGCAAGGTTGTTTTGGAAATCTTCGCATAGATTCTTCATCCACATTTCTCTAGCTTTCCTGGCTTTGCGACTTACTTCGTTCCTTATTCTTTTGTAGCAAAGTTGTCCTTCTTCGGTTTTCGCATTCTTGTACTTTCTTCTTTCTTCAATCAGGTGACTCCTTCCGTGATCCATGATATTCTTGGCTACTTATCTTCTTCCAAGAACTTCTTTTGCAGGTTCCTGTAGTCGGCTTTTAATGCTTTCCAATTTATCTTCTACTGATTTGTTATCCAAGTCCTCTCTTATGTTGTTACCCACTGCTTTTTGAAATGCCAGCTGATGCGGAGATTCCTTCTATTTTTTTACTTGCCTCATATTTTTCACTTTTTTCAGTGTCTTGAATTTCAGATGGCATTTAATCATCATTAAATTATGATCACTGTCGTTGTCTGCCCTATGGTAGCTTTGGCAGTCCTTCTCCTCGTTCCTAAATCTCTGCTTCACTGAAATGTAGTCTATCTGAAGTCTTCTTCTGTCTCGTGGCATTCTTCATGTGTATCTTCTTCGTTAGTGTTTTTTAAACGATGCATTGCCAACCTATAACTTGTGTTGTGTGCAGAATTCCAGTAGTCTTCCTCCTCTTTCATTTCGGTTTCCCAATCCATATTTTCCAGTTATTTTCCCATCTTGACCTTTGCCGACGACAGCATTGTAATCTCCTAAAATAATTAGGTTTTCTTCTCCTTTTACCTGTTTTATTGCTTCTGTGATATCTTCGTAGACGTCTTCCACTTCTTTATCTTCGTCCTCCGACGTAGGCATGTAAACCTGCACCACAATGTTATCTACAGGTTTGGTCTCCTTCTTTACCATTATTATCCTATCATTGTGTTGCAGGAAGCTATCACACGCATTCCTGCTATCTTCCTGAGCATTATGTCTACTAAAGTATCACCATTTAAAGAGCCCAATTGTACCCATAATCCTGTAGCTTCCACTTCAGAAGTCTCGTTCTTTGGGCCACTTTATTTCGGTGATTCCTTGTACGCGGAGGTCCATTCTTCACATTTCCACTTTCATGTTCTCCAGTCTTCCGCAGGTTCGAAGATGTCTTACATTCCAATGAAAAACTATGCCAAACAATAATGATACGTATATCATCCATGCATCGTACGTATTCGTTTATGTTGAAGACCACCTTCGGTTCGGGAAAATTTGTGATATTTCGAGAAACATTATCGTTGTTAGTGTTCTTTGGCAAAGAGTGAATGGTATTTTGCATCTTTCTTCCGATGTAAGGGGTTGTAATTTTTTGGTATAACTTCTGGCTCATTTACTAGCTGGCATCCACCGTCCATATTTTCTTCATTAAATGAGCTTAAAGCCACCGAGTGCGTCCACCGGGTTGCGGATGGTGGGTCGACCTCTAGATATAGAGGTTAGCTGCGAGATAAGCGAGTTTACTCCTCGAATAAGCAGTCGTGGACAAAAAGCGACGGCATTCCGAGGGGGTATTGGTCTATCCCTGGGTAAGATAGGCCTCTAAATAATACAGAACCTGTGAAGATGCCGTGACTTGGCGACGGGAGGCCGCCAATAATTACGCTTCTCATCACCCGGAGGAGAGGGCAGCAGCTCTTCTTCACATGAGTGAAGGTGGAGACCACAGTGGTCGGTACAGCGACACTCATTTCACTACAGGCGTGGTAACATTTACTTTAACGGCTGTAGTACTGCGATGTGGAAGGCAAGGGGAAACCACCACATTAATATCCCGAGGAGTCGCAGCTACTCCACTCTTTCCTTTATTATCAAGACGTGATGGCACCCTCTCGAGTAAAATATTCCGGAGGTAAAATAGTCCCCCATTCGGATCTCCGGGCGGGGACTACCCGAGAGAGTACATCAGTCAAATGTGATACACTTTTTAGGGTAGGAACATGGAACGTGAGATCGCTTCGGACCTGTGGAAGACTGGAGAACCTGAAGGTAGAAATGCGAAGAATGGACCTCGACGTATTAGGAATCAGCGAAATGAAGTGGCCCGAAGAAGGAGACTTTTGGAGTGGAAGCTACAGGATTATACATACAGGATCATTAAATGGTAATGCTGGAGTAGGGATCATACTCAGAAAGAGCGCCGGAATGCGTGTGAAGAGCTTCCTGCAGTACAATGAAAGGATAATAATGGTGAAGATCGAGACCAAACCTGTAGATACCGTGGTGGTGCAGGTTTACATGCCTACGACTGACTATGAAGATGAAGAAGTGGAAGACGTCTACGAAGATATCACGGAAGTTATAAAACAGGTAAGAGGAGAAGAAAACCTAATTATTTTAGGGGACTGGAACGCTATCGTCGGCGAAGGTCAAGATGGAAGAATAACTGGAAAATACGGATTGGGAAACCGAAACGAAAGAGGAGAAAGGCTGCTGGAGTTCTGCACTCAACATAAGTTAGTGGTTGCCAACACATTGTTTAAAAATCACAACCGCAGAAGATACACATGGAAAATGCCAGGAGACAGAAGAAGATGCCAAATAGACTACATTTTAGTGAAGCAGAGATTTAGAAACCAAGTGAAGGACTGCAAAAGCTACCCTGGGGCAGACATCGACAGTGACCATAATTTAGTGATGATGAAATGCCATCTAAAATTCAAGAAATTGAAGAAAACAAAGAAGAATATATGGCAAGTAGAAAAACTAAAGGAGGCTCAACATCAGCTGGCATTTCAAAAAGCAGTGGGAAACAACATAGGAGAGAACCTGAATGAGAAATCAGTGGAAGAGCGTTGGGAAAACATTAAATGTGGACTACAGGAAGCCGCGAAAGAAGTTCCTAGAAGAAGAAAAGTAGCCAAGAAGAAGCCATGGATCACGGAGGAAGTCTTAGAATTGATTGAAGAAAGAAGAAAGTACAAGAATGCGAAAACTGAAGAAGGGCAGCTCGGCTACAAAAGAATAAGGAACGAAATAAGTCGCAAAGCAAGGAAAGCTAGAGAGCTGTGGTTGAAAAATCTTTGCGAAGATGTACAAAGCAACCTTGCACTTGGAAAGGTGGAAGCGGCCTACAGCATAGTGAGGAACCACTTCAAGGAATGGAGCGCAAGAGGCAATGCCATAAGGGACAAGAATGGAGGAATTTTGATTGAAAACGAGGACAAAGTGAAGAGGTGGAAAGAATATCTGGAAGAGCTATACAATGGAAAAAATCTCAGCACAAAAGCTATTGAAGAGGAAAGCGAAGTGGAAATAGATGATATGGGGGCATCAATATTAAGATCGGAATTCGACGCTGCAGTAAGGGATCTTCGGATGAATAAGGCCTCAGGTATTGATGATGTCCCTGCAGAACTAATTAAAAATGCAGGAGAGAAGACATTAATTCATCTCTACAAAACCATCTGCGACATGTATTCAACAGGGGAAATTCCAAGGGACTTCGAGAAAAACATCATCATTCCTATTCCCAAGAAGAAGAGAGCGGAGAAATGCGAAAATTTTAGGACTATAAGCCTGACGACACATGCATCAAAGATACTTACCAGGATCATCTACAGAAGAATAGAACGAAAAGCAGAGGAGTTCCTGGATGAAGATCAATTCGGATTCAGGAAAAGTAAGGGTACAAGGGAAGCAATATTGGCCCTTAGGCTACTCATAGAGAAGAGAATGGAGAAGAACAAACCGACCTTCATTGCTTTTGTGGATTTAGAGAAGGCCTTTGACAACGTGGATTGGGATTCAATGCTTGGAATTCTGAAGGGAATTGGAGTGTCCTACAATGACCGAAGAATTATACACAGTCTGTACAAAAACCAAGCTGCTGTGATTAAATCTGGACCCAGCTGTGAAGAGGCAAGAATAAGGAAAGGAGTGAGACAAGGCTGCGCACTGTCTCCCGTAATTTTTAATGTTTACATCGAGAGAGCCATAAATGAAGTCAAGGAGAAGTGTTCTGGAGTGAAAATCCACGGAGAAACAATCAGTATGCTACGATTCGCTGATGACATAGCTCTGATAGCAGAGACAGTGAAGGAGCTGAATAAGATGCTAACAACCATGGAAAGGACTATGGCCAGATATCAGCTGAAGATCAATAAGAAGAAGACTAAGATATTGGTGTGCAGCAAAAGAGAAGAGGCGAAAACCAACGTTAAACTAGGAAAACAGAAACTGGAAGAGGTGAAAGAGTTCTGTTACCTGGGAAGCAGAGTAACCAACGATGGACGAAGCAAGAAAGAAATAGTGAGTAGAATAGCCCAGGCAAAGAGGGCATTCTTTCAGAAGAAGAATCTACTTACAGCAGGAAATACAAGCATAGAAGTAAGGAAACAGTTCATCAGAACATACATCTGGAGCATTTTTCTTTACGGCAGTGAATCATGGACGATGACAACAGCGGAGAAGAAATGGGTAGAAGCATTTGAAATGTGGTGCTACAGAAGAATGATGAAGATTAAATGGATCGACCGAGTAAGTAACGAGGAAGTGCTAAGAAGAGTAGGAGAAAAGAGAAGTCTGCTGACAACTCTAAAAAGAAGAAGGGAAAACTTAATCGGTCATATCTTGAGACACGATGGCCTGATGAAGACTATCGTCGAGGGAAAAGTGAACGGGAAGATTGGAAAAGGCAGGCCTCGTATGAGATACATGGAACAGGTCGTGAAGAATGTAAAAGAGAAGAATTACGTCACAATGAAAAGGTTGGCCGATAGAAGAAACGAGTGGAAAGCTGCGTCAAACCAATCCTAGGATTGTCGACCAATGATGATGATGAAACTGCTTTCTATAATTACATATATCAGTATGTATGTATGTACATAAGTATACTATGTAATATATATATGCACATATATATTACATAGGATAATTATATGTACTATATATAATACATAGCGTAAGTAATGAGCGAGATATATTAGGGAAACAACAGATTCCCATTAAATCCATTCTTATTTAAAAAAATTCTTCACGACATATGCTCAATTTTGATAATAGACAACCTACACGAAGCTAAGTGGTTCATATGAATAGTTCCAACAGGTGAGGTATACTTCACTTCATCCCCTAAAAGGAACTATTATGCCCATCACAACTGTAAATCCATCTTTGCGAAGCAATTAATATAAACTTGTCATAACAGTGACTTTAAACTGTAAATCCTTCTTTGACGAAGACTTAGTAGAATCTGGTCATAACAGTGACATTTAACAACAAGTTTTATATGCACAGGAAAAAAGTTGAAAATAGACTTTTTTTAAAATTAGAAATTACGACTCATGAAATGTTGCCTAATGCGCAGATTGTAAATGACCTAACGAAATTCAAATGTTCCCAGTTGTTTTCAAACTTGTTAAATCCTACCTCCTTCCCTCAAAGATCGCAAGACCAGGGTTCCACATTCGCCACCACCAGATTGAAATGTCTTAACCCTCCCACCCTTCTCGCAAATTACCTCCAATCCCAACGCAACAACTTAACACCCATCCCCTACCCGCTAAAATCCTAACCCATCACCGGCGTGTCCGGCGAGACGTAGTGGAAGGATATCATAATGAAAAAACACAAGAAAGAGCACTTATTCCACAGTTTTAATGGTGGTACTGCGCGTTTCAGCCGCTAAGCCAATATATTACGTAGCATAAGTAATTATCGGGTACAAAGAATATTCGCGCATGAGTGCAGTATATATACACAACTAGGAGGGGGCGAGGGAGCGAGGTGTTGAATGAGGGGAGGGGTGTTGGTTGAGGGGGGGAGGTGAGAGGAAAGGGAATTGGTGGTGAGCCAATGAGTTGTTTATGGAATGGAATGGCTAGGATTGGAGAGTGACATTTGAACAGATGATCCTTTATAAGGGACTCCTCCCCTTGCTGAACAATTTCAAATTGTTCCAGAGCGTCCATTCTCCAGCCTTTCCACATGGAGTATCTCCGGGTCAAATAGGAGGTGTTGTGCTGTGTCTAAGAGGTGTTTGGCCACGAGAAATGATGAGTCCCCTTTCTCCCAACATTTCTGGTGCTCAGTCATACGGATGGCTAAGTTCCTACCCGTCTGCCCAATCACTTCGCATAATCACTGCATCTTATCTTGTACACTCCGAACGGAGGGTGGGGTGAAATTGGTCGCTCGAGTGGTATTGGAGGCTACCCAACGTCGCTGGATTGTAAAAAGATATTTTACAATCACGTCACAATGAAAAGGTTGGCCGATAGAAGAAACGAGTGGAAAGCTGCGTCAAACCAATCCTAGGATTGTCGACCAATGATGATGATGAAACTGCTTTCTATAATTACATATATCAGTATGTATGTATGTACATAAGTATACTATGTAATATATATATGCACATATATATTACATAGGATAATTATATGTACTATATATAATACATAGCGTAAGTAATGAGCGAGATATATTAGGGAAACAACAGATTCCCATTAAATCCATTCTTATTTAAAAAAATTCTTCACGACATATGCTCAATTTTGATAATAGACAACCTACACGAAGCTAAGTGGTTCATATGAATAGTTCCAACAGGTGAGGTATACTTTACTTCATCCCCTAAAAGGAACTATTATGCCCATCACAACTGTAAATCCATCTTTGCGAAGCAATTAATATAAACTTGTCATAACAGTGACTTTAAACTGTAAATCCTTCTTTGACGAAGACTTAGTAGAATCTGGTCATAACAGTGACATTTAACAACAAGTTTTATATGCACAGGAAAAAAGTTGAAAATAGACTTTTTTTAAAATTAGAAATTACGACTCATGAAATGTTGCCTAATGCGCAGATTGTAAATGACCTAACGAAATTCAAATGTTCCCAGTTGTTTTCAAACTTGTTAAATCCTACCTCCTTCCCTCAAAGATCGCAAGACCAGGGTTCCACATTCGCCACCACCAGATTGAAATGTCTTAACCCTCCCACCCTTCTCGCAAATTACCTCCAATCCCAACGCAACAACTTAACACCCATCCCCTACCCGCTAAAATCCTAACCCATCACCGGCGTGTCCGGCGAGACGTAGTGGAAGGATATCATAATGAAAAAACACAAGAAAGAGCACTTATTCCACAGTTTTAATGGTGGTACTGCGCGTTTCAGCCGCTAAGCCAATATATTACGTAGCATAAGTAATTATCGGGTACAAAGAATATTCGCGCATGAGTGCAGTATATATACACAACTAGGAGGGGGCGAGGGAGCGAGGTGTTGAATGAGGGGAGGGGTGTTGGTTGAGGGGGGGAGGTGAGAGGAAAGGGAATTGGTGGTGAGCCAATGAGTTGTTTATGGAATGGAATGGCTAGGATTGGAGAGTGACATTTGAACAGATGATCCTTTATAAGGGACTCCTCCCCTTGCTGAACAATTTCAAATTGTTCCAGAGCGTCCATTCTCCAGCCTTTCCACATGGAGTATCTCCGGGTCAAATAGGAGGTGTTGTGCTGTGTCTAAGAGGTGTTTGGCCACGAGAAATGATGAGTCCCCTTTCTCCCAACATTTCTGGTGCTCAGTCATACGGATGGCTAAGTTCCTACCCGTCTGCCCAATCACTTCGCATAATCACTGCATCTTATCTTGTACACTCCGAACGGAGGGTGGGGTGAAATTGGTCGCTCGAGTGGTATTGGAGGCTACCCAACGTCGCTGGATTGTAAAAAGATATTTTAAGTTTATGTTTTCGAAGTACTTTAGCTATTTTGGAAGAGAGATTGCCAATATAAGGTAATCTACACCACTTCCTAGGTTCCAGTAGGGGCACTGAAAAAGAGTATATATTATTGATGGCCAACTTTTGGCGTTTTTTACGCAGAATGCTAGCGATTATATGCCCTTGATAGCCATTTACAGAAGCAATGTGTCGAATTAATTCCAGCTCTCTATTAAACTCAGGGGGCTGCAAAGGTAAGGTCACCAGTCTGTGAATCAACGAGCTGAAAGCTGCAAGGTTATGAGACATGGGATGAGAAGAGTCCATAGGAATTATTGCGTCATTATAGCGCTGTTTTCGAAATACTCCGAAACTGTGTCTGCCGTTAACTACAGATATCTCCAAATCTAGAAAGTTCAACCGTTCTTCAGTATCTCTCTCCATCTTAAAATTGATACGACGGTATTGGCTATTTGAAAGATTTAAAAAGCAATCCACCTGAGGATCGCTATCAGACCAGCAGCGCACTTTATCCTTACGGCCCATTAAAAACTTGGTTGTAGACTGTGAGATGGCCTTCGGTCGCTGGCATTCCGGTGTGAAGCATATTTGGCGGACCTATAACTTCTCACACCCGGCAGTCCAGCATAGCATTCTGCGTAAAAAACACCAGAAGTTGGCCATCAATAATATATACACTCTTTCAGTGCCCCCACTGGAATGTAGGTAGTGGTGTAGATTACCTTAAAGGAACTTCGAGAAAAAACATCATCATTCCTATTCCCAAGAAGAAGAGAGTGGAGAAATGCGAAAATTTTAGGACTATAAGCCTGACGACACATATATCGAAGATACTGACCAGGATCATCTGCAGAAGGATAGAACGTTAAGCAGAGGAGTTCCTGGATGAAGATCAATTCGGATTTAGGAAAAGTAAGGTTACAAGGGAAGCAATATTGGCCCTTAGACTGCTCACAGAGAAGAGAATGGAGAAGAACAAGCCGACGTTCATTGGATTTGTGGATTTAAAGAAGGCTTTTGACAACGTGGATTGGGATTCAACGCTTGGAATTTTGAAGGGAATTGGAGTGCCCTACAATGACCGAAGAATTATACTCAGTCTGTACAAATACCAAGAAGCTGTGATTAAATCTGGACCCAGCTGTGAAGAGGCAAGAATAAGGAAAGGAGTGAGACAAGGATGTGCACTGTCTCCCATAATTTTTAATGTTTACATGGAAAGAGCCATCAACGAAATCAAAGATGTCTTATGGAGTGACTATCCACGGAGAAAAATAAGCATGCTGCGATTCACTGATGACATAGAACTCATAGCAGAGACAGAGAGGGAACTGAACCAAATTCTAGGAACCATGGAAATGACAATGGCCAGATATCAGCTGTAGATCAATAAGAAGAAGACTAAGATATTAGTTTGCAGTAAGAAAGAAGAGGTCAAAACCAATGTCAAACTAGGAAAACAAAAACTTGAAGAGGTGAAAGAGTTCTGTTACCTAGGAAGTCGAGTAACCAACGATGGACGAAGCAAGAAAGAAATAGTAGAATAGCCCAGGCAAAGAGGGCATTCTATCAAAAGAATAATCTACGTACAGCTGGAAATACAAGTGTAGAAGAAAGGAAACAGTTTATCAGAACATACATCTGGAGCATGTTTCTTTACAGCAGTGAGGCATGGACGATGAGAGCAGCGGTGAAGAAAAGGGTGGAAGCATTTGAAATGTGGTGCTACAGAAGAATGCTGAAGATCAAATGGATCGACCGAGTAAGTAACGAGGAAGTACTAAGAAGAGTATGAGAAAAGAGAAGTCTGCTGAAAACTATGAAAAGAGGAAGGGACAACTTAATCGGCCATATCTTGAGACATGATGCTTGATGAAGACTATCGTCGAGGGAAAAGTGAACGGGGAGATTGGAAAAGGCAGGCCTCGTATGAGATACATGGAACAGGTTGTGAAGGATCTAAAAGAGAAGAATTACGTCACAATGAAAAGGTTGGCCGATAGAAGAATCGAGTGGAAAGCTGCGTCAAACCAATCCTAGGATTGTTGACCAATGATGATGAAATTGCAATTATTTATTTTCGAACTTTTAAGGAAAATTTGACAGGCGCTTATTGCAATTTTATTAAAACCGTTTTAAAGCCAATTATACGTGTAATACCTAATAAGAACATAAAATTGAGTTTTGTCTTCAACATGCGTGATATAGTAAGAACATTACTTTGGTAAAGAGTATCCTCTTATAACTTTAAGAACCTCATACTTTGAGGCATATTTCCGCTATGGTCTTTACCTTCACAGCACTTTAATGACATTAAAAAACTATTCAAGCATTGTAGCAGTATTATACGTTCAGAAGCAATTATTAGTAATGCAATTAATGCACGAATTATGCTAATACGTAAAATAATTAACTCGTTATGCCAATAACTTGTATATTTACCATTTCAAGCTCAATCAACATAATTCAGATGATTATTACGCGATACAGAGAGATAAGGTGAGACATAAGAAAATCCATGATTTGGAGAAGATACTGATTTTATTTTACTGTCACACACTAACATTTTCAAACATTTTGAATTTAAAATGTAATACAAAATTTTAAATTGCATCATGCATCATGAAAATGAGAGGATTTTTGGCAGACTGAATTTTTTATGAACGCAGCATTTATTCTTTTGTAATGCTGCCTAAGTCTCTTTAAAATGAACAAATCTAAAATATGTGTTATCATATTAGTCCCTTGTGTTTCACTGGGATATCTAAAAAACATCTTGTCCAAACATAACTCTAACGTTCTGGAATAGCAATCTGGAAAAATTATATTGCTCATTAGGATATGCTCCACTTGCCTCAGTATAATGTAAAGGTTATTATGCCGCTGTATAAGAGAACACCTAGATTTCATCAACACTAGCATATTGACATCACTTTGTGACTCGTATGAATCCAAAGCACTGGAACAATCAATGTAATGGACAAATTTTCTGAATTTCCTATAGAGAAATTCAAACATATAATAGATTATACAATCGCGATAGCTTATACTCGCGAGTACATCAGATGGAATTGAGTTATTGTCATACTGGAAAACATCATCACATTCCCAGTTGCAAAACTCTACTGACCCTTCCAGCCGTGTTTTTAACTCTATAATGTGTAAAACTCTACTTACATTAATTTACCTGGATGATATAAGGTACCTACGCAATATTCCGACACGGGCATAATTCCGACATCCGGGTGCATTGCTAAAAGTACTGAAATTGGCGGACAGTTGTAATTGAATATCGGGCTGGCGTCTATCAACAAGGAGACACAAAAAGTTACATTGTCCTAGGTGTGGTGCTGGCTGTATTAGAGCACATTTTGTGTTCTAGTGCGTCAGGCGTGCGTCTTGATGTGTCATTTTAACCAATTTTTGGTATTTAATTTTTAGAAAGTGATATATATTTTATATTGCGTAACAGCTTATTTGTTGCCCTTTAGTGCAGCATGCTTAGTTAACACATTCCATGCGGCCGATAAAATCTGTGGTGCTCCGGGTGACGGAATTTTTTTTAAAATTTTTAACCGATTTTGGTATTTAAAGGATGCCTTGATATCGATGACTGCCAATAACGTACGGGAAATATTTTTCTTAAAACTTTTTTTTCAAGACCTCTTAAGATGTCATCCGTCACGGCGAAATAATGTATGTACGTATGCCACCAGCACTACACCATTACCCACAAATGTTATTATTCAAATTGCGACAAACCCTTGCATTCATTTTTAATTTTATTTGCTAACATTAAAGAAAAACTACTACTGAATACAACTCAGACTTTTTACCTGTAGTAATTTATGAAATATCTCGTCTTTTGTATACATCGAACACAAAATCAAATAAAACATATTGGAAAGATCCGGTCTGTCGGGTTCTCTTCCGCGAACTTCCATTTTTTGTCCGAATAAATGGAAGTTCGCGGTAGAGAAACCCGAAAGACCGGATCATTCCAAATAAATACTCCGCGGAAGCATTAACCAGGAAGTAAACATAGCATTAGTATAGGTGAGGGAGAATACACATTTTTCTTCAATTTTTAGATTTAAATAATTTGCTGTAAACTTTCTATGCATGACTAATACCTTGCTTTTTTAAAAGTAAACCATTACAATTGTTTCATTTTTAACGTCTTATTCAAGTTTAAAGTAAAATACAATGCACAAGAAAATTGTTACAAATAAATGAAAAATAATTGATTCACAGTGAGGATTTCAAGAATGAATTGGAAAGATCGTGGACTCCCTAGCTCCGACAGGTGTCGGAATAAGGACTACCTGCTCCTAATTTTCGTTTAACTCACCCGTAACAGTACTAGAATTGTTGATTTGTGTGATTTACTTATTATGTACACAGCTATTGTGGTTTTTGAGAGCTCTATGATTAGCTGTTTCCTCACATAAAAATATTTAAGGGAATCACGAATATTCATTGAAATAACTGTTGTAAATCATGCACAATTTATCGTTCTTCAGAAAATGAGTAAGAAAAGAGCAAAGATTCCGGAGGACATGATGGCGCTAGAAGTTTTGGTGGTGAAGAATAGCATTCCTCTGAGAACAGTTGCCACAAAATACGGAATCGCTAGGAATACCCTCAGGTGCCACGTTACTGCTGGAGCTGATAAAAAAATATTTACCGTGTGCCTCTTTTGGATTTTGGTCTAGAGAAGAAATTATGCCGGAGAACGTTTTGGTTAGGAGAGGTAACTGCCGGTAACTGGTCGACTGTCTAAACCTACTGTGATATTAATGGAATCAAACATAATTTCGAAGAAAACGCAGGATTAGCTGGTAGGAAGTGGATGAAGTTATTTTTGAGTGGACATATGGATGTGTCAAAGAGGAGGGCTCAGACAATGAACCAAAGTAGAGCAATGAAATTAAAACGCATGATCGCGAAGTATTACTTTGAAATGCTAAAAAGTATTTTGATTGAACGCGTTTTTATGCAAAAAGCATGAAATATTTATTAAATTGATGCAAAAGCATGCCGGAAAGAAGAATTCCTGAACTGGAGGTGCAGACCAGCCGGGTACTTGTGAGATGCCTTCCAATTAAAAAAAGCACCAGTATTGCACCATTTGCAAAGAGAAAACGGTGGCGGATGTGAGGCTGTGCAGCATTTGCAAACAGTATGTCCATGAAGAATGTACAGATATAGATGCTTAATTGCGTGGAATTTCCTTTTATCCTGAATGCGATGACTAGTAACATTTTCAAGTATTGTCATAAACCCTTTATTTTTAAATTATTGCTTTCTTTTATGTAAATAAAACTTATTTCATTTCAGTCTCGAACTCATTTTTTTGCTTTTTAGCTCTTAAACTTATGAACCACACACTGTCGGAATTAGAAGCATAGCTGTGTCCGAATTCGGGCCATGGGGTCCATTTTTATTTTTTACATCTGTTATTCAAACTGTTGCTACTGTGCAAACAGTGCAGATATTACCAAAAAATCATTTTTGAGTATTGTGCATATCACAGGCAAACTTTCGCAAAATGTGGGCTTTGTACTACCTACAGTTTTTTTTTATTTTAATCATGAAACCTTAGCGTGTCACAATATATATCAGTTACCTTATAATAAAAATACGATGAATCGTTATTTATGGTCATACATACGTGAAATGCAACGAAGTAACATGGATGTATTTCTTAATACAACGAAGCTGAAGAAGAAGACTGTTGTGGCAACAGTACACCACACTGGTAATATGCAACTTTCTTCATGCATTAATGCCTAGTTTTCTTTGACAAAGAACTCACTGTGGCAAAAGCTCAAGAGTTGGAAATGTTCCCTTGCTTATGAGCATAAACTAAATCACGCTAACTGGCCGCAAAATAATGAAACAATTCATTATTTACCGATGTTTTCTCATGCAAACAATGCATCCCGAAAAAATTCTAGCAGCGCAGTGCCTCTAAGCAGCGCTAGGAAGTAGCGACAACTGGTGGCGAAACACTGAAACCGTACACGAATCGTACACTCACACTCATCAGTGATTCAACCCGAAGGTTGGTCTTCGGGAGAGACAAAGAGTAAGACTAAGACAAAGAGAGTAGACTCACCTATCTGAGAGGCCAATGGCGTGTGAAATTTACACATTCAGGGTAGGGGGGCTAGTTCCTTTCCAGGAATTTAGATGGGGGTGTCCTGGGGACTCTTGCCCGGGATTTGAACCCGGGACCCTCCGGTCAGTAGCTCAGTGCTCTACCCACTAGGCCACCACGACCCCCACACGAATGGTACGCTTCCCCAAAAAGGCGATAGCATTAAGCTTCAGGGGGCTGCCTTCGTCCAACACCTCCCTCCCGCCCCCTCCTAGTTGTGTGTATATACCGTTCTTTTGACCGAATATTCTTTGTACCTGATAATGGCTTTAGCGGTTGAAACGCGTAGTACCACCATTAAAACTTCTGGAATAAGTGTTATTCTTGTGTTTTTTCACCCCTACCCCACCTTCTCCTATGGTACATAAATACTCCGAACGGTGCAGATTGTGTTGATACCTAGACAATGATACTCAGGCGAGGAATCGATAAGGAGAATAAATTTTATTGAGGAATGGTATAAAGTCTTGTATTGTCTTATATTATATATTGTCTTAACATGTTTATTGGCTTAACGTTTTAAAATTCCACAGAGTATCACTGGCCTCCATCCACCTGTTCTCTTGAGATTATATTTTAATCAGCTCCACTCGAAAGAAATCTCTTCCTTTTGAATGCACGAATAAAAGATATTTATGAGTTCTATTAGCTGGCTCATAAGGCATTGCATGTCATTCATTGTACGAGTATTTTATGAATACAGGCAATATCGCTCGAAAGGACAGCGGACCGCGACAGCCAGGTCGGCAATGCGCTGGCATGGCAACCAAAAGGTCGTGGGTTCGATATCTCTGTCTTATGAATGGATGCCATGTTATTCTTCGGTTTCAATTCAGGTTAAGCAGTGCTATGTAACCTGTGTAGGTACCCCAACACTAAAAAGTGTATTCCATTACTGCTCTAAGAGGCACTTGCGCTGCGGGGTTGAACCCTAGGAGTGGGAAGGGTTGTGTGCCAGAGGATCTGGCTCCGGAGCGGTATCTCAAGCGTTTCATGTTAAGAGGGCTGATAAGATTAGGAGATGCTGATGGAGCGAGTGTGCGGAAGGTGTCAGTGACGAATGACATAGTCATCGCCATCCTGCACACTTCATCCAACGATGTGAATTCCTAGTTAGCGATTCAGCGATGCTTCGTGAGGCAGAATCGGAAAAAATTACAGCTCTACATATAGCTCCGGTTTCATTTCACTCTGAAAGGCTCCACTAATTCTTGTAAGTTTTTGAAAAGTTCAAATATATGTGCTTTTCCCATGGTTGTGTATGCCGATGAACTCTTCTATTTTAATGTGGATATTTTATTTTTATTTAATGTAGACCACAATTTAACTTCTCTGTCATGGATCAAAAACACTTCATCCCCAGTCTGAATGCAGGATATTTTGAGTCAACCTTCGTTTTCGTTATTCTTTTCATTTTTCCTGTCTTAAAAACGTAGATTCTTTTCCAGAGGACCCGTATGTTTTCAGTGCATGTTCTATATGAAAAGTTGGATGCCGAATCAACCCCTAAGAAAACTCTTTAATGTGTTCCCATGAAGGTTTCCCAAACTAATATTGAATGGTGCTTATCCCACTGATTTTATTTGTCGCAGTTTTCCATATATTTTCAAGGAAAGGTGGTTGTACAGCTTTAGGATTCTCATTTGTAATAAATTAAAGCTTGTCTAATTTATTTAAACTAAGGATTTTCGTAGGTGATTTCCGACTGATTTTTCTTAGATGATGGCTGTACAATGAACATGATAATTAATGTATTTTCTGTCTACCTATTCTATGTATTACGTTTACATTATATTATTTCCTTGACATTGAATTTAACAAAGAATGTCTGTCCTCCCATTAATAGTTTATCGGCGACTGGTCATTGGATGGGGCATTAAGACGGAAATTAAAAATACCCAATCCTCTCTCTCCCGCATTTCATGCACCCGAATCAATTAAATCCTTCATAATCCGAGCCCTCATATTATTATCATCTCCTGGATGATGGAAACTCGGGCAGATGGTCTGCGTGAGATTATGACCAGCTATTTGATCTCAGAAAAAAATGGTATCATGTGTGATAGTACCGTGTGACTACTGATGGATGTGGCGGCTGAAGTACCTACTTGCTTCCCATCCCAAGGGGCCGGGTTCTCATTCCGGCAAGATTTGTCATTGCTATACTGGTCCATACCTGAGCGGTAAGTGGCTAGTACTTCAAGTTCAGTACTCCGTTCGTCCGGTGGGACATCAATCAATGGCCCTCTTTGTTCTGCTAGCGCTGAGTTTCGATCCTCCCTTCTTTCTTACCGCAAAAATACCAACCTCTACTCAAGTACATGATGTATGGCATTAATATGATATGGATTAATATGAAAACATCCTACCTAAATGAAGCAATGGATGATATTGACAGTCGGTCGCCTCTTCTTAGTAACTAACGGCACTACTACTTCGTGAACTAATATTAACTCTTCTTGAAAGGTTTCAAACACACCTTAACTCTCCCTAAATTCTAACCTTAAATCTTGCTCTCAGTCTCAGTTTCTCCCTTTCCAGTGGTCTTGTTTACCAATCAGTATCTGTAGAATTTGAAATGCATCAAATCTAGTTGATTCGCAGAATGGGACGAGCAATATTGGTATTCACTACGTATTCCAATCTTTTTCTCTTTCTCTATTCTCATGCTGTAAGCGTCCGTAGAACCGTAATCGTCTCTTCGAGTACTTCCCTCATTACATGCGAATGTGTTTCTTTCAATCTGAGGACAGTTTAGGATTGCGGATGACAGTGTCACGCTCAGTGTACCTATTCGCGATGATTTCCGACGTGGCGTGCCAACCTGGGATCTTTCCTTCCGTCAGGCCTCCCAGCCTAGCCGAAGGAACCACTCAAGAATCCCCACGGTTTGATAAGTTGAGCGAGACGCTGACGAGAGGCAACAGTGGTCGGTGTCCTTGTCAGTGATAACGCGATGATGTACTCCTTTTCCCTTCTGTTTAAATTCGAGGGCGTGATTCAGTGGTGTTCAGTAAGGAAGTTTTGACATCAAAAATGGCAGAATAATGTATTTACTTTGATTTTATAGAACTCAGCTCGTCTTTAAACTATCAAAATACGCTATTGTGTGGCATTCATTGGAAATCCACAGGATACGTTGTTTTTAGGCCTCTTTTCACATCTTATATTTAAGAATCTTAGGCTTTCCAATTGCGTTCTTCCTTTAGACCCTCTGGTCTACTCTTCTCTGAAGTATTGCCTCACCTCTCGGAGGTATATATCTCCAAGTGGTGGAACCAGGGTAACGGAGAGCTTCAATGAAGCCTTTTGACAAGGGATTATATGGTGTATTATAGATGCTGTAAAAGTAGTGCAAGAGGATTCAGTGTGTTTCTATTCTTTGGGCTCTCATGTAGCATAGCGGCCCAAATATATTGAAACTAAACGTTTAAATGCCATAACCATCGGTAATGAATACTACTCATGACGTAGACACTTGATCACTTCCATAAGTGCTCAAAGAATGGCCGAAACCTCGATGGATGACGGGGATAAGCTGTCTGCCAACTGATTAACGGATATGGTGCTTGTCAAGGTGACGTACCGCTGGATGGCAGTCCATGTATAGCAGATTCTCATCACGTCCATGGAATGGATATCCTGTTTGCTTTAGGCTGAAGTTTAGGCTGCATCTACATCTATTGAGTAATTTAAGTGTCACCTCAATGGTCTGTGGCATGGGGTGAATAACCTACCTCTGGTATGTGATGTAGGTTTGGCAGATTTTATTTACTCGAAAGAATAGTTGGAGTTGGTGAGTGCTATGGAAGTGATAAGAATGAATGTTCTGCGAATAGCTTGTAAATTGTAGCGAGTAATTGGGAGTGATACCTTTGCCACACATTTTGGTGGCAAAAATTTAGTGATTATGAAAATTGTAATTTCTTGAATGTATAATCATGAGAATATTAGTTGTAGACTTAAGTTTTTAAGTGTTCAAACGGCTAAGGTTGTATCTTGAGAAATGACCGATTAAGTTGTTCCGTCTTATTTTTATAGTTTTCTGCTGATTTCTCTTTTCTCCCACTCTTCGTAAGACTTCTTCGACTGACGCTCAGACTTTTTTAAATCTATTTTTCGGGTATAAAGGGGAAATTATATTATTCTGGAAGTCCGTGTGTCTTTCATGTTGATTACGTGCCGCAGATGATATTTTACAATTGCATTAATGTATCTACATTCTCCTGCATTTGAACTTATTATTGCGAGAGTATAGAGATTTTGGGAGCCTTATTTATCCGCACGTCCCTTGCTGCAGCATCGGATTCTAACCGCAATATCGAGTCTCCCAAATCATCTTTATCGACCTCATTTCATCTTTGATTTCCTTCCCATAACTGATACAGTCATTTCCTCCATTTCTTCACTTTATCTTCATTGCCAATTAAAAATAATCCATTCTTGTCCTTTTATGGCATTGCGTCTTACGCTCATTTTTTACCACACTTGCACCAGCTACTGCCTTCTCCTCCATCGGAAAGGGTGCATAATTGTTGTCAGCCTCCCATCGTAAAGTTACGGCATCTTCACAGGTTTCTCTGTCATTTTAAAAGCCTACCTTACCCTAGTATAGACCAATGTTTCTCTTAATGCCGTTGCTTACAGTCCACGACTGCTTATTTGACGAGTTATCTTGCGTATTTCGCAACAAATTTTTATATCTAGAGGTCAACCCACCATCCGTAACCCGGTGGTCGCACGATCTTTAGCATAACATCATCATGGATCATAACAGAGGAAATCAGGTTAGTGGGAGTCAGGAGGAGATCAGGTTAGTGTGGTGGCTAGATTACAGACCTCTCATCCAGAGACCCCCAGTTCACTTCCTAGGTGGATTGGTATAGGTCCCTACTTGAGTGTCTAGTGGTGTGCACTAACCCAGTTACCGTCGGGTGGATCGTAACGTCGTGATCCCCTTGGGGCCTTTCGTTTTGAGCATGCTAAGGCCGACGCCGGGTTTCTCTCCATCATTCTTCCTTTTCCCTGAAAACTCCAGCCTCTACCTAGTAACCCTCCTATCCTCTCGCGCAAATGGCCTCAGTGTTCGCTCACCTCCCACAAATAACTACAACTACACGGTGTAAATGGCGTAGAAGGCGTGTGGTTACCTTCATGCTGGAGGAAAAAACTAATCACATGAATTAAGCTTAGCGTTAATAAGCCATCCAGCCAAAGGATTGAAATCGCTGTTAGACATGTGGAGAGATTTGAGATGAAGTGTAACAATGTGAGAAGAAGAACCTCGTGCGTTTGGTATCGCATTGGGTCAAAATTATTCAGAGCCGCGGGAAAATTACAACCACGTCATTCCATTATGCTGAGCTATTCACCTCGGAACAACTATTATCGGGTAGAAAAAAAATCGGTGGCGCTAGATTGCTTGGGTAGAATGATGAATTTCGCGTTTCAGTGCCTTCATAATGTATTTTATTTCATATGAATACTTTCATATTTGAGTTAGCATTTAAATCATACGCTGCGCGTTAGTTTTTTGGAGGGCAGCGTAGGAGCTATTGAAAATCCTTGTAGTTTAGTTGTGTATTGTAGGCTCAGAATTATTTTTCTTGTGTAGCATTTAGTTAGTTATTTGAGGGAGGCGACCGAATACTAAAGTAATTTTGCCATTTAGTGTGTAAATGGATGTGGGCATGAATTTTCAGGGATCGGAGGAAGGGTGCAGAGAAACCCATTGCCAGTATTACCTTGTTCCTAAAGCCGTTTCACACGATACTTGATCCAGTGCAAGGTCTATTATACTCGCTAGTATGCTAGCTTTCCAGTATCGTGTGAACAGAACCAGTATACTGGCTGGCAATCATGCTAGCTAGTATACTTGATGAGCTACTGGATTTCATACTTGATGCGCTACTAGATTTCTAGTAGGACCTAGTAGCCCAGTAGCCATCGACCAATCAAGTCACGTTACAGACGCTGTGTGAACTTCTCTTTTATTAATTAGCATGTAATCATATGGAATAACCGATTCATAGCAAGCACAAGGTCGATGATCATGTGAAACCTCACAGGACAGTTCCAATCATACTAGATTCCGTCCTCAATATCCAAGATGGCGGAGAGTGTGCGCGCACGTATTTTTGCCGCTGTGTTCGCAACTGTGATAATAGTGGTTATACCCAGTGTGAGAATTATCCGTTTGTCACCAGACGTTGTGCCTGCTAGGAATCGGCAGTGGACGTATTATTTCGACTCACGATCAGGTTTTAGCCTCAGTTTTCGAGATTTATCCATCCAAGCCTTCTCCTCCTGCTGTCTCTCCACCGGGCAGTTACAGTTACCGGGAAGGACGAAGGATACCCCCGGGAAACGCCAGCGACTCCGCCCAGCCAGGAAACTCATCCTCGTCATCCTACTGCTCGCAGGTGATGTGCATCCAAATCCTGGCCCCAATCCCGAGGTTTACTATCAGAATGTTAGGAGCTTGAAAAATAAAATATCTTGTACAATAACAAGCTTAAGTGAACTGTCTAAATTTAGCATTATTGCTTTATCGGAAACGTGGCTGAACAGTAAGGTTTGTGATAGTGAACTTGGTTTTTCAACGACTCATAATATTTATCGGCGTGACCGGAGTGCTAGAGGGGGTGGAGTGCTGATAGCTGTTGATTCTTCTTTACCCTCCAAACGCAGATCTGATCTCGAAAGTGACTGCGAGATAATGTGGACCGAAGTGCTTACGGGAGTCAGTTCGATGAGAACATCTGATGACGGTATCCCTATCACGGGTGGAAAGTGGTTTGTGGGTTGTTTTTATCGCCCACCCGGCAGTACTCTCAGTGTACTTGAGACGTGCTTTCAATCTGTCCTCCGTGTCCGCGCCCTCAGCCCAAATGTGATCTTAGTTGGAGACTTTAATTTATCCATCGACTGGAGGTCTCATGACGATGGAGTTCCTAAATGCACGCAGGATGAATTTTTCCTAGACCACTTCATCAAAGGTTTAGGCTTGTTACAGTGTAATTTCAACCCAACGAGAAATTTTGCAACATTGGACCTTGCTCTCGCCTCTCACTCCATTCAAAATTTGTCCTCCGGCAGAAACATATTCCAGTCCGACCATGAATCCGTTGAGTTCCAAATTTCCCCTCCCACCTGCCGCCCTCCCAGGCTACCCATTCCTCCCAGAACTGTTCGTGCGTGGAACAAAGCAGACTGGGGTGCCATTAACCGCGTACTTTCCCTTCTGCCATGGGACCTCCTTGATTGTGGGTCAGTGGAGGATTCACTCGATCTTTTGTACGACTTCCTCCACAGTGCCATAAACG